>BSBN01001101.1:15557500-16175000 GCA_027924645.1 Cunninghamia lanceolata
ACAGACTCATGCAGGTTCAAGCAAAGTTTAAGGTAGAGAGATGAAAGTATGAAAGGGACCATTTTATCCACAATACACAGCTTACATCTAGCAAATAAACACAATGCTAGAACAATGGGATTGGAAAAATTTAGTTTATATTGATCATAGAGGCTAAATAGCTATTACAAAAGAAGACGAATTCATTACAGGCAGGAAATAGACATAAAATGATAGACTCTCCTTCATTGATGAACTAGTACAGAGACATGAAAGGCTCAACAAAAGAGCACAATCCATCAAATCCACCCATTTATGGATAAAACCACAAGGTCTAAACCTGCAAAGAACTTTCAACCTCTAGAAGTGACCGAACGTAGCCAACCAACAACTTTTACATCTTACTTTCATGTATATATAGCACTTTCAAATCATTGTAGCAGCCCTGGGCATTGGAAATTGGTCAATCGACTTGATTTGTGCGCCCATCCTGCATTCAATTAAGCTCAGAAGTTGAGCCAGAAGATCAGCAGACTTTGAGGAGTACGACCATGCTCTTTGCACTGATTTGTCCTTTGAAGGACCTGTAGAAGTATGGGCCACAGAGGGTACTTCATCTTACTCATTCATATCTAGTCCTTTTGCAATTGAAGTTTTCCACTGTTCCAGTTGCCTGCAATTGACTTTGGCCTACAAAATTTAATGTTTGGTACTTTCATCTTGAGAAAATGACATGATTTTAGGGGGCTGTAAGCTTTTACAACACTTTAAAATATTTAAATTTCTTAAATATTCTAAAGTATCACATTCCATTGACTTTCCCTTTTATGGTTCTCTATTATTCCTTATATTTTGCCTTATCGGCAAATTCTCATTTTCCTGAACTAAGCTTCTTTCTTCTTTTAGTCGGTGATTTCCTCATTTTGAGAACCTTCTTTACCTATCTTTTTGCCTTATCGGCAAAATCTCAGTTTTCAGAACTTGGCCTTCTCTTTTGCTGGCAAAAGTTAACTTTTGTGAACTTTTCTCCTTTGTCTCCTGTTCGCCTTATTAGTGATTTTTATATTTCATGAACTGGGCTCCCTCTATTTCTTCACCTTATCGGCGAATTCACACTTCTTCGGACTCCTTGGCAAGTTCTTTTTTTCGCTGATCTCCCAACTAGCTGGGCTTATCACTTTTTTCTCCTTATCAATGAATCTTGCTTTTCACAAACCAACCCCTGCGTTAGTCATTTTTTTCCATTTTACCTTTATCAGCAAACTTCATCTTTTTAGAACCACTGAGCTAGCCCCTTTTCACCTTATCAGCAAATATGACTTTTTCAGAACTTTTCATGCCTTAGTGGTTTTTCTTCTTATCGGTAAACCCATACCTTGTTGAACTTCTCTTTAGCCACCTTTGGCATTAGTCAATGAATCTACTATCTTCATAACCATCTCCCTTTGGTGCTTTCATCTAAGCTCCTATCACCTTGTCGGTGAATCCTCAAAAACTTGAACTACTTAGAAAGTTCAAAATCTTGTTGATTTGTCAATGGCCTTTGACTTTGGTGCCTTAGCTTTTCTTGGATTTTGATGAAGAGATCCCTATCGCCTTGCTTTATACTTTTAGTTGACGAAATGCTTGTTGGCAAAACTATCAATCGACGAACTACGATCTTCGCGAACCTTCAATGTTGCTAACAAAGCACACCTTTTTGTCTTCTTTCTCCTTGGCCTACACTGTTTTACCTTAGCCGATTCGCCCTTTAGTCGGCAAACTTTCAAACTTGCAAACCAAAGGTTCGCCAAATTAAACTTTTGCCAACTAAGGCAAAGAAGGGGCAAAAAACTTGGAAATTTTTAGGGATTTTTTTCTAAGGGAACTTCTTCTATTTCATGTGTCTCATATCAGATATTTTTTATGGAAGAAGGGATGTTTTGGGTTATTTTGGCCTGGACAAAAATAAGACAACATTTTGGCGACTATGCAGGGGTGTTTGCCTACTAAACACAGGGATCCATCTGCCTTATACAATCCATTGGGTACAGAGTCAAAAGAAGCCACAACAACATGACCAAAGAGAACTACAATTGCCTCCAAGAAACACAAAGCACACAACAAGGAAAATAATCTCCTAATGAGAATGCTTCTTGGAAGTGGATAAATGGGTTGATCCCACTTATTTAGATGCTCGACTTCATGCTTAGGGGTGTTGATTTTTCTTCTGAATCAGCATTAGGGTTTGCCACTTCTAATGCACAGGCAGATTTAGCCAACTAATATAGGAGGTTGCGTGAGCTGCCTCCCCTTCACTTCTGGTTCTGCCACACCAAGGGGGGTATCCCTATAACTCAAGATGTAACCTTGACTAGCTCAAAGATAGAAAGATCTAACTTGACAACAACAGGCAGAATACTCTCATGTATGGACCAAGATCTGCATGATAGATAACAAGGTTGGCAACATTCTTGGGCATATGTGTCTAGTTGGGTATGAGAGTATGCAGGGGGTTCCTAATCCTACTCCTAGAACTAATAGGTGGAAGTGATGAGATGGGTGGACATAATGTCCTGGATGCAAGACAAGGGGTTTTGGCTCATAACTACTGACCCAAGAGCAGACTGGTGCCTATCCATTGGGCAAGGAGTCAACTAGACATATACAACAGATGGTTTGCAACTTTCACTCAAGTTTTAGGGGGTTTGAACTGATGCTTGCCTTACAAACATCACCCAAGAATGGGTATCTAACTGCCTCTACTTACAGATATCCCTGCTGACATGGAACCTTACCCATGCTCAACCTAAAACAATTTAATCCACTCCTTGAATGGAAGTTAGAGATCAAACATGTGATACAGAAAACCATATCCTAGAGCCTAAGAAACCCTTAGCAACTAGATTCAGAAGAAGGAGAATAACATGCAGCAAATGGAGACAAGCAGATAAACACATGCAATGAAGCATTTCTCATATAAAATCAACATTGAAACTGAAATATGTGCAAAATACACTCATGCTGCAACTCATAAACTCCAAAATGGGATACAACAGCCAGGATCATGCCCTGTTCTTCATTATTTACACAAAAATGTCCCAGGCCTTCAACAACCTAAAATGAGTGACACAGTCTGCCTTTTATAGCAAAACTGTGTACTCAGCATTAATTACATGGTTGACTCAAAAATTTTGCCAGATACACGCATGAGGAAATGGCGCTCAAAAATAAATATAGCAGGTAGAGGAGGAGACAGGAAGGTCTCGAGCCACGCGTCGCCACCTGGGATTCACATCTCCAGTCGGGTGATTGATCTGTCCACACCATCGCCCATACCTCTGCAACAATCACCATTACTGCCTTAACTACCCGCAGCCCCTGAAGACGCAACAACAGCATGTCCACAGAGTTTTCCCGCTCAAAACAAAGCTTGCGGATGCAAAGAAAACCCACGATGCAACTTTAAAACCTGGCCGTCGATGATTTCCTAGTCGCCGAGATCCACGGCCCCAAAAATTGTTGAAAAGTCGCCCACCAACCAAATCATGCCACATAGGTACTTGAAGTTTCTATCGCTGGCCCTTCGCTCCCTCCATTTTGCCTTTAAGAAAGGGACAGGTGGCGGTTCCCACAGCATCGACTATCAGGATACGTGGCGGCTTCTGTGCTACACTTGAGAAACACATGAAACATTTTGGGACTCTCACGGATGCTGACACCTGGCACCGTCCGCAACACTCATGAAACATTAGAGACCCTTTCTGAAATTCACGCGGGTGCCGACACTTATCGAGCTCCGCGTTACCTTTTTAAACTATGTCTTTAGACTGAAGTGGCCTCCGCAGGTGACACTTGTCGCAACTTGTGGCATTTGAAACATGAGACACATAAAGAAACGGGGCCCACCACCTCCCACTCGCCATCGCGGGTTACAAAATAGAAACTTACGCGGAAGCTGACACTTGTTAGCTTCCGCAGCAACCACAAGGGACATGTGGCGCTTTCTGCGCACCTGCTGAAACATAAAGAAACTACCCCCGCTGTTCGACACATGGCGCCTTCCACGCTTATAGAAACATTAGAGGAGAGAAAAGGGGCTTTTTGAAACTTTATGTGGAGGCAGCCACTTGGCATCATCCGCTGTAGCTTAGAAACCTTTTGAAACTTCGCAGAGAGCGACACTTGGCAAGCTCCATGTCACTTGAGAAACACTTAGGGTCCTTCAAAAACTTGGCAGAAATTGACACTTGGCATCGTCCGTGAGGCTTTTGAGTTGCTTTCTTTGTGTCTCTCAGGTGCCTCCATGTGGTGCCTTCTGCGGCACTCTTGAAACTTTTAGAAACTACATAGAAACTTTGGCGGAAGCTAACACATGGCACTTTCCATGCTCAAGCTGGAACTTTAAAGGGCTACTTCTGTTGCTAACACGTGGCATGCTCCGCGGGAAGCATAAGCAATGGCGTGGCAATAAACTGGGGCATAACATTTGGCGGTCCCACGGCATTGGCATAATTAGACCCTCTCAGCCACTATCAGAAACATTTAGAAACTAGAAACTGTGGCTCAAAATGCATTCCTAAATGCATGTAACTCAAATTTTAAAGGGCCGATAGGATCTCTCGACCCGCCACTGCCATTTTAACCTGCACACAACTGATTTCTTGCATTTTTGATAATTGCAAGGGCCAAAATATTAGAACTTTTTGGATTTTTAGGGAAGAGACCTGACTTGAAACCCCAAACATAAATTATTACTAATAGTGGCTTCGATTGGGGACGTGCAGGTGGAAGACTGCAGCGAGAACCTCAGATCTCTGAGATGCAGACCAGTCCCTTATCCATTGGGTACAGAGTTGAACACTGCACCAGCCTGCATCAAAAGCACATTATTTTCAAATATTATTTTGGTGGCCCCGGGTAGCCAAAAAGGAAGAACCATAACTTTATCCTGTCAAATGCCTGATTCCAAACTGAATAACCCCAACCATAGCTGAAAACATTGGCATAATCTGCCCATAATGTCATCTGCTCAATTAGATATTCCACCATTTTTGACAACTTGCCACTTGTAGTATTGCCTCTGTCACTCTGGATTTCAAAATTAGACATATAACCATACACATAATAATATTCTTCAGCATTAAGTAACATATGTATGTTATATCCCTCAGACAGTACATCATACTACTCTTAGCATTCTTCATCATTTATCTAGCTGCTGCACACCATCAGGCACTCATCTAGCTAATCTAAAAACTCAAAATACTCAAAAAATATGAGACCCCTAATATCTACTGATATTGAAAACAAATCCTAATCCATACACCCAATGTTGCACATGTCTGAATGAGGTGATGATGAACATTCATTATTCACAGTTTGTAAATCAGCATCATCATCTTCAAACACAGGGTTAACCCTACACCAATGAAGGTCATGACTCACAACAATAAATGTATCCAGAGGCTCATCATAAAGGGGATTCATGCTCATTGTAAAGGTCTTTGCTTCTTCATGACAATCCAATTCTTCTTCAGTATTGTTAGATCCAGAGTCATAAGAAGACCAAACCTGATCCATGCACTGGTCATGGATATCATTTCTATCATCTGATTGCCCCACATATAAAATTTCTGTTGTTTCAATGCACTCTGAAGTTGAATAATTTGCATCATTTTCCAGCCCTCTAATGCTTCCTAATGAAACTGATATTGATTCTTGATCCATATGATCACAACTTTGCACAACTAGATCATTTAAACATGAATGCTCTTTGATAAGGGCTAACATGTAAATATTACTTGAAAAATCATTATTTTCAACTTCATTTTCTGGGCAAAATGGAACATCCTCCTCTACAATAGAAACATCATCAACTTGGGATGATGCAAAAACTGAGACAACAGGGGTGTGAGTGCTTTGACATTCATATCCAATACCTGAATTAAATCTTTCATTATCATTGGGGGCTATAGGACAACAAATTTTTTTAGAAAAATAACCCTTTTGAATTCCATATCTCCAATTGTTTTCAATATCAATTGCAAACTGTCGAGCCTGATGCAATGTGGTGGGCTCCTTATCTCTCAATCTATAACTCATTTTCTTATCAAATGCTCCCAAATAGACAACTAGGCACAATGCATCATTAGGTCTCATACATTCTAGAATTCTATTCATTGCCTTCATAAATCTGAGGTTAAAGGCTGGGATCAACTCATCTTCTTCAATATGGATGTACATAAAGTCACTAATGACTACATAATCAGAAACTCTTTCACCATATTGCACTAGAAATGCAGATTTTAAATCATGCCAAGAGCTGACAGAGTAAGCTGGAAGATAGGAGAACCAGTCCCTTGCATCTTCATCTAGAGATTGAACAAATAATCTCATAACTACATCTTCATGGTCAATCTCAAAATCATCAATAACATTTATGAACTGCTGCAAGTGTCTCTCAGCTGATTCATCCTTTACACCATTGAATTTAGGCAAATACCTTCTGATTTTAGGTGGAAGAGCATTTGGATAACCACAAATGCCACTAAAATTTATGGGCTTATATCTATCTATGTTGAAACTTCTTTTATTACATGGTTGGGATTGACTACTATACATTATTGCATTTGACACCTCACAAGGGTGCATGGGCTGACAATACATCTTTTTATGCTTTTGCAACCCTCTTCTCTACTCAGATTTTCAATCACAATATGACCTTAGGCCCTTAAAATACAAAACTGCTATTTCAACCTGCCTAAAGTCCTCTATATGAGTCTTTTGAACAACATTGCATGCCCTTTTGAAATACAGAGTAGGTTGTAACAAAAGCATGCAAGCTCTGCTTTCACCAATGTTTCCTTTTTAACCAGTGCTATTTCACCAAATAGGGAACTTTTCAAAAACTTGTACAAATACCTGGATATGTTGCAGCTGCTGGTAGGTTCATTCAACAGAGTCACCACCTCCTTGGCAGAGGAATGAGCTTCAAACAGGCTGAAGTTGAAAATTGAATTCTTTCTTTCTGGGTTCTCCCACAGCAGAGTCACAATTCTACTTTTTCCTTTGCTGAACAAAGCACCTCCAGGTCTGATTTTGCAATCTTTTAGACTCAAGCTTCATGGATATGACATTGTCTTCCCAGCAGAGTCGCCATTTTGTTGGTTTTTCTTCTGAATCAGCATTAGGGTTTGCCACTTCTAATGCACAGGCAGATTCAGCCAACTAATACAGGAGGTTGCATGAGCTGCCTCCCCTTCAATTCTGGTTCTACCGCACCAAGGGGGGTATCCCTATAACTCAAGATGTAACCTTGACTAGCTCAAAGATAGAAAGATCTAACTTGACAACAACAGGCAGAATACTCTCATGTATGGACCAAGATCTACATGATAGATAACAAGGTTGGCAACATTCTTGGACATATGTGTCTAGTTGGGTATGAGAGTATGCAGGGGGTTCCTAATCCTATTCCTAGAACTAACAGGTGAAAGTGATGAGATGGGTGGACATAATGTCTTGGATGCAAGAAAAGGGGTTTTAGCTCATAACTACTGACCCAGGAGCAAACTGGTGCCTATCCGTTGGGCAAGGAGTCAACTAGATGTATACAACAGATGGTTTGCAACTTTCACTCAAGTTTCAGGGGGTTTGAACTGATGCTTGCCTTACAAACATCACCCAAGAATGGGTATCTAACTGCCTCTACTTACAGATATCCCTACTGACATGCAACCTTCCCCATGCTCAACCTAAAATAATTTAATCCACTCCTTGAATGGAAGTTAGAGATCAAACATGTGATACAGAAAACCATATCCTAGAACCTGAGAAACCCTTAGCAACCAGATTCAGAAGAAGGAGAATAACATGTAGCAAATGGAGACAAGCAGATAAACACATGCAATGAAGCATTTCTCATATAAAATCAACACTGAAACTGAAATATGTGCAAAATACACTCATGCTGCAACTCATAAACTCCAAAATGGGATACAACAGCCAGGATCATGCCCTGTTCTTCATTATTTACATAAAAATGCCCCAGGCCTTCAACAACCTAAAATGAGTGACACAGTCTGCCTGTTATAGCAAAACTGTGTACTTAGCATTAATTACATGGTTGACTCAAAAATTTTGCCAGATACACGCATGAGGAAATGGTGCTCAAAATAAATGCAACAGGTAGAGGAGGAGACAGGAAGGTCTCAAGCCATGCACCACCACCTAGGGATTCACATCTCCAGTCGGGTGATTGATCCATCCACGCCATCGCCCATACCTCTGCAACAATCACCATTACTGCCTTAACTACCCGCAGCCCCTGAAGACGCAACAACAGCGTGTCCACAGAGTTTTCCCGCTTAAAACAAAGCCTGCGAATGCAAAGAAAACCCACGATGCAACTTTAAAACTTAGCCGTCGATGATTTCCTAGTCGCCGAAATCCACGGCCCCAAAAAATGTTGAAAAGTCGCCCACCAACCAAATTGTGCCACGTAGGTACTTGAAGTTTCTATCGCTAGCCCTTTGCTCCCTCCATTTTGCCTTTAAGAAAGGGACAGGTGGCGGCTCCCGCAGCATCGACTATCAGTATACGTGGCGGCTTCCACGCTACACTTGAGAAACACATGAAACATTTTGGGACTCTTGCGGATGCCGACACCTGGCACCGTCTGCAACACTCATGAAACATTAGAGACCCTTTCTGAAACTCACGTGGGTGCTGACACTTGTCGAGCTCCGCGTTACCTTTTTAAACTATGTCTTTAGACTGAAGTGGCCTCTGCAGGTGACACTTGTCGCAACCCGTGGCATTTGAAACACGAGACACATAAAGAAACGGGGCCCACCACCTTCCGCTCGCCATCGCGGGATACAAAATAGAAACTTACACGGAAGCTGACACTTGTTAGCTTCCGCAGCAACCACAAGGGACACGTGGCGCTTTCCGCGCACCTGCTGAAACATAAAGAAACTGCCCCTGCTGTTCGACACATGGCGCCTTCCACGCTTATAGAAACATTAGAGGAGAGAAAAGGGGCTTTTTGAAACTTTATGCAGAGGCAACCACTTGGCATCATCCGCTGCAGCTTAGAAACCTTTTGAAACTTCGCAGAGAGCGACACTTGGCAAGCCTCGCGTCACTTGAGAAACACTTAGGGTCCTTCGGAAACTTGGCAGAAATTGACACTTGGTATCGTCCGTGAGGCTTTTGAGTTGCTTTCTTTGTGTCTCTCGGGTGCCTCCACGTGGTGCCTTCCGTGGCACTCTTGAAACTTTTAGAAACTGCATAGAAACTTTGGTGGAAGCCAACACGTGGCACCTTCCGCGCTCAAGCTGGAACTTTAAAGGGCTACTTCCGCTCCTGACACGTGGCACGCTCCACGGGAAGCATAAGCAATGGCATGGCAATAAACTGGGGCATAACACTTGGCGGTCCTGCGGCACTGGCATAATTAGACCCTCTCAGCCACTGTCAGAAACATTTAGAAACTGGAAACTGTGGCTCAAAATGCATTCCTAAATGCATGTAACTCAAATTTTAAAGGGCCGATAGGATCTCTCGACCCACCACTGCCATTTTAACCTGTACACAACTGATTTCTTGCATTTTTGATAATTGTAGGGGCCAAAATATTAGAACTTTTTGGATTTTTAGGGAAGAGACCTGACTTGAAACCCCAAACATAAATTATTACTAACAAGGGGTAAGCATGACAAGTGGTGAATCTTCTGTTCACAAGAGACAATGTGTGGCTTCATAAGTGTTGTAATTGATGGCAACAAAGTCTATCCCACACATCTGCAGTACATAATATGCCTTCACCGAAAGTCAGATTGAAGAATGTTTTGGTCCGGTGAACAAGAACAAAGTATGTGACAAGATCCGACAATCAGGTCTGGATCTCTCAGATGGTGTAACTCAGTAAGTTGCGGACTTGGGAAAGTCAAGAGGAGTATCATGATTATTGTATTCTAGAGATTTAGCCTCCGGTGATAAAGCATGAAAAAGATATGAGCATCTGAGTGTTGGGTTCCAATCAGGAAGAGTAGACAAAGGAAGAACTGATCGGCAGATTATTAGACTTCAATCCGGATGAGTAAAATGTGTTGATCAACCAATTTGTGGGATTATACATTGTTGGCCAACATGATTAATGACTTCTATGCCTATGTTTTTGATACACATCACAAATCAAGAATGGATTCAGCTGACAGATTAATTACTTGCAGTGTTCTTGATGCTGACTAGAAAGTTGATAAAAATCCTTGATATGGATATATATATACAAGATAGATTTCTGCATGTAAAAGTGTGGTGTGAACAAGTGATGAAATAAAGTGCAAAGAAAAGCAGAGATAACTGTGAGTGTTGCAATTCAAGTCCGGAATGTGATAAAGCAACAACATTAAAACAGAGGAAGAATGAAGTGCATCAGATCAGTGTATTGTGCCTAACCGAATCTGAACTCTTGCATTTGTAGATGCTTCTCATCAGTTCAAACACTTGATTATCTTATGTAAGTTCTATAAATAGTGAGTCTCTTGTAGGCAATGTGCCTCTTGTGAGCAGTGTGCTCGGGCAGTGAGCCCTAATTGGCAAGTGCCATTTTGTACTCCTTTATTCTTTTAACAGATAATACAATCTTGGGTTAGTCACCCCATGGTTTTTCCCTTAACAGGGTTTCCACGTAAAAATCCTTGTGTTATGTGTGTTGATTTTATTTCTATTCTTATGATTACATATGCTTTCATGTTTTGATGTAACACTGATTATTAAGATACAAAAAGAAAAGAAAGTTAAGGAAATTTTGAGATAACTGATTCAACCCCCCCTCTCAGTTATCTGCCTTGTTTCCAACATCTTCATGATCTGTTTCCAGCTGGGCTAGATGTTTGATAGGACATCCCCTTGAAATGACATGCAAATCAACAGAGTTGATCTCATGCCTCTACTCTAATCCTTCATCATTATGCTGGTGGTATGAATGCTCTTACTCCTATTTATCAATTTAAGGAATGACTACCTACTCAAACTGCTCAAGATTTCCCTCATCTAGAGGCACTAATTTACTATCTAGATTTGAGCAAAAAACATCAATCTCATCCTAGAAGTGAGCCTCCTCCAAGTCTTCTGCACTCTTTAGTATAGGGCTTCCCATATGCTCTTCTTCATGAGATGGAATCTCATTGTCATGTTGGGCCTCAACCTACAACCATCTTCCATCATCTTCCATGTCCTCATGTTGCTTCAGGTCTTCTGGCTCCTGCCTGTCCTCGTCCCCATTTTCAATGTAACTTTGTAGTTCATGAAACAAGGTAGCATCATCCGCTTGCCAATTCAAAAACACACACTCAACTTGCACTTGCCTTTGTCCCACTATAGCCTGTTAATTAGGCCCAATCTGTTGTTTTGGAACTGCTGATGGATTCTGGGCCATTAAAACTAGGTTAAATTCTTCATTTCGGCCTGCACTTTGGATATGGGACTAGTTGCATGGATGGCACCACTCATAGCCTTGAAATGGGTTGTTCTTAATTAGAACAAGAACACTTGATATACTTGTAGCAACTGAGTTTATGGAGTTCAGGGGCCTAACACAACTTGGTTGATTTTGTCCTTGACTGTTCCCCCAGGTTGCACGCTTGGCCAATAGGGCTGATTAGAAGCTTGTTATGGCACATTAGCTATAGGAATTGGTGCCATAATTAGTTCAATGATTGGGGCTTCTGGAAATAATGGCATTGGAGGCCTGGGAGCAATCTTTCCAACCAAAATCAAACAATTTTATGCTCTAATAGCTACCTCATAGGCATCAAGTAACACATCCCCTCTTAGAGATTAGATCATGATAGTGATATCACTTTTTAGGGATTTCAAATAATACAAGAAGGTAGCATTAGGGGAATGTTTCACCAATGGTGGGATTCTATATCAAGTCTTTTGAAATTTGAAATTAAAATCCACCATGAATTCATAAGGAGCCCTTTTAATAGTGGCCAGTTGCTCTATCAGGGATAAATGATCACTGTTATCTTCAAAGCGTTGACAAAGCCTATCTCCTAACTCATCCCATTCATGAATTGAATTTGTAGGTAACCCCCTATACCACTGGAGAGTTTTTCCTTTCAAGGAAGAAGCAAGGAGCCTTACCACGACATTGTTTTGGGCAATATTGTGAACGGAGCATACATTAGCAATGTCTTGGATGTGTTCAATGAGTGTGGTGGAGTTTTCACTAGTGAAAAAGGGAATAGCCCTCAGAGCTGGAATAGGGATGTCATCATAATGTGCAAGATCTAGAGGGCTTCCACCATTAAAGGCTACAAATGGTCTGTTTCTTACCAGGGCCATGACAGTGGTGTGAATGTTATGATGGGTGTATGGAAGCCTATTCTTGATGGAGGGAAAAGGTCATGACTTCCATAATAGCTTGACATACTAGAACATTGAAAAATAGAGATGTATCAAAATATTCTTTGAAAACAAGGGTAACAGGCATGCTTTTGGAGACTGGAAACATACTAGAAGAGAGTCGTCAAGTGATTTGTGATGCTCCTGAAAGCTGGAAAAGACCAAAAGTATCACCAAACTTTGATCTTTGATGAATCTTTAAGCACTTGGGGTGCTTTCACCAGTGGATTTATTCAGTAGAGACACCATGGTGTTGAAGAAGACTGACTTGAATGGCAAAATGCATTGAAGAACACACCAAATCCTTCAATGGATGATAAATCTCATCAAACTGGTCCCATCGGGCGTGCCAGAAACTATTGTCACGTAAAATTGCACCATGCTTGGAGGCTGTCCAAGAATTCCAATGACACAATGGGACTGATCTCAAGGTGTGGGACCTTGCAAATAGATCAGACCTCCAAAGAAGGTTGGTTCCTCTTTCTGAACTTAAGGTTCAAAGAATTATGCTAAACCTATACTAATGATCACCAAGAAAAAGGTGATAGAAGGAATGCAAAAAGGAAAACGGTGATACACCAAGATTTAGGGTGTTTGAATGCAACTGACATAACACAGTAATAATTTCAAACGCTAAAGTGGATTTGCATAGACTCATGTAGGTTCAAGAGATGAAAGTATGAAAGGGACCATTTTATCCACAATACACAACTTACATCTATCAAATAAACACAATGCAAGAACAATGAGAGAGGCAAAATTTAATTTATATTGATCAGAGAGGCTAAATAGCCATTACAAAAGAAGAAGAATTCATTACATGCATGAAATAGACAAAAAATGACAAACTCTCCTTCATTGATGAACTGGTACAGAGACAAGAGAGGGTCAGCAAAAGAGTACAGTCCATTAAATCTACCCAATTCTGGAGAAAACCACAAGGTTTGAACCTGCAAAGAAATTTCTATCTCTAGAAGTGACCCAAGGCAACCAACCAACAACTTTTACATCTTACTTTCATGTATATATAGCACTTTCAAATTATTGTAGCAACTTTGGGCATTGGATTTTGGTCAGTCTACTTGATTTGTGCACCCATGTTGCATTCAATTAAGCTTAGAAGTTGAGCTAGAAGATTAGCAGACTTTGAGGAGTGCGGTCATGCTCTTTGCGTTGATTTGTCCTTAGAAGGACCTGTAGAAGTATGGGTTGCAGAGGGTACTTCATCTTACTCATTCATATCTGGTCCTTTTGCATTGAAGTTTTCCACTATTCTAGCTGCCTGCAATTGACTTTGGCCTATGAAATTTAATGTTGGGTACCTTCATCCTGAGAAAATGGTGTGATTTCAAGGGGTTGCAAGCTTTTAAAACACTTTAAAATATTTAAATTTCTTAAATATTCTAAAGTATCACATTCCATTGACTTTCCCTTTCTAGTTCTCTATTCTGCCTTTTGTTTTTCCTTATTGGGAAAATCTCATTTTCCTGAACTAAGCTTCTTTCTTCTTTTAGTCAACGATTTCCTCATTTTGAGAACCTTCTTTACCTCTATCTTTTTGCCTTATTGGCAAAATCTCAATTTTCAAAACTTGGCCTTCTCTTTTGCCAGCAAAAGTTAACTTTTGCAAACTTTTCTCCTTTTCACCTTATCGGTGATTTTTATATTTCACGAATTGGACTCCCTCTATTTCTTCACCTTATCGGCAAATTCACACTTCTTCAAACTTATTGGCAAGTTCTCTTTTTCTTTGATCTCCCAACTAGCCGGGCTTATCACTTTTTTTGCCTTATCAGCGAATCTTGCTTTTCACGAACTAACCCCTACCTTAGTCATTTTTTTCTATTTTGCCTTTATCAACAAACTTCATCCTTTTAGAACCACTGAGATGGCCCATTTTCACCTTGTCGGCGAATCTGACTTTTTCATAACTTTTCATGCCTTAGTAGTTTTTCTTCTTATCGGAAAACCCCTACCTTGTCAAACTTCTCTTTAGCCACCTATGGCCTTAGTCGGTGAATCTGCCATCTTCAAAACCATCTCCCTTTGGCACTTTCATATGAGTTCCTCTCACCTTGTCGACGAATCCTCAAAAACTCAAACTACTTAGAAAGTTTGAAATCTTTTCAATTTTCTGATGGCCTTTGACTTCCATGCCTTACCTTTTTATCAATTTTTATGAAGAGATCCTCGTCACCTTGATTTATAATTTTAGTCAGTGAAATGCTTGTCAGCAAAACCAATGATCGGTGAACTACGAAGTTCGTGAACCCTCAATGTTGCCGACAAAGCACACCTTTTTGTCTTCGTACTCCTTGCCCTGCATTATTTTACCTTAGCTGATTCGCCCTTTAGTCGGCAAACCGATGAATCGGTAAACTTTTGAACCTATGAACCAAAGGTTCACCAAACTGAACTTTTTCCAACTAAGGCAAAGAAGGGGCAAAAACCTTGGAAATTTTTGTGGATTTTTTCTAGGTTTTTTACTAAGGGAACTTCTTCCATTTCATGTGTCTTAGAGCAAATATTTTTGATGGAAGAAGGGATTTTTTGGGTTATTTTGGCCTGGGTAAAAATAAGGCAATAGAAACTATTGGTTTCCCTACAAAACTAATCACCAAATCCCTTAGGGCTTCTCTTGTTGAATATAAGGAATACTGAGAGAGGGGGGTGAATCAGTATTCCGCAAAACCACTTTTTAACAAGTTTATTAATCCAATTTCCAAAATCAATAACATGAAAGCAAAATTAGCATATGAACAACAACCATAAAGACATAACACATGGACACCAAGATTTTTACATGGAAAACCCAAAAAGGGAATAACCACAGTGAGTGTTAGCTGACAATATATTATGATAGCACAATACCGAATTACAAGAAGGCTCACTGCCCTATGAAGAAGTGCTCACTGTACAAAGGCTCACTGCCAAGAGAAAGGAAGATAGAAGAAGGATTGCCTCACTGCCAAGAGATGAACTACTATAAATGCATCTACCATATGTTGGATCACAGTTCCATTGAAGGCTCAATATACAGATTCAAAGGTCTTCATCTATTCTACCCTGCTTCTTAACTCAACTACATGTACTCTATTTTTGTGCACTTTGCTCATAATCCTTCACACTTCAAATTTACACATTATGCCACACACCACGCACTCAACATCACAATCCATCAAATATTTATATCTGTAACAAGATTCATTTAATAATCAGGTCAAAAAACTAGACATGAAGCGTGTATACAATGTATTTTACCTTGTCAGCTTGATCATGTGTACAAACAGTAATGCGGACCAAAAAAAACATATAATGATCTTCATATAGGTCAGCACCAATCATACAACCACTTAGATTTATTATTCAAACAATATATCTTCTCTGCATAAAGATCTAACAGCCTGTCGGCTTGTCTCTTAAGAACATGCTTGACCCAATTCATCTGTCACATCAAAACTCTCACTGTGGACCATAGGAGACTCAAGGATTCATAACCAACATTTATTCTTGACCTCTAAGCATACTTTCAAAACCGCAAGACAAAATATGCAACTGTAGAGA
Organism: Cunninghamia lanceolata; assembly: GCA_027924645.1. NCBI lineage: Eukaryota > Viridiplantae > Streptophyta > Pinopsida > Cupressales > Cupressaceae > Cunninghamia > Cunninghamia lanceolata. The sequence goes on from BSBN01001101.1 coordinate 15,573,446, forward strand.
AATGCGGACCCTTTTTCTCAAGCACTGTGCACTGTTCCTGTCTTAGTTGTGTCCACCCGGACTTAGACATTTCATAGTATAACTTCTATAGGAAGTCGGGTCTTGATCATTGGAACATATCATCATCAAATAACTATGAACAACATACCTAAACCACATATAATGATCTTCTATTGTAGAGGCATACTGACCCAATCTCTGCCACTTACTCTGTATACTGTCCATACTTAGTCATTTTAGCCTTCCGAACCAGAATACTTTTGTGCCTTGTTGTCAAACCAAGTTGGTCTTCTAGAGTAATGTCTCTTTGTCATGCCATTGAAATCCCTTTGCCTTGTTGCCATCAATGACAGCATGCAATCCTTCATTAGAGTAGTGTCTTTTGCCAACATCTTCATGCAACCATCAAGAGAGATACAACTTCCAAGATGATTTAAATGACTAGGAAGTAGAGCCAAAACACCTATGTGACCATTAGGAAATAGTAGTAACATTCCCATATTGAACTAGTCAAGAGAAGGACAAAAATCAATTTCCACGAGCTTAGGAAAATAAAAAGTTATAGTCGAAAGAAAGAAAAAATTAGTCACCCAAAATAGAAGACACAACCCATTTCAATTAGCTGCAACATGTAATAAAAGACAACAAAAAATATCAAACTAGATTAAGAAAGGACAAAGGCCCCCCTTTCAAAGGGCAACAACTAACCTAGTCTTAAAACATATCCCTTTTATTTGATTACATTGCCTAAGGAAATAAAAATCATTTATCTAGTTAACTCCACATGAAACTTCAATAATAATATCCATGTTAATACCCATAGTAAAACCTTTATTTTTGTTGTCACCACTAGCCACAAAATCATAACATTTAAATACAAACAATCCTCTTGTAGCTCTTCTAAAGTAGCAAATAAACACATAAAATGATCCTGTAGCATTTTAGAAATAGTCTAGATCAACCCATAGTTATTATGTAGCACAACTACAAGACTAATGCCCATTTGAAACTTAATAAACTTGTTGTAGCATCCTTTGAAGAGCAATTTGTCAAAGGCTACATACAACAAACTCACAAAAATGAACTAGAAAACTAAAAGCATAACCTACAATTTTTTAGTTAATGTGGGATTGCACATGGACTTGGATGCTTCTACACTAGCCATGGAACCATTGGTAGGGATTCTCTAACACCCTATGTTTATGTGGTTGTTGCATCCTTGATTAAACATCATAACGTTAACTTAATCAGAAGGAGATGATCTATATCTAACAAGTTGATTATTACTTTACTTTAACTATATTTTGGAATCAATTGTACAAATTTGATAATTTGCAACATGTAGTAGTTATCATGATCAATGTGAAGTTTATGTGAAAGATAATTTTTTTGTAAAAATGGTAAAAGGGAATATGAAAATGAATAATGATATTGTGTATCAGTTAATGGATAAATTTAGTTAGTTAAATTCTTAATTTAAAGAATTCATTATGTTATTTTTGTTCTCTAGCTTATGTAGGGATTTTGTACTATCTTATACAAATTAGTTGTATTATATTTGTAATTCTTTTCCTTAAGTTATATTGAAAGCAATATTTATCTAATAGTTTAAGTTGGGAATTCATTAATGTTGGAAGATGAGCCACACCCAATCTAAAGATGGACCGCTCACCAAGAGTGTTGGTAGCTCAATGGTAAAGTACCCGGTAGCAAATGGGAAGTCCTAGGTTTGACTCCTAGCTTGTCCATGAAAAGTTTAACATGGTATCAAAGCCCATGTCAATAAAGATAGACCAAGCTAGGATTTCCAAGCACCTACAATGTGACTCTAGGCGAGCGTTGGAAAATGAGACTCACAATTACAAATGAAATAAAATACTCACGGTTACATAGAGACACAAATTAATGCACGGGAAAACCATAAATAGTAAAAAAAACCCACAAAGCATCATTTTTCTATTAAAACACTTACATTATTATTTGTACATTAATAGATAAAGCCTAGGGGAATTCACTTCTCCTCATTTCCACATGGCGAGTAAAACCCCCTATGCATTATATTCTCCCCAAAAATCAATATAATTCTCAACGTGAGAGAAGCTCCTATACTATAGGAGTGGTGGCAAAATACCCAAAAGGGTAGTTGCCACACCCATTCAAAACTACCATTTATAAATAATTAATAATCTAATAGTTTATTAGATTATTAATTATTAAAAGGTATATGCCTTATAAATCATATAATAAGCATAAGGTTTGATAACCTTATTTTAGAACGATGTATCAATGTTATAAGGGTATGACCCGCAATAACATTATGTTCTAGCAATTAATTATCTATTCTTAAAGAGTCACATCAATATTGAATTAGATCATATAATATATGAATTTTGATTAAATCACGTAAATGTGTATTTTTAGTAATTTGGAATAAGCAAGTTTATGAGACGATACTTAGTATTGTTCAAATCTTGTATGACATGAATAAAGTAAATTCACAAGTATTGATAGTAGATGATCTAAAGTAAATGATTTAATCTATAAATTCAACAATTGAAATAAGTTGATTAAATGAAAACTTCATTTAAACTAAACCAACCTAGTTTAATTAAATGGGGATCAAAAAAATGTTGAGTATGGCATCTTAGATCAAATATACAATTGTATAAAATTAAACATTCAAGTGACATGTACAAGACTCAATTGTTTCACACACACATTAATCCGAATTATATAACTAAGGGTTAGGGAACTTAATCCCATCTAAGGTACCTAGCATTTAGGCATGTGTGATATATTAATTAGCGAGTAGTATGATTGTGTAAGGTTGCACATTGAATGTTTAATAAGTTAGAGTTGTATTTGTACTCTAAGTCGACAATCTTAATGCTTTGAAGTCAAAAAACTTAAATTATAAGAAAAAATCAATCCTATTTTAGGTGCATGTTACATTGGTATCAGAGTGTGGTTACATAGAAAACAAGAGACCTCTAAGAAATATTGTTTAAAGCTAAGACCTTTCTCTCTTGCTTGTAGAGATAAAATGGTGTGAACATAAGTTGGAGGAAATTCTTTAGGACAAATCCTTTGAAGATGAGGAAGGGGACAAAGGATAAATTCTCCTCTCCACCTTCACCTCCACCGCCACCGCCACCTCCACAAAATGAGATTTGATGTACCCAATCAAAAAAACTTTCATCTATGTATGCATCCTTCCTAAAAGTTCTATCAAACCAACGTCTCAAAGGTCATTTGCCCTTGTCAAGTTTCAAACTAACCTTGCAGGTTCACGGAGCATTCACACACGCAAGATCTAACATGTCAAAAGCAAGAAGTGCTCGTCAAGAGGCAACTCAAACACGTCGCCAGGGACAAGGTGCGCCATCTAGAATCTCTCTCCAAGGAAATATCACACTCTCAATGGCACTCACTACCTACTCAAGTGCTTTTTCTTTTCACTAAGGATCACATCAAAGCCTATATGAGCGCATTGAAAACAAGGACTCATCATATCCAAATTTAGAGGTCATTATTTTTTGAAAAAGAGCTAAGTACTTGTTTGAGGCTTGCCTACTATGAGGCGTGCACACCTGCTCTAAAGCCCATCCACCTAGGAGAAAGAGCGCTTCTTAGAGACCATTTAATGATTTCCAAAAGAAGCCAAGTCAAGTGTAAAGCACTCCAAGAGGGAAAATAAGCTAGGAAGCGTGCCTAGAAGCGAAGGTTTAATCATTTCAAGGATCGAGAAGGAAAGTGCGCCAAGGTGAAAGGAAAGCACTAAGGTAAAATCAATTTTTAGAGTAAAGTTGGAGTGCCTTGACTTAGGCACGTGTGCCCAAGGTCAGGCGTGTTTGCCATCTTCAAGACGTGCTTTTAGAGTGCCCGTGTAAGGGAAACGCTGAGTTTTGAAACACACCAAGGAAGCAAGCACCTTTAAAGGAAGAGGATAAACGAGAAAAGTGTGCCATCACAAAAGTGCACATGCTCAATATAAAGTGTGTCTGTCCTACTAGAAAAAAGCACTCGTAATCCATTCAAAGACAAGGCACCTTTCAAAGGGAACACAACCAAGTAAAAAGAGCGTCGTTTGGGTGAATAGGCACGTGTTTTAAAGGGAATGGAAGAGAATCGCACGTCTCAAACCTTTGGAGCACCATCATTATGGTGCACATGTCCTCCAAGAGGTGTGTCCTCCTAGAGGTGCACGCATCCTCCTAGAGGTGCGTCCACCTAGGGAAGGATCTGCCTATGAATAAACCCTCCAAATTCAAAGATTTTTAAGAATAGAAGCATTCTATTCTAAGCTTGGTCGACCTCTATGGCATGAGATGCATCCCTTCACTTGTGCATGCCTCCTAAAAAGGCTATTTATAAGGGATTCAATTCAAATTCAATTTGCATGTTTCCAAGGTAAAAAAAATCACTCTTATATTTATAAAAAAGCAAAATTGGAGGCTTATAAAGGTAGCACTCCATTTGTGAAGGTATTCTTGTTCATTCTTGTCATAAAGACTAATATTTTTGGAGATTAGAGAGTATGTTTTAGTTTTCTATAGTAGGTTAAAGGTAGAGTTTATCATCTTGAAGCATATAGAGGGCGAAAGTTGAAGAATTCGAGCAAAATTTGGATTCCCAGACATAGCCATTTTTTTCAGTGTCTTCAAAAAATCTATTTTCGGCAAGAGGGATTTCCAAAGAAGGTCTATTTTGAGAACTAATCATGCATTCCAAATTCATATTTATTTTTAGATCTTTTTGGAAATCATGCAAATCATGCAAATGTGGAACTTTTTGTAATAACATGCAATTTTAGTTAACTAAATTGCATGAGACATTTCTTTAGTATTTTTATTATACAAATAATCTTGCATGTATACATCCAACTCTAGATCTAGGTTGAAGAGTATTAGTTCAAATCTTCTTTCCCTTTCATGCATTTTTCTTTGTAATAGTATAAATAAGTGCTTTTGCACAAGCACAAGGATAGGGATATATCTAGATTTGAGAATTCAACTTCATTGTTATTTAGCTTTTTTGGAAGCTTTTTAGCAATTAGCTTTTTCAATATTCAATATTCAAGTATCCAGATACTTAGTGTTGTATTCAATCAATGAATAAAAAAATCAATAACAATTCATATGCCTCAATTTTCTTCACTTGTTATTCATCCAATATTCACCTAATCATGTTCTCATTTTTTCATTTAATGGATTCTAGTACGCTTGTTTTGCTTCCAAATATCCATTGAAATGTATTATTTGTGTTGAAGGTTAGGTTGATTCAACAAATCTGTAAACTTTGTGTCGTAGGTGAAATTGAATGAATAAGTCATATCATTGCATCGTCTTATAGTTGATTTAGTCAAGGCATTCATAAATATTTTCAATCCAATCATGTACTTTCCCTTCTTAGCCTCTGAATTTAGCTGAGTAGTGCAAGCGTGTAGCCTAGGTTCTAATTTTAGTCAAAAAAGCATAAAATCTTTTCTTCACTATCAAATGTGCTTCTCAGCCTTTCCGCATGCTACATACCCAAAAATATTGCAAATTTCCCTTTCTTTCAGCACAAGTATGAAAAAACTCTAAAAAGTCTATTCATATTATATAGTTTTAGTTAAGTTTTATTGTATAGGGAGCTTCCCCTACAAATTTGAAGAGTGGTTCTACTACACATCTATCCATTTTTCTTTCGCACCGAAAGGTGCAAAATAAAATGTTAACAATTTTTTGTGACTCCACTGGAGAATGAAATAAGATCTCTATCTTATCCATTGCAAAATTTAAAAAGGTCTAGAGTTCACAAATTTTTTAGTTTTAGTAGAAGGCTTCTCATGGCTGATCAGAAGGCTAATCACATCAATAATCACCCACCTCGACCATGGGGAAATCAGAACGGTCCGTTGGCATTAGAAAAAAACTATGAACTTCTTGAAGGCTCAAGAAAAAAAATTCGAAGTTTCATGGTGATGGCAAGAAGCATCCTGATGAGCACATTTCTACCTTCACCACTACATATGGGATTCTTAGGGTTGCACATGAAGATGTTGCAGTTTGTTTATTTGTGGAGAGCTTGTGAGACACTGCAGCTGAATGGTTTAAACACCTTGTTGTAGGTTTGATCATGAGTTGGAAGTCCATGAGTGAGAAATTTCTTGCTCGTTTCAAGCCTGCAGAAGATAGTCATGTTTTGTTTGCTTAGCTCTCAAACATCAAGAAGGATAGAAGTGATCCGATGTGAGAATTCATGGCCAAATTCAATTGCCTGGTTGGCAAAGTTGTGGACACCCTGAATCCTTCATCAAAAATTCTACTCAATTGCTTCACAAATACATAATCTTTAGAAGTCTCTTTCTATTTCAAGAAAACAAAAACTATAAAATTGCAAGAAACTCAGGAGTTTGTTGTTGAGTTAGAAGATAATATGATCACTTCGAGAAAGATACAAAGAGACTCAATCAAATCATTGGTTCCCCTAAACATCTCACCTCTTCAACAAGTTTCATCTCCTCCACATGGTCAAGATTATTTCATCAACTATGTCAGTGATCAGCTTGTTTTATCGATATGGCAAGTTGCAGAACCAACTTCTACAGCATACACATACTGCTTATTCCATGCAATGAATAGAGATGATGGAGAAAATTGTCCTAAAATGAGAAGACTCATGCAAGTTTTAATGTCTTCAAGTAAAAATCAAGGATTATTGGATGATCTTGAACGTCTCTTAGACAAATTTGATGGCGGATCTGTGATGGGATTTACCCAGTGTAAATCAAATATACAAAGGAATGATTTTCATAATCATTTTTCATATGACCACATGTGTCTGCATAGTCAAGATCTAGAAATGGAACAAGAATTAGAAGCTAAAGTTTTACCTGTTTTGCACCCATGCTTTGAGGTTGAAGAAGAATTGTTGATAGAAGAGGAACTTGATGTAATGCAAGTGTTACATATTTTCTCTAAGGATGAAGAAGTGTGACAAACCTCTTAGGATCAGAGCTTTAAGGAAGTCAAAGAGAGCATTGGTGAATCCAATTTGTTCTTATCTTCTTTTGAAGAGTGGTTTGAAGAACCTATGGTTGATGCAATCAAAGTACGTGACCAAGATTATCTTTCTAGAGACTTTTTAGCTCTGAAGACAGAAGTTTCTGCAAATGCTAATGATCAACAATCTCAGTTGATGTTAAGAGAAGAGACCAAGGTCTAGTCATCAGGAGTTGGTGTTTTCTTTCAAAGTATCAAAGAGACATCATAGTTGGAGCAAGAGAAAAAATTTCTTCATGTTGAAGATGATTCATCATTGGAAGCACTCATCAAATCAGGAGATCATATAGAAGATCCTTTACCTGATCTTAATAGTTTTTTTCATCACTTGGAGAGTTAATCTTTAGTAGAAGATATTACAAATTTTCTTTTGCAATTTAGCCTATCTTCATCTTTGCCTCCAAAAGATTGCATACACACTAGTGAAGAGGATAATGCTAGGTATAATGAGGTTATCCATGAACCTGTGCAAGAAAAGGACATCACTGATGTGTTAAAATCAACACAAAAAGCAACAAATCAAGAAGCTCGTGGAGAAGAAAAGCTCATGGAATATTAAGTCCTAGTCACTGAAGACAATCATATGGAGAAATCAGAAATTCTCGACAAGTGTGTGGTGAGATATGCCATATGTGAAGTCAATCAAGAACATGAAGAAGAAATACAAAGTTTAGAAGAGTATGTGCTTGATCTTGCATGCATGTCAGAAGAAGAAAGGTGTGTGGTTGCTGAAAATGAGATATTGTCAGATATTTGCATTCATGTCCCAAAGGATATATTTATTCAAGGTGATTGCTCTATCGTAGTTGATGAGACTCAAAATGATGAATAGCGAAGTGAGCTACTAGAGGAAGATGTTATTTAGCAAGTGTACTTTGATTATGATTAGGTGCTTGGTGACTCATACCTTGATGATTTATCACATTCTAATTTTGAGGATTGGATGGATGAAGACATAATTAAAGAGGATCATGAAGAAGTACCTAAATCACTAGATAAACTTGTTAACACTTGTGGATCTGGTAAGTCAAGAACCAGTGATGGAAATTCTATATGAACAACTTCAACCTTTTCCAATGGATAACACATGGACTATGTTCAGGGTTGCGTATGTTGGAGACATGGATTCAGAACACCAAGTTCTATATGTGGTGGTTACTATTCCCACAAGCATACTTTGGCCACATGACCTTGCTTCATATATTCAAAAGGAGGTTTTGTACCTTCACTTGTTGCAAAGGTTTTTCGCTATGGAAGAAGATGATCAACTATAGCTCATGTGCATCAATCAATTCATCATGAACTTCTCATGGAATGATCGTGTCTACCCACCTGAATCATGGCTCTTTGAAAGGGTGTTGCATAGGAAGAAAGACTATGTGTTGCCAAGACAAATTTCCCAGCTCAGGAGGAGAGGTTATTATTTTTCTGAACCTATTGATGGTTTCATGTAACTTGATTTGGTAGTCCTTTGTTCATGCTCATTTTATGTGTTCCACATCATTCATATTGTATTTCCCCTTTTTGTGACGTGTTTGTTATATCATGTTGTCTTTCCCCATTATGTATCGTGTAATGTTGTGTTTCGTTAGGTAGCCCAAAGTTCCACTTTTAGGTGATTTATGCTTGTTTTGACTCTATTGCCAACCTGATAAGGCAATGGTCCACTTGCAAAATCCCAAAGATTCTATGGTTGTCCTACACTACAAGTATACACTGTGGTCCCCAGATAGAGCCAATTGTTGTACCCAATCTAAAAAACTTTAGTCTCTGTATGCATCCTTCCTAAAATCTCTATCAAACTGACGTCTCAAAGATCATTTGCCCTTGTCAAGTTTCAAACTAACCCTGCAGGTTCATGAAGCATTCACGCACTAGTGCAGGGCACCTAGCAAGGTTCATGGTGTTTAGTCTTTTGAGTCAAATTTACATATTCTCCTAGTTATGTTAGTATGTTCTAGAGTCAAATTTTGATATAATGGTCTCATTAATAAGAGACATAGTGGATTTTGGTTTTAAAATACTGTAATAAATCCCACTAAGGGCATGACCATGTAGTGGTTGTCTTAGAAAAGGAAAATTTCTAATAATAGGTCTGTAGATTTTTCCTAGATTTTAGGACAGTCTTGTTGTTTCCTTTATGGAAGGCTTTATTACCTTCTTTTTTTGGCTTTCCACGAGGTAGAGGAGAGGAAATCATGAATTTTTATTTTAACATGATTATGATAGCTTGGAGATATTGAATAAGCTTATGTGGTAAAGTTTTCATGAAGAAATAGGAGAGAAAGATACGGTTTTCTTGTAATTTTTGATTGTTTTCTTAGTTTTTCAACATTAGTATGAGTGTGTACGGCATTTTCATGGAGGGAACTGAGTGAAATGAAGAGGGTTGTGTTAGCTCTATTTTGCATTTGATTTGGTAGATTATTATTATTGTTTAATAATCTTATTTGCATTCTTCTGATTTTTGGTCCAAAAACCTAGTTTTTGGGGTTTCTTAAGAAATCGATAGCTTTGAAGCCATTTCCATCCACACCCTAACCCAATAATGGATGGGATGGAGCTATTTTGTTGTTCTTTCTCTAATTTTTGTGTTGTAGATGCAGGGAATTGGTGGAGGAGATCTGTTAGAGCAAAAATAGCCTAATATCATCATGTATTAGGCATCTTGAGCATTGGTAGAATAGTGGGTTGAAGAGTATTGGATGTGGGTTCATCCAAGAGCCCTAAAAATAGTTTATATAGACAATTTTCAACATGTTTACTATCTTGGAACAGGTTTTAGAAAACTAGAATAAGTTTCATGGTCATTTGCTATGTGGAGGAGGCCTAATTAGGCCTAGTATAGTTAGGACAGTCATATTTTGAAGCATATGTCACAAAACAACCATATTTGCATGTCTGATATGTTATGCAAATCCATAATGGGTATCTAAAAATCTATTTTGTTATTGGGTTTGCCTTGAATCCTTCAAGTTTTGCTCTAAAAACCTTATTGACAGGGCTCCTAGCTAGTGGGTCAGCAAACCATAGGAACAGTCAAGAATTGAGTATTTTGAATGGGTTGTAAGGTGTCTTTAGGGTAATTTAATGATGTCCAAGGTGGGCAGGAAGCTTGACACTCTACATTTGCATTCTAACCTCAAAATTGGCACTTTTAGCCTATCCCAAGACCATGAATTTGTCAGTATGTTGTCCTAGTTTGTATGGTCAGCCAAACCACATTTTGGAAGTTGTTGTGTGAGTATGTACCTCCTCTACATCAATTGGTATCAGAGCCTAGGGCAGATCCTATTTGGGAGGAAAGAAGGAAATTGAAGTGTGAAGAAAGGATAGTGCAAGATGCCTCCAAGGGCCAGTTCAGTCCTCACTAAAGAAGTGAGAATAATGAGGGAATCCCAAGGAGTCCTAGATAGACTTGCAACCATTGAAGAAAACCTAAGAAGAGGGGGGGTCATTGAGGAAGAAAGCGACCAAGAAAGTGAGGGTGAGAATGTAGGACCTCAAGAGGGATCCAATGTGGAAGAGATGGATCCAGATGATAGAAGGTTTATGAAGATGCTGCAGACTGTGAAAGGAGAGGGCACAGATGTGAAAATGGAGTTGCCCATGTATGAAGGAAAAATGAACACTGAGGAAGTATTAGATTGGATTGATGCCTTGGATAACTACTTTGAGTACAAGGAGATGCCAGAGGTGTAGAAGGTCAAATTGGCCAAGACCAAGTTGAAGAGGCCAGCATTGACATGGTGGAACTATGTTCAGTCAAAGAGATTGAGGCAGGGAAAAGCAAAGTTCAGCTCATGGGACCGGATGGTGTCCAAAGTAAAGAATAAATTTCTTCCTAAGGATTATGCAATCCAAACTTTTAGAAAGTTGCAGAATTTAAAACAAAAAGACATGGATGTTATAGCCTATACTGAAGAATTCCACAAGTTGACCATGACGACAGGACACACTGAAGATGAAGTTGAGAAGATTGCTATGTACATCAATGGGCTTAGGCTCAATATTCAAGATGAAATCAGTCTAGTCACCCCTAGAAATGTGGAAGAATGCTTCCAATTGGCAGTGAGGGTAGAAGAAAAGATAAAAAGGAGACAAGGGTAGCAGACTAGGGGTAGAGGAAGAAGTTTCAAAGGAAGAGGGAACTTTGGTGCAAGAGGACAATCCCAGAAATAGTAAGGAGAATCAAGTGGTAGAAATAAAGAGAACCAAGAACAAAGAGGTGAATCAAATGAAAGAGGTAACTTTAGAGGAAGAAGATCAAACAGTAGAGGAAGGTTTGGTGGCCAAGGTAGAGGATCAAACACTTTCTCAAGCAAATGTTACAACTATCATCAATTTGGACACCCTGCATTCAAATGTCTAGAGAAGCAAGCATCAAGTTCTCAAGGAGGTGAACGAAGGACTCAAATAGTACATGAAGAAGATAGTGAAAGTGTCTATTCACCATTGCAACTTGTTGCTCCTGAGAGGGGTGATGCATTAATGTTTAGGAGGACACTCCTCAAGGTGCCAGCAACCAAGGAGCCTTCACAGAGGAAGTCATTGTTTAGAACAACATGCAAATCACATGGCAAAGTATGCAAGGTAGTTATTGACTCAGGATCCACTAATAATCTAGTTTCTTTGGAAATGGTAGAGAAGCTGCATTTGAAGAAGATTCCTCACTCCACACCTTACAAGGTGTCATGGTTGAATGAGGGGCAACAAGTATTAGTAAATGAATAGGCATGGGTGGAGTTCAACATTGGTGGTTACAAGGACAAGATCCTTTGTGACATCATCCCCATGGATGTTTGCCACATATTGCTAGGAAGACCCTGGCAACATGATAGAAAGAGCAAACATGATTGTCAGAAGAACACTTATGTGATAGAAAAGGATGGAGCCTCATTTGAATTAACACCCCTTCCTGAAGAAGAGTCTGATAAGCAGATTGGGTTTAGCATAATGATGGTAGGAGATGAGTTTTTACAAACAATGAAAGAGGAAGGACAAGGATTTGTAGTAGTGATCAAACCTAAGACTAAGTTTGATGCAGTAGCAAATAAGGTAGAAGAGATACCTAGTGAAGTTCAGTCTCTATTGGACAAGTATAAGGACATAGTGGTAGATGAGTTGCCAAGTTCATTGCCTCCCATGAGAGATATCAGCCATCATATAGACCTAATACCTAGTGTCAGTTTGCCTAACAAGGTTGCATACAAGCTTAATCCACAACAGAATAAAGAGATCAAAGCACAAGTCCAAGAATTGTTGGATAAAGGACTCATCAGAGAGAGCTTAAGTCCCTGTGATGTTCCTACAGTCTTAACACCCAAGAAAGGTGGAGAGTGGAGGATGTGTACTGACTCAACGGCCATAAACAATATCACCATCAGATACAGGTTCCCAATCCCCAGAATGGATGACCTCATGGATTGCATAGGAGGTGCATGCTACTTCTCCAAGATTGATCTCAAGAGTAGATATCACCAAATTAGGATAAGGGAAGGAGATGAATGGAAGACTGCCTTCAAAACAAATGAGGGACTCTATGAATGGATGGTAATGCCTTTTGGACTCTCAAATGCTCCTAGTACATTGTTGGTAAACAGATTTGTCACCGTGAAATAACTTTTGAAAATGACTCGTTTCCCTTAGAGTGGTGACTAAATTGTCCCAATAGCTGGAGAAATTGTTACTGGACTAACAAATTTCCTCTGCGTTTGAGAGGGGCAGCGCCCTCGTATGATAGGGGTATTTGTGGGTTTTTGTGTACTTTTAATCTTAAAGTACAAAAAGGAAGAAAAGCAAAATAACAGGAGAAATAGGCATGTTGAAACCCTCGTGGTAGACGTATGAAAACCAACAGGAGTTTCACAGTCTTATTGAAAAGTACGAGGGGGTTTCACCACAAAGCTAAAAACCACTTTCCTAAACTCCATGATGAATTTCATGACATATGTGCAACAACGATGAAGAAGGATGGCAAATCTTAACATACGAAGAGATAATTTATCTTAACACTTTCAAATCAGGATACCAAGATATGATTGTGCTTCATCACCCCAATTGCATGCTTCAATGGATAACTTTGATTTACACAAATACATAGAAAGATCACCAATTTGACATATGAGAAACTAGTAATCATAACTCAGAAATACATCAAGAACATACGAACTGAAATGCATTCTTCATTATCTTTTCAAAATTATACAATTCCAAAAGTAAACTATACAATGTATAAGACCAAAAATGTTCCAAGAAGTTTCTTCATAAGTCCCCCCTACAAAAGTTCTCTCTAAAGAGTCCCCCCTTTACATTTGAAATAGCCTCATATTTATAGGCTTTTTCCCATAACCACCTAGTAACCACTTTGTAACTACCTCACAACTACCTAATAACTACTTTCAAAATATTTTTGAAAATAGAAGTACACTTTATTTAAGTTAGACTTTTCTCAAATTTTCCAAAAATAAAGTCTACTTTCTAACTTCCAGTTACAATAAGTGACGTGAGTCACTTTTACAAAAAGGTAACATGAAATTTGAAACTTATGAGTTGTATGTTTTGCTAAGTTACTTCCCATCTTCATCAGCGCCATTTTGATGGTCAAAGCCTTGACAAATCTTAAAAACCTGCCCACTTATTTGTTTAAAGAGCTCAAGGGCATTTCTTGCACAACCATGTATTGCATATGATTCAATCATTGTGCTCTAGGAGAACACCTTTCTTTGGTGCGTTTGGTGTACACATGTGTACAAGGGCACTTGTTACAAACATATTAGACAAAACTCCACTCTTGATTATCTATTCATGTATTTCTTTGTTGTGCTCTAAAGTTGTCAAGATGGAACAAGCTCTAGAAGTTGATGAATCAAACATGAAACTGACATAACCTCCATGACATACCACCATTGAATTTGAATAATCATTCATCAATACCTTTGAGCATTCTCACACATTTGTCTACTTAGAAAAATCCTCTCATATCATAGCTCTAACTCCTATTATATGTGTGTGAATAATTGTTGTAGCGGACACTGTGTCTTTTCCCAGTCCATGAATTATCTATTCAATTTCAACTTGGTTTTTAAGGACATGCACTCCAACTGCATCTTTTGAACATCTTTCTCCTCCATGGACCTCATTCAAATTTTGTAGGAGACCGAATATTCTCCTTTGCAAAAATACCGATTCTATGATCACCACAAACCATTATCACTTTTGCATAGTGATTAGGCATGCTTGAATAATTTGAGAACTTCATTTTTCTACCAATCCAATGCCCATCAAACACAAACTCTTTATTGAAGTCAAAGAGAAAGGAAGAATTTTCTTGGTCATAAATTTTCTTTGCTCTTTAACTCCTCCATGAGAAATCAATTCATCGGTATACTCACCAAGGTACTCATGCCTCTGTACATTATTCTTGGTAAAAACTCCCTTTGTGACAAATCTCCTTTGCAAAGTAGATTTAACTTCTTTATCAATGAAATTTTTCTCCACTTTCTTTTAGGTCTTGAACTGAGGTACAATAACCAGAGAAGGAAAATACAAGCTATTGAATATCAGACCACCTTCCAATACCAAAACATGAAACACCATCTACCAGTTGCATCTTGTAGAGTTACTCTCCTAGGCATTGATTTAGCTCTCCAATTAAATGATATAGAGATCTCGTTGATGTTGTAATCCTATGATTCTTCAATGTAATTTTCCCATATGGGCATTGGTTTCGAAACCATCCAAATGTTTTTGAAGTTTTGTGAAGCCTTTTTGACAAATGCATTTTATGAATATGTTGTAATCATTACATAATGTGAAGTGACATTTATTTAAGGAATTCTATCAAATAGTTGCTGCGCCTTATCCATGCATCCATATCCACATTAATTTGCATTCCATGGGACATCGTCTCTTTGAAGCATTCTATCAATGATTCACGTGCCTTCTTTGAGCTCCAATGTCCGCAATGTAGTTCTCCAAAGAATATGCACTAACAAAGTCCCCCTACTTTTATTTTATGATGGATGTGAAAATTTGAGGCAAGATGAAATTTAGCAAGGACCAAAGCTCTGCCAAGTTATTATGCAAAGGAGTGCCAATCAAGAGCAGCGTATTTCTGGTAGATAATAACTTCAATTCCTTCAACAATTTGCATTCATGATTCTTTAATCAATGTCCCTCATCAACCACCAGGTATGTCCACTTGTATTGACTTAAAAAACTGCGATCAAACATAGCAACCTCATAAGATGTGATGACAACAGGAAGTGTTGGGTTTGGATCCATTGTTTTGGGCATATGCTTTCTCCTTAGTTCAACACGTTCCTTCTGTGATCCGTGATAAAGGAGTGCATCCATGCTTGGAACAAATCTATTGAATTCCTTCACCCAATTTGAAAGGGTAGAAAGTGGAGCAACTACTAGAAAAGGTCCATGCAATCTTTCTCCCATCAAATGTGCTAGCAACCCAATAGTTTGAACGATCTTTCCAAGACCCATTTCCACCGTCTTTGGGTTAAGTTTAGAGACATCTTGACTCTGCGCTGTATCACTGATGCCTTTACCAATCAACACATCGACAATACCTTCTGTGACAATATCTTCATTGAGAGGGTTAACTGCATAGTGAAGAGGCAAGCGTCCTTTATTATCTAGAACATCCAGTTTTCCCTCGTATTGAGGAACCATTTCAAAAATGCTAACATTAGCTTCACGACATGCCCAATGAAGAGTAGTCATTCCTTCGTCATCTGTGGCATTGGCCAACTCTTCCTTTGAATGGCATTTATCAAAAAGACTTCTTACAATTTATTTTACACCACGTTCCATTGCATTTCCTTGAAACTTTCTAAAGCCTTTTCAACAAATCCATTTTGCATTTATCCCGCAGTCATTGTATTTCAATGAGGTATTCTATCAAATAGTTTACGTGCAATGTAAATGCTTCCATGTTTTACAGAAACATCTCCCAGAGCATTTACAACTTATGCTAGCACTTGCACATATAAGAGGTTTCAAGGAATCCGCCGCTAGGAACAACTGATGGCATGAGATAACTAAATCTTTGAGGCATTCTATCAAATAGTTCATCCAGCTTGTCTATGCGAAGGCCATGGGGTTTGGATTTACACCTGTAAAATGCATTTGTTTGAAAGTTTCTAAAGCCTCTTCATCACGCCCATTTTGTGTATTCACTGCCGCCATTATAGTGCATGGAACCACATTTCTTTGAGTCAAACTGTCAAACTAATCACGTGTGTTGTCTACCTTCTAAACTTCCAAGATATGTGCAACAAAGCAATTCCAAATATGAGTTATAAATTTTTCTTTCAATTATGTTTTTCGCATGTCCTTGAAAGCTTCTAAAGTCTTTTCAACAAATCTTGGCATGCATATCCTACAATGTTTGCAGTCTACAAGACCACATTTCTTTGGAACACATCAAATAGTTCATCTGCATCATCTATGCCTCCACACCTTCGATTCATGGCATTCCAGTGATTATGACAGCAAAATTCACATGCTTCATGTAAGTTGCCTTATGAGCAGTGGATGAAAACACTTTCTTTTAGCCTGGTAATTGATTTATGTGCCTTGTCAATGATTCCACATTCTGCATATACGTATGTTAGAGCATTTAAAACTATAATAGTAGAGAAAAATCTCCTTGGATTAAAGTTTGTGATTTGGCATTGGTTGTGAGGAGGCCAACAATGGTTGTGGAACAGATTTATAATAGATTCTATCTTCTTAATGGTTTTTAAAACCTCTTCAAGAAACCCACTTAATGTATCTTCCTCATTCATCTTTGACATAAATTCATACTTGATTTAAAAGTTCCCATATGGGCGTGGGCTGCGAGGATGATGGCAATGGTTATGAGATTTTCCAAAGTAATTTCCATTGAAACCGTTTTGTGCAGATCTTGCAGTTGTGGCAATCCATGAAATTTCATCTCTTTGAAGCGTTTAGTAAAACGGCTCATGTACATCGTCTATGCTTCCAAATTTTACATGTATTTCTGCCAAGGCGGCTGCAACTATACCATCTGACAAAAGCTGCTTTCAATCATACTTCGATGGATATCAAACCTCGTTCCAAAGCTTTTATTTTGGCATGGACGGATGCTAGTGATAGAGGCAAGGAGATTGCTGATGAAGGTTGTGGAATGCGTTTTATTCCCGTGAATTTCATTTGGCTGAACTTAGGTAGTTAAAATAACTACTTCTTGTTTCCTTCATCAGCCTTTGTACGTCATATCACAACCTCTATAAGAAGTTTAAATTGGTTTTTTTGAAACTCAATAAGATTGCCGATTAAGGTATTTAAAACCAATTTGCATTTCTTTGTTCAGAGATTTACCAGACTTTGGCAAGTCTTGATAAAGCTGATGAAGATTTTAAAATGATCTTTTTTTTTACCTTTGGTCTTTTAAAATGCTTTAGGAACCAAGTAAAATTCCTGATAGTTAAAACAGTTTGCATGCCCATAATTGGCGTTTTCAAGATCATTAAAACAACTTCCATGCATGTAGGAGAATTTGGTGGACATGGAGTAGTGGGGGTGGAGTTCACCATACTTGAAAGTTGCCTCCATCTTTTACTTTTTCTGAAGCTGCATATAACTCCTTCCTTCTAATGCATATGTGTCCACTTTGCCAAACTCACAATTTGAGATTAGCCAATTTCACAAGTGATAGATAACTAACTCATACATATTTCTTATCATTTTTCAAATGATATCAACTTGTGGAAATTTCTAAATGGCATCAAGTTAGCCAAAAGTAAAAGTGTACGTGAACTTAGCCGAGTTTGAAAGTTGACGCAAACTTTACGAGATGTGGAAGTTGACACGAAGTTTGCAGAAAATGAAAGCCGATGCATGGTTTGCGGGAAAACCGATGTGAACTTTGTGAAAAACAAAAGTTGACGCGAGCTTAGTATGAAATGAAAGTGGATGCAAAGAATAATATTACTAAGTTGTTTCAATATAAAATTTGACTTGGAAAGCTTCAATGGAGAGAGATAATGAACAAGACAAAGTATGACATCTCGTTAACAAGTTATCGACATGATTGACACAGGAAGCACGACATTTGCGAATTGTAACCAAAAGGATGACTTGGCACAGGGGTTTTGATACATGATCAGATTTAGTCTTTTGGACACAAGAAGTTTAAATTTGGAAGTGCAGAAACAGGGTCAACATACATTCATGAGGTTAATGAATGAGGTCCTAAAACCTTTTATTGGGAAGTTTGTAGTTGTCTATCTAGATGATATTCTTGTGTTCAACAAAACAAAAGAGGAGCACTTGTAGCACCTTGACATGGTTTTACAGAGGTTGAATGAGGAGAAGCTGATGATAAACCTCAAAAAGTGTGAGTTTATGAAAGAAGAGCTAGTTTACCTGGGTTTTGTCATCTCTAAAGGCACATTAAAGATGGATCCATCCAAAGTCGAAGCTATTCTTAACTGGCCAACTCCAAAATCAGTACGAGAGGTAAGAAGTTTTCATAGTTTGGCTACATTTTATAGGAAGTTTATCAAAAAATTTAGTCATATTTGTTCTCCTATTCTTGACACCATTAATGGAGATAAGAAAAGGAAGTTTCAATGGACTAAAGAGGCAGCAAAAAGCTTTGAATACCTGAAGAAGAGAGTGGCACAATAGCCCATACTTGCTTTACCTAATTTTGAAAAAGTCTTTATAATAGAATGTGATGCCAGTGTGATGCAGAGTGCTCAGTGGAAGCATTCAAATTGATCAACAAAACTGATCAGTGTGTGGCCTATGTCTTGGCGACCTACTCTTGTCAGCCAAACATATCCCGTCAGCCACCTTGCAACTTCTCTGACTGATCTACCAACTCTCCCCGACAGTCAACTCTGCTTAGCCTTCGATGAGACTTCCTTTATCGGCAATATCTCCAAACCTTCTACCGATACCCGATGGCGGTTAGCTTTCCACTAGCCTTAACTGTAGTGGTTGATCATGACCTTGTCGGCCAGACTTTGATCATCAGCGACCACTTGTGAGGCTTGGCTGATGCACCAATACCTTTGACTTCACCTGACTACTCCCGACACTTCGGTGAGACTCCAAACATCGGTGAAGCCTTAAGTCCTTCACCCAATATGCCGATGTGTTATGTTGCCTTCGGCAAGACCTCCTTCGTCAGTGAGTTCCTTGAATGTTCTCCCGACACACCACTCTTACCGATATGTCAAACTATTGTATATGCATGACATGACTTATTATTGCCAGTGAACTAATGTATCTTTACCCCGATTTCACCGTTGCGACCAGTCACCTTTTGTATCTGACGCAATGTATATTCTCAATATACATTCTCAACATACATTTGTGATATGCATTTGCAATGTGCACTCGGTGAGACTAAAACCTTTTCTCACCGATGAACCTCCTACTATCGGCGCAACACCGCTGATCAGTGTAACTCTCAAAAGCTTCCCCGAGGGTTGTTTCATGCTAATAACACTTCGGTTACTCTGCAACTACACAGACATCAAACAAATATACAGAAATAGAAACTCGACAGAACAGAAGGGATCTACACTCTTCTGCAAACACTTGATCACCCTGACAATTTGGCCACTCCACAACAGCACTTTTCCTATTGTTTCTACTACTAGTCACATAGAGATGCCTAGTCGACTTATGCCAAACTCCTTGGATCCTTGGGTGCCTGATCCAAAACAACAGAAAACACAAAATACACATTATATTCCTCCATCACATTGAACATGAGAATCTTGGTTTCAATGGATAGAGGAGATATAGTCCATTTATTCACAGAACCCTAGTTTCAAGGGTTTCATACCAGTCTTTGCAAAAGGAACAAAAATTCACAAACTACAGCACTTCTAGACACCAAACCACTCTTAAATGAAAGCTACTTCACTACATGAACATCTCTAATCAGTTTCAGATGAACAACTATCCATACAGAATGACTGCTACAGAGAAATACTCAAAAAGAAACAATGTTTCCACACACCCAAACAATACAAATCTTCATTCATTCATTTCCTCCTCCAATTACATCCAACTCCTTTGCTTATAGAAGGCTTGGAACATCAGTTACATTCCTCCAACATGCAAAACTGATTTGAAAAACAGTTAGCCGTCGGATTTCTCCTTTCACAAGAAAACTGCATGTTTTCCTTGTGTTATTACATCAACTTGACCAAAACAAGGTCTACATAGGTCTAGTGACCAAATTGACACAAAAACCTTATTACAAACATGATGTGGCTTAAAAGCCTTATTGAAAACAAAAACAAAACATGACTCCTGCACCATAAATAAGGTGCTCCTACACCACAATGGAGCAGCCATAGGTGCAGTCCTGAGCCAAGAAGGCAAGCCAATAGATTTCTTTAGTGAAAAGCTCAATGAGGCCAAGAGGAGGTACTCTTCATATGATTTGGAGCTTTATGCATTAGTACAGTCTCTAAGGAAGTGGAGACATTACCTCTTACCCAAAGAGTTTGTAGTCTACACAGATAATCATGCACGAAGTTTCTTGAACAACCAAGACAAGTTAAGTCATAGGCACATCAAGTGGGTGGAGTATTTACAAAGTTATACTTTCACAATCAAGCATAAGAAGGGCCAAGCAAACAAGGTAGCTAATGCACTGAGTAGAAGATCAGTCCTAGTGCATGAAATACAACTTCAGAGTGTTGGTTTGGAAGCACTAAAGGACATGTATGCTGCTAATCTAGATTTCAAGGATGCCTACTCTATTTGCCACCAATTCCAAGATACTTTTCATGAAGAATTTTTTGATTTTCTGCTGCAAGAAGGATTGCTATTCAAGGGAGCTCAGTTATGCATCCCTAGATGCTCTATGAGGATAAATCTTATAAGGGAGAAGCACTGTGGAAGTCTTGGAGGACACTTTGGCATAGACAAAACACTTGATCAGGTAAGAAGGTTTTATTTTTGGCCTAAGATGCATACTGATATCAGAGAATTTGTTGAATCTTATGGAATTTGCCAGAGAGTGAAGGGCTCTAGTTCTAATGCAGGCTTATATCAACCTCTTCCAATTCCTAGCAGACCTTGGGAACATCTTAGTATGGATTTTGTGCTAGGCCTACCTAAGACACAGAGAGGAGTAGACAATGTTTTTGTAGTTGTGGACATATTTAGCAAGATGGTACATTTCATTCCATGCAAATGCACTAGTGATGCATCAAACATTGCAAGTTTGTTCTTCAAGGAGATTGTTAGAATTCATGGGCTGCCCCTCACCATTGTCTCAGATAGAGATTCCAAGTTTATAGGTCATTTTTGGAGGACCTTATGGAAGAAACTAGGTACAAATCTAACTTTCAATTCAGCCTATCATCCACAAACAGATGGGCAGACTGAAGTAGTGAATAGATCATTGGGGAATCTACTTAGATGTCTTACAAAAGAACATGGACAGCAATGGGATCTTGTCATCCTATAGGCAGAGTATGCTTACAATGACACCATTAACAGGAGCATAGGTAAGAGCCCTTTTGAAGTAGTATACGGATTGAATCCAAGACGTATCTTTGAGTTAAGAGATTTAAGAGGAGTAGAAAAGAGAAGTGCTGAAGGAGAGGAGTTTTCTATGGCCATGAAAGACATTCATGATCAAGTTAGAGAACAACTCAAGAAGAGTGTTGAAAACTACAAGAAGCATGCAGATTTGAAGAGGAGAAATGTTCAGCTGAAAGTGGGAGATTTGATACTTGCACATCTCAGGAAAGAGAGGTTACCTAAGGGAAAATACACTAAGTTGATGATGAAGAAGATTGGGCCATGTAAGGTGGTCTACAAGTTTGGTGAAAATGCATATGAGATAGAACTCCCTCCTGGAGTTGCTATCTCACCAATCTTTAACATTGTTGATTTATATCCTTTTAAGGAATCTTTGGATGTAGGTACAGGTGTTCATGAAGGTGATGATGCTGATTGGATTAAGCATCTTCCTTTTGCTACACCAGTCAAACTTGAAGCCATTCTATATACCAAAGAAGTCAAGAGGACAAGACATAAGGTCTATAATGAGTACTTAGTGAAGTGGCAAGGTCTTCCTCATGAAGATGCCACTTGGATGACAGCTGAGGACATTCTAACGAATGGCACTACTGTCACTGATCTGATTTTAGGAGATGCCTAAAATCCTTTCTCCTGGGGTGTATGGTGCAGGGCACCTAGCAAGGTTCATGGTGTTTAGTCTTTTGAGTCAAATTTACATATTCTCCTAGTTATGTTAGTATGTTTTAGAGTCAAATTTTGATATGATGGTCTCATTAATAAGAGAAATAGTGGATTTTGGTTTTAAAATATTGCAATAAATCCCACTAAGGGCATGACCATATAGTGGTGGTCTTAGAAAAGGCAAATTTCTAATAATAGGTCTACAGATTTTTCCTAGATTTTAGGACAGTCTTGTTGTTTCCTTTATGGAAGGCTTTATTACCTTCTTTTTTTGGCTTTCCATGAGGTAGAGGAGAGGAAATCATGGATTTTTATTGTAACATGCTTATGATATCTTGGGGATAACTAATAAGCTGATGTGGTAAAGTTTTCATGAAGAAATAGGAGAGAAAGATACAGTTTTCCTACAATTTTTTATTGTTTTCTTAGTTTTTCAGCATTAGTACGGATATGTATGGCATTTTCATGGAGGCAACTGAGTGAAATTGGGAAGAGGGCTATGTTACCTCTATTTTGCATTTGATTTGGTAGATTATTATTATTGTTTAAGAATATTATTTGCATTCTTCTGATTTTTGGTCCAAAAACCTAGTTTTTGGGGTTTCTTAAGAAATTGATGGTTTTGGAGCCATTTCCATCCACACCCTAACCTAATAATGGATGGGATGGAGCTATTTTGTTGTTTTTTCTCTAATTTTTGTGTTTCAGATGCAAGGAAATGGTGGAGGAGATCTGTTAGAGCAAAAACAGCCTAATATCATCATGTATTAGGCATCTTGAGCATTGGTAGAATAGTGGGTTGAAGAGTATTGGATATGGGTTGACCCAAGAGCCCTGAAAAAAAATTATATAGACCATTTTCAACATGTTTTCTATCTTGGAATAGGTTTTAGAAAACTAGAATAAGTTTCATGGTCATTTGCTATGTGGAGGAGGCCTAATTGGGCCTAGTACAGTTAGGACAATCATATTTTGAAGCATATGTCACAAAACAACCATATTTTCATGTCTAATATGTTATGAAGATCCATAATGGGTATCCAAAAATCTATTTTGTTATTGTGTTTGCCTTGAATCCTTCAAGTTTTTCTCTAAAAACCTTATTGATAGGGCTACTAGCTAGTGGGTCAGCTTGTGAAGAAACCATAGGAACAGTCAAGAATTGAGTATTTTGAATGGGTTGTAAGGTGTCTTTAGGGTAATTTAATGCTATCCAAGGTGGGTAGGAAGCTTGACACTCTACATTTGCATTCTAACCTCAAAATTGGCACTTTTAGCCTATCTCAAGACCATGAATTTGTCAGTATGTTGTCCTAGTTTGTATGGTCAACCAAACCACATTTTGGAGGAGAGGTTCTTATTTTTCTGAACCTATTGATGGTTTTGTGTAACTTGATTTGGTAGTCCTTTGTTCATGCTCATTTTATGTGTTCCACATCGTTCATATTGTGTTTCCCCTCTTTGTGACGTGTTCATTATATCATGTTGTCTTTCCCCGTCATGTATCATGTAATGTTGGGTTCCGTTAGGTAGCCCAAAGTTCCACTTTTAGGTGATTTATGCTTGTTTTGACTCTATTGTCCAACTGATAAGGCACTGGTCCACTTGCAAAATCCCAAAGATTCTGTGGTTCTCCTATACTACAAGTGTACACCGCGATTCCCAAATAGAGCCAATTGTTGTACCCAATCTGAAAAACTTTCATCTCTGTATGCATCTTTCCTAAAATCTCTATCAAACTGACATCTCAAAGGTCATTTTCCCTTGTCAAGTTTCAAACTAACCCCTCAGGTTCATGAAGCATTCACACACGCAAGATAACGTGTCAAAAGCAAGAAGTGCTCATCAAGAGGCAACTCAAACATGTCGCTAGGAACAAGGCGTGCCATCCAGAGTCTCTCTCCTCCAATCAAAGATCACACTCTCAATGGAACTCATTACCTACTCAAGTGTTTTTTCTTTTCATTAAGGATCACATCAAAGCTAATACGAGTGCATGGCAAACAAGAATGACTCGTCATATCCAAATTTAGAGGTCATTATTTTTTTGAAAAAGAGCTAAGTGCTTGTTTTAGGCGCTCCTACTATGAGGCATGCGTGCCTGCTCTAAAGTACGTCTTCCTAGGAGAAAGAGTGCTTCTTTGAGACCATTTCATGATTTCTAAAAGAAGCGAAGTCAAGTGTTAAGTACTCCAGGAGGGAAAATAAACTCGGAATCGCGCCTAGAAGCAAAGGTTTAATCATTTCAAGGATGAAGAAGGAAAGTGTGCCAAAGTGAAAGGAAAGCACTAAGGCAAAATCAATTTTTAGAGTAAAGTTGGAGCACCTTGACTTAGGCGTGTGCGCCCAAGGTCACGTGTGTGCGCCCAAGGTCACTCATGTCCGCCATCTTCAAGATGTCCTTTTAGAGCACCCATGTAAGGGAAACGCCAAGTTTTGAAACACACCAAGGAAGCAATCGTCTTTAAAGGAAGAGGATAAATGAGAAAGTGTACCATCACAAAAGCACACACGCTCAATATAAAGCACGCCCGTCCTAGTGGAAAAACATGCTCATAATCCATTCACAGACAAGGCATCTTTCCAGGGGAATGCAACCAAGTAAAAAGAGCGTCATTTGGGTGAACACTCAATTTAAAGGGAATGGAAGAGAAGCACACATCTCATACCTTTGGAGAACCATGATTATGGCACATGCATCCTCTAAGAGGCGCATCCTCCTAGAGGCGCGTCCACTTAGGGAAGGATCCGCCTATGAATAAACCCTCCAAATTCAAAGATTTTTAAAAATAGAAACATTCTATTCTAAGCTTGGTCGGCCTCCATGGCATGAGATGCATCCCTTCACTTGTGCATGCCCCCTGAAAAGGCTATTTATAAGGGATTCAACTCAAATTCAATTTGCATGTTTCCAGGGTAGAAAAAATCACTCTTATATTTATAAAAAAGCAAAATTGGAGGCTTATAAAGGTAGCACTCCATTTGTGAAGGTATTTTTGTTCATTCTTGTCATAAAGACTAATATTTTTGGAGATTAGAGAGCATGTTTTAGTTTTCTATAGTAGGTTAAGGTAGAGTTTATCATCTTGAAGCATATAGAGGGCGAAAGTTGAAGAATTCGAGCAAAATTTGGATTCCCAGACTTAGCCATTTTTTAGTGTCTTCAGTAAAGCTATTTTCTATAGGAGGGATTTCCAAAGAAGATCTATTTTGAGAACTTATCATGCATTCCAAATTCATATTTATTTTTAGATCTTTTTAGAAATCATGCAAATGTGGAACTTTTTGTAATGACGTGCAATTTTAGTTAACTGAATTACCTAAGACATTTCTTTAGTATTTTTATTATGCAAATAAGCTTGCATGTATACATGCAACTCTACGTCTAGGTTGAAGAGTATTAGTTCAACTCTTCTTTCCCTTTCATGCATTTTTCTTTGTAATAGTATAAATAAGTGCTTTTACACAAGCACAAGGATGGGATATATCTAGATTTCAGAAGTCAACTTCATTGTTATTTATCTTTTTTCAAAGCTTTTTAGCAATTAGATTTTTTAGTATTCAGTATTCAAGTATCCAGATACTTAGTGTTGTATTCAATCAGTGAATAAAAAAAGCAATAATAATTCATATGCCTTAATTTGCTTTACTTGTTATTTGTCCAATATTCACCTGATCGTGTTCTCATTTGTTCATTTAATGGATTTCAATACACCTTTTTTGCTTCCAAATATCTATTGAAATGTATTATTTGTGCCGAAGGTTAGGTTGATTCAACAAATTTGCAAACTTTGTCACAGGTGAAATTGAAGAAATAAGTCATATCATTGTATCGTCTTATAGTTGATTTAGTCAAGGCATTCGTAAATCTTTTCGATCCAATCATGTACATGCCCTTCGTACACTCAAAATTCAGCTGAGTAGTGCAAGCATGTAGCCTAGGTTCTAATTTTAGTCAAAAAAGCATAAAGTCTTTGCTTCGTTGTCGAATATGCTCCTCAGCCTTTTTGCATGCTACATACCCAAAAATATTGCAATTTTCCCTTTCTTTCAGCACAAGTATGAAGAACCCCTAAAAAGTCTATTCATATTGTATAGTTTTAGTTAAGTTTTATTTTACAGGGAGCTTCCCCTACAAATTCGAAGAGCGGTTCTACTACACATTTGTCCGTTTTGCTTTCACACCGGAAGGTGCAAAATAAAATGCTAACAAGATTATTCAAGGAATTGTACATACCATTAATGTGATCCATAATCAGATGGATATGTAGGAAGCAAGGTTATTTAAGGGTCCATACAAATGAGGTAAATCAACCTAAACCAAGAGGTGAAGAACCTCAAAGACAGAAAGCCTCAACCCTATTTAAGGATTTAAAGAAACAACCTCCCCCAAGGTTTAATGGAATAGAAATAAGCAACACAACTAAGGTTTGTTAATGAAATTGAAAAGGTACTTTGGTCTTCAATCTCTCTTAGAAAATGAGAAGGCTAGGCTTGGTGTCTTCTAGTTGATAGGGAAGTAACTATTTGGTGGGAACACCTTCAAGTTTTAAAAAATTTCAACCTTGAGACCCTCATATGGGATGAGTTTGAATCCTAGTTTAAAGAAAAGTATATATCTACAATACTTAAGGAAAGAAAGAGAGCTAAATTCCAACTTCTTCAACAATGTACCTCACTAGTTGCTCAATATGAGGCTAAATTTATGAACCTTTTGAAGTATGTTGATTACAATAAAGATGAGAAATCTAAAATCACAAAGTTCAAGATATGCCTCAAGGAAATAAGCATGCATGATGTCAACATGATCAAACCTGTTGCCTTGGCCAAAGCAATAGAATCAACCTATAAAGTTGAAGAAAAAGACAATGCTCACCTTAAAGAAAGCTAGGATTTCAAAACTAAAAAATAATCAATGAAAAAACAATAGTTCTAGAGGAAATATTTCCTCTAGGAAACCTGAAAATAATAAGGGCCATCAAGGTGGCAATAAATCTAATAAGGGGGCACCCTATCAAAAGCCTTCAAATGTAAGTAAAGCACCATTTACAAGGGCTAATGTTATTCCAGTCCAACAAAAGAAACCTAATGATGGGTGTTGGAACTATGGTAGTAAAAATTATTTTTCTAGGAATGGCCATAACCTCAAAAGAATCAAGGTTCGAACTGATAGATTTATGCAACAATGACAATCAACTAAGGGATATTCAAATGTCACTTCTTGAGTTTCCAGGTAAAATCAATAATGCACCTATTTTGATTTTAATAGAAATAAGAGCTACTAATAGTTTTATTTCTCCTAAAATTATTCAAAGATAAAACTTGAAAACTAAAATCTTACCAAAGGGGGATAGTGTTGAGTTAGTTATAGGATACCAAGAACTTATCAAAAAGGTTGTGCCTAAGTTGGAACTCATATTGGACACTATAAAAACCCAAGTTAATGTTTCGGTATTACCTCTTGAATCCTATGATTTGATATTAGGGGAGGATTGGCTACTAAAACATGCATCTAAGATTAATTATAGAGAAACAAATTCAATGCTTATATGATTTCAACAATCTAATAGTTCTACAAGGACTACAAGGAACTTGGATTAAGAAAGCAACAAGAAAAGGTTGTACTTTGATTGCTGTCCACTTCTATGATGCAAAAGAAAAAGAGAAATCTATAGTTTTAAGTCATCTTATTTTGTTAATTTTAAGATGTGTTTCCTAAGGAACTTCCTTGACTTCCTCCAAAAATAAAATTTGACTTTTCAATTGAAATTGTGTCTAGTTTAGCACCTATCTCTAAATCTCCTTACAAAATGAACACTTCCAATTTGCACAAGTTAAATGTTCAATTGACCGATCTTTGTAAAAAGGCTTGATTAGGCCTAGTGTCTCACCCTAAGGTGCTTAGGTACTCTTCATAAACCAGAAGTATGGGACACTACATCTTTGAATTGATTATCATATGTTG
This sequence comes from Cunninghamia lanceolata, assembly GCA_027924645.1. NCBI lineage: Eukaryota > Viridiplantae > Streptophyta > Pinopsida > Cupressales > Cupressaceae > Cunninghamia > Cunninghamia lanceolata. The sequence continues at coordinate 15,601,682 of BSBN01001101.1, forward strand.
AATAAAGCAATGAGTAATGAAAAAATACCCATTGCCTAAAATTGATGATTTCTTTGATCAAATGAGAGGGGCAATTGTATTTTCAAAATTTGATTTGAGATCTAGTTACCATCTATTAAGGATGAAGATATTCATAAAACTGCTTTTAGAACTGGATATGGCCATTATGAATTCACTATGGCTAACTAATGCACTTGCAACCTTTATGAATTTAATGAACAACATATTTAGAGACTATCCAAATAATTTTTTCCTAGTCTTTTTGCATGATATTATGATTTATTCCAAAAATTAGAAAGAACATGAGCAACACCTTAGATTAGTGTTACAAAGATTAAGAGAGCATAAATTGTTTGGTAAATTTTATAAATACACATTTTCCAAACTAAACTGCATTATTTGGGCCATGTAAAATCAGAAAAGGGGTGGATGTGGATTCCAAGAAAATTTAGGCCATAATGGAGTGACCAGCTCTAAGAAATGTGAATTAAGTCAGAAGTTTCATGGGCTTGGAAAGTTATTACCATGACTTCATGAATAATTCTACCCAAATTGTTCTTTCTATAACTTCCTTGCAAAGAAAGGGCAGAAAGTTTGAATGGACTCCAAAGTGTGGCAATTTTCTGTGAGCTAAAGAAATTGCTTACAGCTAGTTCTGTTCTTTTGATTCCCAACCTAAATGGGTAGTTCACTATGTCGATAGATGCCACTTTGGAAGGATTGGAAGGTATTTTGACTCAAAAGGTAAAAAATTAAGGACCATGTGAGGAACTACACCACCCATGATTTAGAGTTGGTTTTTGTTGTGCACACTTTAAAGTTATGGAAGCATTACCTCATGGGTTAAAAGTTTTATTTGAAAATAGACTATTGTGGTCCAATTTATATATTCAACCAAGAAAAGTTGAATGTACACCAATGTAGATGGTTGGAATTGATGTGTAACTTTGACCTTGACATTACTTACATCATGGGCAAGGAAAATAATGTGGAAGATGCTTTGAGCAAGCCTAGGCACTTGGTTGTAGTTTTTGAGTTGTAGTCAAATATGAAAAAAAAGATTATGTAATAGTAGAAACAAAATGCCTTTTATGAAGAAATTTAATTTTTTTTGAATGAGAAACTAGAAAAACTTGGTTATTCATTCAATTTGAATGAATTAATGAAGTTTTGGAGACTCATTTTTGTCCTTGAAATAGGAAATTTGAGGCAAATTATTCTACTTGAGGCTCACAAGGCCCCATATTCTATACATCCTAGTGTGGCTAAAATGTTACATGATTTAAAACAACAATTTTATTAGCTTGAAATGAAGGTTGGTGCAATAAATTTTGTGGTTAGATGCTTAGATTGTCAAAAGGTCAAAGTAGAACATGGACACCCTAGTGGTCTATTATATCATCATGACATTACTAGTCGCAAGTGGTATGTGATCAACATGGACATCATTCTGGTTTCCCCAACCAAATTTAGACATGATACTCTCTTGTTTATTGTTGATAAATTGACTAAACTTGCACATTTTATTGCTACAAATGAGCATGATGTTGTTATAGCATCAAAATTTGTAAAAGCGGTAGTAAGATTGCATGGAATTCCTAGCAGAATTATTTAAAACCATGATAAATGTTGACCTATTTTCCTCTACCCAAAGTCCAATAGTTCATCTTGAAAATCTCCTTGAAATTCCTTGGAATATAGCCCTGCAGGCCCTAAATCCTTCAAATCCCAGTAATTTACCTTGCAAAAATCCCTAAAAAAACCCATCTGGAGAATCCTTGCAAAAAACCTAGAAAAACCCAGAAACCTATAGCCTTCAATGTTTGCCTTCGCAAAGTTTTCCATTTTCATACTTGGTTGTTTCGGTATGGATATCTAATGTCTGAATATCTGTACCTTAGTTACTATCCAAATATTATCTTAATATCCAGACCTTAGCTAAGTTCTAGATCCTTGTCAATATCTGGACCTTAGCTAATATCCAAATATTATCTCAATATCTGAACCTTAGCTAAGTTCCGGATATCTACCAAATGTCTGGACATTAGTCGATACCCAAATTTTTCATAACATCTGGATATTTCCTAATGTCTGGATCTTTCTCAAATGTCCTGACCTTAGCTAATGTCTAGATCTTTCCTGTGTCTAGATCCTTAAAGCGAATGTCCCGATGACATCATTCTGTCCCTTCCCCAAAGAAGTGCATATGACGATGACATCATCAGGGCATTCCACCACCAGCATATTATTTTTTAGTGCTCACATCATGATGACATCATCCAGATTCTCTCTCTAACGAAGTTCTCTATGCCAATGACATCATTAGGATATTCAGGGGTGGCATATTAAAAGTTAAGATCCTGATATCGGATATACATGCAGATGATGGTTTCTCCATGCCACGAAGGTAAATTTGACGGGTGCACCCGGATATCAGGATATAGAGACTATTGTGTTTAGTCAGGTTATATCATTCGAATATTTGTGATTGTGCAGACCTTGAAGATATTCATGGATATCCATATGACCGTTGACCACAACTTTGATTGCGAATATCTTTTTCATCCTACGAAATTTCTACATGATCCAAAAGACAAAATTGCTTAGAATTTCATCCTCTTTCATTTGGCGGGCTTTTGAGGAAGATTCACACTTTGAAATTTCGATCCAAAATTCATGATCCATATATGGATATGCATATCCAAATATCAGGATAAATTTCTGACTGAAGAGGAATGTGCAGACTTGGCTGACAAGACATATTAGAGGCTGACTTCAAGTATTGTAAAAGCTTTCAAAAAGCAAATATTTTGCATTGATTGTTGCAGGTGCATGATTCAGCAGTTTGTATTAATGGCACAAATATCTTCCAACTACTTGATGGGTTCAAATATTTTCTACATTGAATTCTTGCAGGTAGATGTCCCTTCTGGCGAGGAAATATCGCTGACAGACCCATGGGCACATTCATTACAGTAGGTAATGGCGCTCCATTGTAAATGCTATATAAAGCATGAAATGTAATGTATTTAGGTTGCTTTTGGTTTAAAAACCATATCTCTTGCAATTATAACAGTGCCTCTTTGAGAATAGACATTAGATTTTTACTGTCTCATGAATTGTTCTTTGCTTTGTGTATTTTTCTATTTGATCTCTATCTGTGAATGCATATTTCCTCTTGGATTTCATTTAGTTTCTCTTACCTTTGCAAGCAGTTCATGATTTGTGTATGTTGATCTGTTGAATATTGTTATTCTGTGCATACATGGTTGTTTTGGGGGCCTTCCCATATTCAAACCCAGTGTATCACCTCCTTTTAATTTCAGTTTTACTCGCTCTTCCTCTTTTCATAAACAGGTGGATAGATTAGGTTTAGTCTTGGGATCGATGAATCTCTTATTCAGTAGAGGAACTAACCTCTCTGGAGATTTGGCCTCCCTGTATGGTCCCACACCTGGAGGCCATCTCAATGTTTCACTAGATTGTTGGAGCCCTAAAAGTCTTCAACACTAGGTGCAAATCTATGTGACAATAGTTTTTGGCAAGCCCGGTGGGACTATAAGCATAAGCAATCAAAGAATCAAGCTAAGAATCTGGTGTTCTTCTCAGTACTCTACATCTTGGCAGACATTTCATGCACTTGGTGACTCTACTGGCGTCTGGGTCTAATCAAAGCCATCTTTTATGCCTGTACAAACCAGGGCATCTTCAAGAGGTAAGTTTCAATTCGTTGAACTATCTACTATTGCTTCAAGGAGAAGGTCTAGGTTATCTGGTCTCCGGCAGGAAGGAACAACAAACTTACTTTACCTCATTCAAGGGCTCAATCCACACCTCCTCCTATTAGGTTTCAATATAATAGAAGAAGCTTGCATATCCCTAGACTGAATTTGAATATCCCTAGCATGGCAAGGAATTTGCCTTTTGTGACCTTCAATGGAGGTAGTCCTTTAGACTTGGCTACATACAATGACATACCAGTTGCAGCCCTGAAAAGTGTTTCACCCTTCACGGGTGATGGTTCTATAACTCCTGTTGAGCATATCAAAGATATATCCAGTGTATGCTCAGTTCATCATATCCAGCATGAGGATGTGGCTGTCAAACTCTTGGTCTCATCTTTTAAAGGGAGACCTCTTCAATAATTTAGGATCCTAACCCCTACATCCATACATGACTGGGATGAGCTAGGACAAGCCCACTAAAAATAGTTTGGAGAGAGGGCAAATAATGTTTCATTGCTAAAACAACTGACAACAATCAAAAGAGCTCCAAGTGAGATGCTGGCAGACTTCAATTTCAGATTCTAGAGGATGTGCAAGAGAATTCCACCTACCCTCATGCCATCCCCACAAGGTGCTTTCTTGTATTTTTAAGAGCTTTGAATTCTGACATTGCAATAATGATGCAATCCGTGGGTGTTGAGACTCTACCAGCTGGCTATGAGACAACTCTTAAAGCAGAAAATTATTTAATATAGTCTGGGAAAATTGCTCCTAGGCCTCCTATTCCACTCTTTCAAGATTTGCCTTCCTTATCCCGGCAACCAATTATTTCTTCTATCCTAGAGCCTAAAGATTCAACATCCTCTCTTTCCCAAGAAGAGAGTGATCATAAAACCCTAATGTCTAATTTGACCAACAAGGTGAATAGTATAGCCATGCAAACTACCCCCAAACCCCATCAAAATTATAATCAGGGGCAGTCATCTAACCAAAATTGGAACCAAGGGTATAATCCTAATAGAAATTAGAATTAGAATCTGGGTTACCAACATAATAGATATCAGAATCCTAACCCTGCACAACCCTTACAAACAATTCAAACTATCCAACAAATACCAGCTATGAATCCAGTTAAAGAGCTTTAGTCCCTACTCAGAATAATTTGGCCCAGGAGGCAGATTGGTGCTACCCCTGCAACCAACCTCATACTCGTTCCTCTTGTGCTTTTGGAGGGCTTTGATGGTGCAAAATTTTCACACTCAGCAGGCATCATTATCAAAGGCAACAAAAAATAATTCTGAAATATCAAATGAGACTACCTTTGATGCCAGCATGATGTTATGGACATCAGAGGATTTTTGTGTTATCAATAAGCCCATGGACAGTGTTGTTATGCCCATTGTAGACAACATCAGGTCAAAGAAGGGACAATTGGAGGCTAGTCCCATACCTACTGTGTTACAAAAAGAGCCTGTTCCAAAGGCAAAAGTGGCCAGTGCCACAGTTCAAATTCAGAGTAGTAGGTCTGCTACTATAAAAGAAATTCCATCATGCTTAAAATTGCCTGAACAAGTTGCAAAACAATTAAATAAGGGAACATGGATTCCCTCCATGCATAAGGCAGCCACTATTCCATTAAATATTGTGAAACAGATGAAGTAAACAAATGTAAATTTCTCTTTGTGGGAAGTAATGTCGATCCCTCTCAAAGGGATTTATTACAAGAAGTTGTTGGGTCTTTCTCTCCGAATCAGCAGAGGGTTTGCCAATTCCAATGCACAGGCATATTCGGCCAATAAATATAGGAGGTTGCGTGAGCTACCTCCCCTTCACTTCTGGTTCTACTGCACCAAGGGGGTATCCCTATAGCTAAAAATTTGACTTTGACTCGCCCAATGACAAAAGATTTGGCTTTACAACAACAGGCAGAATACTCTCATGTTTGGACCAAGATTTGCATGATAAATCACAAGGTTGGCAGTGTTCTTGGACATATCTAACTGGTTGGGAATGAGAGTATGCAGGGGTCCTATTTCTAGTCCTACAAACTAATAGGTTGGAAATATGAAATGATTTGTATTTAAGTTTTAGATGCAAGACAGGGGGTTTTGGATCATAACTACCACACAAGAGCAGACCGGTGCCTATCTCAGGGCAAGGAGCCAACTAGACGTATACAAATGAATGATTTGCATTAGCATTCAAGTTTCAAGGGGTCAAACCGATGCCTGCCTTAAAAACACCTCCCAAGAATGAGTATTTAGCTATCTCTACTTATGAATATCCCAACTGACATACAATCTTCTTCATACTTAACCTAAAACAGTTTAATCAACTCCTTGAGTGGAAGTTAGAGATCAAGCATGCAATACAACAAATTTGTATCCTAGAATCTTAGTAACCCTTAGCAACTAGATCCAAAAGAAGGGATGCATACAACAAATGGAGACAAATAGATAAAAACATGCCATGAAGCATTTTTCATATAAAATTGACATGAAATTGAACAAGTATGCAACATGCATTCAAAATGTAACTCATAAACTCCAAAAGAGACAGAACAACCAAGAAATGCTCTGTTTCATTATTTCCTCCAAAAATTGCCCAAGTCTTCAACAACCAAAAAATGAGTCACATAGTCCCCTTATACATCAAGAACGTGCCCTCAACAATTAATTACAGGGTCACTTTAAAATGCCGCTAGATACAGTACACCATCAGAATGGCGCCCAAAACATTTAATACAGTCGTGAGAAGAAGAGGAAAGAGCAGGTAAGATTGGGAGTTGTGCAGCCGACTGGAGATTTTCACCTTAAAAATGGTAGTTGGTTTGCCAATCAATCGACCATACCTCTGCAATATTGCCATAAATGCCAACCTACCGATTTTGAAATGCAATAGTGGTTTGCGCTCTAAAGATTTTTCTCACCTGGAGAAGATGTAGCGAACATACAGAAATTCCTTCCTCAGGCATTCAAAATAGGGCCATTGATTTCCTCCTTCCCGCTGAGATCTACGGCTCCAAATCACTCTAAAAATCCATCAGCCAATAGAAACATGCCACGCAGGTGGCTTTTCCCATTTGACTTTTCTCATCGTGACATACATTTTACCCTTTCTTCCTTTTTACCTTTTCCACTTTCAAATCTTTTGTATATGCAAATGCATATACATGCAACTGACTTGGACACGTGTCATCCACTGATTTGATCACCATTACCGAGCATTGTCCTCTTCATCGGTTGTCAAAAAAACCCTTGAAGTCTCCATCGATAGGCATTGTCCTGCTGACGAGCCATTGTATCTTTTCTTGCATCTACAGTTGCATACAATCACCTGCATACAAAGGGCGGACCCCAAATCATTATGAAACAAATTGCAATCACTATCAGGTCCGGGCCTTGCATGTTTCCTTTGCATATCGCCTTGTATATTTCATATACAAATACAATTAACAACCTCAAACTTCAACCACCCATCAATCAGATTGGAATAACCCTTGAAATCTGGCTTGTATCTACCTCATTGTATCTCTCATTGTATATCGCACATACAATGTGCAACATACAACTGCATGGGCGCCACCAAAGTTTAGAAACTTTGACTTTGACCATACCCGCTTTGCATATTTCTTTGTATCTATTGCTTGTATGTTCAATTGTATATTGGGAACATACAATCCCAATATACAATGGCAGACTTCATCCAATTCACAAATGACGTTAACTTTTTGGCCGTGTCCACCCTTTGCACCTGCCCTCTTGTATGTCGGCCTTGTATGTTACCGCCTTTGTATATGCATTGGGCTATCAGTGAGACCGTTACATGAGTCACCGATATACATTGTTTTGCCGATGATCCTTTTGTATATTCTCCTTGTATGCCGCTGATCGATCTTTCCTTGCATGTGGCGAATGTATAAGACCCTTGCATCTTTTCCTTTTGTATATTTCCTCTTGTATCTTTGCGATGTATGTTTCCTTTGCATATCGCCATTATATCTACCCATTGTATATTGAATATACAACACAATATACATGCAAAATATACATACAAGCAGGGAATATTCTAGGAATCCACGACATACAACCATTTTTGCATGCCTGGAATTGCACATACAAGCCCGATATGCATACAAAGATGCATACAACTGATTTTTCACTTTCTGAAGCCAATTGAACATCTTTTTCGGGCCCGCCAATGTACATTCACGCTTGCACATTCAAATACATATAAACAGCGATGCATATACAAAGATACACGCATGAAAAGTGAAGGCTGACAAACTTAGAAATTTTTTGAGTTTTTTCTGAAAATGCCTGTAGATGAATACTTAAAGGCCAAAATCTAGGTGGGCACCACCAGAAGCCTTAAGGCATTTCCCATCAGCTGAATTAGTAGCAACAAACTCATCAGCAAGATAGAAAGAGAAGACTTATGTGAGTCCTATGCAACCAAGTGAAGGACAAGTAAGTACAATCAAGAAACCATCTCCTTTCTACTTATCTTTGATCATTGGCAAGTTTTTAGTGCACAACTGCATGATTGATTCGAGGGCTAGTGTTTCAGTCATGCCCAAGAAGATAGCGGATTCATTAAGCATTAAGTATATCCCTATTTCATCAGGAGTATTACAATTGGATGGCACCTCTGTGAACACTATAGGAGTGATCAAGGGACTAGACTTATGATATGCCCTTAATATTGGTGTACATAGGGTTATGAATAGTCGGCTTGTGGCTATCTTAACTCCTAATTAAGTCATATTATCATTATAATATTGCTATTTAGTTGTTTAGGTCGGCCTAAGACTTCTATAAGGCTATCTAAGTCAGCCTGGGTGATATCCTAGGCATAAATAGGTATATATAGGAGGTAGTGAGTCTCATTTCACATCATATTGAGTATTGTGTTCTTACTAAAGACTATTGGAGGTATCCCCCTCGAAGAGGATTAGGAGGTTGCCCCCTCGAAGTGGCATATTATTATCAATTATTTGCAGCATATTACTATTATATTCAGATATTGTGCAAGTTATTTCATTACAAGTGGTATCAGAGCATGATCTTGGCACAGTAGAGGCAAGATTTTTTCTCAACATTGGAGGTGATTTTGGGAAGAGCATAACTTTCAGATTTTAGCGAATTTTTTAAATATTTTTAAAGGGTTTTTGAAGACCATATTAAAGAAGATACAGTCCAGATTTCAGAGGAATTGAAGGAAAAATAAGTGAGTTATTGCAAAATTAGGGTTTCCAACAAATTCACTCTCAAGGCAGCAAATTTGCTCTCAAGGCAGCAAATTTGCTAATTTTTTGGATTTTTTTCTAGGTAAGTGGTATCTCGGCCTTAGTAAGTTACAGTAAAAATTTCAGAAAATTTACATTTCATTTGTGTGATTTGTTTCAAAAATATTGATTTCCATCATGACGGGGCCTGCAACAAGAGGCAAAAAGAATGCTGCCACACCGGGGAAATCCTCTGATAAGGATGAGGAAATAATAGAGGATAGTAATCCCAATGAGGAAATAAGTGTTGGTGTGAACAGGGTTATTACCTATCTGGTTTAACCTTTGTTGTGTAGATAATTCATATTATTTAACTATTTATTAGTTAAATAATAATCACACACATGTTCACATCTTAAGTTGACTTAGGAAGCATTCTAGTTGTCTTCTAGATGTTTCTAGTTGTTGATAGTTGTAGTTGATAGTTGTCATCTTATCCTATAGTTGTCATATGTCATAGGATTGTGACACTTGTCAGATTACTACAACATCTTGTATCTCACCTTGGTCTTTATAACCAAGGCCTCATTGTACATTATGTAACCCAGTACATTGTTGTATCATGGCAATATAGCATTCTTTTTGCTTGTCTCTCTTGTGTGGAAGGTTATTTGGTTTTGCAGATTTGATTGTGGTGGTTGATTGCTCCAACATGGTATCAGAGCTTTGATCCTGCAAGCCCCTTCTCATTTTTGTTGAGAGATCTTGCCGTCAACGTTTTGCTGGTTCATCATGGCTGAAAACGGAGTTCACCGTTGAGTTCAAATCGCTGAAATCAGTAAGGATTGACTCTTCAAAATTTGATTTGGACATAGTTGAATTTTTGACTTTTTTGGGCTTTATATGCATTTTTGCAGAAATTTTTTGTCAAAAAGGCAAAAAAAATTTAGCAGAGGACAATTCTGCCCCCTGCATTTTCTGCATCATTTGCTGTGTCTACTTCATTCTTAGATTTGATTGGTACTCTCAGATTAGATTCAATCTTTTTGGGGAGATTTCGTTAAAGATCTGGCCTTTGCAGAATTGTTTTCTGTTGTTCTAGGTTGACATTTTTTTGTGTGTAGATCTGGTGTGGTTTGAGGATCTGAGACTTTACTGGGTAAAGTTCCACTCGATCTTTCAAGATCTCAATTGGCAGACAATGGTCATTCAAGACCATCGGCAGCGGTCTTCCCACAGTCTGTGGATTTTTGCATTGGAGTTTCTTTAACATTCGACGGTCTACACAAGATCTGGCAGCACATTGACACACCGGCGGTAAATTCCTTTATAAGTCATCTTCTGTAGAATTCCACGGCCTGTTTGAGGATTTCTTTTTTTGGTTCAAGATTAGATTCCAAGATTCGGTCGCCCTCTTCAGTTTGCTCCATTCTTTGGACTCCTCGGTCGATTATTGTATCAGATCGATTTTATTTAGACTTGGCATATCAGATCGGCCTCATAGGCCCGCAGCTACGCATTGACCAACCTTTGTGGGCTTCAATACATCTTTAGGCATTGGCAGCAGTTATTATTGGGCCTTTCTTTCACAGATCGACCCCATTTTTGAGCCTCATCTGAGGTTTGACAGCGATCCAAAGCGAAGACCGTCATTGGAGATTTGGCAAAGACCACCAATGTGATAATCACCATCAATGTGAGTTGCTGTATCTGCTATGTATGACCGCCTTGTGGAATGCTGGCCGCTGAGTGTTCTCACAGACCATGGGTTTTATTTGCAAAAAATACCGTATGGTTTGAACACAGGCCACTGTGATTTGAACCACCCACACCACGTGGCACCCAGCAGAGATCTTCTCTCCAACAGCAAGTTTTGGTGGCCGGTGTTTGAATCACCAACCATCGACGTCTTTTTTTCTTTGGCAGTCAGGGCTTCTGTGGCCAGTTTATATGCATTAGTATCGGCGGATATACACTGGCGGTCTTCTTGGCATTGGCGGATCTCACAATCCACTCCGGCTACATTTTGAGGAGCTCAGACCTGCACCTTCTTTTACACCAAATCGGCTCAGGTGAGTCCAGTTAAAGGATCACGATCTGCTAATCAATGTGAAGATTAGGGCTCCCACACCAATTGGTGATCGACCTCATAGGGTCATGATTTGTTTTGCAGATTTCCAGAGCAGGTCGCTCCTATTTATAGATCGATGCTATCTTCATCGGCATTTTCTGACTGTCTTCATTTACCAACCACCTCAGATCTAGTAATAGAGAGATCGTAGGGGGTCTCCACAGGCTATTCAGCATTATGGGTGCTCCTACAGACCCCACCTTCCTCAACATTTGGTGAGGTCATTTTTTAATCTTCAGGGCAGTTTTTTTAAACAAAAGGGGGACTATTTTTTGTTTTATATTCATTTGTCGAAGACACGAGACTGAGGCCCGGTTTGGCAGGTGGCCAAACCCCCTCACAAACAAACTTATCTATCTGATCACATCGCCTGCTTGCATAATCATTTTTTGATCGTGTCGCGTTGAAGTCGACGTCATCTTTTGCAAATTTTGACAAAGAGGGAGCTTTTTTCTTTTTGCCATATCTTGCAAACCTGGAGGCGGATTTTCACGTTCTTATAGTCATCGGAAAGGTGGTTCAGTGAATTTCACTGTTGTGCAGGTGATTTTTTCAGATTTCATCATTTTTTGCCAGTTGTAGTAGCTTGAAGGTTCAGATTGTCTTTTTCTTGCAACTGGCATATCTTTTGCATACGACGTCGAAATCTGGTAAATTGTTTTTGAAATTGCTCAGAAAATCGCAAGGAATCTGATTGTAACTTTTTTTTTTTCCCTTGACAAGCTTTTTTGCTCAAAAATTGTAAAACTCACCGTGTGTTATAAACGGTTGATTTAAGCTTGTCAATTGTACAAATTCTTTCATTGTACCTTGTTGGGGGGTTACAATCACATTGTTAATACATTCTGGGGGGGTGAAAGGCATGATTTAAGTGCCCTTGTGTCTTTGGTTCTTGGTGTTTTTCTGCTACACATGGCAAAAAGTGTGTCTATAAAACCACTCACTCCACATAATTACCACACATGGAAGTTAAAAATGAAACAACTACTGCAATCTAAAGGACTTTGGCAAATGCTAGAGGATAATCCACCTGGTTTCACTACGGAGTTTGAAAGATTTGCTTATAAGAACAAATTAGATGAAGCTATGGGAATCATAGGATTGCATGTATCAGACAACTTGTTGTTTCATATTGTGGAGTGTAAAACACCTAAGCAAATTTGGGATAAGCTTGCAGAATTGTATGGTACTGTCAATGAATTCTGAATCTTGCAACTTGAGGCAGAATTGACATCACTCTCTCCAGACAATTTTCCTACTATCCAAGATTTTCTAGAGAAATTCAAGATGATCTTGTCACAATTGAAAGGGTGTGGGCATGACAAAACTGAAAAGGAATGTATCTTCTTGATTTTGTCAAAGTTGAAGGGCCCATTTCAGGTGTTTTCATCTACCTTCTATTCTACTATGGATGCCTTTGGGAAAGACTTTAAGATGCCTAGCTTTGAGCTATTCTGTGAGCGTCTTACTAGGGAGCAAACCAAGTTACTTCAAATGGATGCCCTTCCTAGTTCTAAGAGTCAAGCCTTGATGGCCTCATCTTCCAAGGGTAAAGGTAAGAATAAGAAGAAGCCCAAGAGAGAATCTCCTTCAGGTAGTGAGTCTCCCTTCAAACCAAAGCCGAAGAATGATCAGAAGCCCACTCCACCACCTAATCCTTCCAAATTTGGTGAGTCTTCCTCCAAGACAAAGAAGAAGAAAGGTGGCACTTGTTCTTTTTGTGGCATGACAGGTCATGATGAGTCTCATTGTTTCAAGAGGTTAGAGGCTTTGGAGGAAGCTATGAAGAAGCACAAGATTTCACTTCCCAAGCCATCCTCTACAGGCAAAGGACATGCTCTTTCAGCACATGGCTTGGTTGCATCTTCAGATAGCTGGATACTTGATTCAGGTGCTTCACATCATATGACCAATTCACTTGATCTCCTTGAGACTCTTTCTGATACTAGCACTTCTCAGATTGCAGTGGGGAACTCTTCACAGATTTCAGTCATGGGAACAGGCACCGTTCAATTGCAAGATGGTTGCATTGAGGATGTTCTTTTTGTTCCCAAGATTTCTAACAATCTTCTCTCCATATATCAGATTTGTCATTCTGGGGATGGAAAGAAAGTTGAGTTTACTCCTCACAATGTGGTTATTCGACAGCTACAGGATCCTGAGACAGTTGTTGCTATAGGGAAAGTGGATCATGGATCATGACTATATAGATTTGATGGATTTGAGTCTTCATCAGGATCATCTCTTATAGCACATGTCGATGCCTTGAGCAAGCTTTGGCATGAGAGATTTGGATATCTGAATTACAGTTGTCTTCAGCAGATGAGCACAAAGAAGTTGGTTGTTGGTCTACCTAAGATTTCTTTTAGAGAGGGAGTTTGTCAGGGTTGTGTACTTGGCAAACATCATCAAGATCCCTTTCCTAAGGGTCAGGCTACACGAGCTTCGGCACCCTTGGAGTTGGTTCATAGTGATCTCATGTCTTTCCCAACTCCTTCATTTTCAGGGGCCAAGTATGTGCTCACTTTCATTGATGATTTCTCACGACGCACATGGGTGTACTTTCTTAAGTACAAAAGTGATGTTTTTGACACATTCAGGACATACAAGGTGTTTGTGGAGAAGCAGTCAGGTCTTTCTCTTCGACAGATATGCACAGATAATGGGGGGGAATATGTGAACCAAGCTTTTCAGGATTTCTGCAGTGAGCATGGAATTCAGCATCAATTTTCAGTTCCTTACACTCCTCAGCAGAATGGTGTGGCCGAGAGAAAGAACAGGACATTACGGGAGATGGCAAATTGCATGCTACAGTCTAGGTCTATGGATCCCACCTTTTGGGCTGAAGCAGTCAATTGTGCCAACTATATTCAGAATCATATGCCTCACAAGGCAGTACAGCATATGACTCCCGAGGAGGCTTGGTCCCATGTCAAGCCTAATGTATCCTTCTTCAGAGTATTCGGTAGTGAGGCTTGGGCATTCATTCTGAATGGTCGGCGTAAGGCTATGGAGAAGAAGAGTCAACCTTTGATTTTTGTTGGCTATTGTGAGGATGTGAAGGCTTACAGGTTGTTTGATCCTGTCACTCAGGATGTCTACTTTCATAGAGATGTCCATTTTGATGAGTCCTTCACACAAGTAGATTCTTCCACCACTTCTTCTTCCTCACTACATACTTCGCCTACTTCATCATCCCTTGACGATGTTTTGCTTCTTCAAGATGATACTGATGAAGGTCCTGCCCCACCACCTCCTCAAGTACCAATTTTGCCCCGATGGGCCCGCACTATTCTTGAGGAGGCTGGTCCTCTTGTTGGTGATCCCACAAATACTCACCGCACTCATTCACAGACTACAGGTGTCAGTCTTTTGAGTCATGCCATTTCCACGGATCCTCAGAAGTTTTCAGATGCCGCAGGTATTCCAGAGTGGGACAGTGCAATGGTTGAGGAGTATTCTTCTTTAATGAAGAATCATACTTGGGATCTTGTTCCTCTTCCTAAGGGAAGAAAATTGGTTCGGTGCAAGTGGGTGTACCGCACCAAATATGCAGCTGATGGTTCTATAGACAAGTACAAGGCTCGTCTTGTTGCTAAGGGGTTTTCTCAGGTTGAGGGGATTGACTACTCTGAGACCTTTGCTCCTGTCATCAAGATGGATTCCATTCATCTTGTACTTTCTATTGCTGCATCTCAAGGATGGTCAGTGTATCAGATGGATGTGAAGAGTGCCTTCTTGCATGGTGATCTTCATGAGGAGATCTACATGGAGCAGCCTCCAGGTTTTGTGCAGGACTCTTCACTTGTTTGCAGGCTTCGTCGTTCATTATATGGTCTCAAACAAGCCCCTAGGGCTTGGTATGAGAAGATGGATAGTTTTCTGCTTGCTTCCAGTTTCACACGATGCCATTCTGACCCTACAGTTTACACTCAGAGACATGGAGATGATCTTTTGATCCTTGTACTTTATGCGGATGATTTGATTCTCACAGGTAGTTCTACCTCCATGATCCAGAGTATTCAGCAAGCATTGATGGAGCGTTTTGATATGACAGATCTTGGTCTTCTGCACTACTTCCTTGGTCTTCAGGTTCACCAGACTACTGAGGGGATCTTCATTTTTCAGCAGAAGTATGCTCTTGATTTGCTTCAGAGATTTGGCATCGCTGATTATAAGCCTGCCCCTACACCATTTCAATCAGGTGTTGTACTGTCTTCTAGTTGCACTACTCCCACAGTTGATGCTACCTTGTATCGGCAGTTGGTTGGCAGTCTTTTGTACTTGACACATAGTCGTCCTGATATTTCCTTTGCAGTTGCACTTGTCTCCCAGTTCTCTCAGGAGCCACATGAGAGTCATTGGCAGGTAGCCAAACGTATCTTGAGGTATATTCAGGGCACATCACACTTTGGCATTCATTACACATCTGGAGCTTCTTCGATTATGGGCTTCACTGACTCAGATTGGGCTGGTGATATTAATGATCGGAAGTCCACTTCTGGCTTTGTTTTCTGCCTTGGTTCTGGTCTGATTGCATGGTCTTGCAAGAAGCAAATAGCTATTGCATTATCATCGACAGAGGCTAAGTATCGAGGTGCAGTTTTGGCTAGCCAAGAGGTTCTTTGGCTTCGACAGTTGATGACTGAGTTTGGATTTCCTCCCGATCATCTGACTACTCTTTGGTGTGATAATCAGAGTGCCATTCACATTTCTCGCAACCCCGTGGAGCATCAACGCACTAAGCACATCAAGATCCACATGCACTTCATCAAACAACTCATCCAGGATGGTGTTCTCAGCTTGGAGTACTTGCCTACTGAGGAGCAGGTTGCGGACATCTTCACTAAACCTTTGGCATCGCCTCGTTATCTTCAGTTGCGATCGATGCTTGGGGTGAAGGAAGTTGTCCTTGGGGGGTCTTCTTGAGTCCTCCTTCCTTCACTTTTTCATGCTTTTTCTTTGCATGTTTATCTCTTTTGGAGAGGAGTTTTTTCCCATGAGGTTTTCTCCTTTTCTCCGCTTGTGAGAGATTGTTTGTACATGGGTACCTAATATGGCCTTGTTGCCGAGACCCATCTTTGCATTTGTAGTTTCCTCCCTAAGTTGCACTTAAGGGGGGGTGTTGGTGTGAACAGGGTTATTACCTATCTGGTTTAACCTTTGTTGTGTAGATAATTCATATTATTTAACTATTTATTAGTTAAATAATAATCACACACATGTTCACATCTTAAGTTGACTTAGGAAGCATTCTAGTTGTCTTCTAGATGTTTCTAGTTGTTGATAGTTGTAGTTGATAGTTGTCATCTTATCCTATAGTTGTCATATGTCATAGGATTGTGACACTTGTCAGATTACTACAACATCTTGTATCTCACCTTGGTCTTTATAACCAAGGCCTCATTGTACATTATGTAACCCAGTACATTGTTGTATCATGGCAATATAGCATTCTTTTTGCTTGTCTCTCTTGTGTGGAAGGTTATATGGTTTTGCAGATTTGATCCCGGTGGTTGATTGCTCCAACAATAAGTAAGTTCAAGGAAGAGGTTAAGAGGGATATGTGTGACCTAAGAGGAGATATATCAGATATACGAAGCATGTTAAGCACCTATATGAATGAACCAAGAAAGGAGTTCTCAAGAAACCAAGGTGAAACCTTCAAGTCGGCTAATAATGACACAAATTTTAATACTGCTATGGGATCTAGGAATTTTTTTCCAAAGGTGGATATGCGCAAGTTCGATGGTAAGGATCCTCTAACATGGATAAACCAAATGGAGAATTTTTTTGAAGTACATCAAATCCCATATGGACAAAAGGTCATGATGGCTTCCCTATATCTAGAACCAGATCAATTCATTTGGTATTGTTGGCTTTGTACTCATCAGAGAAAAAAGGGTCTCATCGTCTCATGGTCAATTTTTATAGAAGAACTCCAAGCACAATATAGCAATAGTGTGACAGACAACTTCTTCAGCCAGCTTGCCAAAATTCAACAAACAGGATCAGTTAAGGATTATATTCAAAAATTCCAAAATCTATCCTTAAGAGTGGATACAATTACAGAGGAGAACTTGAATGATTTATTCTTGGGTGGTCTCAAGGATCACATTCAACATGAGGTACACATGTTTAGTCCTAGCTTAGTAAATGAGTTTTTTATCTTGGCACGCAGGGTAGAGGAGAAGTATTTGATTCCTAGAAAGCAAGGGGCTAATATGACAAGAGAGAAAGGATATTCAACACCTTCTCTTCCTCAACCTACTAGGTTGACTCCATAGCAAATTGAGGAGAAAAGAGCAAAAGGGTTGTGTTTCAATTGTGATAGAAAATACAGTCGAGGACATAAATGTAGTGAAAAGAAATTGTTCTATATTGAAGGTCCAAGTGAGGAAGAAGAGGAGGAACCCATATTAGAGGAGGATAGGGAGTCAAGTGAGGAATCACATGATTCTCAACCAATCATTTCTTGTCATGCACTCTCAAGTTTCAGTGCACCACAAACTCTCAAGGTAGTGGGTTTCTTAAAGAAGCAGAAAGTAACAGTGTTGATCGACTCAGGTAGTACTCATAATTTCATCAACAAAAAGTTGGCAACTCATCTAAATTGTTTTATATATCCCGCGCCAAAGTTTCAGGTTTTGATTGCAGATGGGGGTACAGTTAGTTGTTCGGGGAAGTGTCATAGCATTAAATTATCCATGGGAGATTATCAACTTGATACCCCAATGTATGCAATATCCATGGGTGCAGCAAATATTGTTTTGGGAGTACAATGGCTTACTACATTGGGAACAATTGAGATGAACTTCCAAGAACTATTCATGAGATTTCAATCAGAAGGAAAGGTAGTGGAGCTAAGGGGGTTGAAGGCAAAATCCCCACAGATGGTAAGCTCTCATCAAATGCAAAAGTTGCTTAAGAAAGGAGCAGATGGATTTGTGGCCCAGCTATGTTCATTAGAAGTCTCTCAATCTAATGCTCCGACTCATCCAGATTTACAAGCAATAATTGATCGTCACTCAGTGGTTCTTGGAGATATGCCTAAAGGACTTCCTCCTAAGAGGGATCATGACCATGCCATACAACTAGTTCCAGGTAGCCAACCACCAAACATCAGGCCTTATAGGTACCCACACATACAAAAAAGTGAGATAGAAACATTGTTGAGGAGATGCTAGAGGCAAGAATTATCAGGCATAGCCAAAGTGCTTACTCCTCGCCTGTGGTGATGATGCGTAAGTAGGATGAAACTTGGTGCATGTGTCCAGATTATAGAGTGCTCAACATGTACACCATTAAAGATAAGTTTCCTATTCCAGTCATTGATGATTTGCTAGATGAATTGAATGGAGCTATGTATTTTACCAAGTTAGATCTTAGATCTGGTTATCACCAAATTCAGATTAAGGAGGAAGATATTTGTAAGATAGCATTCCGAACTCATGAGGGTCATTATGAATTTTTGGTGATGCCATTCGGCCTTACCAATGCACCATCTACATTCCAAAGTTTGATGAATTCCATTTTTAAGAAGTTCTTGAGAAAGTTTGTGTTAGTGTTCTTTGATGATATATTGATTTATAGCAAGACTTGGGAAGAATATTTGCAACATGTAGATCAAGCATTACAATTACTCAAAGATCATCAACTCTATGCCAAGCCATCCAAGTGTGCTTTTGGTCTTAAGGAGGTGGAGTATTTGGGACACATAGTTTCACATGAAGGAGTAAAGGTGGACCCTAACAAAATCAAGGCTATCATGGAATGGCCTATTCCAAAAACCATTAAGAAACTGAGGGGTTTCTTGGGATTGACAGGGTACTATAGAAGACTTGTGAAGAATTATGGTCGTCTAGTAGCACCCCTCACCACTCTCTTGAAGAAGGATTCTTTTCATTGGAATGAGTCTGCTAATGTAGCATTTGAGAAATTGAAGGAGGCTATGTGTACAACTCCAGTGCTTGCCACTCCGGACTTCACCAAGGAATTCATTGTGGAATGTGATGCTTCTAGAAATGGGATAGGAGTAGTTCTCATGCAAGAAGGTCGACCAATTGCTTTTGAGAGTCGTTAATTAAAGGGTAAAAATCATCTCAAACCTATTTATGAGAAGGAAATGCTAGCAATCCTTCACGCAGTTAAACAATGGAGGCCTTATTTAATGGGTGGACACTTCAAGGTTAAGACAGATCATGATAGCCTAAAATATTTTTTGGAACAAAGACTATCCTCTGAAGAGCAACAAAAATGGGTCACTAAGATGTTGGGATATGACTTTGAGATTGTATATAAGAAAGGGAAGGAAAATATTGTGGCTGATGCACTTTCTAGGAAGGATGAGAAAGATGAAGCCTTATTGTGTGCCCTTTCAATATTACAAGCAAATTGGGTGGAAGAAGCCAAAGCAGAGTGGCAAAATGATGTTGCAACAACTAATCTCATCCAACAATTAAAAAGTGATCCTTGTAGTTCAGATAAGTTTTGTTTGAAGGGAGATATTCTTTGGTATAAAGAGTGCTTGTATGTCTGCAAGAATTCCACTCTTAAACACAAGATTCTCACAGAGCTACATGAGTCCCCAGTTGGTGGTCATTCAAGATTTTTGAAGACATATCATCGAGTCAAGCAAGATTTTTTTTGGGAAGGGCTAAAAGGTGAGGTGCAAAAATTTGTGGCTGAATGTTTTGTTTGTCAAAGAAATAAGGGGAAGATAATTAAGACACCAGGTCTCTTGCAGCCCTTATCTATTCCTAGCCAGCATTGGGAAGAGGTATCCATGGACTTCATCACAGGGCTTCCCAAATCTAAAGGTCATAATGTCATCATGGTAGTAATTGATCGCCTCACTAAATATGCACATTTCATTGCATTATCACATCCTTTTACAACAAGTGCAGTGGCAAAAGTTTTCTTGGAGAATATCCAAAAGCTACATGGTATACCTAAGGTTATTGTCAGTGATCGTGATCCTATCTTTACTAGTCACTTTTGGAAAGATTTATTCTCATGTTTGGGTACTCAATTGGCTCATAGTTCTTCATACCATCCTCAATCAGATGGGCAAACTGAGGTTGTTAATAAATGTTTGGAAGGATATCTACTTTGTTTCACTTCAGAGAAACAATCTCAATGGGTAGATTGGCTACCACTGGCAGAATGGTGGTATAACACTTCTTTTCATAGCTCATCAAAAATGTCTCCATTTTTGGCACTTTATGGATATCATCCTCCTTCCATCACATCATCATTAAAGGTGTCACCAAGAGTTCAGGCAGTAGAGGACCACTTGCTTCATCAACAACAGGTACTTTCAAGACTCAAGGAGAATTTAGCTATGGCACAAAATCAAATGAAACAACAGGCGGACCAACATCGTAGTGAAAGAAATTTTGAAGTTGGGGATTGGGTCTTCTTGAGATTGTAGCCTTATAAACAAATCTCAATGAAGCAACAAAAAAAGAATAATAAGTTGTCTCCAAGATATTATGGGCCATACCAAATCATGAAAAAGATTGGTAGTGTTGCCTACAAGCTAGAGTTGCCACCAACAACAAAGATACATCCAGTTTTTCATGTTTCTTGTTTGAAGAAGGTAATTGGGTAGAATATTCCTACTCAAACAGTACTACTAGAGCTCGATGAAGAAGGAAGAATAATTTTGGAACCAGAGGGCATTCTTCAAACATGCACAAAGAAGTTGAGGAATAGAACCCTCACTCAGTATCTCATCCAATGGAAGAATTTACTAGTTGAAGAGGCCACATGGGAGGATGAGGAGTTCATTCAAAAGAATCCACACTTGGTTAGCATTGAGGACAATGCTTCTTTGAAGAGGGGGGGCATGCTATGCCCTTAATATTGGTGTACATAAGGTTATGAATAGTCGGCTTGTGGCTATCTTAACTCCTAATTAAGTCATATTATCATTATTATATTGTTATTTAGTTGTTTAGGTCGGCCTAAGGCTTCTATAGGGCTATCTAAGTCGGCCTGGGTGATATCCTAGGCATAAATAGGTATATATAGGAGGTAGTGAGTCTCATTTCATATCATATTGAGTATTGTGTTCTTACTAAAGACTATTGGAGGTATCCCCCTCGAAGAGGATTAGGAGGTTTCCCCCTCGAAGTGGCATATTATTATCAAGTATTTGCAGCATATTACTATTGTATTCAGATATTGTGCAAGTTGTTTCATTACAACTTAACTCTACATGCATGTCCAAACCTAACCTTCAAGCAGGACATTTTAGTCATTGCTCTTCCTCCTTTCTTTGCCATCTGCCTGTCAAGGGACTTCATAGCCAAGGTAGGTGGCTACCTTTCTTCTGACTAGTCTCATATGTTATTGAGGACCAGATATGGTACATGGTTCACCATCAAGGCTGAACCAATTTTGAATTGTCATGCAGAGAATTATGACCACAACTTGGTCAATCTGCATGTTATGATTCAGGGTGAGGAAGTGCATGAACCAGAGTCTACGGAGGCAAAACCTTCACCTCTTCCAATCCCTGATCTGTTTCTTGATGAGTGGACAAGGGATCGCTGTAATTTTGACACTTATGACACCACTGAAGCAACTAAATTTGGCACCTACATGATCCATGAAGGGGATTCTTCAATCCCTTTTGTACTTAAGCCAGATGATGACTCCAATGGCCCATGGAAGATGTTTTTTGATGGTGCAAAGAGCAGAAATGGAGCAGGTACATGGTTTTACTAGTCTCTCTAACTAGTAAGGAGTTGCATTTTGCTCATAGACTACATTTTTCTTGCACCAATAATGTAGCAGAGTATGAGGCATTGGTCCATGGCCTGTTGTTAGCAGAAAAGAATAAAATTAAGCATTTGGAGATCTCTGGTGATACTCAATTGGTAATACACCAAGTCAGAGAGAGATGTGCAACAAAAAACTAGCTTCTAAGAGCTTACAAACACTAAGTTTGGGACCTGTTTGAGAGTTTTGATGCTCTCAACCTGCAAGTAATCCCAAGAAAACTTAATGTTGATGTTGATCAATTGGCAATGGTGAGGGCTCAATTTTCTCCACCTATAGACTTATTTCAAGGTCCTAGTTAGCATGTGATGATTGTTGTCAGACCATATGTTCCTAATAATGATGTCCATTAGCAGGTCTTTAACAACAACGAGCAGATTGTGAACTTCATTTAGAATGAAGTAGAGTTTTCTTCTATAGCACAACCTAGGTTGCAGGAATGCTATGGTGATCAAATCATCCAGCTCAAATCAAACAAGTACCCAAGGGTCTAGTCACCCTCGATGCCATCTTTAGCCGTGTTGATGAGTTTAGGGGCAAAAGTAATAACACAGAAGAGCAAGAGTTCATAAAGCTTGCCCAGAAGCGTAATGACATCCTGGCATGGACGTATGAGTATCTTAAAGGTTTTGATCCAGATGTGGCTCAACATGCCATTGATCTGGATCCTAATTGCAAGCTAGTTCACCAAAAGAAACACCCATAAATCCAATTATTGAGTCACTCATGAGAAAAGAGCTTGCTAAGCTCATACAGGAGAGGATTATCTTCCCTATCAAGTATTCTACTTGGGTTGCTAATCTAGTGCATGTGAGGAAGAAAAACAAAGAGATTAGGCTCTATGTAGACTTCAGGGACCTGAATCAGGCTTCTTTAAAAGATCATTACCCTCTGCCCTCTATGGATCAAATTTTACAAACTATTACAGGGGCAGAGAGGTTTTCATCATTGGATGGCTTCTCTGGCTATAATCAGATCTTTGTCAGAGTGGAGGATAGATTTAAGATAGCATTTAAAACCAAATGGGGAACCATGGCATATGCAAAGATGCCATTTGGTTTGTCTAATGTTGGTTCCATGTTTTAGAGGCCAATGGATATTGCCTTTACAGGATTTATAAATAGGTTCATCGTGATTTATCTAGATGACATTACAATCTTCTCCAAGAAGGGAGAAAAACATATGGAGCATCTGGAGAAAGTGTTCCAGAGATGCAGAGAGTTTGGGGTGTCTTTAAACCCCAGGAAATGTATTTTTTTTGTTGCCCAAGGTAAGCTTTTGGGCCACATAGTATCTAAGGATGGGATATCCATAGACCGGAAAGGACATCTGCTCTCCTTTCTCTTCCCCTACTTGCTCACAAAAAAAGCTTTGCAGTCTTTTCTAGGGAAGATTAACTTTGTTAGGAAGTTCATTCGTAATTGCTCTGGCTTGGTGAAGCCTCTAACCCTTATGCTCAAGAAAGATGCAGTCTTCATATGGACTAACGAAGGGAAAGATGGTTTTGAGAAGATCAAGGAAGAGATTGTCCAAGCACCTGCTCTCGTGAACCCAAATTATGAGAAGGATTTTGTCCTTTATGCATATGGAGGAGAGAACAGTATTGTTGTTGTCCTAATGCAATAGAATGAACAAGGAATGGAGTAGCCCTTGGCCTACTTCAGTCAGACCTTGAAGGACTAGGAGGTCAGATACAACCCCATGGACAAACAGGTATTTTCCATTGTTAGATCTTTAAAGAAATTCAGATATATGTTGGCAAATAATCATATTAAATTTTTAGTTTCTCACTCCAGTGTGAGAGATTACATAATGGGGATGGAAATTAGTGAAAAGAGAGCCAGTTGGGTCACCAAGATTCTGAACTATGATGTGATCATCAAAGTCACTAAGTTGATTAGAGGTAGAGGATTGTGTGAACAGCTAGCTCAGACATTAGTAGATGAAGTGAATTCATCTTACCACTTGAATGAGGAGGAACCTACAGCTGAGCCATCAATTGTGAGTTCCTGGACAACAGGCATGGCCAAATTCCTATCCATTGGTGAATATGGATTGGATAGAACCAAAAGAACACATTTCAGACTGCAGTCTATCCCTTATGCTTTGGTAGATGGTTTTCTCTTCAAGAGAAACTTGGATGGAGTCTTACTAAGAATCATAGAAGAAGATTAGGTTGATAGACTCCTTGGTGAGTTTCATGCTAGCCCAGCTAGTGGCCATTTCTCTACTAGAGCTACAACAATGAAAATAATGAGGGTAGGTTACTTTTGGCCCACATTATGCAATGATGCCCATGTGTGGGTAAGAAAATGCAGAGTGTGCTCTCTTTGTTGGAAAGAAAAGATTGGCAGCACTTCCACTCCACCCTATTCAGGTTCATCAGCCCTTTTCACACACTACAACAAATCCCTGTGATTAGCTCCCTTTTTTGCTCTATTTTTTGCTTCCACCCACTATTTTAATGCATTTTTCTCCATTTTTTTGAAAAAGTCGGTGCTATTTATCGGGATGGCATTGTTTTTGGCATTTTTTTGCGTTGACCAGAACAAGTTGATGCTAAATTAGATGCAAATTAGCACCTCAATTAGTGCCTAACTTAGCACCTACTTTAGGTCCTACTGTATGGCCTAATTTAGTGCCACATTTAACGCTTGGTTTAGCGCCTGTTGTAGCACCTACGTTAACGCCTTATTTAGCGCCTTATGTAGCGCCTTATGTAGCGCCTAAATTTAGCGCCTATTTTAGTCCCTAATTGAGTGCCTAATTTATGGTTACTTGGGTTTAGGGTTTATGGTTTTGGGATTAGGGGTTAAGGTTTAGAGGTTTAGGGTTTAGGGTTTAGAGAGAGATAGAGGACCAATAGGGAGATATAAAGGAGACCAAGGGGAGAGATAGGGAGATAGAGAGTGAGGGACATGGCCAAAGACATAGGGAGAGAGATTGAGAGGTAGAGGGACAAAGGCGATAGGGAGAGAGTGGAGAGATAGGGAGATATAGGTTTAGGGTTTAGGGGTTTAGGGTTTCTGATTGGGTTTAGGGGTTAGGGGTTAGGGTTTAGGGGCATTATTTAGGGTTTAGGGTTTATTGTTTAGGGGTTAGGGGTTCAGGTTTAGAGGTTTAGGGTTTAGGGTTTATAGAGAGAGAGGAATGATAGGGAGATATAGAGGAGACTATGGAGAGAGATAGGGAGATAGAGAGTGAAGCACATGCACATGGCCAAGGACATAGGGAGAGAGATTGAGAGGTAGAGGGGTGATAGAGATAGGGAGATAGGGGATAGATCATAGGGAGATAGAGGTTTAAAGTTGCTTGGATTTAGGGTTTAGGGGTTTGGGATTTAGGGACATTGCTTGGGTTTGGAGAGAGAGAGAGAGAGAGAGAGAGAGAGATTATAGGCCGAGACATAGGGGAGAGATAGGGAGATAGACTACTAGAGTGAGCGAGATATATATCCTAAAGAGAGATAGGGAGAAGGATTGAGAGCCGGTAGAGGGGCAATATTAGAGATAGGGAGATATATAGGGGTTTAGGGTTTCTCGGGTTTAGGGTTTAGGTGTTAAGGTTTAGGAGCATTATTTAGGGCTTACGGTTTAGGGTTTAAAGGTTTAGGGTTTGGTGTTTAGAGAGAGGACCAATAGCTAGGAGATATAGAGAGTGAGGTACATGGCCAGAGACAGCCGGAAGAGATTATAGGGATATATATGGAGAGTGAGGGACATGGCTAGAGACACAGGGAGAGAGATTAAGAGGTAGAGGAATGATAGAGATAGAGAGATAGCTAGGGAGATAGAGGTTTAGGGTTGCTTGGGTTTAGTGTTTAGGGTTTAGGGGTTTGGGGTTTAGGATTAATTAGGGGTTTAGGGTTTCTCAAGTTTAGGGTTTATGGGTTAGGGGTTAGGGGCATTATTTAGGGTTTATATATGTTTTAGGGGTTAGGGGTTAGGGTTTAGGGGCATTATTTAAGGTTTAGAGGTTTAGGGTTGCTCAGGTTTAGAGGCATTATTCAGGGTTTACGGTTGCATGTCAAAAGAAGTCTCTCTCTCTCTCTAATTAAAAATATTTTCTTAAAACTTGTTAGTTTAAAAGTGTTTTCTTAATAGTTATGAACAGTTATGTCTTTTTTGTTGTAATGGGTCTGAAGCTTGTTTTCCTCTCCTATAAAAAGAGAGACCAAGACTTGATTAAAAAAAAAGGGAGAGAGAGGAGAAGAAGGTAGTAGTAGTAGATAGTAGAAAAGCTCCATAATATTTACAAAACTCAAAGACCATGTTGCAAGCATAATTTTGAAGAAGTTAATGGAAAATCTCTGATTTTGTGGTGCCATATTGGTATCAATTGTTTGTTGAAGTTATTTAATTATTTGGTTGTCTCCATTTTAGTGCTTCCTTATTCTTAAAATTGATATATCAAGTATATACTCAGTTTATCAATGCACATTTGTTGTATTTGTGTGATATGATTAATTAGTTTCCTCAAAGGAATTAAATCCTTCTAGTCAATCACAGTATTCTGTGAGTATTAATTGGATCAGTAAGAAGAACCACATAATTAGGGTTGGCATTATGTCTCCAAGTTGATATCATTTATTGTTCTTGTTTGATTTATTCAATTGGTTCCTTTAAGTAGGGATTAAAAATCTTTTTGATAAATTACAACCTAGTTGTGTCAATTAGATTATTAAGAAGAGTCTGTCAATTATTTCCTTGCACATTGATACAAGTTATTAACCAATATTAGTGTGCCAAACAGTTAGAATTACTACCAAGTATAAGCCACTCATCTCAGGTTTTCATTTGACTCCATTTACCCAACAAGGCACTGGTCTCACCCGTTTCATTTTACTTAAAACTTTCTATCAATTAAACATAGGATTTAACTTGATATTGCTTATACAATTTATACCAAATTAGAACTATATCTTTCCATTTCTAATTGCCATTGTGGATAGATTGCTAGATTAGGAAACACAATTTAATTTTGCCTCATTTACATAGGTCTACCCACCTAGGTCTAGCAGAGCCAAAAGAGAAGAGGGTCCTATCACACAAACCCCATCTTGTTGACCAAAAACATATCACTGAGTTCCATACTCTGCTCCATGGAATTATTGTGTTGGAAATGGATACACAAAGTTTGTGGTGGACATCAGGAACCTCTTGGAGAATAGATGGAAAAGCCATCTTGTAAGCTTTGCAACCGCACAGGAATTTAAGTGGCCTAGTGATCTGAAAATAAGTGAATGGTAGGAAACATATTTGGGTTAAGGAGATACCACATCAGAAAATAGAATGCCTTTCTCAGGCCTTGATTGGTCAGAGGTTTCTATTTGGTGAATAATGGATTGGTCTTTCTAATTAAAAATATTTTCTTAAAACTTGTTAGTTTAAAAGTATTTTCTTAATAGTTATGAACAGTTATGTCTTTTCTGTTGTAACGAGTTTGAAGCTTGTTTGCCTCTCCTATAAAAAGAGAGACCAAGACCCAATAAAAAGAGGAGGAGAAGGGAGTACTGGTAGATAGTAGAAAAGTTCCATAATATTTACAAGCTCAAAGACCATATTGCAAGCATAATTTTGAAGAAGTTAATGGAAAATCTTTAATTCTGTGGTGTCATATTGGTATCAATTGTTTGTTGAAGTTATTCAATTATTTTGTTGTCTCCATTTTAGTGCTTCCTTATTATTAAAATTGATATATCAAGTATATACTCAGTTTATCAATGTACATTTGTTGTATTTGTGTGATATGATTAATTGGTTTCCTCAAAGGAATTAAATCCTTCTAGTCAATCATAGTAATCTGGGAGTATTAATTGGATTAGTAAGAAGAACCACTTAATTAGGGTTGGCATTCTGTCTCCAAGTTAATATCATCTACTATTCTTGTTTGATTTATTCAATTGGTTCATTCAAGTAGGGATTAAAAATCCTTTTGATAAATTACAAGTAACTTGGTTGTGTCAGTTGGATTATTAAGAAGAGTCTGTCAATTATTTCCTTGCACGTTTATACAAGTTATTAACCAATATTAGTGTGCCAAACAGTTAGAATTACTACCAAGTATAAGCCACTCATGTCAGATGTTCATTTGACTCCATTTACCGAACAAGGCACTGGTCTCACCCATTTCATTTTACTTAAAACTTTCTATCAATTAAACATAGGATTTACCTTGATATTGCTTATACAATTTATACCAAATTAGAACTATATCTTGCCATTTCCAATTGCCATTGTGGATAGATTGCTAGATTAGGAAACACACCATTTAAGTAGGTATACGCACCTAGGTCTGGCAGAGCCAAAAGAGAAGGTGGTCCTATCACACAAACCTTGTCTTGTTGACCAAAAACATATCAAGAGATTGGCAACCTCTTATGGTCTGAAGCCTGCATTTTTGAGAACCAACACCACATACGCCACAATATGCCACAATAATCTACTAGTTGGCATGACCATACAAGTTTGAGTACATTTGTTCTCATCCCATCCATATAAGAAATGCACCATACAATATGTTGGATATTTGTCAACATCTACATGTAGAATAACTGATGGTATTCTTGAACAAATGCCTACTTTGTACATTTTGTAGAGTAAATGTGAGGTATATATAACAAATTTTCATCTTACCTCTGTGTATATTTCCTTTGTTCATTTTGAATAGAAGTGACATATATGTTAGAACCCTTCTATATTCGAATTTGTTTTGGTTTACATATCTATTTTCCTTTATGTATTCTATGTTCTTATTAATTACATTAATAGATAATATAGGATTTGTTGCAAGTATGAGGTGAACCAGTGTTGTCATTGATGTCAACATACTCATATTGCATTGGTAAGAATGTTTGGATGAGCTGTGTGTTGAGGATATTGAGAAAAGTAGTCTCAATCAGGAACAGTGAAGAACAGTGATAAGAAGAAGGCAAATGTACTCAATAGGTTGAGGATCAAAGGCTATGGATTAAAGGGTTTGTAGATATGAGTCTTGAGATGATCCAATTAAGATTTTAGAGGTCCGCATGAAGATATGAAAAAGTTGTGATCGCTCAAGTAGAACCGGTTCTGGGAGCTGTTCCGGAGTGACAGAGTGTTGCAAAAAGTCTGGTGAGATCCGGAGGAGAATTGTCAGACTCTATGGATTGGAAGGAGTGTTTGGAATGTCTTTGTGATGTGTCATCTCGATTGGTACGTGGTTTGGAGGTCTGGAAGCACCTTCTTCAATATGACAGTGGCGGCAAACTGTGTTCTTGAAGTTCCAGATGAAGAGGAGAAGAGATTCCAGTGAGTAGAGGAAGTGCGGATGTACCTGGTTAATCAGGCAAGCTTGTGAAACTTCTTGGATCATGTTGAGGTTATGTTGTCGGTCCGTATTGGTGGTAGAGCCTGGAATTGAAGATATTCTTCCGAATGAAGTTCTTGTTCAGACTAGCCGACCGGATGAGTTGTTCATCTTGAGAATGTTCTTGTGGTGGCCGACCGAATGTATTAATCATCTTGCGAATGTCCTTATGGTTGATTGCTAACTTAGATGATTGTTCCTAAGTCGATGTCTTGTATAAATGAAGGTTTGTGAGTTCATTTCAAAGTGTGTCGTGGAGCAGATGAGAGTGGTATAACGAAAGAGCAAAGGGCAGAGCAGAAGTATCTCGGGCTTAAATGGAACTGATCCAGACATGGTAAAGATGTCAATCTCCAGTTCAAGTTTGTGATTCTTATCACTTTGTAGACAGTGTGTCTCTTGTAGGTAGTGTGCCTCTTTGTGAGCAGTGTGCTCGGGCAGTGAGCCCTAATTGGCATGTACCATTCATTTTTCTTATTCTTCTAACAGAGAATAATCCTTGGGTTAATCACCCTGTGGTTTTTCCCTTAACTGGGTTTTCCACATCAAAATCTTGGTGTCCAATGTGTTGATGTTTATCTGCTCTTGTGTTTATGTATTATGCTTTCATGGATGGTTAATTGATATGCTATTAACTAACAAAGAAGAATCAAGTGTTTGAAGTAGAAGCAAGTTTTTGTACAACTAATTCACCCCCCCTCTCAGTTGTGTGCCCTAGATCTAACAATTGGTATCAGAGCCACGTTCCTCTGAAAGGAGCTTAACCGCTTGAGGAGATCTAGGATGTCATCATACAAGAAGGATAGTCCAAAGTTCAATGGAACCAACTTCACTCTCTAGAAAGGTCACATGAAATGTCATTTGGAGTGTATGGGAAAAGCATACTTGACCATGGTTTCAAAACCATATGTACCTTCACAGGGTGGTCTGACAACTTTGAATGAAATCACAGATGCTGAAAACAATCTGCGGACCAAAGAAGCTCTTCTAAGTGCATTGAATGACTCAGATCTCTCAAATGTTATTGACCTACAACTGCATATGAGATCTGGACTAAACTGGAACTTCTGTATGAAGGAGATGAGTTTGTCAAGAGTGTAAGGTTGCAAAGTCTGAAAGGGAAATTTGAAAGATTGAAGATGAGAGATGATGAAAATATCTCTACCTTTATGCCAAGAGTGAATGAGCTGGTGTGTGGAATGAGGAATGCTGGTGGAGTTCTGGATGAAAATGAAATTGTTTGCAAAATCCTCAGATCCCTTCCTGCTGCCTACAAAATCAAGGTTGTTGCCATTGATGAATTTAGAGCCCATACAACTGTCACAAGAGAGCAATTGGCTGGCAAACTGGCTGCATTTGAAATGACTGAGTTTGGAGATGATCACCCCAAGACTGAATCTGCATTCAAGGCCAGTGCCTATGTGAAAGGCAAACAAAGATTTGATCCGGGAGAGAATTCTTCAAGGAAGCTGTCATGGTATGATCAAGCAAGGAAATACATGGAAGAGGAAGAAGTAGAAACAGCTCAACTTGAAGCCCTCATTGCAAAGAGACTGCCAAGAGGATCCAGTAAGTATGAAGGAAAACTACCCCTTAAGTGCTTCAACTGCAATAAGATTGGTCATTTTGCTTCAAGATGTCTGAAAAGATCTACAAGGTCAAATGCTAACAGACAAAGGTTTCAAAATAACTGCTATTATGTTCATGAAGAAGATGATAATGAAGGAGTAACAGATGATGAATCAGAAATGGGAAGCAAAGGAAGAAGATTCAATATCCTCTGAATCTGTCAATCATAAGGTTGTAGAAAGAGCTTTAGCTGCCCAAGTTGAAGAAAAGGATGATTGGGTTATTGACAATGGTTGTTCTCACCATATGACAGGTGATAAGAACAAGTTCTTAGATTTGGAAAGATATGAAGGAGGAATGGTAAAGTTTGGTGACAATTCTACTGGTAGAATCAGAGGTAGGGGAACTATTTCTTTTGATGGAAAGAGCAAAACTGGTAATGTACTGTATGTTGAAGGATTGAAGCACAATCTTCTCAGTGTTGGTCAGTTGGTGGACAAAGGCTATGATCTCCAGTTTAAAAATGGAAGTTGCAGGATCTTTGCAAGCTCCAGAACTGAAATTGCATCTGGTACCCAAACAAAAGGTAATATCTTCCATCTAGTTGGTTCTAGTAAAAGTTGTCTATTTGTTCAAGTTGATCAGAGTTGGTTATGGCATAGAAGGATGTGCCATGTGAATTTTGATAACATCATCAAGATAAGCAATACTCAGGCTATAAGAGATCTTCCTAAATTGGTGAAACCTACAAATAGTTTGTGCAAAGAATGTCAGCTAGGTAAACAGAGTAGAGTCTCTTTCAAAAGCAAGGACCAGTCCACTACCAGATTGTTGGAATTAGTTCATACTGATCTCTGTGGTCCGACAAGAATCAAGAGTATGCAAGGTGATAGATATTTCATGTTACTGATTGATGATCATTCCCAGATGATGTGGGTTACCTTCCTAAAAGAGAAATTAGAAGCCCTTGAGAAGTTCAAAATCTTTAAAGCTATGGTAGAGAATCAAACCGGATTGAAACTAAAATGTCTGAGGTCTAATAGAGGTGGTGAATTCACATCTGGTGAATTCATACACTTTTGTGAGAAGCATGGCATAAGGAGACAGTTGTCTGCCCCTAGGACTCCACAGCAGAATGGAGTTGTTGAGAGAAAGAATCGGACCATCTAGGAAGCATCCAGGACAATGATGATGGAAGCAAATGTTCCCCAGATGTTTTGGAGAGAAGCTGTCAGCACTGCAGTCTATACTCTCAATCGAGTTCAAATCATAAGCAATACCGGTAAGACTCCTTATGAACTTTGGTTTGGTGTAATTCCTACTATGAGATATTTCAGAGTATTTGGTAGCAAGTGTTATATCAAAAGAGATGAAGATCTAGGAAAGTTTGATGCTAGAAGTGATGAAGGAATTTTCCTGGGTTACTCCACTCAAAGCAAAGCATACCGATGTTACAATAAGAGATTGAGAAAGATGATAGAAAGTACAAATGTGAAGGTTGATGAAGGAATTGAAAAGCCCTCAAGTTTCTATGAATGTGATGAAGATGATCAGAATGATTCTCTAGTGCAAGGAGCTCAATCCTCCTCTAAAATTTAGATACAGACTGATCCGGTAAATCAGGAAGAAGTTTGTCTAAATGAGCCTGATCAAGAATTAGTAGTGCAAGAAACTCCCAAAGTTCCAAGGCATGTAACTCTAAATCACTCTGAAGATCAAATCATAGGTGACAAAAGTAAAGGGGTACAAACAAGGAGAAGAATTGCTCAAGACTCAAATGAATACTGTCTGATTTCAAAGATTGAACCTAAGACAGTTAATGAAGCTTGCAATGATGAAAACTGGACCAAAGCAATGGAGGAAGAATTGATGCAAATTGAGAAAAATCATACTTGGGATCTTGTTCCCAGACCTAGAGACAAGAATGTGATTGGAACCAAATGGGTCTTCCAGAACAAACTGAATGAAGTTGGTGAAGTAATCAGAAACAAAGCTAGATTGGTCTGCAAAGGCTACTCTCAAATAGAAGGAATTAATTTTGAAGAGACCTTTGCTCCGGTGGCAAGAATTGAAGCAGTCAGATTATTTCTTGCATTTGCTGCCTTCAAAGACTTCAAGGTATATCAGATGGATGTCAAGTCTACCTTCCTAAATGGTGATCTGGAAGAAGAAGTTTACATTGACCAACTGGATGGATTTCAATTGTCTAATAATGATGATATGGTCTGCAAGTTGAAGAAAGCATTGTATGGATTGAAGCAAGAGTATGGTATGAAAGGTTGGATAAGCATCTTGTGCATATTGGATTTAACAAAGGTAATGCTAACAGTAACTTATATTTCAAAATTGATCATGAAAAAATTTTGATTGTTGAAGTGTTTGTGGATGATATCATTTTTGGAGGAAGAGATAGTATGTGCAAAACTTTTGCAAATCAGATGAAAAGTGAGTTTGAAATGTCTATGCTTGGTGAAATGAATTTCTTCTTGGGTCTACAAATTACTCAAACAAAGAAAGGGATCTTCATTTCTTAGACCAAATATGTGAAAGAATTGTTGAGGAAATTCGGTATGGAAGATTCAAAGCAAATGAACACTCCTATGGCAACCGGATGTAAGTTGAGCAAAGATGATGACTCTCCGAAGGCAGATCAGACAAAGTATAGATCAATGATTGGTGGATTGTTGTATCTCACTCAGACTAGACCAGATATAATGCAGGCTGTTGGTCTTGTGGCAAGATTTCAGGCTGATCCTAGAGAATCTCATGTTATGGCAATCAAGAGAATTTTTAGATATCTAAAAGGGACAGTGGAGTATGGTTTGTGGTATCCTAGAGATCATGATTTCTCTCTTCATGCTTACACAGATGCAGATTGGGCAGGAGATGTGGATGACCGGAAGAGCACCAGTGGTGGAGCATTCTTTTTGGGAAAGAGATTGGTTTCTTGGCTAAGCAAGAAACAAGATGCAATATCTTTGTCTACAACTGAAGCGGAATACATTGCAGCAGCAGGTAGTTGCACTCAAATCTTATGAATGAAGTAGATGCTAAGAGACATTAAAGTTGAATATGAGGAGCCTATCACAATTTTCTATGATAATTCAAGTGTAATTAATATTTCTAAGAATCTGGTATTGCATTCTAAGACTAAGCACATATCTATCAAGTTTCACTTTTTGAGAGAACAAGTGAACAAGGAAGAAGTCAGATTGGAGTATGTACCCTCCAAGGATCAGATTGCAGATATCTTTACTAAACCTCTTCCTAAGGACTCTTTTGAGTATCTCCGGGAGAAGTTAGGGGTCATGGCCCCTCCGGTGATGAACTAGGATGCACTGATGTGCATCAATCCGATGGATATCACAGTCATATCTTGTAATCTGGATTGATGATGGGAAGCTGCTACTAAGGGGGAGCAGCTGGTATGATTCTGATGTGTTAGAATTGCAAGTATGAGCCCTTTGCCATTGATGTCAAAGGGGGAGAGAAGACTTGTGAAAAATAAGTGGTTGATGATCCAAGGGGGAGCAATAAAGGAAGAGAAGACATGTGAAGAGTTGTTGTTGATAGGGGGAGGTGTGACAGAAAGGAGAAGTTCTTGTCTTGATGGTTTTTCACATCATATGTTGCCATCAATGACAAAGGGGGAGATTGTTGCAAGTATGAGGTGAACCAATGTTGTCATTGATGTCAACATACTCATATTGCATTGGTAAGAAGGTTTGGATGAGCTGTGTGTTGAGGATATTGAGAAAAGTAGTCTCAATCAGGAACAGTGAAGAACAGTGATAAGAAGAAGGCAAATGTACTCAATAGGTTGAGGATCAGAGGCTATGGATTAAAGGGTTTGTAGATATGAGTCTTGAGATGATCTAGTTAAGATTTCAGAGGTCCGCATGAATATATGAAAAAGTTGTGATCGGTCAAGTAGAACTGGTTCTGGGAGCTGTTCCGGAGTGACAGAATGTTGCAAAAAGGTCCGGTGAGATCCGAAGGAGAATTGTCAGACTCTACGGATTGGAAGGAGTGTTTGGGATGTCTTTGTGATGTGTCATCTTGATTGGTACATGGTTTGGAGGTCTGGAAGCACCTTCTTCAGTATGAAAGTGGGGCAGACTGTGCTCTTGAAGTTCTGGATGAAGAGGAGAAGAGATTCTAGTGAGTAGAGGAAGTGCGGATGTACCTAGTTAATCAGGCAAGCTTGTGAAGGTTCTTCAATCATGTTGAGGTTATGTTGTCGGTCCGCATTGGTGGTAGAGCCCGAAATTGAAGATATTCTTTCGGATGAAGTTCTTGTTCAGACTAGCTGACCAGATGAGTTGTTCATCTTGCGAATGTTCTTGTGGTGGCCAACCGGATGTATTAATCATCTTGCGAATATCCTTATGGTTGATTGCCGACTTAGATGATTGTTACTAAGTTGATGTCTTGTATAAATGAAGGTTTGTGAGTTCATTTCAAAGTGTGTCGTGGAGCGGATGAGAGTGGTATAGAGAAAGAGCGAAGGGCAGAGCAGAAGTATCTCGGCTTAAATGGAACTGATCCAAACATGGTAAAGATGTCAATCTCTAGTTCAAGTTTGTGATTCTTATCACTTTGTAGACAGTGTGTCTCTTGTAGGTAGTGTGCCTCTTTGTGAGCAGTGTGCTCAGGCAGTGAGCCCTAATTGGCATGTGCCATTCATTTTTCTTATTCTTCTAACAGAGAATAATCCTTGGGTTAATCACCCCGTGGTTTTTCCCTTAACCAGGTTTTCCACGTCAAAATCTTGGTGTCCAATGTGTTGATGTTTATCTGCTCTTGTGTTTATGCATTATGCTTTCATGGATGGTTAATTGATATGCTATTAACTAACAAAGAAGAATCAAGTGTTTGAAGTAGAAGCATGTTTTTGTACAACTAATTCGCCCCCCCTCTCAGTTGTGTGCCCTAGATCTAACATATATGTTAGAACCCTTCTATATTCGAATTTGTTTTGGATTACATATCTATTTTCCTTTATGTATTCTATGATCTTATTAATTACATTAATAGATAATATAGGATTGTCCCTCACTAGTTCACCTTGGGAATTAGATGAAATAACATTTGAAGTTGACTGTAAATTAACAACATGGTGAGTATTTTGTTGATTTTCTTGCTTATTTTCACCCTTTTGAAAACTAAATTTTCCTATTGAAAATTTGCAGGATGAGATCGATATTTAAGTGCATTAGACTTAAGAATTTGATAGTGTATCAAAATCATCATTAGGAATTTGATAGTGTATCTTTGTTGACAAATTTTGAAATCGAATAACATAATCATGATTGCACTCATTAATTTGATCCTTGTTTGATGCTCTCCTATTCCTAATTCAATCTATCTTAATAGTGAAGAAAAATAAATACATGGGCAACCCATAGAGAAATTTGTCATCAATTTTGTTCCTCAAAATTGTCTCATAATATGTTGAAGGAAAAACTTACCAAAGATAAATTGTGATCATTATTCATCGACCCAAAAACTAATGCACTACTAGAAATGTAGACACCTAAATCTTACCATGGCCTAACATCACACCAGATCTATCCCACATCTCCTCTTACAATGTTAATTAAATAAATTGTATTTATTTAATTAACCACTTTGATCATTCCTCCTAATATCAGTTTAATAAGTCACTCTTTTTAATTAATAAATCTAACTGTTCTTCTGACATTAATTAAATATTAACCCTTCCTCTAAAGTCTCATCCTTAATTAAATAAATCTACATTTATTTAATTAAATCAATCACCCCCAACATTCCCCCACAACTAAATAAATACATATATATCATGGCCATTGTGAAACAATCTTGACTATTTTTTATTATATGAGTGTTTTTGTTTATTACCGTTGTCCCACAGGTTAATTGATTATCTTTTGTGGTTATGAGGGAACAAGAGGAATGAAATATGGCACATACCGCATTCCCGCAGAGCGTAAAAGAATAGTTTGTGGCTTAGCGATAGGAAGCAGTTGATATGAAGAAGCTACCTCTACCCCGTGGATGGTTCATTTGACGCTTGCAGCTTGGTAGTGTTCATCTCACACTTGGTGGTGTTAGTTTCTTCCCACAGTCCCGCAGAGGTTTGAAAAGTAACCAGCGGCATTGTGGTAATAACACTTACCGCGTCCCCGCAAGGGTTTCTGTTAGATTCAGGACAGACAACTGAGAGGGGGGGTGAATCAGTTGTCCAAAACTTTCTTCTTATTAATCACTTAAATCCTTCTTATAATTCAACAGCATAATAATAAATCAATCATGGAAACATAATGCAACAATTCAAGAGCAGAAACACATTAACACATATGACACCAAGATTTTAATGTGGAAAACCTAGTTAAGGGAAAAAACATGGGGTGACTAACCCAAGATTGTATTCTCTGTTAAAAGAATAAGAAGAACAAAATGGCACATGCCAATTAGGGCTCACTGCCTGAGCACACTGCTCACAAGAGGCCCACTATCTACAGGAGACACACTGTCTACAGAATAATAAATATTACATACTTGAACTCAAGAATAGCATCTTCACCATGCTTGAGTCAGTTCCATTTAAGCTCAATACTTCTACTCTACCTTTTGCTCTGCTCCTCTCTACCACTCACTCATCTCCGCCAAGATACATTTGAAATGACTTCATAACTTCTTATTTATACAAGACATCGACTTACGAATAATCATCCAAGTCGGCATACTTTACAGAGCAAATACACAAATACAACATGACTAATTACAAAAAGACTTCATGCAGATCAACACACTGTTGGCTACATAGATCTAAGACTTCAATCTTCTTTGAGGAACATGCCATGCTTCACAGAACATCTTCAAGATGTGTAACTCATCCAGTCGGCCAAACTTAGGAAGAACATCATCATCCGGAAGTAATTCTTCAATTATGAGCTCAATATTCAATGCGGACCACCAACATGAACTGGACACAATCCAAAGACCTCCACAAGCTTGCCTGAATCACCAAGAACATCCACACTACTTCTGCTTACTAAAATCTTTCTCTCCTTCATCTAGAACCTCAAGAACACAGTTTGTCATCACTGTCATATTGGAATAGATGCTTGTAGACCTCCAGACCACAAACCAATTGAGTTTTCAATTCACATTGACTTCCTAAACACTCCACTAAATCCACAAAACAAGATATTTCATTTCTGGATCTCACCAGACCTATCTGTGTCACTCTATCACCTCTGAACATCTGCCAGAACTAGTTTTACTCAAGTGGCCATAACTTCTTCAAATCTTCATGCGGACCTCTCAAATCTTTCCTATATCATCTTAAGACACATATCTACAAACCCTTTAATATGCATCCTCTGATCTTCATCTTAGCTGGGATCTTTACTTCACTATCTTCACTGTTCTTCTCTGTTCCTGATAAGACTAATTTTTTCAATATCCTCATCATACAACTCATCCAATCCTTGACATCAATGCAACAGGAGTATGTTGACATCAATGACAAAACCAGTTAGGCCCATACTTGCAACAATCTCCCCCTTTGTCATTGATGGCAACATATGATGTGAAAATTTATTTTAACCGTCAAGACAAGAACTTCTCCTCACTAACTGACATAACTCCCCCTATTAACAACAACCATTCACATGTCTTCTCTTCCTTTACTACTCCCCCTTTGATCAGTAACCACTTTTTGTTTTTCACATGTCTTCTCTCCCTTTACTGCTCCCCCTTTGATCATAAACCACTTTTTTGTTTTTCACATGTCTTCTCTCCCCATTTGACATCAATGGCAAAAGGCACATACTTGCATTGCTCATAATCATACCAAATGCTCCCCCTGAGTAGCAGCTTCCCATCATCAATCTGGACCACAAGATATGACTGTGAGATCCACCGGACTGTTGCACATCAGTGCACCTTAATTCAGAATTGGAGGGGTAATAACCCCTAACTTCTCCCTGAGATACTCAAAAGAGTCCTCAAGTAGAGGTTTAGTAAAAATGTCTGCAATCTGATCCTTAGAGGGCACAAACTCCAATCTATCTTCATTCTTGTTTACTTTCTCTCTCAAGATGTGAAACTTGATGGATATATGTTTGTCTTTGAATGCAACACCAAATTTTTTGATATATTTACTACACTTGAATTATCACAGAAGATTGTGATAGGTTCCTCATACTCCACTCTGATGTCTCTTAGCATTTGCTTCATCCACAATACTTGAGTGCAACTACCTACTGCTACAATATATTCTTCTTTTGTAGTGGACAGAGATATTGCCTCTTGTTTCTTGCTTAGCCAAGAAACCAATATTTTCCCCAAAAAGAATGCTCCACCACTAGTACTCTTCAAGTCATCCACATCTCCTGCCCAATCCGCATCTGTATATTCATGAAGAGAGAATTCATGTTCTCTAGGATACCATAAACCATACTCAAATGTCCCTTTTAGATATCTAAGAATCCTCTTGATTGCCATGACATGAGATTATCTAGGATCAGCTTGGAATATAGCAACAAGACCAACAACATTCATAATGTCAGGTCTAGTTTGAGTAAGATACAATAGTCCTCCAATCATTGACCTGTACTTTTTCTGATCAACCTTAGGAGAGTCATCATCTTTTTTCAATTTACATCCGGTTGCCATGGGAGTACTCATTGGTTTTGAGTCCTCCATCCCAAATTTCTTCAACAATTCTTTCACATATTGGGTTTGTGAAATGAAGATTCCTTTCTTTGTTTGAATGATTTGCAGACCCAAGAAGAAATTCATTTCCCCAAACATGGACATCTCAAATTCACTTTTCATTTGATTTGTAAAAGTTTTGCACATACTATCGCTTCCTCCAAAAATGATATCATCAACAAACACTTCAACAATTAAGATATTTTCATGATCAATTTTGAAGTACAAGTTACTGTTAGCAGTACCTTTGTTGAAACTAATCTTTAAAAGATGCTTATCCAATCTTTCATACCAGGCTCTTGGGGCTTGTTTGAGTCCATACAGTGCTTTCTTAAACTTGTAGACCATATCACCATGATCAGACAATTGGAATCCATCCGGTTGCTCAATGTATACTTCTTCCAAGTCACCATTCAGGAAGGTAGACTTGACATCCATCTGATATACTTTGAAGTCCTTGAAGGCATCAAAGGCAAGAAATAATCTGATTGCTTTAATTCTTGCCACCGGAGCAAAAGTTTCTTCAAAATCAACTCCTTCTACTTGAGAGTAACCCTTGTAGACCAATTTGGCTTTGTTTCTGACTACTTCACCATCTTCATTCAGTTTATTCTGGAAGACTCATTTGGTTCCAATCACATTCTTGTTTCTAGGTCTGGGAACAAGATCCCAAGTGTGATTTTTCTCAATTTGCATCAACTCTTCCTCCATTGCTTTAGTCCATCTTTCATCATTGCATGCTTCATTCACTGACTTTGGTTCAATCTTTGAAATCAGACAATACTCTTCTGAGTCTTGAGCAATCTTTCTTCTTGTTTGAACACCTTTGATTTTATCACCTATGATCTAATCTTTAGAGTGATTCAATCTTATATACTTGGGAATTTTGAGAATTTCTTGCACTTATGTTTCTTGAACAGGTTCATTCAAACTTATCTCTTCTTCCTAAATCACTGGATCAGTCTAGATCTGAATTTCAGAAGGGGCTTGGACTTCTTGGACCAAAACATCATTCTGATCATCTTCATCATATTCATAAAACCTTGAGGGTTTTTCAATACCTTCATCAACCTTCACATTTGTACTTTCTATAATCTTTCTCAATCTCTTGTTATAACACAGGTATGCTTTGCTTTGAGTAGAATAACCCAAGAATATTCCTTCATCACTTCTAGCATCAAATTTGCCAAGATCTTCATCTCTTTTAATGTAACATTTGATACCAAAGACTCTGAAATACTTCACAGTGGGAGTGATGCCAAATTAGAGTTCATAAGGGGTCTTACCAGTATTGCTTCTTATTTGTACTTGATTAAGAGTATAGACAGCAGTGCTTACAGCTTCTCTCCAGTAGATTTGAGGAACATTTGCTTCCATCATCATGGTTCTAGATGCTTCCTAGATGGTCTGGTTCTTTCTCTCCACTACTCCATTCTACTGTGGAGTCCTTGGAGCAGACAACTGTCTTTTTATCCCATGTTTCTCACAGAATTCTATGAACTCCCCAGATGTGAATTCTCCACCTCTGTCAGACCTAAGACATTTTATGTTTAATCTGGTTTCATTCTTTACCATAGCCTTGAATATTTTGAATTTCTCAAGAGCCTCATATTTCTCTTTCAGAAAAGTCACCCACATCATCCGGGAGTGGTCATCAATTAATAACATGAAGTATCTATCGCCTTACAAGCTCTTGATTCTTGTCGAACCACATAGATCAATATGTACTAAGTCCAACAATCCAACAGAAGACTATTCCTTACTTTTGAATGTGACTCTGCTCTGCTTACCCAACTGACATTCTTTGTACAAAACTATTAGTAGGTTTCACCAGTCTTGGAAGATCTCTTACAGCCTAAGTGTTGCTTATCTTGATGATATTATCAAAATTCGCATGACACATTCTCCTATGCCACAACCAATTCTGATCAATTTGAACAAATAAATAATTTTTACCAGTACCAACCAAGTGGAAGATATTACCTTTTGTTTGAGTACCAGATGCAATCTCTGTCCTGAAACTTTCAAAGATCTTACATTTTCTATTTTTGAATCAGAAATCATAGCCTTTGTCCACCAACTATCCAACACTGAGAAGATTGTGCTTCAGACCTTCAACATACAGTACATCACTGGTTTTGTTCTTTCCATCAAAATAAATAGTTCCTCTACCTCTGATCTTGCCAGAAGAATTATCACCAAATTTTACAACTCCTTCTTCATATCTTTCCAAATCTAAGAACTTATTTTTATCACCTGTCATATGGTGGGAGCATCCACTGTCAATGACCCAATCATCCTTTTCTTCAACTTGGGCAGCCAGAGCTCTTTCTACCATTTTATGATTGACACATTCAGAGGGTATTGGATCTTCTTCCTTGATGGCAATAAACACCAAGTCACTTCCGGATTTGTTTCCTATCTCTGATTCATCATCTGTTACTCCTTCATCGTCATCTTCATGAACATAGTAATATTTCTTTTGGAATTTGATCTGTTTGGATTTGCTCTTGAAAATCTTTTCAGACACCTTGAGGCAAAATGACCAATCTTATTGTAGTTAAAACATTTGAAGGGCAGTTTTCCTTCATACTTACCAGATCCTCTTGGCAGTCTTTTTGCAATAAGGGCTTCAAGTTGAGCAGCTTATGCTTCATCTTCTTCTAGATCTTTTCTTGCTTTTTCATACCATGATAGTTTCTTCGAAGAGTTCTCTCCCGGATCAAACTTTTGTTTTCCTTTTACAAAGGCACTAGCTTTGAAACTAGATTCAATCTTGGGGGGTGCATCTCCAAACTCAGCCAATTCAAATGTAGCTAATTTACCAACCAATTGATCTCTTGTGATATTTGAAAAAGATCTGAATTCTTCAATAACAATAACCTTGTATTTGTAAGAAGTAGGTAGGGATCTGAGAACTTTAGCAACAATCTCATCTTTATCCAAGATTCCACCAGCACATCTAATGCCACAAACAAGTTCATTTACTCTTGGCATAAATGTAGTGATATTTTCATCTTCACTCATCTTCAGGTTTTCAAATTTTCCTTTCAAACTTTACAGTTTGGCACATTTAACATATTTGTCTCCTTCATGCAGAAGTTCCAGTTTTTCCCAAATCTCATATGTAGTTTTTAGATCTATAACATTTGTCAGCTCTAAATCAGATAAGGCACTTAGAAGAGCTTCTTTAGCCCGTAGATTGTTTTTAGCATCTCTGATTTCATCTACGATTCTTAGACCATTCTGTGGAGGACCATACTTCTTTGAAGCCATGATCCAATATTGCATTCCCATACATTGCAAGTGACATTCCATGCGACTTTTCCAAAGAGTGAAATTGGTTCCATCAAACCTTGGACTATCCTTCTTGTAGGACGACATCCTGGATCTCCTCAAGCGGTTAAGCTCTTTTAGAAGAACTTAGCTCTGATACCAATTGTTAGA
This sequence comes from Cunninghamia lanceolata, assembly GCA_027924645.1. Classification (NCBI taxonomy): domain Eukaryota; kingdom Viridiplantae; phylum Streptophyta; class Pinopsida; order Cupressales; family Cupressaceae; genus Cunninghamia; species Cunninghamia lanceolata. The sequence goes on from BSBN01001101.1 coordinate 15,644,619, forward strand.
TTCAGGATAGACAACTGAGAGGGGGGTGAATTAGTTGTCCAAAACTTTCTTCCTATTAATCACTTAAATCCTTCTTATAATTCAGCAGCATAATAATAAATCAATCATGGAAACATAATGCAACAATTCAAGAGCAGAAACACATTAACACATATGACACTAAGATTTTAACGTGAAAAACCCGGTTAAGGGAAAAACCATGGGGTGACTAACCCAAGATTGTATTCTCTGTTAAAAGAATAAGAAGAATAAAATGGCACATGCCAATTAGGGCTCACTACCCGAGCACTCTACTCACAAAAGGCCCAGTGCCTACAGGAGACACATTGTCTACAGAATAATAAATATTACATACTTGAACTAAAGAATAGCATCTTCACCATGTTTGAGTCGGTTCCATTTAAGCTCAATATTTCTACTCTATCTTTCTCTCTGCTCCTCTCTACCACTCACTCATCTCCACCGAGATACATTTGAAATGACTGCACAACTTCTTATTTATACAAGACATTGACTTAGGAATAATCATCCAAGTCGGCATACTTTATAGAGCAAATACACAAATACAACATGACTAATTACAAAAAGACTTCACGCAAATCAACACACTATCAGCTACACAGATCTGAGACTTCAATCTTCTTTGAAGAACACGCCATGCTTCATAGAACATCTTCAAGATCATATGCAAGATGTGTAACTCATCCGATCAGCCAAACTTAGGAAGAACATCATCATTCGGAAGTAATTATTCAATTACGAGCTCAATCTTCAATGCAGACCACCAACATGAACTGGACACAATCCAAAGACCTCCACAAGCTTGCCTGAATCACCAAGAACATCCACACTACTTCTGCTTACTAAAATCTTTCTCTCCTTCATCTGGAACCTCAAGAACACAATCTGTCATCACTATCATATTGGAATAGATGCTTGTGAACCTCCAGACCACGAACCAATTAGGTTTTCAATTCACATTGACTTCCTAAACACTTCACCAAATCCACAGAATAAGATATTTCATTTCCAGATCTCACTAGACCTATCTGTGTCACTCTGTCACCTCTGAACATCTGCCAGAACCAGTTTTACTCAAGTGGCCATAACTTCTTCAAATCTTCATGCAGACCTCTCAAATCTTTACTGTATCATCTTAAGACACATATCTACAAACACTTTAATGTGCATTCTCTGATCTTCATCTTAGCTGGGATCTTTACTTCATTGTCTTCACTATTCTTCTCTATTCCTGATAGGACTAATTTTCTCAATATCCTCAACATACAACTCATCCAATCCTTGACATCAATGCAACAAGAGTATGTTGACATCAATGACAACATCGGTTAGGCCTGACAACATCGGTTAGGCCCATACTTGCAACAGTTTCAACCAAGGCCCACTGTAGAGCACCAAGAGGAGAATGTAATTGGTTTTCACCCCCACCATCCCGCGACGGTCATTCATAACATTTGCGGTTGGGCGATAAATAGAAGGACATTTGGCTGAAAATGAAAATGAAAGAATATAATGAAAAAGTTGTAATAAATAAAATGGATGTTGATGAAACACAACATGATCAAATCATTACACAAACTTTCAAAGAATTGAAAGTAGATGAAATTGATGTGAGTCCGGAGGAGGCAAGACAAATGGTCTTGAAAAGTAATATGCTCATCATCCCTAGCCTTGAATTGAAAAAGGTATTTTTGCTTGACCAAGTTAGAAGTCGGGATGATCCACAACTTGTTTCATAATTTGATTATGAAGATGGCATAAGTGGATGTGGTTTTAATCCAAAGATAAAGACCCTTGCAATCTAGACTACTCAGAAGAATACAAGAAAACCAAGATTGCTTGTTATTATTCAAGAAATGAGGGGTACAGCTGTAGTAAAGACTTTACAAGATACATCAACAATAGAAGTAGTTTCTCTCAATGTTCATACTGCTATGTTTACTCATGCTATTGTGAAGAGGTTAGAACAAAGGCTAACAGATTATGAGCAAACTCAGAAAGTAATGAATGATGAAGTAAACAAATTGTATTTTGAAAATGTGAAATTAAAGAAACAATTGCAAGCTATGAATTCTTCTCAAGGTCAAGCCACTGTACCCTATCAGCCCCCTGTGCCACAAATAGCTAGTGATGTCACAATGTCTACTGAAGAATTTAATGCAACAATATTAAAATTTGAAAAGGAAATTGAAAGTTTGAATAAACAAAATGAAATGACAAAGAATGAGGCAAAGATGAAAGTTTTTAAAATTTTTGAGAAATCTTTGAAGCATAGAGTAAAATTGGTTGTGGATAAGCTTGGGAGTGTGCACGATTGCTACTCTTCTTTATCTCAAGCCATTGAGCAATTGAAGATAAACTTTTCTGTTTTGGATTTGTTGTTTAAAAAATGGCAACCCTATCATCGCAATTTGGTTACGATGTGCTTAGTAGTGCAAAGGAATCTTGATGCCCCTACAGCTTTGAAACCCACTAAGAAAATAGTCAAAATGATCATTGATGAATACTACTATGTGAATGGGGAAAGCCAGAAGATGCAACCAAAGGTTGAATCTTTTACTACGTTCAAGCATAAATTTATTCCTTTCATACTGACAAAAGAAGAGAAAATCAAAAGTCTTGACACATGAAAGATGGAATTCAGCCAAACAATATTCCAAGTTATGAATTTTTTGAAGAAGGATGGAGATGTCAGCATTCTCAGTTTCAACATGATATTGGACCAAGTAATTGTGTTGGATGCTAGGTATGCAAAATTTGTGATGGATGTTAGGGCTTTACTTGATAAAAGATGGAAAGATCACTAGGAGAACTTGCTTCAGATTCAGGCTTACCAATGGCCTAGTGATTTTACAATATATAAATGGGAGGAGAAACATCTTAGAGATGAATCATCAGCAGCACAGGTTGAGGTGCAGAAGAGCAATGAGCCATATGATGGCGTTAAATAGCACCACCACATCTTTAATGCTCTCTTTTTGTCTCTTTATGTTTTCTTCATGTTTTAAAAATGTATTCAAATATATTTGAAAATCTAAATTGGACTTATAAAAGACAAATATTGTAATATCAAGGGTTAGGAATACAAAGAGCCATTTTGAATGTGAAAGGTCTGAAGATTGTTGCTTCCTTTATAAAAGGAAACCAAGACCTTATGGCTCAGAATCTATCTGGGATTTTGATTTTTTGAAAGAGACATTACACTGCCTGTACTTTGAAGAAAATCAATATAAAAGTTGCTATTCTCTAGTGGTCAACTTTTGGTTATCATTTGTTTGTTGAATTGGATTGCTAATAATTTATCTGGTTGTCTCCAATTTACTTTTTCTTTGTTATTCAAATCAAAAGAGACCCCTGCATTCACATTACAAAAGAGGATAGGTGATATTTATCAAACTAAAATTATAAAGTAATAAGTTATATCTCAAAAGATGTTTATATTATTTAAAATTGAAGGAAGGATATTCTACTCTAGAACATTTTGACACCTTTAATATGATTTTGTGTCAAATAGGTTCAATAAATGTTAAACTTGATGAGGAAGACAAATGTATCTTCTCACTTTTTTCTTTACCCAAAAATTAGGAGAACATAATGCTTGTTATAAATTGTAGTGTTGCAAAGGTGACTATGGAATCCTTTATTGTTACAATACTCAATGGAGATATGAGGAGATAGTTCAATGATGAAGGTTCTAAGGATGCCTTGCATGTTCCTCAAAGGCCCAAGGACAAAAGTGGATCTAAAGTGGAATGGTATAAATATCAATCCAAGTCAAGAGGAAAATCTAGAATCCTTAGGAACATAAGAGTAAAGTTTTGGAAATATGGAAAAAGAGGACAAGTGAAGAAGGAATGCAAAAAATTAGTTAATCACTGCCACAATCTCATGATCATTATTCTAGTAGAAAATCTTAGTTTTCATTCTTTTTTCATAATGCATTGGTTAATCACACACTTCACATTTGACATCATGCTAAAAAGATAAAATAAGTTTTGTATTTCTTCTCAACTATTTCATTTCTCTATCTTAATTACTTAATATCTCAATATTTTATTCTACTCTCAACTCCTTGTACTTTAAAGTTTAATTAAATATAGGATTGGACTTAAATCTTCTATTATAGGGTATGATTTATTTCCCTACATTTTTTTGAACTTGCAATTTCCATGCCTATGTTTAGGATAAAAAAAGATTGATTTTTTATTTTGAGATTTTTGTGGTTTGCATTTGTTGGAAACAACCCAATGCCTTTAATTTTGCATTCCTAAGAAACATCTATGATCCTTATGTCCCCTTCAACAAAGTACTAGGTCAAACCCTCACCTTGCAAACATGACTACCTCTTTCTCCTACTTCCTATGATGGTCACATGTTGCATTCTAATGATGAAGAAGAATATTATGATCATGATGTCTTTATTAAAAGTGTTGAAAATGAATAGAAACATGAGATCGTTGATAAATTGAAATATTTGTGCAATCAATTAGCTAATATAGATGATAATATGTCCACTTCATATTTCATTTATGGTCTTACTCAAGTACTTATCACAAGATAACTTGGCATAGATACAATTAAGGATATATATATAAATAATTAAAGATAAACAAATTCCTCATGTGGCAAGCATTGGTCTTTCTCTTTTGAAAATCATTCCCTTTTATATATTGTTAAAATCCAAATTTGTTTTTCTATTTTAGGAGCAGGGTTTAAAGATTTATAGAAAACATTAATCCAAATCATATGCCAGATTGGGTTAAGTGAAGTGGATGATTTAATTGACAAAATTACATAAGCTCCTTAATCTGTTCTGAAGTCACTAGTAAACTTGAAAGTAAATTGTCATTGGTGAAACATGGTAGCGCCCACTATTTAAGGGACTTGATGAGCTTATCCTTTGACCTATATCACTTAATACTTCCATCACATAAGGATTATCTATTAACAAGTTATGAAGAACATCAATCAATCCATTTAATTAACATTATTGCCAACAATTCATACCAAAGATTAAACAATTTAAGGATATTGCAATAGGTAATTTGTCAACAATTGAACAATCCATTTAATTAACATTATTGCCAACAATTTAATCATCTTTTTTTAAACATGGATTGCAAATAATTCTAAAAATTTAGAATTCTTGATCATTAACTTTATTGTCTGCTACAATGTCATCCAGTGTATCATTGTCAATGTTCATATGTTCTTTCAAGTATTTAATATTATCATCATCCTCATCTTGACCTCCATCATCTTCATCATCATTGAAATATGACTGTAGACCATCTATATTGTTACCAGATGTATTTGGATCATCATTTTGTATACCATCCATATTGTTGTCTTCCATAACATCATCCAACTCTGGATTGTTGTCTTCTTGTTCTTGAACATAACCATCTTCAACATCATCATGGATGTCAATTTCTTTGATGTTCTCTAATCTCTCTCTCTCTCATTTTGTTGGTCATCATTGTTTTGCTCAACATCCACTAATGCATCATCAAATACATGCCTCAATCTTGGATCATAATGTATGACAAATATCCATTTCAGGTCCAAAATATCTTCATAGAAAAATACTTGCACATGAATGACATACATATATTAGATGTATGGTATAAAAATTTTATTGATTAATAAACACATGTATATATTCACAATAAACTATGAATTAATAGATTAATGATCACTACCGCTTCTTGTTTGAGTTAAAGAAATACCTACTCACAATGAATTGGTAGAACATAAGGCTCCTTATCCTTCGGTAGGAAACATGAGGAATCTATAGAAAACAATCCACTATGGGTATCATGTCTTCATGTCCTCTCAAATGCTTCATACCATCTACACTTAAAAATACAACATTTAAAAGAGCGGTAATCCAACTCAACAATTTCTTGTATTTTCCCAACATATTGTAGATTCCCTTCAATTATATTCTTATCTTTTGAGTTTGATCGACTTGATTGCTTGAAGTCAACCATGATGCCACAATCGAAGGATCCTCTCTTTACATCTACACTTTCTACATGATAATGTCGACCATATGCCCACATTGCTGGATATTTCCTCACTTGTGAAAGACCATTTATTTCAGTGAAAACAAATATAATGACGAATATTAAAATAGTTAATAGTGTCAAAGCTATAAGGAAATAACATTTTGTAAAATTCCAACTCTACCTTTCTTTCACATCCTCTAGACATGTTGATTTCATCTTCTGTTATGTTTGAATCTATACCTGCATCTTCTATTTGATTTTGAATTTGTTCAGTAACCCATTCTAATGTGCAATCTTTACCCCATTCCCCAAGCAAGTCAATGGAAAGTGGAGTATTCCTTGGGTTCGATCTCTTAAATTGTCTCCTTGCTTCTAACACTTCTCTCTTTTTATCATACAAATCAATCCATTTGTTCATAAAGTCCATGTGGTACAGAATGAACTTGTCGAGTACAACACTTTTGTCTACACCTATTACATGTCAACATGTTTATTTCAAACTCCAAATGTCATGCTATTAATTTGACAAATAAATTACAAAGTAAATTAATGATTGCAAGAAAAAAAACCACACTGATCATGAATTTACTTACTAATTTCTACTTGAACACCATTAGATTGTGGTTTTTCTCCATCAATAATATCGGATGCTCATTCTTCATCCCAGAAGCGTGGCCCATTTTCAAAATCCTTACCAAGGAATTCACACAGGAAGAAAAATGCTTCATTCAATACATACCTTTCAGCCATGCAACCCTCTAGATGTGCCTTTTGTTGGACATATCTTTTTAGAGTTTTCATAGACCTCTCAAAGAAAAACATCCACCTCATTGATACGACACCCGCCAATTCAATGTTATCAACTAGGTGTATAAGTAAATGGACTTGTAGGTCCATGAAACTTGTAGGGAGCTCCTTCTCAAATACACATACAATTTCTGCAATTTCCTTCTTCCATTTTAGCACTTCACATTTGTGGATCTCCTTGGAGGTCACCCAGCTGATATAAGAATAGTAAATTAGTATGAACCTTTAGTCAAAAATTAAAATGCAATATAATATATCTATGTCTCTCACACATTAACCACATACCTTGTAAATGCTAACAATCAACTTATGGCATTCCTTAAGTCAACTGTAAGACAGGAATCCCCCCTAATTGCCAATGGCATGATATGTTATGAAACACATTTATGAAAACGTCATTAGTAATTTTTTTCTCACACAACATAACGATATCAAAATATATTTAGTACTTAATCAATGTTACCAGTAAATGTAAATGATGATATATAATACCTTCATAAAATTATGAAAATCATGTGTTTTAAATCATGTGATATGTCCATCAACTATAAAAGCTTTAGCCAATGATGACCCATAGTCAGTAGGTGTCCTTATTGAACAGATGACATTTTTTAGTTGGTCTAGCTCTTTTTTTTTTCAAAATCCATGGAGCTTCTGCAAATGTTTCATTTTCCCTATTTGGCCACAAATGTTTTCTATCAATTTTGGTACGCGAAAGAGCAATATCTCTCCTCGAAGACAAGGTGTCCTCTTTGCCTGATATATGTCAAAATATAGAATCTGGTACATTTTTTAAGACATGCATAGGATCTAATAGGTGATATATTAATAGATCCTTCTAGTAAGGGAGCTCATAAAATATGGATTTCCTTTTCATTCCTTCTGGCATATTAACTACAACTTGTTTTGGTTCTTCAATTGAATCACCCCGATCAAAAAAATCCTCCCAACCTTTCAATTCAGCATCTTCATACTTCTTAATCCAATCACCTGGACCCATAATCATGGGAGGGCCTCTATTTTCACCTTTTCCATCAAATTGATTCTTCAGGCGATTTCTAAACTTATGATCTAGTGGTAGAAAAACCCTGTTGTTTGCATAAATAAATTTATGTAGATCTTTATAATACTGCCCTTGAAATTGTTCTACACATCTTGGACATGCAAATATCCCCTTTGTTTGAAGCCCTGCAATTCAATAAATAAAGTTAATAACATCAAAAAAAAGTATAAAACTAAGTATGAAAGTTGGGATGAAAATAAATTATGAGTGTAAATACGCAAATATTTTATCTTATCATAACAAACACCAAGTCCTAGGAAATCATGAATAGTCCAACATAGCACACCGTACAACATGAAGGACATATTTGATGGGGGACGTGATGTCATACATTCTTATGCCTTTCCATAGCAATTACATCTCATCAATAAAAGGCGCAAGATAAACATCCATGTTTTTAACTTGATGTTTTCCTGGAACATTGAGAGTCAGCATAAGGTGCTCCTTTCTAACACTTATCCATGGGGGAATATTGTATACTATCAATCTAACTAGCCAAACACTATAATTTGAGCTCAGGAAAGAGAATGGGCACACTCCATCAATTGCAAGACCAAACTTGATACTATGGGGTTCATCTTTGAATTTTCTTGGTCATTTTTCCTCTGTGTTTCATTGCTTTAGAGTCAGTTGGAATTCACATGAATCCATCTTTACTCATGTTCTTTGCATGTCAATCCATCAATTGTGCAAGTGACTTGCAACAAAACATTCGTTGAAGTCTAAGTATAATTGGCATGTGACATAAAACCTTCTTTGGAACTGTAGGACCTTGTACATTTGTATGATATCTCTTCTCTTTGCATATAGGGCATTCTACCTTGTTTTGATATTCATCTCTATATAAAATGCAATCATTTTTACATGAATGAATTTACTTATATTCAATCCCTAACTCAACCAACAACAGACGTGCCTCTCTACAAGTTGATGGAAACACATTATCTTCAGGGAATATTTTAGTTTTTAGTGCCCTGTAAGATTGCTAGAGATTAAATCAATTGAATTTTTTGACTTATGATGAACATGTTTGATAGGTCAATCTATACTAGGATTGTTTATATGCAATATATGGTTTTAAAATCCCCTTAAAGAAATATAAACGAAGTTGATGAATGTTTACGAATTATGTACACCAATTGACAATTGCAAAGTAAGAAATAGATTTCAACTCACTTCAATAGGGTAGCACGAATCCTTTGTCTAACCAACTAAATAGTGACTTGATTTCTAATAATATTAATGTGCATGCCAATTTTGAGGTTCTACTTGCACCCGATTTGAACATGGGTGTCTTCGCTGCTTGCTTGATGGAGTCTTTCAAGTTGTTATCATCAACATTATGTTGGTGGTAATTACCCCTGCTATCATCGTTACTGACAACCATATGATCATTATTGTCATCATTGTTTTCATCCCTAAAGAAATTTGTAAGCATTTCATTCAATCATTCTTCATACACTGCATTTTCACTATCATGATCATCATCATTAAGGCTAGGCGGCATGTCATTAGTGTATGCGGATCTCATCAGCTCTTCAAATTTCTTAGTTGATAGTATTCTCTTCAATAATGCTATTTTTGCCCTGTATTGTTTAAAGGATGGTTTGGATCATCCTGTCCAAATCTTAATAACCCAGTTGGATCTTGGGTATTAGTATGTGTTTCATCAATATCTTCTACCTATCAACAAATGCAAGCATTATTTAATGTTTGGCAACAATTGGATAAATCATAAATGTATCAATTTCAAAGAAATATAATCGAATATGGCTTAAAAAATAAAAATATTGGTTCTATGAACATATATACAGAACATCCACAAACAACAATTTTCTCAAAGTATTCATCCCATGTACTATAGTCCTGACCAACCTCTTGTTCAGTGCAATCATTTGTTGTGTCTACAGGATCCATTGTCATATCCTCTTCCACCTACTGTCATCTACGTGATATAACAATTTTAGGTCCATGTCCACATACATATGTCTTTTTCATTTTCTAGTTGAATGCTCAGGCTCTACATTTGCTCCAATCTCCATCTAAAATAATCAACAACATGCATTAATTTATGTCAAGATTGGATAATACATTATAAATTTCAATAATACTATGAAAAAAGATGGACGTATCACAAAATGCCAACAGATCATTTTTTCCTAAGGAAATTAGATTTGAGTACCTGATTTCCCACTTCATCTATTGTGTCCTCATTTGATATGACACAATCTATTGCCATGGCCTCGTCTAGACCCTATAATACACAACATAGTAAATAATGTTTAGTACACCAATTATATCATTTCAATGAATATGCTATCCAACACAAAACCTCACTTAAGTCATATATTTGACATATTGATATCATGTTTTGGCCATCCTCATTTTCAAACTTTTCCCTCGATCATAGAATCATATTTAATCACCATTCCTGTGCATTTTCAACCAATAAGTTTGACCTCAGAGGCCTCATGGATTAAAAAAATGACTTTATGTCCTCCATGTTGTAGCATTTGTGAATTCATAAACTCCTTCCTCCTTTGGTTGAGGTTGCTTTCTCTTCTTACCTCTATTGTATCTGCAAATTCCATTGTCATATCTATTTCCACCCACTTTCCTCTCTGCGATTTAGTAGTTCTACGCCGTCCACGTCCTCTCTCCATGGCCTCCTCTGGATCCTGCAATACACAACAATGACAATAGTCACATAACAGTTATGTACGAAGAGAATATTCTTGAATTTATCTTGTTAATACACTCACTTTTCATTAAGACGCACTATGAAAAACAAAATAGGACATTGCAACATTTTGCTCTTCAGAAAAAGTTTACACGCGGAATCTTGACAACTAGAGCTCAAATCTTATGATTACAAGATGACTAAAAATTCACATCAAAAAGACATTTATTTCATATTTGACTCTCCTTTTTCTTTTATGGGTCATTTTAAGGCAATCTATATCTCTCCAAGTGGCCATAAAACCCTCAAAATAGTCTCAAAGAGTCTTTGGCACCAAAATTTTAAATTCTTGATGGAGGGAAGGATAATTTGGATGTTAATTTTGAAATCACGTCATTAGATCTTTGTTAGGTTAATCCTAGCCATTGGATATTCTTTAATTATAGGGACATTATGTTATATTTCACCATTACCTTTCACTCCAAAATTAATGGTTTCCTTTGAAAAGAAAACCCTCCATTAGCTATCATACCCCCAAATATCTGTTGAAGTGAACTTAAACATTATGTGCAATTGTCATTGCTCATATTAAGCACCTACCTCCCTTCTTAGTGGTCCCACATGTGTGATGTATGCGAATGAGTCATATGGTACCTGTGCTACATGTTTAAAGTTTAAATTTTGCTCATATTGTTGGAAAAAGGCCCAAAAAGACCTTTGATTTTTGAGTTTTATAATCTATAACATGTTGTCTTTGCATTTCAATGAGATCAATTCTTGAAAAATGACAATCTAGAGGTTAACAAGACAAGTTGACACCTTACCTAAGTTGTCATGTTCTTGAAATCTTGTCACTGTAAAGAGGAGATATCTAGAGAGTAATGTCACAAGGACATAACCAAGCCATGCACTATCATGAGCCATAGGGACAACTTCCTACACCATCCAAAACTCCATTTGAACTAGCTACTATCAATAATTCATATTATTGGGGATTGTCATGAAGAAAACACCATGCATAGGACTGTCATAGTCAAAGTGGAGAGGATTGTCTAGTCATTGTATGACTGTCATAATAGCTAGTGGGTTAGTTACCATCCTTCAACCTAAAATAGGTTAACGAGAACATAGAAATGAAAATCACAATACCATAAGCACACTCCATAAGCTACCAATATAGTCCCAATAGCATGTCATCATGATAGTAAGAGAAGAGTTGTTTGGTTTTTCCAAAGCCATATCACTTGCATAAGGATTGTCACCAACCATCTATGTAAGGTCGTGAAAGAGTGAGTCATTATTGACCTAAACATAAGAGAAGCATGAAGTCAAAATGCTATCATGAAAACAATATATAGTTACTTATTATAAGGACAATTCAAATTTGGTGAGGCTACATTTTTATCAACTTCCAAGAAAATACATCATTTTGCATTGATTGGCACTAAATTAGGTGCATTTTGTGTCACCTTTGGCACCCCAAACAGATTACATTTTTGGCCTAAAAGTCGGTGCTAAAGTTGATGTTAACTGCTCCGACTATAGCACTGACTACTGGATCAAAAAAAATTTAAAAATTCCCGCCTGCACATACCCAAAAAAAAAAAACTTTATTGATTTTTGGTGTTCATTTTTTGTTTGGAGATCGAGTGTTTGGGTTGGAGTCCCGCCTGAATTAATATATGAGAAATTCGATAATTACAAGAGAAAAATGCTGCACGGAGAGATGAGAAATTTGATTTAGTTTTCGACACCATAGGTAAGGTTACAATTACAATAAAAAAAATTTGTTCCCAAATATATTTTTGTTTCGATTAAATGGAGAGGATTGTGAAGAAAGGGTTGTAAATATTGTTTTGTTTACAGGCGAATCATTCAAGTCTCATGTGGTTGCAAAGGAGGAGGGTAAAATTGTAGACATTGCATTATTTCCTCTGCGTCTGAGAGTAGTGAACATATTTTTCAAACCCCAATGCCCAGGTTCACTTATCATTACCATCAATGCCTCTCTCTGAACACAACTTTCTTGCTTCCTTCCTAAAAAAGTACTCGAGTGCTTTAAGACAAGTCGATTGTGACCAAACTAAAATTAGGGCTTTTAAGACGAGGGTGAGCAAACTAAAACAGAGGTTGGTCAAGACAATACGAGGAGATAGGGCTTTTGAGACGAGAGTGAGCAAACTAAAATCAGGCCAGGAACTATAGATTCCCTCCCAAGGCACCAATTGATTCATAGGAAAATAGCTTCATGATTTGCTCTACAAAGTAAAGGTCAAAAACCTTGATGAATACAGAAAAATTGGACGAAAACTTTCATACCTGGTAGTGTGTACTTCGTTTGCCTCCACAGACTGAACAAAAATAATTTGCCCTAGGTCACCTCAAAATGTCAAGCAATAGAGGGAAGAGAGTAAGGGGAGCAGACTCTGGCCACAATGAGGTAATTCATTGTCAATTTATAGATTTGTAAATGTTTCCATTGTTTCTTTGATTTTTAGTTTTTAGTTTTTTATTTGTAAATTTAAAAGAAGAAATTTATTTTATAGGAACATGATACTAACAAAGATAAAGAGGCATTGGCTTCCATATTGGGGGTAGAGGTAGTGAACAAATTGGATGGTGTGGACTTGACAATGCTTGCTAGATACATAGAAAAATGATCTGGTAAAGCACCTGAAACATTACAACCAAATCAACAGTGTCAAAGGGAATCAATTGATTCCCCAACCAGTCATGGATTGAGAAAAAGATCTAGGAGGAAATCAATAACAATAACCTCTAAGAATGTGGAACATGGAATAGAGGCTTCCAATGTCCCACCCACTCCTGGCACATAGACTTCTTTGACCACGACACCATGTTTTGCATCTTGCATTGGTACCTATGATACCAAGATAGAATACGATGTGGTTTCAGGGGACGTCTGAATGACAGATGCTGGAAAAACATTTGTGAATAGGTTGAAGGAATCATGCCTTCAACAGTTCAAAGACCATCTACATTTGCCATTCTCAAAGATACCCATGCACCTACAAAAAGTAGTTATCCAAGACATGGAGATTGAATTTGGCACAGGTTGGTCTATAAAGAAGATAAAGCTATGAATGTCTCAAAACTGCAAGAGATTTCGGTGCAACCAAACAAAGAAGATAAAAAAAACTCCCTCCCAAGCAAAGGCTCAAAAAAAGGCCAATTGATGTAAGTTTGAAAGTATGGAAAGAGTTTGTAAAAGCATATGAGAAGTCTGATGCACGGAGGAAGTCTGGTGAGGAGAGTACGCAGGTATTTGAATTCGCTCATAAGATTATATCAGATTTATTAAATGATTTTTAAATTTTATTTGTGCATAGTTAAATTGAATTAGTATATGTTTTAGGACAAGGCCTCCAAGGCTAGGCTTGACAAACTTCATGCCATGCATCACAGTGGCCAGAAAGGTTTACAGGCCTTGATCTATACATTTGTAAGTATATTTAATAAGTTAAATCATTTTTTTTTAATTTCCTAGGAAAAAGTAAATGATTGATTATTTATTAGTTTAACTAGTCCATGTGCCATGTTTTGACAGGAGGATAAATATGGCTGGCATCCAAGCCAATTTGAAAAGGAAATGTTACAAAGTAAAAAGTGGACCGATTTTGTAATCTGGATGGAGGACAAGGTATCAATAGTTAACTTTTAATAACTTAGTTGGATATTGTTGTGTTAATATGTCAATTTGAATTTCTTGTGTTGAGTTGTTTATTGATGCGTAGGATGAGTTCTAAAGTGCTTCTCTGTTGGCCTTAGCGCCCTTCAATGTAAGATTTCTCTTAGATGACAAATGATTACTCTTATATCTTTGGAGACCCTTCTTGGTGCCATTAGGATCATAATGAGTATACTAGTCTTGTGCTTGCTTACAAAAAGTGGTCGCAATTAACCTAATCTTGTGGTCATTATCCACAACATTTTGTGTGTGCCATGCTATCTCATATCCTCAAGTTTAATGGGCTAATAATGAATAGAAAGCCCTTGTTTACCTGCCTCCAACTAATGGACTTGTTGGAACCTAAAATTTCCTACCATTTTTTGCAAAAATTTTAGGTTCCCATGATGAAAAATCTAACTGCAGCACTCAGAAATGCACCTGTACAATATACTTCAGTGGCCTACTTTGAAGGGTTATAATTCAAATCCTTTTCATTTTTATGTCAAACCATTTGGTAGGCATACTTATCTATCATATTTGAGTGTACATGCTTGATTTCAGCTTCCCACGATTAGATTGGATAAGGTTTTACAGTGCCAAGTTAAAGGGTTCTGGTGGTATCTGGTGGTACCCACCTAGGGTTAGGGTTTTAAGTCGAGTCTGCAAGCCTATATTTTTATTCCTTTAAACCCCTTAAGGCCTTAAGTTTTCTTGTCCTTTGGCCTCTTGTACTTTATCTTTTAAAATTGCATTGACTTCCTTTATTAAAGGGCAATTGTCTTGAGGTCTTCTTAGAGGAGTGATATGTGACTAGGGTATGAAGACTAGGACTTTGTATATAATCTTAAGCCCTCTTTTCTGATTTGTTGGAAGCCTTCTTCACTAATACATAAGGACTATCAAGACTCCTATGATAGTGCATTAGAGAGGCATTGAAATCACAAAGGAGATAAATGTTATTAGGCCATCACCCAATGGAGAAGGGATTGTCATAAAGAGCACGATAGTGTTACCTTGTCATAGTCACAAAGGGGATAGTCTTTGTGGTGGTAATTAAAGTCACTAAGTTTACATCCACCTTCCTAGGGTCTACAGAAATGCTTGAAGTTGAATATGCCTAATTTAAAGATCTTTCCATGAGTATTTTCCATGTTTTTACAAATGGAGACCTCCCCAATCCTCATCTCAAGTTTCAAATGCACAATGAAATGATGGAGGACAATCATAACTGTCATAATAGTACATTAGCATTTTTTGTCTCAAGGTGGCCCTTGAGACTGCCAAGGGGATGGATATAGAGTTGGGATTATGGTTTTTGTTTAAAAGCCTTGTGTCATTGACCTAATATTTATTTGTGGCAAGTATCCCAATAGTCTAAAGATTACAAATTGTTGTCAAGAAAGGATTGTCATAGTTAAGTGTGGTATAGTGATACAATTTCATCTTGGTTGAGTCTTGTATAAATCTCAAGCCATTTAGAATGAATGGGGTATTAGGGTGTGGTATCACTATATAGATAACCATAAAGTGATTTCTTCAACCCAATCTTGGCCTATATAGTACCCAGTGTGAAGAGCAAGATGGTGTTGTCCAAGAACCTTGTTACAGTCACAAATGAAGGCAGTCTTAGCTATTGTAACCATAGTTGGAATCCATTGTTGTTACCATAACATACGTGACCTAAAACCATGACTCTACGAGTATGAGTTGTTTGAAAGCCAAATTCCACAACCTTTGCCACTATCCTCCCTACCTGTGTCAAAATGGGAGTTTTGGAATAGGGTATGGACATCCATCAATACATAAAGTATAGAGGAATTTTGTCAGATGTTGTAGTTACAACTACCCTGTTAGACATGTATGCAAAATGTGGAAGCATTGACAAGGCACGTGAACTATTTGACAGAATACCTCAAAGAAATGTGGTCTCATAGACTACAATGACTACAGGATATGCACAAAATGGATTTGTTGAAAAGGCTTCAGAAATTTTAAAGCAAATGCAAATCGCTGGTGTAAAGCCAAATTCCACAACCTTTTCCAACATCCTCCCTGCCTGTGTCAAAATGGGAGCTTTGGAAATAGAGTATGGACATCCATCAATACATAAAGGATAGAGGAATTTTGTCAAATGTTGTAGTTGCAACTACCCTGTTAGACATGTATGCAAAATGTGGAAGCATATACAAGGGATGTAAACTATTTGATAGAATGCCTCAAAGAAATGTGGTCTCATGGACTGCAATGACTATAGGATATGCACAAAATGGATTTGTTGAAAAGGCTTTGGAAATTTTAAAGCAAATGCAATTGGCTAGTGTAAAGCCAAATTCCACAACCTTTGCCACCATCCTCCCTGCTTGTGTCAAAATGGGAGCTTTGGAATAGGGTATGTACATCCATCAATACATAAAGGATAGAGGAATTTTGTCAGATGTTGTAGTTGCAACTGCCTTGTTAGACATGTATGCAAAATGTGGAACCATAGACAAGGCACGTGAACTGTTTGATAGAATGCCTTAAAGAAATGTGGTCTCATGGACTGCAATGACTACAGGATATGCATAAAATGGATTTGTTGAAAAGGATTCAGAAATTTTAAAGAAAATGCAATTGGCTGGTGTAAAGCCAAATTCCACAACATTTGCCAACATCCTCCCTGCTTGTGTCAAAATGGGAGATTTGAAATAGGGTATGGACATCCATCAATATATAAAGGATAGAGGAATTTTGTCAGATGTTGTAGTTGCAATTGCCCTATTAGACATGTATGCAAAATGTGGAAACATAGACAAGGCACGTGAACTATTTGACGGAATGCCTCAAAGTAATGTGGTCTAATGGACTGCAATGACTGCAGGATATGCACAAAATGGATTTGTTGAAAAGGCTTCAAAAATTTTAAAGCAAATGCAATTGGCTAGTGTAAAGCCAAATTCCACAACCTTTGCCAGCATCCTCCCTGCCTATGTCAAAATGGGAGCTTTGGAATAGGGTATGGACATCCATCAATACATAAAGGATAGAGGAATTTTGTCAAATGTTTTAGTTGCAACTTCCCTGTTAGACATGTATGCAAAATGTGGAAGCATAGACAAGGCACAGGAACTGTTTGACAGAATGCCTCAAAGAAATGTGGTCTCATGGACTGCAATGACTACATGATATGCACAAAATGGATTTGTTGAAAAGGCTTCAAAAATTTTAAAGCAAATTCAATTAGCTGGTGTAAAGTCAAATTCCACAACCTTTGCCACCATCCTCCCTACCTGTGTCAAAATGGGAGCTTTCGACAAAGTAATTTGTAGCACTTAAGGTTATGTAATAGAATTTATAGTTGAATAGTTAAATTTATAACAAATTTTTTTATGATCTTTACTAACATTTATTAGAATTGTTGCATGTTTTACATCATTGGAATGACATATTAGTTGTAACTTTTTTGAAATTTTATTATGGTATGTGCACTTTGATATGATGTAATATGATTATGGTTTTGTTTCATATGTTGTAATATTAGATATATAATAGAAAAATAAATTATTGCATGAAATAAATAATAACTTTTCATTTTAAATGTTTTTTTTGCAGAACACGGGTCTTCCAAAAGATCAAGATGATCCTCATGATAGAGATCTAGATTATGTTGGTTCTGGTACAGATCACATTGCAAAGGATGATGATGATGTAGATACAGAAGACACTGAGGCCGATGACGATGATGATGACGACGATGATGGTGATGATGATGATGATGATGATCACGATGGTGATGATGATGATGAGGCAATTGCTCGTAGTAGCCAGTGACATTCATGATCATATAGACTTGTTGGCCTCTTTTTCAAATCACCAAATTTTAAACTTTTGCATTGAAACCTTTTGGTTGCAATTTGTCAGTGTCGTGCTTCTTGTGCCAGTCATGTCGATAATTTGTTACCATGACATCATACTTTGTCTTATCTCTCTCTATTGAAGATTTGAATAGCAATTTTACGCCAAGTCAAAATTTACGACTTAGTAATATTATTTTTTGCGTCCACTTTCATTTCATACTAAGTGTTACCTAAATTTCACTACTAGCTCAATCAGGCAGAGCTTTTCAGTTTTTGAAGGAGAGAAAGGTACATTTTTATTATTGTTGCATTATATCCATGTTCATATTGGTACAAATTAAGATTACGTTGTATTGTTACATTTAGATGCATTTCAAAACTTAAGAGATTGTACAAATCTTTTAAAGGATCAGCAATTGGTATTGAAAAATAAGTGTATAAGGTCTCACACAAGCCGTGAGACTAACTGCTTCATTGCAAATGAAAAAGGACAAACTATACATTTATAAAAGAATTAAAAGACAAATATGCATATGAGGTAGGGTGACTCGTCATTGCCTGAATGACGAGCCTTCATGCTGTTGACGTGTCTTGTGTCATCCTGTATGGTCTGCGTGTCCCGCATCCAGCCGCTGTCTCCTTGCTACCCCCTAGTCATCTGCATAAAATTTTGGAAAACTGATGTTAGAGAAATGACGAGGCATCATATATCATATGATATACACCTATAAATATACAATTTGTGTTTTCAGATGCAGTAAACTAGTTAGTGTCACAAAAACTTTTGAGAAGACAAATCAAGTATATCGACTGCAGGTCCTTGTTTTTCTTAACATGTTTGCTTCATGTGCAAATACAGGTGTAATTATGTTTCTGTTTGATTCATCAATTACATTATGAGTGGAGGAAATGTGGCTCCCACAAGGGTTGAGCCCAGCTCATGGACCTTGCAGAACATTTCAGAAGCAATATACAAATGCGAAGGCACAGCTCAAGGAGCATATTCAGAAGGCTGATCTCAGCTTTCAAGAGGTTTCAGTCATGTTAGGACAGCAAACAATCAGGAAAATCCAAGCACTTTAGGACAGCAAGGCATAATGGAGCAGCAAAGTATGATGGAACAACAATCATCAACAGTAAGAGAACTTACAGAAAAAAGATGGCAGTCAGCAATAAGTGGACAATATGGGGAGAACATCACATTAATTGTGATTAAAAAACAAAAGGATGGTCATCATCGGTGACACAGTCAAAAGAATTCAGTCAAGGAAGAAGGCTGTCATAAGCCTTGTGAAGTGCTATCACCATGAAAGACAGTGATCCTCAATCATGAATGAAGAAACAATGCATGGTGCCAATCAATGGTTGATTGGAGACAATTATGTATGCAGGGGTCTTCCTATAGTATGTAGAGATAAATAGCACATGAGGACAGTCAAGCATAAATGACTAGTTCAAGGAGACTATGGGAGCATGAGATTAAATGGTTTCACCATGGAGCAACAATCACCAAGCATTAAAGGGACAGTGACCAACCAAGTCTGGGACAACCCATAATGGCGAAGAGATGAGGTATGAAGACAGTCAATCTGAAAGAGGCACAGTCATCTGTTAGGGACAGCAAAAGAAGTAAAGTAAGACTTACTATACCCTAGAAGGAATGTACTGAGTAGTACAGAGATCTCAAACTCTGTCAATGGTTTAATTTGTAGCTAATCACTCTTTTGGGTTTCTTAAAGATATATGAGCACGGGCATACAAGATGACTGCCACAATCATAGTCAGAGACCAAAAGCCAGTCATGAACTGCACAAAGACCTTCATAATATATAAGGTGACAATCAAAAAATAGCATGATTGTAACCAGAGAATAGTTACTATTCAAAAATGGTAGTCTACTAGTTATAAAAGGCTACAGGAATATCTCCAAAGGACTCCATACAGTGATATAGAGCTCAATCTTACATAGTCATACAAACAAAAGAAACTACCAGTACACAAAGGAGTTCTCAAGTATAGTCATGAGAGCAGTTTCAAGGGGTCTGCCACAGCCTTTTGCAATCAAGAATGAATTTCATACAATGCAATAAACACCAATCATCAACATGGTTATCTTTGTAAACTCAACAAGGATGGCATGAACCATTTTTTTTTCTTTCTCAAAATTCAAAGAAAATTTAAAAGAAGAAAACTGTGCCATTGAGTTGGACCATTTAGTGGCTAAGATAAAACATCTGCATCCAGAGGTGGAAAACTAGATAGTCATCTACTAAGAGAGACAGATGGCTCACAAAAAAAAGGAAAGATGTTGACTATGTGGAGACAGTTGCAAACAGTACTAAATGTGAATTTTTCGCAGCTGCTTGTGATATATTTAGTGCAAGGGTTTCTAGCATGTTTAACAGACAACAACTTGCTCAAGGTCATAGAGTGTTTTTTATTATTGACACAATTCGAAAACTTGTTCACAAGGAAAAGTCTTTGTCAGCAGTTGTAGCTTCAGCAGTTTATTTTATACCTCAGAAATTTTAATTTGAGAAAAACAAGCTATTGTAGATAAAGATGGTGGTCAGCAAAGGGGCAATATCAAAGGGAATGTAGGTATAGAAGGAAAAATACAAAGTTTCAACCCTTTTCAAACTACAAAATACACAGAACCCCTCAAATCGCACTTCAGCACACTAAAATTTTGAGCCAAAGTGCAGGTTTAAACAGCAATTGAAGTTTCAACTCATTTTAGAATAAAATGCCTAGAAAATGCAGATTTTCTCGAGCTCACAAAGAAACAAAAATGCTCAGGTTTTCTTCAAAATCACGCTTCGGTAATCAGAATGCAAGACAATGTCTCGACCAAGACACACACAGAATGCTCAGAAATACCAGATAAAGTCATGTCATAGAGCCAAATCACGTAAAAATAATGAAGAAGGGTCAGATTCGAGTTTTATAAAAGCCTTATTTTTTCTGTCGGAAATCTTCATAGAAATGCAGAAATACAGTGAAAAGACCAGTATTTTCATTCTCCAAAACCCTAAATCATGGCAAACTCACCACAGTCGCGGCCAGAGACAAGGTGTATCAACAACAAAGGAGAAAATAGAGGTTTTTTGTACTTTTGCAGGAGCAACATGCTCAGTTTTTGATGAAATCGTGCGTCAGCACTGTCAGAATACGAAGTTTTTCAACTCATTTTAAATGAATGCTCTCAAAATATATGCCCGTATCATGGCCCCAGGCAGCAAAAAATCTAGAAAGTCTCAAAAAATTGAAGAGAAATGTACAACAGAAATAAATTACCTCTGTTTTTCTGCCATTGGCTATGGAAAAATCACCTAGTTTCCCTTCAGGCGACCTCCCAAGACGACCTCAAAACACCAAAAAATATAATGCAGAGGGTCGGCCATCAGAAAATAGGAGAAAATACATCAAGAAACAATCAATTTTGCAGCCAGAAAGGCACAAAACCCGCCCAGATATACATCAAAATTTTAAAATTCGAGGAGAAGACTTTTTACCTTGCATTTTTCCTCAGGAAATCGGCCAAAATCCCCTTAAATTGATTGAAAATGGTGCATGTAGGATGCCCAAACCCTAGCAGATGCTTGCATGGTTGCGGCGCTGATGACAGTCGCAGTGAAATGCCAAAGTCAAAATGATAAAAGGTCAGGTTTCGAACCCTATTTGGTTGTGTTTGAATGGGCATTGTGGTTTTTTTTACTTGTGAACTAAAAAGAAAATCATTTCTAATTTAGTGTGCCCATGGGGAGGACTTCACGTCTTAAAACCTAGCAATGATACAAGGGGGTCGTGAAATTTTTATGCCTTTTGTTTCTTTTTTAAAGACAAGTCAAATATGCATTATGAGAACACAAGGCCGAATAGTATATTTTGCTAAGGCATGTTGGCTAGGAATTACAAGGTGGATGAAGTGTGGCCACACGGTAGGGTGTTGTGCATACGAGAGTCATAAGGGTTGTTTTTTAAATGTATTGCATTAAACCTCACATATTGATAGAAATGTGTGCGAAAATGGAGATGACTAGGAGTTGTGAGAACATTGTGTTGACATGGCCTTGAGATGCAAGGTAGTGCAAGTGTATGTGAGTCGTGTCGTTTTGCCTAGGAGTTACAAACATTTTTATGTCATTTTTTGCATAATCTTGAATCAGGGATTTAAATGTTATGTCTTAAATGCCATTTTTCTGCATAGGTTTGTGTAATTTTGACTTGTAAAACATTTACTAAGGTGGTGTAATTATAAACCTCTTAGTTAAATGTTAATTAAATACAGAAAAATGTGTATTTATGTCATTTATTTGGAAAATATCAGATATTTATGATGCTACAGGGGAGTTATTACACATATCTGACTTATGTCAGAAGCCTTAAAGATCATTTAAAGGCATTCTATGACATTTTCAGGTGCCTTTATGATAGTTGATGGCCTGCCTTGACCATTTATGCATTGGGAACCCTTTTTGGATGACTTTAGAGAGATATTTTGGGGATATTTATGACATCCACGAAAATGGAGAGGGCTCATGTTTATCTTGTGGCAGCTATTTGGGAAGTATATAGTCTTCTCCCTTGTTCATTATTCAAAAGTTCTTGCTATTCACTACTCTGTATATTGTAATTTTATGAGTTCTTTTGCAGAAGTGAACAGTCTTGTAACCCATTTTTAGAGATATACAGCATTGTAACACCTTTTTGGCAGTAATAAGCAGTTTATACCTTCCCATTTCTTCTAATGTTGTGTGTCCTCAGTGTTAGTGCAGATCTTTGTGATGTTCTTTATCCTTGGAGCTGTATTTCACGTTGGTGCCTTTATGCAGGGATTACATATTTTTACAGATTGTGAGATGTACAAGGAATAACAATCAGTTTTGGGTAGTGAGAAAACCTCTTTCTCCTTTGCAGGACTATTGTTATTTAGCCTCCTTACAAAGTAATGATGCAAGGAATATGATTTGTTGGGTTGTGTAAGGGATTCTTATTATTACTGGTTCTGTAGTGTGTCATTTCTGTGTATTTTCTGATGATCTTTTGGTGCATCACCTTAGACAGTAGGTTTGATTTTCATGCAATCCTTCTTACCTTTTCTCTGCAAAGACTTTAGTATAAGCAGTTTAGGTGGAGTATCAATAGGAAGCCGGCCTTCTCCGGAGGTTCTTTCCATCACAGGTGACCCATAGACCTAGAAAGATCCCATCTTTCTCTAGTTTGCCAAGTTTTACAACTCAGCAAGGGTGCAAATCTGAGAGACAATACTAAGCTCACATCAACTTTTGTTTTTCACAAAGTTCACTATGCGTCGGCTTTCATTCTTCACAAACCTTGCATCAATTTTTGTTTTTCGCTAAGTTCACATTAACTTATGAATTCTGCTAAGCTCACGTACACTTTTACTTTTGGCTAACCAAAATGCAGCATGATTTCAAAAGTTTTAAATGGAGAAAGATTTCACTTGTGTATTGGGCAAAACAAGTCTTCCAATCTCCATACAATGTGCCTATACTCACGGGAAGTAAGAATAGATATCTTTGAAAGAGCTAAAATTCTATGAGCACAACCGCCAAGTAGAGGAGTACACATCATGCATGTAAAATTTAATAATGAGGTCATTATTTTCAAAGTCGTGACTCCTCAAAATTAGATCATTCCCGTATCAAGAATCAACGTGGACTTCAAAGCAAGAGGCGGTAGTTATTACTTACATCAAAGCATGCAGGAGATGTTAAAAGTTATCTTCAATACCAATTCAATGAAATGAAATAATTGCATGATATACACGTAATGGATTTATGAAAAAGGCTGTAAAAAAACCTCATAAGTTCATTATTAAATTTTGTAACCATCCCGATAAGAATTCTGACAAAATGTGGAAGCTGAGACAAGGCAATAGATGTGTTGAAAAGGTTTTTAAACAAACTCCCTAATGTGGCTATTTGATAGACGCCCTCAAAGAGATTAAATCTCATGAAATTTATGATTGAAGAACACATACAAAGTGGATTGTAAAGTTTGTAAACTAGTGTTCGAAATGGATGTGTTGAAGATGATTTGTGAGCTTTAGAGCAAGTACAACTGACAAGAGTAGAACTAGAAGGATATGGATGACCATCAAAGCATGATTGAAAGCAGATTTTAATGAGTTGCTGCAAATACAAGCGCCTTGGCAGACATATCTACAAAATGTGGAAACATAGACTCAGTACCGGAACTGTTTGACAGGCAGCCTCAAAGAATGGCATGTAGTGGTTGCCAAATATGCATGAATTGGATATATACTACGAAGACATTAGAAACATCCTTGTGAGAAGCTGAATTCAATTTACCATTCATCTTAATCTCACAACATTTCATTGAAAGAACCAGTTGAAGGGGATGTTGCACATATCCTTAATTATAGCAGATCTACATCCTCAAAATTACTCTTTTACAAAGCATGAGAACTGTTCAACAAAATTCCTCAAAGAAATGTGCTATCATGAACTACAATGATTGAAGGATATGCACAAATGAGCTTGTTGAAAAAGGCCATGGAGACCTTCGAGCAAATGTAATTTGCAGGTGTGAAGCCAAATTCTACAACCTTTACTAGTCTCCTCACTACCTGTCAATAAAGATAAATGGAAGCTTGCAAACAAGGTATTGATATTCATCAAAACGTAATTGAAGGTATGTTTTCGTCACATGCTGTGCTTGCAGCCACCCTGGTGGACCTATATACAAAATGTGGCTGCATAGACAAAGCACATTAACTGTTAGATAGAATGCCTCAAAGATTTAGTCAACGGGCTTTATATGTGAGGTTATATGCTCAGAAAATTGTCTTGTGTGAATTCACTTTGAAAAAATTTCTAAACTCTTTGGTTATTCCCAACGGTGTATTTCATAAACCTTCTATGGGTGCAAGTGCTAGTATAGTTGGAAATGCACCGGTAAGCATGCAAATGTTGCAGCACAAACAACCTTTTGATATTCGGCCTTAATGAAATGTGGTCTCATTGAATGCGATGACTACAAGATATATCACAAAACAGAATGAATGGAAAGGCACATAAACTATTTGACAGAATGCACCCAAAAAAAAGATGTAATATCATCGAATGCAATGGTTACAGGATATTCACAAAATACATTCATTGAAAAGACTACAGAAACATTCAAGCAAATGTGTTTGGCATGGATCTTTGTCAGATATTATGTTGGAAATGCTCTACCAGACATGCATGCATGACTTGCAAGCATAGACAATGCATATGAACTATTTTGCACATGAACTCAACGACATGTTATCTCATGGAATGCGATGGCCGTAGGAAATACACAAAATTATTATATGGAAATGACTTTAGAAGTTGTTGTAAAATCAATGTCAAAACCTTTGCAAGCATTCTCTCGTTCTATGCCAAAAAGGTAGCTTTTGAAAATGTCTTATGCCTTCATCAAAGCGTAATGAAGATGGGGATTCTTAAAAGATATTATATTTGTAGATGCTAATGTAAACATGTATGAAAAATAGGGAAGCTAGATGTGAATGTAGTTTCTTAGAATGATATCTCACCGAGATCCCCAAATGGGTATGCCAATAAAAAAAAGATAGGTCACTCTGTGGTAAACTCTTCAAGAATAAATGTACTATGTTCATTAGCAATGGAGAATCAATCCTTTAATACTTGTGAAAAGGGTTATATGGTAGGGAACATGCCATCTCATACAAACTATTGGAATGGACCTTCGCTTCTACACCAAATATGACTTTCACTACCCCGATCTCAAGTATTATGGAAGGGTGCTTTCAAAGCTATTGATATTGCATGGTACCCATGAAAAGGGTGTTCCCTTCAAACATTCAAGGTCACAAGGAGTTTCATAATGAAATGGTCATTCTTAGTAGATTACATCACCGCTGTCTTATGAGGCTTGAATGATTCTGTGAGGAAAGTGAGGAGCATATTTTGGTGTACAAGTTCACAAAGAAGAAATTGGAATCCAAACAATCTGATATCAATCAAACAAATACAAGAGAGTTTAAGCTAGATAGAAAGGATGAACTTTCCTAACCCTATTCTTAAATTTACAAGTGAACCTAAAACAAAAGTTGATCTTTTCATTTCTCGAGGGATAAAGAGGACAACCAAACTGTTATAAAAGGAAAGGGGGAGTTCCATGTGACTATCATTGTTGATTGTTTACAAGAAAGAATTCAAGGTTGAGGCTAATATGGGTACACCTGAATTGAACTATTGAGAAAGTATCTCAAAGACAACATAAGTTAAATATGTGCACAAGAAACAATCACCTCATAGTCAATTCACAGACATAATTATAATATTTGAGCTTATTGAAGCTAGCAGTGGGTATGAATTCGAGAATGCAATTAAAGGTGAAATTGTACCTAAGGAGAATATACCAGGTGTAATGAAGAGGTGCTCTAAAAGGCTTCCCTATTGATGTTATGCAGACTATCCTTATAGATGGATCATAGCATGATGTGGAATCTAACTTATTGGCATCCTATCTTGCAACTCGTGGTGTTTTCAAGGAAGGAATGACAAAGGTAAGTCCAAGGTTGTTGGAACCTATAACGAAAGTGGAAGTTATGACACTCGAGGAGCATTTAGGAGATGTTATTGGCAATCTCAATTCAAGGCATGGTTAGATCCACAACTTTGGTGATAAGCTAGGAGGACTAAAAGTCTGGTAGAAACAAAAGATGTATTTCTTAGATACGAAGATCAAGCATTGGGGAATGACTGTAGTACCATTTATCCTTCTAAAGGAACCTAAGATTCAGGTATTCAGAGGGTTTGTCCAGATCTAGCCAAGTTGATTGTCAAAAAGGAGCAGATGAAGATAGAAAGGACTTAGCGAAGTTCACAACTCACAATTTGCAAGTGTTAGGTTACCTTTTTTGGAAAAGTGACTTTTGTCACTTATTGTAATTCACAAGTTAGAAAATGAACTTTATTTCCAAAAAAAAGTGGTGTAAAATATAACCAAAAATAAGGTTCATTATATTTTTTTTTATTTCAAAAAGGTAGTTGTGAGGTAGTTGCAAAGTTGGTTATTAGGTAGTTACTGGGGGAAGCCTATGAATACAAGGCTATTTCAAATGTAAAAGGAGACTTTTTAGAGAGAACTTTTGCAAGGGGAACTTATGAATAAACTTCTTGGAACATTTTTTGGTTTTACACTTTGTATAGTTTACTTTTGGAATTGTATAATTTTGAAAAGATAATGAAGAATGCATTTCAGTTTGTATGTTCTTGATGTATTTCTGAGTTATGATTACTAGTTTCTCGTATGTCAAATTGGTGATCTTTCTATGTATTTGTGTAAATCAAAGTTATCCATTGAAGCATGCAATTGGGGTGATGAAGCACAATCATTTCTTGGTATCCTAATTTGAAAGTGTCAAGATAAATTATCTCTTCGTATGTTGAGATTTGCCATCTTTCTTCATCATTGTTGCACATATGTCATGAAATTCATCATAGAGTTTAGGAAAGTGGTTTCTAGCTTTGTGGTGAAACCCCCTCATACTTTTCAATAAAATTGTGAAACTCCTGTTGGTTTTCGTATGTCGACCACGAGGGTTTCTACATGCCCAATTCTCCTGTTATTTTTCTTTCCTTCCCTTTTGTACTTTCAGGATAAAAGTACACAAAAACCACAAATACCCCCATCATATGAGGGAGTTGCCCCTCTCAAACGTAGAGGAAGATCGTTGCTCTGTCGCGATCTCTCCAACTGTTGGGACAATTTAGTCACCACTCAAAGGGCAACGAGTCAATTCCAAACATTATTTCATGGTGACAAATTTGTTTACCAACAAGACTGCATCATAGATCATTGTTGATATATCATTGTGATGCCTCTTTTCATAGTCGCTAGCTATCATATGTATCATTTTCACAGCCTGCAGTGCCATATTAATGAGTTGTATCATAAATTTATGTATCATTTTGACTTATATCATTTGGACATGTATCATCTTGACTTGTACCATTTTGAGTTACGTAATTTATCATTTTTACCTATATCATTTGTACATGTTATTGATCTACTGGCATATTTGACATTCACTTGTTTTAGTTATAAATGATGATGATCATATCCGTATTGACTTGTCAATTTATATATATTAAAAGTGGTCAATGATTTTTGGATGGATATTTATTACGTATGATGATTTTAATTTACTGCTCAAGATGGATGTTGTCAAATTCAATTAAATTATAGATATTTGACTCACTTGTTTTAATTATAGATGATGATCATGTTATAATAATTATCTTGTTATTTAATCATATGAGTTTAATAATTAAATTACTTACTTTACAATAATATGAGTTATTTAGGAGGCATGATATATTTAACTAATTAAATTGAAATAAAACATATTAAATTAATAAACGTAAGCAAAACAATAAGATTTTTAGAAGCAACAAAAGACACAAAAATGGAAGCAAAATTGGAAGCAACAAGCGACGTTATATAGGAAGCAAAATTGGAAGCAAAAATGGAAGCAAAATTGGAAGCAACAGTGGAAGAAAAGCTGGAAGCAAAACCAGACGCAAAATTGGAAGCCAAACTGGAAGTAAAACTGGAAGCAAAACTAGAAGCAAAATTGGAAGAAAAACTGGAAGCAAACCTAGAAGCAAAACTGGAAGCAAACCTGGAAGCAAAATTCAAAGCAAAACTGGAAGCAACATTGGAAGCAAAACTAGAAGCAAAATTGGAAGCAAACCTAGAAGCAAAACTGGAAACAAAACTAGAAGCAAAATTGGAAGCAAAACCAGAAGCAAAATTGGAAGCAAACCTGGAAGAAAAATTGGAAGTGAAACCAAAAGCAAAACCATATACAAAACTGGAAGCAAAAGCGGAAGCCAACCTGGAAGCAAAACCAGAAGCAAACTTGGAAGCAACACAAGAAGCAAAATCGAAAGCCAAACTGGAAGCAACAAAATCCAGCGCTAAATCTGGCGTTAATCCTGGCACTAAAATATGGCGCTAAACCTGGCACAAAACCTGATGTTATAATTGGTGCTAAACTCGGTACAATAGTGAGATGTTATTGGGCGTCAAGTTTTGCGCCGGCAGAAGTGTCCAATTCATGGACTCAAATGCACTAAATTCTGATGCTATTTTAGGCACTAATTGCCTCTTCTATTGTAGTGACAATGGGGATTAGATTTCATTGGCATGATAAATCCCTCTTCTAGTGTTGGTCACAAGTGGGTTTTGATTGCAATGGATTACTTCACTAGGTGGGTTGAAGTAGTCCCACTCAAGGAGGCCACTAAGTTAGCAACCATGGACTTCTTGGAAGAAATCATGACAAGGTTTGGCGTTCCTCATACCATTATTTCTGATAATGCAAAAGCATTCACTAGCTTTAGAATTGTTGATTGGGCCTTTAAATACAATGTGTTCTTAAAGACTTCCTCCAACTATTACCCCCAAGTTAATCGGCTGGTTGAATCCACCAATAAGAACCTAATCAAGATTCTGAAGAGAACCACGAAGACAAACCAGAGACAATGGCACAATAAGGTCAGATTATCTCTTTGGGCTAATAAGATCACTTACAAGAGAGCCATTGGGAACTCTCCTTTTGTTCTTTTGTATGGAAGAGAGGCTAGATTGCCTATATCTTTAGAGCTTCTTGCATTAGATTTGGCTTATCAATTGGAGTTGGAAGGAGAAGATTCAAGGTCTATCATAATGGATGGATTGACTAAACTAGAAGAACAAAGACAATCAGCCATGAATACATTGGAAGAGCATCAAGGGCAGACCAAGAGGTATTTTGACAAGAAGGCCAAGGTCTAGACCTTCAAAGAAAGTAATCTTGTTCTGAAATGGGATGCCGACAGAGCCAAACCTGGAGGCCACGCCAAGTTTGATGCACTTTGGAGTGGGCCTTATGTCATCATTTCCAACAAGCAAGCAAATGCCTTCATTCTTTCAAGGCTAGATTGTGAAGTTCTACCAATCTCAGTTAATGGGATCCATCTCAAACCTTACCATTAAGGTTGGTCTAAGGTCTTGTATACATTGTTCTAGTTTATTTTTACTTTAGGTTTCCCTTTCCCTGAGTGCTTTTGCACAGGTTGCATTGTCATTAGGAGAATGCAAGCCTCTTCCTTTTGGTGTGTTTTGGGAGGCAGGTTTCAGTTGTTTTGACATTTTTAAAATTCCTCTTTTGGACTCCATGCCTAATGGATGCTTAAGGCCACTGATCTATTTTGTTTAGTAGGCAAACATCCCTGAGAGGTCACCAAAATGTTGATCTCTATTTTCCTCTGCCCAGAGTCCAATAGTTCATCTTGAAAATCTCCTTGAAATTCCTTGGAATATAGCCCTACAAGCCCTAAATCCTTCAAATCCCAATGTTTTGCCTTGCAAAAATCCCTAAAAACCCATCTGGAGAATCCTTGCGAAAAACCCAGAAAAACCTTTAGCCTTCAATGTTTGCCTTTGCAAAGTTTTCCATCTTCATACTTGGTTGTTTCGATATGGATATCTGATGTCTGAATATCCGTACCTTAGTTAATATCCAAATATTATCTTAATATCCAGACCTTAGCTAAGTTTTGGATCCTTGTCACTATCTGGACCTTAGCTAATATCTGGATATTATCTTAATATCCAGACCTTAGTCGATACCTAGATTTTTCATAACATCCAGATATTTCCTAAAGTTTGGATCTTTCTCAAATGTCCTAACCTTAGCTAATGTCCAGATCTTCCCTATGTCTAGATCCTTAAAGTGAATGTCCTGATGACATCATTCAGTCCCCTCCCCAAAGAAGTGCATATGACAATGACATCATCAGGACATTTCGCCATCGGCATATCATCCTTCAGTGCTCACATCCTGATGACATCATCCAGATCCCCTCTCTAATGAAGTTCTCTATGCTGATGACATCATCCAGATATTTAGGAGTGGCATATTAAAAGTTAATATTATGCTATCGAATATCCATGAGGATGACGGTTTCTCCATGCTGCGAAGGTAAATTTGATGGGTGCACCAGGATATCGGGATATAGAGACTATTATGTTCAGTCAGGGTATATCATCCAGATATTTGTGATTGTGGAGACCTTGAAGATATTCATGGATATCAATATGACTATTGACCACAACTTTGACCATGAATATCTATGAAGGCATCTTTCCTCTTGGATTTCATTTAGTTTCTCTTACCTCTGCAAGTAGTTCATGATTTGTGTATGTTGATCTATTGAATATTGTTATTCTGTGCATACATGGTTATTTTGAGGGTCTTCCCATATTCAAACCTGGTGTATCACCTCCTTTTAATTTCAGTTTTACTCCCTCTTCCTTTTTTCATAAACAAGTGGATAGATTAGGTTTAGTCTTAGGATTGTTGAATCTCTTATTCAACAGAGGAACTAGCCTCTCTCTACAGATTTGGCAGCCCTGTAGGGTCCCATACCTAGAGGTCATCTCAATGTTTCACTAGATTGTTGGAGTCCTAAAAGCCTTCAACACTGGGTGCAAGTCTATGTGACAACAATAAATTATTTACTTCACAATTTTGGACATCATTGACGTAAACATTTGGTACTAAATTAATTATAAGTTCTTCATATCACCCTAAAATTGATGATCAAACATAAAAAGTTAACATAGTCCTTGAAGACATGCTAAGAATGTATTTTACGGATCAACCTACTAAGTGGGAAGATTTTATTCACTTACTAGAATTCACATACAACAATTACTATCATTTGTCCATCAAAATGGAACCATTTGAGGCTCTTTATGGTAGAAAGTGCAAAACACCTCTCAGATGGGATGGACTTGAGAACCAACTAATGATTGGAACATGATTATTACATGAGTATGATGATCGGATCCAACTAATAAGGTAAAGATTGAAAGAAGTTTCAAATAGGTAGGAAAGTTATGTAGATGCAAAGAGGTCACCTTGTAATTTTTCTTGGGGGACAAGGTATTTTTGCATGTAAATCTACATAAAAGTTCTATCAAGTTTAGAATTTTTTCTAAGATGGCTCCTCATTTTATTGGTCCTTTCAAAGTTATGGAAGTGATCAGTCTAGTGGCTTATTTCTTAGCATTGCCACCTTCCTTGGCAATGATTCATGATGTGTTTCGTGTTGCATTATTACATAAATATGTTATTGATATCTCTCATTTTTTGAATTGGTAGAATATACAAGTAGAAGAAAGATAAAAATCCCTTGAGCCAATTCAAATATTGGACCAATGTAGCATTGAATTATGTAATTGTAGAGTACAACAAGCTTTCATTCAATGGGACTAAATGAGTCCTAATAGTACCACTTGAGAAGATCGAGAATTCATGGAAAAACATTTTCTAGTTTTATTTCATGAAAATTAGATGTTAAATTCTAAAAAAATAATCATATTTATTTTATTAGACATTGTACCGAGGAAGGTACAACTTTTAAGGGGGGTAGGATATCATGTGCCTTCTTCATTGCACTATGTCAAACTTATTTCTAGATTTTTGGTTTATGATAATGATATATTATTATCAGCTTTACTATCTTTGACAGTATGACTGTGCAAAAAAACACCTAGTTTATGGGATATGTTTGGTTTTCTAATTAAAATTTGTTTTCTATCATTTATATTTGACTTATTATATAATGGATTTTGATACAATCCTAATTTTTTTGTAGGAAAAATTAACAGGCGTAAGCATATGGTTTAGAGAATGGGCATCAAGTAAGGTGTGAGTGATTGATGGGCACTATGAGTTTGTGTAAGTTATTTGTGTAACAATAATGTACATAATATTAAGAGTAGTAGGATAATATTTTATATTTTGTATTTCCTAGCTATACTAGAAACTGAACAATCATTTAAAAGATTAACTGAATAGTCATTTTCATATTGTTAATTTTTTATGCATTTCATTCTTAGGCCTGGAATTGGTATCAAAGTAGGATGAAGAACTAAGGTTAGAGGAGAAGGATGAAGAAGAAGTGCAAATTTATTCTAGTTTAAAATGTATGAAGTTTGTCTTTTGCACTTGCATGTGGCTTTCGTTTTTGCTCTATTCATCAAAGCTTTAGTCAACAAGAGGTCCAAAGTTTGAATCTATCAAAATAAAGATGATTGAACACTGAGATATCCATATATCTATTTTAGGTTTAGTTTCTACCATTTTTTTAAAATGTTCATTTAAATTTTAAACCTTCATCCCTCTATTCATGCTAGTTTTGAGGTGGCACCTAAAAACATTTATCTCTACTATTAGTTGTTGGTTAAATTCCTTGAATTGTTTTGGGGAGTCTTAGGCAGTAATCCCATGGATGGTTGGCACTTAAATTTTATTGAAAGGACTAGTAATTTTGGAGACCTAAAATAGTTACAAATATTTATTGAGTTTTTGTTGCATTATTTTCTACTTCTAAATTGGTGCCTTATCTTTATGTTGAGTTTGGGAAATTATTTATTACTTCATATTCATCTCATGCCTTACAAGCATTTCTTTTAATTCACTATATTAAGTGAGGGACGTTCTCCATGAAAATAGGCAAAAAGATCAAAGGATTGCTTAAGAGACTTGGGGTTCAACTTCTTTAAAGACTATGAATTCTATATGTTCTACCCCTATTCTTATTGTTGGTCCCAACATCTCTTTCTCTCACTCTCCCTCATAGCACACCACCTCTTCAACTCCTTTTTTTGGTTCAACTTCCAAACATGGAATACTTTGTTTGAAGTTTCATAGTGTCTAATATATGAATGCTATCCTCCTTTTCAGTTGCTCAAAATTTGTGTGAGTTATACTGCCATTATTATGTTTATGGTCCCTCATTTGTGAAGTTTGAGCTTATTATTTTGGAAAAATCTATGGCCTTTATAAAATTTAAGGTTCTAGTTTATGCCACACTCATGGTACCCTACATGCCCTTATCTTTGGAAATGGTAGACTTTAAAAATTGACATCTAGTCTAGCATCTTCACCAACCTCCTTCAAATTTATAGTGATTGCTTCACATTCTACCAGTTATGTCAACAAGTTTCCAGTCATCACAAATTCTAGCCTTCATTGGACTCCTCAATGTAATCCATAGCAAGGTTTTTGGGGGTAATTTTTAATATAGTCTTATAATTGGGTGTTTTTTAAATTGGGAGTCATAGTCATAGCGTATTTTAAATTAGTGGAGAGAAAAAATAGTTTTATTAAAAAGAGGGAGAATGTTTTATAACTTGTTAATATTTCAATAAGTCAAAATTTAAAATTCAAAACATATTTTGTAAAACTTAAAATAATCGTAGCATTCGGTATTTGAGGTACCTCTAGTTCATGTTTACGGGTCAAGTCATCACAATTGAACTACTATACCCAATGCCTAATATAGATACAATAATAAAATTTGTGACTTCATCCCTATAAATCACTGGGGAGAAAGAAGAATACGTTCATTTTCATTTCCCTCCATTACCCATTCATTGCTATCGTGAGATGTAAATCCCGATTGAAAGAAATTTTGATTTATTTCTAAGAAGGTGTCATTGATAGGATGAATCATTTTCATGTGTTTCCTATGTGCCACATACCTCTCTACTCTCACATACTTTAATGTCTCTTTCACATACCAATGGGTATATTGAAAGGATGGATTTCTTCCACATATTGATGGGTTTATCAAAATGGCAAGCATATCGAGAGGTTTGGTATATCAGTATGACATTATGTAGAAAAAGGAATCCTATTTGAGTGAGAAGGAACCAATCCATCTCCACTTGAGATCAAAAGTAATTAGATTTTGTGAATTATATTGTCTCTGAGAATTATCAATGGAACCTGACTTGGAAGTGTGTATAATCTTTGTAATCATGTCCACATTATACACCAATGGCATGTTATCCTTGCAAATTAATGTTTGCAACAAACAAGAAGCAAAGATAATATCAAAATGTTGGCATCAATACAAGCCTTTGTTTATGCAAATGTGCAATCAATACAAGATGTTGTGACAAGAAATCAATAGGTTGCAAGATTAATTACAAGATTAGACACCCAACGCCTTGGCAGAGAAGAAAGGTTATTTCAACAATAATGTTCCTTCTTCAAGCACTTCAACTCAAAAGGTTGGTAAAGACAAAAAGTCCCTGAAGAAAAGTTTTAAGCCCCCTCATGTGTCACATAATAGTGTTGCAGAGAAGGAAGATGTTGATACTCCTTCAAGCAGTACAACTTAGAAGGTAGGAAAAGGTAAAAAGTCATTAAATAAAAATGTTGAGCCCCCTCATGTGTCATAGAAGAATGTTGTGTTGAAATTAAAAAGTGTGTTGTCAAAACTCATCATGGATACAATATCTATTAGTCCTCCCATTGTTGAATCTCCACCTACTATGAGTGTCTGTGAGACAATAAAACCCAACAAAAATTGTATTGGCCTAGTGATGTAGAGCGTAGGCAACGGAATGGTGGAAACAGTTTAAATTCATAGAACTATCATTGTGGTTGAACCTTTGAACCACGCAAACCATTGAACCGCAACTATAGGTTCAATCTATTCTTATCGCTTTGATTAAAGGTTGTCGGCAACTATATGTTGAACTATCAAACTCTTCAAATCCATCTCCGCCTTATTGAACTGGCGCACCAAAATGAGCCTTCGCTAAACTGCTGAACTCGCTGAACCTACGGTTACTGAACCATTGAACCATTGAACCATTGAACTGGATCAACTGTCAGTTCAACTGTCGGCAATACATACTCTTCGGCCAAGTCTAAAGTTCTTCTGCCGATTGAACCTCCGAGTTCATTAAACCATTGAACCCGATGCTCCTCATTGAACCAACGAACCAACATGAACCTGCTATATCCATTGAACCATTAAACCTTTGAACTGGTTCAACCATCTGTGACCATTTACTATCGGTTTCCCTGATATGCTTCAACCTGACACATAGATGCAGGATACACATGAAATGTATATTTGCATTCAAGTGTGATATACACATGAAACATACTCAGGTACATTAGTGATATACACATTGTTCATATGTTTAGTGAACAACACTAACTTAACTCAAAAAGGACTTTTATACATACCTTTCTTCAACAGGATATACACAGACACAGGATGATATCTGCATACAAATGCGATATACTCACAAACTATTCCCGGTATGGAATTGACACATATGTATAACTATGTATCTGAATCTCACACTGATAATCTCCTTCTATACCAAACCTCACAATTTCTATTCTGCCATTACCACGCACATAAGGAAACAAAATAGAAAATTATTTTACAAGTCCATTCCACTGATTTCATAGAAATCCACCAGTGGAATAATTTTTTAATCATGCATCTCGACAACAGAAAACTAAATTAGATACAAAACAATTCTATACAGATAATATACACAGCACAATATGATACACAAGGAATTTACACAGGATTTAGAATTTTTAAAACACAACTGATAGAATGTCTATTTCTTCATTCCAACTTCGTCTCTCTGTGTCTCCAAGAACACAGGCCAATTACCAAGATTCACACACATTCCACACATCCCCATTCTAATTTTTCTTAACCCAGATTATAAGCCAAAACCCTAACTAATCATACGACACCTGTTTCGCTTAAGACAGCAAAACACCTAATCATACGACACATTGACTTAATCATCTACATACCCCAAATGTCTAATGATGTCCAAATTGGGATGCCAAATTTGGGACTTCGATTCATATGGTGGGGTCGGTTATACACATGAAATGTTATCACAAATACTACATGACAACATGAAATGTATAAACATAGTAAAACTTAGTCTTCTCCTTCAGATGTATATTTAGCCTGTTGAAGGGGTGCTCCTGCACCATACTCCCTGGGAGAAGAGATCTCAAGCCCACTTGAGATCGGAGTTTGAAAGTCTGCACCATGGTTTGTGATCTGATCTTCAGTCATCCAAATTGCTTTGGAATCAGGTTTCCCATGCCAAGCCACCAAGTACTCCATGTACTCTTTGTTCCTTGTCTTCTTTGTCACTCTTGAGCCTAATATCTTCTCCAATTTTGGTGGATCCTGCTTAGGAATATCATCATCTACTGCATCCTGTAATGGTTCATGTTCTACATCTGCATTCTACTTGTATGGAGTTAAATCACATATATTGAAAATGGGTGATAATCCAAGATCAGGAGGAAGTTGAATCTCATAAGCATTCTGCCCACACTTTTTCAAAATCTGACATGGTCCAATCTTCCTCTGTATTAGCTTGGTATATTTACCTTTTGGGAGCCTCTCCTTCTTCAAATTAACCCATACCAAATCTCCAACATCAAATTGTACATCTCTCTTCTTCTTATCAGCATATGCTTTGTACTTCAATGTAGTTTGTTGGAGTTGTGTCTTGACTAGATCATGCACCTCTTTGATGGATGATGCAAAAGCTTCTCCATCTGCACTAATAGACTCTCCTGTAGGTAGATCTCTCACTCCAAAATACCCCTAGGATGAATACCATATACCACCTGAAAAGGTGACTTCCCTGTACTCCTATTGATAGTGTCATTATAGGAAAATTCTGCTTGTGAGAGAATGTTATCCCACTTCTCTCCATGCTGCCTTGTCAAACACCTTAACAAATTTCCCAATGAATAGTTAACTACTTCAGTCTGACCATCTATCTGAGGATGGTAGGCTGATGAGAAGGATAAATTTGTTCCAAGCTTCTTCCAAAGAGTCCTCCAAAAGTGGCCAATAAACTTCACATCTCTATCTGACACTATGCTCAATGGCAATCCATGTATCCTTACTATCTCTTTGAAAAATAGATCATCAACATATGAAGCATCACAAGTGGTTTTGCATGGCAAGAAATGTGCCATTTTACTAAATCTATCTACTACAACAAAAATACTATCATATCCCTTCCTTGTCCTAGGCAAACCCAATACAAAGTCCATGCTTATGCTCTCCCACGGCCTAGAAGGAATGGGTAGTGGCTGATACAAACCTGCATTAGTGGATCTCCCTTTTGCCTTCTGACATATCACACATGCCTCTACAAAGTTCCTCACATCTTATTGTAACTTGGGCCAATAGTAATGTCTCTTCACAAGATCAAGAGTCTTATCGAGACCAAAATGTCCTGCCATGGCCCCACAATGTTTCTCCCTAATAATATTCAATCTCATAGAACATCGTGGAATACACAACTGTTCACCTTTGAAAAGTAATCCATCTTGGATCAAAAATTTAGAGAACTCAACATGATATTTGTCACCAAAGGAAGTACATACCTTAAAGATTTCTCCAAAATCTTCATCAGTATCATACATGGCCTTCAAAGAATCAATGCCAACACTCTCTAATTGAATCTGATTTATGGTTAAGACCCTCCTGCTCAAAGCATCTGCTACCTTGTTCTTGACCCCTCTCTTATGCTTGAGTGTGAAGGTGAAAGCTTGCAAAGTCTCCACCCACTTCATGTGCCTATGGTTCAACTTCTCTTGACTGTTTATGAAACTAAGGGCATGATTATCTGTGAACACTATGAATTCTTTTGGCATCAGGTAGTGTCTCCACTTTTTGAGTGACTATACTAGAGCGTACATCTCCAAATCATATGATGAGTATCTCTTCTTTGCATCATTTAGTTTCTCACTAAAAAATGCAATAGGCCTACCTTCTTGACTGAGTATTGCCCCAATTGCCATGTGGCTTGCATCACATTCTACTTGGAAAATCTTGTTGAAGTCAGGAAATGCAAGGACTGGCTGCTCTGCCACCTTCTTCTTCAATGTTTCAAATGAATCATCTGCCTCCTTTGTCCAAGTGAACCTGCACTTCTGTCCTCCTTTTATGGTGTCAAGCATGGGTGCACAAACATGACTAAACCCTTTTATAAACTTTCTATAGAAGGTTGCTAATCCATGGAAACTTCTAACATCATTCAAGGTTTTAGGAGTTGGCCAAGACAATATGGCACTTACCTTCTATTGATCCATTTTTAGTTTGTTATGTGAGATGACAAAACCCAAGTAGATGATCTCTTCCTGCATGAACAAACACTTTCCTAAGTTGATCATTAGCTGCTCTTCATGTAACCTTTTGAGGACCAAGTCTATATGGT
The DNA here is from genome assembly GCA_027924645.1 of Cunninghamia lanceolata. Taxonomy (NCBI): domain Eukaryota; kingdom Viridiplantae; phylum Streptophyta; class Pinopsida; order Cupressales; family Cupressaceae; genus Cunninghamia; species Cunninghamia lanceolata. Next base: position 15,683,875 of record BSBN01001101.1, read on the forward strand.
TGAGGTGCTCTTCCCTTATATTACTGAAAATCAGGATGTCATCTAGATATACTATGACAAATTTTCCCATGAACTCCCTCAAGACCTCATTCATCAACCTCATAAAGGTACTAGGGGCATTGGACAAACCAAAAGGCATGACCTTCCACTCATATAACCCCTCATTGGTCTTGAATGTAGTTTTCCATTCATCTCCTGGCCTAATCCTAATCTGATGATAGCCACTCTTTAAATCTATTTTTGTGAAATACTTAGCACCCCCCAAGCAATCAAGTAAATCTTCTATCCTAGGGATTGGGAACTTATACCTAATTTTTATCTTGTTGATAGCCCTTGAATCAGTACAAAGTCTCCAAGTGCCTTCCTTCTTTGGTGCTAGTATAGCCGGTACCGCACATGGGCTTAAACTCTTGCCAATTAGGCCTGTCTCCAACAATTCCTCAATCTGCCTTGCTACCTCTGTACTCTGCTCTGGGGTAAGCTTGTATGCTGCTTTGTTTGGGAGTGTAGATCCTGGGATCAGATCTATGCAATGATTGATGTCTCTCATAGGTGGTAGGGACCTTGGCATTCCATCAGAGATGATGCCCTTGTATTTGTCTAATAACTCTTAGGCATCCGGATCTATGAACCTTTGCCTCTTCTCTCCCTTGACTTCTTGTTGCTGCTTCTTGTTCACCTTTAGGCATGGAATTAGAGAATATGCAACTGCTCCTTCTTCTTCTACTATCTCTTTCATGAATCATTTGCCTTCTATCATCATCGCCTTGACTTCTTTCCCTTTTGATTCCACCTCATTCTCCATCAATGGTAGTAACTCTATCACCTTAGCATCCTTGGTGATTGAATATGTGTTTCTCACTCCATCATGGTGTGCTTTCAAGTCATACTGTCATGGTCTTCTAAATAGGAGATGGCAACCATCCATCTTGGCAATGTCAAACAATGACCTATCCTTGTATGGTCCAATTTGAAACTCTACCCAAGCCTGTTCTTCCACAACTGTTTGCTGACCTTGGGTGAGCCATGAGATCTTGTACGGGCAAGGATGTGGCAGTCTTCTAAGCTTCAGCTTTCTACCATTTCAAATGACACAAAATTTTTAGTGGATCCGGAGTCAATCAGAACTTTACATACCTTTCCTCCTGCCTTGCAAGTAGTTCTGAAGAGAGACTTCCTTTGTGAGGGTTCTTTGTTAGGCACCTTCATGGTGGTCATTGCTCTCCTAATCATCAGAGATTCTCCTTTCTCAGGATATCCATAGTTGTCAGGAGCATTCACACTTTGAGAACTGTTTGAGCTTGTCACACTTTGACAATCAGGTTCTTGGATCAGATTGATCCTCCATTCTCCTATTGAACTTGTTGCCTTTCCTAGACATCTGCTAGCTATATGGCCTTCTTGATTGCAATTATAACATCTGATAGGTCCTCTGCCCTGAGATCTCCCTCTAAATGGTGGTCTTCTGCCCCTAAAATTTCCTCTTTGACTGTAACTTCCCCCTTGGTTTTGACTGTTGTCTCCTTTGCTGCTCTCTTGATTTGATTCACCTTGGAATCCAAATCCATTCCCTCTGCCTCGGAAAGGACTTCTTCCTCCCCTTTGTTGTCTCCCTCTTCCTCTACTATTCTATTCTTGTCTTCTCTTGAATTTCTCTTCCACTTTGAGTGCCAATTGGTAGCACTTTTGGACTGTCTCTAGGTTATGCAGATTTATGTCTTCTTGGATGGCAAACCTTAATCCATTAAGGTACCTTGCCACCTTCTCTTCTTCATTCTCCTTTACCTTTGTCTTGACACATAGTTTCATGAACTCTTCTGTGTATTAGCTGACATCTAGCTCTTTCTGCTTCAATTTTTGTTTCCTCTTATGTAATTGGATGTTGTAATCCAATGGAACATAGGCCTCCTTCACTAAAGCCATCATTCTCTTCCATGTTGCAACTCTGTTCTTTCCCTCTTTCACCCTGTCATCTTGGATGAAATTCCACCAAGTTAGTGTAGCCCCTTTCATTTTGGATTGAGCCATCTTCACCCTTTGGTGGTCTGGGATTTCCTCGGTCTCAAAGAAGTTATTCAAGGAGTCTATCCACTCCATCACTGAATTAGGTTCCATTTTCCCTACAAACATTGGCAGGTCTACTTTCATATCCATGGTCCTTCTCTCCATGGATTTGAGGGAATTAAGTAAGGGTCTCTGGTCTGTAGGAACCTCTATCTCTTCCTACTTAGGGATCTCCTCTTCATCCATGTCTTCTCGTTTACCAGAATCTTCTTCCCCTTTCTCTACTCTGTCCCTCAACTTCTCTACCTCCTCTTTCAAAGCCTGATTCTGAGACCGAGTTGCTCTGCTCTCTACCATTTGCTTTCTCACTAATGCCGCCAACTCGGCGTTGGTCATTTTTGCTGGGTACTCTGATGATCCCTCTTCGTCTGACATTTTGTCTGTTGCTTCTTCCCAAAAGATACTCCTTTGCTCTGATACCACTATGATGTAGAGCGTAGGCAGCGGAATGGTGGAAACAGTTTAAATTCACAGAACTGTCATTGTGGTTGAACCTTTGAACCACGCGAACCATTGAACCGCAACTATAGGTTTAATCTATTCTTATCGCTTTGATTAAAGGTTGTCGGCAACTATATGTTGAACCGTCGAACTCTTCAAATCCATCTCCGCCTTGTTGAACTGGTGCACCAAAATGAGCCTTCGCTAAACTGCTGAACTTGTTAAACCTACGGTTACTGAACCATTGAACCGTTGAACTGGTTCAACTATCGGTTCAACTGTCGGTAATACATACTCTTCGGCCAACTCTAAAGTTCTTCCGCCGATTGAACCTCAGAGTTCATTAAACCATTGAACCTAATGCTCCTCATTGAACTAACGAACCAACAAGAACCTGTTGTAGCCATTGAACCATTGAACCTTTGAACTGGTTCAACCATCTGCGACCATTTACTATCAGTTTCCCTGATATGCTTCAACCCGACACATAGATGTACGATACACATGAAATGTATATTCACATTTAAGTGTGATATACACATGAAATGTACTCAGGTACATTAGCAATATACACACTGTTCATATGTTCAACAAACAACACTAACTTAACTCAAAAAGGACTTTTATACATACCTTTCTTCAACAGGATATACACAGACACAGGATGATACCTGCATACAAATGCGATATACTCACAAACTGTTCTCGGTATGGAATTGACACATATGTATAACTATGTATCTGAATCTCACATCGATAATCTCCTTCTGTACCAAACCTCACAATTTCTATTCTGCCATTACCACGCACATAAGGAAACAAAATAGAAAACTATTTTACAAGTCCATTCCACTAATTTCACATAAATCCACCAGTGGAATGGTTTTTTATTTGTGCATCTTGACAACAGAAAACTAAATTAGATACAAAACAATTCTATATAGATAATATACACAGCACAATATGATACACAAGGAATTTACACAGGATTTAGAATTTTTAAAACACAACTGATAGAATGTCTATTTCTTCATTCCAACTTCGTCTCTCTGTGTCTCCAAGAACACAAGCTGATTACTGAGATTCACACACATTCCACACATCCCCGTTCTGATTTTTCTTAACCCATATTATAAGCCAAAACCCTAACTAATCATACGACACATGCTTGGCTTAAGACAGCAAAACACCTAATCATACGACACATTGACTTAATCATCTACATACCCCAAATGTCTAATGATGTCCAAATTGGGATGCCAAATTTGGGACTTCAATTCATATGGTGGGGTCAGTTATAGACATGAAATGTTATCACAAATACTACATGACAACATGAAATGTATAAACATAGTAAAACTTAGTCTTCTCCTTCATATGTATATTTAGCCTCTTGAAGGGGTGCTCCTGCACTACCTAGGGTATATAGGTGTTGTGAATTTTCATTTTCCAAAATATTCCAACATATCAAATTTATGCTCAAAGGTATTCAAAATAATAGTTAGGTTGAGTCTTCACCTATTGGTTAGCCTTTTAAAATTGACAAGTTGTTAAGTCAATCCAAATCAATTTGCACTAAAACCCATCAAGTTCAGACCTGTTGTCATTGTAGACATTAAGGAAATACCCCCCATGATTGTTTTGATCTACATCCTTGCCTATCATGTCGTCAACACACACATTTTGTAAAATAATGTTATGTCAGAGATCCACCTACCAAATCAACAAGGCATATGCATTTTTGATGGATAGATAATTCCAAATGGCAAACTAAGCCTGCCTTTTGTCAAAATCCTATAGGAGAGTCCAATAAACCATTTTAGATGATGGTTTGTCTACTCCTAATACTGATGTTGTTTTCAATCTAGTTGATAATAAACTCTACATTGCAAAAATTGTTGAGCATTGGTACAAAAGCTTGTTGAGATTATGATACAGTGGGATATTGTCTTCACTTAGAAATCTGCAACAAAACACTTCACAAGCCTCTAAAAGAAGGCTGAAAATAAAATGGAATAGCAAATAGAAGAAGAGAAATCTACAACATAATATTTTAATTAAATCTCAAATTTTCATTACATCAAATATAAGCTTATGAGCTTTCTGAAATTACACATTCAACATCTGCAACAAATAATTTTTCCATATTCTTGACTCCTTCCAGCAGCATCTGGGTATCTAAAAAAAATTCTCTCTTCAAAATCTACTCTAAGAAATCCTGTCACTTCTTCCTATCACTGCTCCTGCATTTTTCTGAATTTTCTAAAAACGTTTCTAGGTTCTGTGCGTCTCCTTCCCAGATTTCTAGAACATTTTTAATTTGCTTAATTTTGATCTAAAATGAGAAATTTATGCTTGTTTTACCGCGGTTGGGTTTCATAATAACAACCCATACATGCAACAACATGCAAAGCTTTTGGCCCCACCTCTTGGAAATCAATTCCAAGATTCTTGGCAGCCCCACTTATGACAAAATTAGTCAAATCCCACTAAAATTACATTTACAATTGCACCTAAGGGAAATTACATTTGTTGCAAATTAAAATATGATTTTCTCAAAGCTCAAACATTATTGAAAAAACCAAACAACTGAAAATTAAAATATTTTTGATGTTGATTGCCAATTTGCATGGATGCTCCTGCATCAGACTCCCGACCAAAAGAAAATCCAAGCCCTCTTGGATTGAGAGTAGTAACAGGTCTTCTCTTTCTTCCTAGTCTTCCAATTCTTCTGCAACTTGTCCTTCATTTCTGCAACTTTCCCTGGATCTTTCTTCTTCTTCTTCTCGTACCGCCTCTTACTTAGCATCTTCTCAGCTTCAAGCTTCCAAAACTCTAGTTCTTGTTCATATGTTGCATTACCACTGTCCATGTCTTCATTTTCATCATTTGAATACAATTTATCAGCATATTCACCATTACCACAATCTGCATAATACTCTTGTAAATCTGCATATACTTCATTAACAAACAAATCTGCAACATCTTCATTAGCAACTTTATTATCAACAACAACTTGATCATTAATATCAACATCAACATGCCTTTCCACTTGCTCATCTTGAATATCAGACTCAAATAACTAAAAATGACATGGAGACTCATCCACAACTATGCTTACCATGGCTTCTTCAATGCTTGATGTCAAAATCCTCATAGGTATACTCACCATTTGATTTTTTACCTCTTCTATTACTGCTATCCTTTCTTGTCTTCTTCTTCTTTGAAATTTTTTCTTGATGGGCCATGTAACCTTCATCTTCATTGATAAGTGCCAACTTTGTAACTGCTAAACTATTCTTTCCATATCTTTTCCCATCTCTTCCACAACTTGCCTTAGTTCTATTATCTCTTTCTCAACCTCTATTTGCCTTATCTTTTCCTCTTTCCTCTTCCTCTCTTTTTCTTCTTGCTTCTTCTTTTGTGAACCCCCAGCCTGCAAGTACCTTCTAAACAAATCCATCTCCTCTTCAAGCAAGTCCCTTTAACCTTGCTTCTTCTTGTCTTTGCCTCACCTAGGTCTCTTCTCTTTTTCTCTACCTAGTCTTTTGGCAACCAGGTTCTCTCTTCAACCTGTATAAACACAAACACCAAACCCTTTTGCCCAAACCTTCTGAGCTCTGATACCATGTTGAGACATGGACCAGCTAGGACTCAAACCTAGGACCTTCCATTTCATTGTTGGAGTGCTCTATCACTGAGCTATTGGCCCCTCTTGGACCAGTCCATCATTAGTCAAGGTGTGGCTTATTTCCAACACCAACACCCCCCCTTAAGCCACACATCCCGTGTGCTTGGGGCTCCTAGCCTGGGCCTGGCTCTGATACCAATTGATATAGAGGGATATTGTCTTCACTTAGAAATCTGCAACAAAACACTTCACAAGCCTCTAAAAGAAGGCTGAAAATAAAATGGAACAGCAAATAGAAGAAGAGAAATCTGCAACATAATATTTTAATTAAATCTTAAAATTTCATTACATCAAAATGAAGCTTATGAGCTTTCTGAAATTACACTTTCAACATCTGCAGCAAATAAGTTCTCCATATTCTTGACTCCTTCCAGCAGCATCTAGGTATCTAAAAAAAATTCTCTTCAAAATCTGCTCTAAGAAATCCCGTCACTTCTTCCTATCACTGCTCCTGCATTTTTCTGAATTTTCTAAAAATGTTTCTAGGTTCTGTGTGTCTCCTTCCCAACTTTCTAGAAAAAATTTAATTTCTTAATTTTGATCTAAAATGAGAAAGTTATTCTTTTACCGCGAATGGGTTTCATAATAATGACCCAAACATGCAACAACATGCAAAGCTTTTGGCCCCACCTCTTGGAAATCAATTCCAAGATTCTTGGCAGCCCCACTTATGATAAAATCAGTCAAATCCCACTAAAATTACATTTACAATTGCACCTAAGGGAAATTACATTTGTTGCAAATTAAAATATGATTTTATCAAAGCTCCAACATTATTGAAAAAACTAAACAATTGAAAATTAAATTATTTTTGGTGATTTGATTGCTAATTTGCCATGGATGCTCCTGCATCAGATTATCTACTCATGATGAAAATGTTGCTACCAATCTAGTTGATGATGATCTTAGCATTGTAGATGTTGATACTCGTACTATTGAGCAACAACCTACTAAGAAAATTTTAGAGTTATACTTGATTCCGGAATAAAATAGTTATGCTCTTAATCTCTTAAGTGTTGATCAGAGCAATGACTTTTTGTATCTATGATTTCCCATTCTGTTTGGGATATTGATCATGGACACACTAAGATCGCTAGATATGCATCTTAGTGCATATTATTTGAAGCTATGGATATTTCCTCTTGTTGATTATGCTTTTGCACTTGAGTTGTAAGTTGAAAACCTGAAAGGGTAGCTTTGAAACTCTTCCTATTAAGTTGAAAACCTCAAAAGGCAACTTAATGGAGACTCGTGATGAAAACCTAAGAGTGTGCCATTTGAGTTGTGCATATCTATATAGGTTCATATATATTTTTTCTCTTTTTGGGGGTCTTTGCAATAGCTCTCAATCTCATCTTACAGGGGGGAACATCAGGATTTCAATTTCAAGTTCTTCAAGAATGGTACTTGGAGAAACATTAGGATCTAGATTTTTTGAGATTTGTCCATTAAGGATTTATCATTGTAGCATATTACAAATTACAAGATATTGTCACTTATCACTACATCTCAACAAGTAACATTTAACTCAACACCTAAACGCTTGAGATTACACACTTCATTTTGGTTTTTGATAACTATGCCATGGAGGAAGATCATCATATGCCTTCATTTTAGATGTAGTTTTTCTACCACAAGAGCATTTTTTATGTGCTGACATAGTGGACAACAAGTGGTTCACATTTTCAACTTGATATAAAGTTAGGTCATTCAATGCATGCTTCAACACACTTTTAGGTTACTCATCGGCACAATCAACCTGGGTTATCTAGTTTTGAGATCACATGGTGTAGCTGACATAACTTTGGACTACTCATGAGCACAATTAGCCTTGGTTCTCCAATTTTCACTCATAGAAGAGACAAAGATGAATTTGAAAAACCTTCTATAAATTTTATCACTCAAAAGTAACGTTGAGTTTTCAATCAATACAGAAAATGGTGGTGAAAATTTTTGTAGAAAACGAATGTGGTATTCTCTCAAAATGCGAGATAGAATCATGAAAAGTTGACTCGAATTGAGAAAACAAACTCAAGTCTAAATACCAATTCAATATCTTGGTTCTTCAAAAACTGTAGAAGGAAATAAGTTATCACTCAACCAAAACCTTTTGCAAAACACTAGAGCTTCGTATCAAGAAAAAGAGGCAACATAAACAAGTTGCTCTTGACGTGCAACACAAATAGTGGTTTTACCACTACCCATGTGAATTAAGGGGGGATGCAACAATAATGTACATAATCCTAGGAGTAGTAGGATACTACTTTCTATTTTGTATTTCCTAGCTACACTAGAAGTTGAACATCATCGAGAAGATGAACTAAACAATCATTTTCATATTTTTAAATATGTACATTGTATCTCCAGAATGAAGAAGCTTTCATTGAATATTTTTATGGTTGTCCAATTCTCATGCATTTCATTTGTCAAAAGTGTATGCATTTCATTCCTAAGCCTAATAGTTTGGTTGAAGTTGTTAGATTTAGGGTAGACAACTGAGAGGGGGGGTGAATCAGTTGTACAAAACTTTCTTCCAAGTTAAACACTTAACTCCACATTGTTATTCAGCAGCATAATAGTAAATCAATCATGGAAACAATATGCAACAAATCAAAAGCAGAAGCACATTAATACATGAGACACCAAGATTTTGACGTAGAAAACCCAGTTAAGGGGAAAACCACAGGGTGATTAACCCAAGATTGTATTCTCTATTAGAAGAATAGAAAGAACAAATGGCACATGCCAATTAGGGCTCACTACCTGAGCACACTGCTCACAAGAGGCTCACTGCCTACAAGAGACACACTGTCTACAAAGAAATAAGTATGACCTACTTGAACTGGAAGATAGCATCTTCACTATGCTTGAATCAGTTCCATTTAAGCCCAATACTTATGCTCTACCTTTCGCTCTCCTCTTTCCTACCACACACTCATCTCCACAAGGACACATTTGAAATGACTTCATAATCCCTTATTTATACAAGACATCAACTTAGAAATGATCATCTAAGTCAGCAAACATCAACAAGAACATCCGCAAGATGTGTAACTCATCCGGTCAGCTAATCTCAGGAAGAACATCATCAACCGGAAGTTATTCTTCAATTGCGAGCTCCAACTCCAATGCAGACCACCAACATGAACTAGACACGATCCAAAGACCTCCACAAGCTTGCCTGAATCACCAAGAACATCCACACTTCATCTGCTTACTGAAATCCTTCTCTCCTTCATCCGGAACCTCAAGAACACAATGTGTCATTACTGTCACAAAGGAATAGATGCTTGCCGACCTTCAAACTAGGAACCAATCAAGTTGACACTTCACAAAAGACTTACTCAACACTCCCTTGAATCCCTAGAGCAGGATAAAGCATTTCTGGATCTCACCGGACCTGTCTGTATCACTCTGTCACCTCTAGACACCTACTGGAACTAGTTTTACTTGAGCGGCCACAACTTCTGTTGGCAAGAGACACTATATGGATTCATGGTTGTTGTCATTGATGGCAACAAAGGTCATCCCACATATCCGCAAGACATGATGTGTCTCTACCGGAAGTCAGAATAAAGAATGTTGTGGTCCGGTGAAGAAGAACAGAGCATGTGGCAAGGTCCGACAGATTGGTCCGGACCTCTCAGAGGAAGTGTCTTGGTGCAGTGCGGATTTGGGGAAGTCAAGAGGACTACCTTGAGTGGTATATTCCAAGGATCTAGCCTCCGGTGATGGACAAGGAAAAAGATATGAATGGTTGAGTACCGGATTCCTGAGAGACAGTGAAAACAGAGGAAGAACTGACTGGCAGAGTATCAGACTGCTTTCCGGATGGGTTACTATTGATGACAGAGGTTGTGAAGGCATGAATCATGTTTGGCCGACATGATTAATGATATCTACAAGTATATGCTTGATCCGCATTGCTTGGTGAGGAAGGATTCAGCCGACAGAATGAAAGTTTATAAGAAACTAGACTGTTCCGGATGCCGACTAGAAAGGTGATGAAATTACTTGTGCGGATATATATAGAGGATGGATTTAGTTGTGAAGTGTTGTGTTGTTGTAGAGATATATGCGAATAAGTCCAGATAAGAGCAGAGATAGCAAAAAGGATCCGGTATGTGAAAGATAGCAGAATAAAGAACAGAGGAAAGATGAAGTGCAGCAGATCAGTGTACTGAGCCTAACCGGAACTGAACTCCAGCATATGCAGATGCTTCCAATCAGTTCAAGACTGTGATTCTCATCACTTTGTAGACAGTGTGTCTTCTTGTAGGCAGTGGGCCTCTTGTGAGCAGTGTGCTCGGGCAGTGAGCCCTAATTGGCAAGTGCCATTTTTGTAATTTCCTATTCTTCTAACAGAGAATAATTTTGGGTTAATCACCCCGTGGTTTTCTCCCTTAACAGGGTTTCCACGTCAAAAATACTGTGTCATGTGTTTCTTATTTCATGGTTAATGTTTTGTGTTTGATTTTATGCTGCATCAATTAAAAGGAAAGTTCAATAAAGGAAATAATTAGGATAACTGATTCACCCCCCCCTCTCAGTTATCAACAATTGGTATCAGAGCTAAGTTCCTCCTAATAGAGCCTAACAGCTTGAGGAAGATCTGGGATTTCAAATGGATGCATATGGTTTAAGGGAGCAACTCAAGACTGCTCTTGAGGATCTTGAACAGTCGAATTCTGAAGTTAGTGAATTAAAGGAAAGACTCAAACAGGCTGATGAATTCATGAGAGAATTAAAAGACAAATTAAGTCTCTCCATGAAAAAGAGAAAGGAGCTGCTTCAACAGTTGGCAAGACAAAGTGAAGAAAGCAATACAAATGAAGAATTGACTGAGCAAACCAAGTTAAGTGAAAAGTTATCAAAAGAAGTCATTATGTTAAGACATGAAATGGAATCAGGAACTATAAAGTTTACTCAAGAGATTGAAGAAAAAAGAAAGGCTGAAGACAATCTAAGACAATCTCTTAAAGAAAAATCAGAAGAATGCCACCAGATGGACATGATTATCAGACATCTTGAATCTGATCTTGAAGATGCCAAAGATAATGAAGGAAAACTTGAGGATCAAATTGTCTCTCTCAAAAGAGACCTTCAAACAGCAAATGAATATAAAGAGAAATTCAAGATAAGTTCTGCTCAACTTGAAGTTCTTCTTGGAAGTCAAAAGAGGACAGATGACAAGTATGGTTTGGGATATGAGAAAGGAGAAAGCTTCGGATCCGGTCAGAAGAATCTTGGATCAGAAAATCCAAGGAGCAGGCCTAGAAGACCTCCGGTAAGACAGCCAAATGCTCAAAGATATCCATCCTTCAATGGATACTGCCACAGCTGCAACCACTTTGGTCACAAAGCTAATCAGTGCAGAATGAGAATGAATCAGATTAATTCATCCTTCTCCGGACAGTGCTTCAACTGCAAAAGGTATGGACACAAATCCCATGAATGCAGAAGTATGCAAGTAAACAAATCATTCAAAGATAGATGCTTCACATGCAATAGAGTAGGTCATATGGCTAATCAATGCAGATCAAGAGGATATCAGTCAAACATGCAAAGAAATGTTATTTGCCAAATCTGCAATAGGTCCGATCATAATGCTAAAGTTTGCAGAAACAAGAATCAGGACAAAAGAGGTCCGGTGTATAATCAGAATCAAGACAAGGGTAAACAAAAGATGAATGCGGATGAGGTTAGGAATCAGATGAGCAAGATTTGGGTGAAGAAAAGTTCAGAGAATGTAGAGGTTGGATCCGCACCAGACTCTGGTGCTGATATTTCTTCCGGAAATTAAAAAGTGAGCTCAGGCTCAGGGGGAGACTCAAAGAAAATCTTGTTCCCCCAGCCAAACAAGTGGTGCCGGATGTGGCACAAGATGCGGATCAAAGGGTTTGTAGATATGAGTCTTGAGATACTTCAGTCAAGTTTTCAGAGGTCCGCATGGAGTTATGAAGAAGCTGTGATCGATCAAATAAGACCTGTTCAGGGAGATGCTCCGGTATGATAAAGGATTACAAAAAGATCCGGAAAAATCCAGAAATGCACTATCTTGTTCTGCGGATTGGACAGAGTGTTTGGGATGTTCTTGCAATATGTTACCTCGATTCATTCATGATTGAAAGATCCGGATGATATCCACAGATCAGGACTAATCCGGGATACTCCAAACTATCCAGACAAGGCAAACCGGAATGATGTAGGTGAAGCATTTATTGCAGACAGATATTAGGGTTCGCGGAGCAATTTAAGGGATTTCTCAAAGGTCATTTGCTCATTCTGCACTCGAGAAGAAGCGAAAAGTGGAGCTCTGCAACAAGGTTCATCAAGCACACCAAGGATCTCCTGCCGAAGCTATTGCATAAAGAAATCAATCCAACCACTCCGTGCAAACCGAAGGCGCATAAGGTATTCTCCGTTTTTCATTACCTCACTGCAAATCTTTGAAGAATGGCTACTCCAAACATAGTTAAGATCTCTGATAGACCTCGCCCCTCATTCAAGAAACATCCCTACAAATCATTGGAGGTAGATCCACTAGGAGCCTTCTCTAGTGTTCCCCACGGAGTTTTACATACCGAAGACATTAGGGTTTACATACATGCAAGCATTGAAGAATTTGGGGAATTCAAATTAAGAGACCTCTATCACAAGCAACTGATAGACAATGCTTTTGAGCTTAAACCAGAGTATAAGGATATCCAGAAGAAACAATTTGAGCAATTTATTCATTTCCCCTGCTTTGAAGAAGATGAATGGGTCCGGTATGTACTGAGCAGGATGCATGACAACTTTCTATGGCTAGATAGACCCTGCAAGATCACAAAAGAGGCAATTAGAGCAGTAACTGGTCTATACTCTTCCGGAGGGGTACCTATCCTCAAATCTGTCAAGAACAACGTTGTAACTGAGGCCACCGGATCAAAATTTGACAAGAGGGCAATGACCATTGAAGATATTTCGGATCCGGATATCAAATATGCATCAATGATAATAGGATACAAGATCTATCACTCCAGCAGGGAGAATTCTGTATCCGGAACTGCAATATACACTGCTTATGAAATGCTAAGAAAGAATGCAGAATATGATCTCTGCGAACTACTGCTAAGCCAATTAATGGAAAACATACAGAAAATCAAGAAGGATAAGAAGAATTCCTTTAAGTATGGTACTCTTATTGTATGTCTATTCTTCTATTTCATGAATGAGCTACCCGGAACAAGTGGATGGGTATGGCAGAATGACAAACCTGTTGCAGTCCAGATAAGAGACTATTTGCATGGACTTGGGGATGCAAAAGCGAGAAATACAGCTCTATGGGGATACTTCAAAAACTTTCAGAGCATGATGCAAGCAAGAGAGAGAATTCCCCAGTCCCTCATTGAGAAATACAAGGACTCAGTGTGCTTTATGGTTGACACTGATCAGTGCCTAATGGAGGCAGTGGAGCCAAGGACTGTCTGGATCATGCCCATGGGGTATGAAGTTGATGAACAGATAGTGGAGCTGCATGTTCAACACATGCTAAGTCAGCCCAAAGATCCTAAGGCAGAAAGGTTTGGAACCTTTGAGGAGCTGAGTGTAAAAATACATGTAGAACTCAGGGAACCTGAGATTAAAAGAAAGGTAAGAAAAGAAGTAGAGCACATTGCTCAAGGCCTAGGTATCTCAAAGGAGGCACTTGATGCCAGCCGGGAAAAGAGGAGGAAGGCCGAGGAAGAAGAGAAAAGCAAAGAAAGTGCTCCGGTTGAAACTCCCACCCGGACCAGATCATCAAAGAGACCTGCACCTTCCACAACCAAAAGTTCAAAACCGGAAGTTCAGGCATCCGGTAAGAGATCCAAGACAAAAGCCACAAGGGCTTATGGAAGCCAAAAGGATGAAGAGGAAACAGAATCAGATGAGGGAGTAAGAGAAGTAAAGAAACAGAAGAAGAAAGGATCCGGTAAGCCCTCCACAGGCCAAGACAAGGATGAAATGGCAGAGGTAACTGTTGAAAAGCCCACTCTGTCACTAGAGAGCATAATCAAGTCGGTCACGGTGGATGGAAACCTTCAACCAATGACTGAATCATATGATGACTTCAGTGAGGCCGACCAAAAGACTCTGCAGGAGGCCACAGTAAAATATCTTAACATATATAATAAGGCTTTCATTGAAATAATATCTCTTATTCCTAAAAGCCTAGAAAAGGAAATGGAAGTAAGAAAGAATAATGCTCATGCTAAAGATCTTGAGATCCGGGAGCAGATAGCTATTCAGCTATATCCTCAAATTGATCCCAAGACAATGAACATTATCTTCAAGGACTGCAAAGATGAGTTCAGAAGCAAAGCTAGGATGAATCAACTCATGCTTGGCGAGACTGACAAAGTGGCCCAAGAAACAGAAGAGATCCTCCGGAAGGCCTTCAAAAGGTTCAATCTTCCGGTTGTAGAGGATTTAGGTACAGAAACAGCTGAGGACTTGGGACCCTCTGCTCCAGAAGAAGTGGCTCATGAACAAACTAGCATCTCTCCTCCGGTTTCCCCTACAGTCTCCGGATCCAAAGAAGAAGAGCAATTACAGGAGAAGGAAGCAGTGGTGAAAGACAAAGAGGTTGACAGTTCTAAGACTGCAGAAGAAAAGAAACATCTGTCTCCGGCAAGAGACACTGCACAAACTGTTCAACAATTTTTGAGCAAAGAAACTCTAGAGATTGATGAACCGGAGCTTCTAAAAGGCCCATTTGATTTTGACTCTCTCTCTCCGGTACAAACAATGAAGATAGCTTCATTTGCAAATGCCAAGGCAAATGAAAAGCTCCTGAAGTCTCATATGGAAGACTGTGAGTTGATAGAGGCTGCTTCCGGAGTACTTGTAAAGATCATGCCATCAATCCAGATAGATCCGACAGCCTCCTCTTCCGGTAATCTAAAAACCTTAGTCAGCAGTGTTGATACACATTTTGATTCTCTAGAAAAATCAGCTGAAGAAAAGGTCCGGAAGGAATTTTTGGACAAAAGATTTTCAGAAATATTAGAATTAATCTCTAAGGATAGGAAGATTGTAAGCATTGGAATAAGGAGCTTAGAGAATGCTCTTAAGGATGGCGGTGACATCTACAAATTTTGCATATCCTGGTCAAAGGCAACAGCAGCATTTGACAAGAAAATAAAAGAGGAACAGGATAAGCTACAAAGCTTATCTCAAAGTTTTGATACTCTCTCTTCCTCTATAATAAATCAAGAATGTCAGACCATTGCAGTCTTGAATGAAATAAAAAATCTTGAGAAGGAAAGGAAGAACATCACTAACCGGATGGGAGAACTTAGAAGGATTATAATCCCTAAGTTGGAAACTATGCATGAGGCCATCAGTGATGCTCAGACCACCGCCCAAACAAAAGATCCGATAGATCTCAAGCGGGCAGAAGCTTTTGCATTTTTGCTAAGTGGTCACATTTCAATTTTGGATAGAATGAAGCAAAGTTGGGCCACAGAAATGATCCAATTGCAGACATCCTTTGCAGACATTCTTCAATATATGTGAGTATGTAAATATGCGGCTAAGTATAAGAAATTTTTGAAAATTTTGATATGCGGACCCTACCCTTTGCCATTGATGTCAAAGGGGGAGTGAGGAGCAGTGAAAAATGAGGAATCCAACTAAGGGGGAGTTCCGGAAATTGTATATAAAGACAGAGCATCAGCAAAGGGGGAGCATAGTGAAAACACTTAGTCATTTTTCACTAAGTGTTGCCATCAATGCCAAAGGGGGAGATTGTTGGCAAGAGACACTATATGGATTCATGGTTGTTGTCATTGATGGCAACAAAGGTCATCCCACATATCCGCAAGACATGATGTGTCTCTACCGGAAGTCAGAATAAAGAATGTTGTGGTCCGGTGAAGAAGAACAGAGCATGTGGCAAGGTCCGACAGATTGGTCCGGACCTCTCAGAGGAAGTGTCTTGGTGCAGTGCGGATTTGGGGAAGTCAAGAGGACTACCTTGAGTGGTATATTCCAAGGATCTAGCCTCCGGTGATGGACAAGGAAAAAGATATGAATGGTTGAGTACCGGATTCCTGAGAGACAGTGAAAACAGAGGAAGAACTGACTGGCAGAGTATCAGACTGCTTTCCGGATGGGTTACTATTGATGACAGAGGTTGTGAAGGCATGAATCATGTTTGGCCGACATGATTAATGATATCTACAAGTATATGCTTGATCCGCATTGCTTGGTGAGGAAGGATTCAGCCGACAGAATGAAAGTTTATAAGAAACTAGACTGTTCTGGATGCCGACTAGAAAGGTGATGAAATTACTTGTGCGGATATATATAGAGGATGGATTTAGTTGTGAAGTGTTGTGTTGTTGTAGAGATATATGCGAATAAGTCCAGATAAGAGCAGAGATAGCAAAAAGGATCCGGTATGTGAAAGATAGCAGAATAAAGAACAGAGGAAAGATGAAGTGCAGCAGATCAGTGTACTGAGCCTAACCGGAACTGAACTCCAGCATATGCAGATGCTTCCAATCAGTTCAAGACTGTGATTCTCATCACTTTGTAGACAGTGTGTCTTCTTGTAGGCAGTGGGCCTCTTGTGAGCAGTGTGCTCGGGCAGTGAGCCCTAATTGGCAAGTGCCATTTTTGTAATTTCCTATTCTTCTAACAGAGAATAATTTTGGGTTAATCACCCCGTGGTTTTCTCCCTTAACAGGGTTTCCACGTCAAAAATACTGTGTCATGTGTTTCTTATTTCATGGTTAATGTTTTGTGTTTGATTTTATGCTGCATCAATTAAAAGGAAAGTTCAATAAAGGAAATAATTAGGATAACTGATTCACCCCCCCCTCTCAGTTATCAACAACTTCTTCATATCTTCATGTGGCCCTGTAAAATCTCTACTGGACCACCTTAAGACACATATATATAAACCCTTTAAACCGCATCCTTTGATCCTCATCCTATCTTGGACTTTTACCTTACTGTCATCACTGTTCTTCATTGTTCCTGATTGAGACTAATTTTCTCAATATCCTCAGCACACAACTCATCCAATCCTTATCATTAATGCAACAGGAGTATGTTGACATCAATGATAACACCAGTTAGGCCCATACTTGCAACAATCTCCCCCTTTGTCATTGATGGCAACATATGATGTGAAAAACTGTTTTGACCATCAAGACAAGAACTTCTCCTTACTGTCACAACTCCCCCTATCAGCAACAACCATTCACATATCTTCTCTCCCTTTACTACTCCCCCTTTGATCAGCAACCACTTGTTTTTCACATGTCTTCTCTCCCCCTTTGACATCAATGGCAAAGGGCACATACTTGCAATTCCATCACTTCAGAATCATATTTACTACTCCCCCTGAATAGCAGCTCCCCATCATCAATCCAGACCACAAGATGTGACTGTGATATCCACCAGACTGATGCACATCAGTGTACCTTAGTTCATCATCGGAGGGGCAATAACCCCTAACTTCTCCCTGAGATACTCAAAAGAGTCCTTAGGTAGAGGTTTAGTAAAGATATCTACAATCTGATCCTTAGATGACACAAACTCCAATTTGACTTCATTCTTGTTCACTTGCTCTCTTAGAAAGTGAAACTTGATAGATATATGCTTTGTCTTTGAATGCAACACCAGATTCTTAGATATACTTATAGCACTTGAATTATCACAGAAGATTGTGATACGTTCCTCATACTCCACTTTGATATCTCTTAGCATCTGCTTCATCCACAAAACTTGAGTGCAACTACCTACTGCTGCAATATATTTTGCTTTAGTTGTAGACAGAGATATTGCCTCTTGTTTCTTGCTTAGCCAAGAAACCAATCTCTTCCCCAAAAAGAATGCTCCACCACTGGTACTCTTCTGGTCGTCCACATCTCCTGCCCAATCCGCATCTGTATATGCATGAAGAGAGAAATCATGATCTCTAGGATACCATAGACCATACTCAACAGTCCCTTTTAGATATCTAAAAATCTTCTTGATTGCCATGACATGGGATTCTCTAGGATCAGCCTGGAATCTAGCAATAAGACCAATAGCCTGCATAATGTCTGGTCTAGTTTGAGTGAGATACAACAGTCCTCCAATCATTGACCTATACTTTGTCTGATCAGCCTTAGGAGAGTCATCATCTTTGCTCAATTTGCATCCAGTTGCCATGGGAGTATTCATTGGTTTTGAGTCTTCCATCCCAAATTTCTTTAACAATTCTTTCACATATTTGGTCTGAGAAATGAAGATCCCTTTCTTTGTTTGAGTGATTTGCAGACCCAAGAAGAAATTCATTTCACCAAGCATGGACATCTAAAACTCACTTTTCATTTGACTTGCAAAAGTTTTACACATACTATCTCTTCCTCCAAAAATGATATCATCAACAAATACTTCAACAATCAAGATGTTTTCATAATCAATTTTGAAATATAAATTACTATCAGTAGTACCTTTATTGAAATCAATCTTCAAAAGATGCTTATCCAATCTTTCATACCAGGCTCTTGGGGCTTGCTTAAGTCCATACAGTGCTTTCTTCAACTTGCAGACCATATCACCATGATCAAACAATTGAAATCCATCCAGTTGCTCTATGTACACTTCTTCTTCCAAGTCACCATCAGGAAGGCAGACTTAACATCCATCTGATATACCTTGAAATCCTTGAAGGCAGCAAAGGCAAGAAATAATCTGACTGCTTCAATTCTTGCCACCGGAGCAAAAGTTTCTTCAAAATCAACTCCTTCTATTTGAGAGTAACCCTTGCAGACCAATCTAGCTTTATTTCTGATTACTTCACCAACCTCATTCAGTTTGTTCTAGAAGACTCATTTTGTTCCAATCACATTCTTGTTTCTAGGTCTGGGAACAAGATCCCAAGTGTGATTTTTCTCAATTTACATCAGTTCTTCTTCCATTGCTTTAGTCCAATTTTCATCATTGCAAGCTTCATTCGTTGTCTTAGGTTCAATCTTTAAAATCAGACAATACTCTTCTAAATCTTGAGCAATTCTCCTTCTTGTTTGTTCTCCTTTGCTTTTATCACCTAAGATCTTATCTTCAGAGTGGTTTAGTCTTACATACCTGGGAACTTTGGGAATTTCTTGCACTTCTGATTCTTGATTAGGCTCATTGAAACTCATCTCTTCTTCCTGATTTACCGAATTAGTTTGAATCTGTCTTTCAGAGGAGGCTTAGGCTCCTTGAATCAAAGCACCATTCTGATCATCTTCTTCATATTCATAAAACCTTGAGGGTTTTTCAATTCCTTCATCAAACTTCACATTTGTGCTTTCTATTATTTTTCTCAGTCTCTTGTTGTAACACCGGTATGCTTTGCTTTGAGTAGAGTAACCCAAGAATATTCCTTCATCACTTCTAGCATCAAACCTAGATCTTCATCTCTTTTAATGTAACATTTGCTACCAAAAACTCTGAAATACCTCACAGTAGGAGTGATGCCAAACCAAAGTTCATAAGGAGTCTTACCAATATTGCTTCTAATTTGAACTCGATTGAGAGTATAGACTGCACTGCTGACAGCTTCTCTCCAATAGATCTGAGGAACATTTTTTTCCATCATCATGGTCCTAGATGCTTCCTGGATGGTCTAGTTCTTTCTCTCCACTACTCCATTCTACTGTGGAGTCCTAGGAGCAAACAACTGTCTCTTTATTCCATGTTTCTCACAGAACTCTAAGAACTCACTGAATGTGAATTCCCCACCTCTATCAGACCTCAGACATTTCAATTTTAATCCGGTTTCATTCTCTACCATAGCCTTGAATATTTTGAATTTCTAAAGAGCTTTTGATTTCTCTTTTAGAAAGGTTACCCACATCATCCAGGAATAGTCATCAATTAGTAACATGAAGTATCTATCACCTTGTACACTCCTAATTCTTGCCGGACCACAAAGATTAGTATGAACTAAGTCCAATAATCCAATAGAAGACAGTTCCTTACTTTTGAATGTGACTCTGCTCAACTTACCCAACTGACATTCTTTGCACAAGCTATTAGTAGGTTTCACCAATTTTGGAAGATCTCTTACAGCCTGAGTGTTGCTTATCTTGATGATATTATCAAAATTCATGACACATCCTCATATGCCATAACCAACTCTGATCAACTTGAACAAATAAGCAACTTTTCCCAGTGCCAACCAAGTGGAAGATATTACCTTTAGTTTGAGTACCGGATGCAATCTTTGTTCCAGAACTTTCAAAGATCTTGCATTTTCCATTTTTGAATTAGAGATCATAGCCTTTGTCTACCAACTGTCCAACACTGAGAAGATTGTGCTTCAATCCTTCAACATATAGTATATTACCGGTTTTGTTCCTTCCATCAAAAGAAATAGTTCCTCTTCCTCTGATTCTACCAGCAGAATTATCACCAAACTTTAGCATTCCTCCTTCATACCTTTCCAAATCTATGAATTTATTTTTGTCACCTATCATATGGTGAGAGCATCCACTGTCAATGACCCAGTCATCCTTTTCTTCAACTTGGGCAGCCAGAGCTCTTTCTACAACTTTATGATTAACAGATACAGAGGATATTGGTTCTTCTTCCTTGATGGCAATAAACACCCATTCACTTCCGGATTTGTTTCATGTCTCTGATTCATCATCTATTACTCCTTCATTATCATCTTCTTCATGAACATAGTAACAATTCTTTTGGAACCTTGATCTGTTAGGATTTGGTCTTGAAAATCTTTCCAAACATCTTGAGGCAAAATGACCAATCTTATTGCAGTTGAAACACTTAAAAGGCAATTTTCCTTCATACTTACCGGATCCTCTTGGCAGTCTTTTTGCAATAAGGGCTTCAAGTTGAGCAGTTTCAGCTTCTTCTTCTTCCAGGTTTTTTCTTGCTTTTTCATACCATGAAAATTTCCTTGATGAGTTCTCTCTCGAATCAAACCTTTGTTTACCTTTAGCAAAGGCACTAGCTTTGAATATTGATTCAATCTTGGGGGGGTCATCTCCAAACTCGGTCATTTCAAATGCAGCCAATTTGCCAGCCAATTGATCTCTTGTGACAGTTGTATGGGCTCTGAATTCTTCAATGGCAGCAATCTTGATCTTATAGGAAGTAGGAAGAGATCTGAGAATTTTGCCAACAATCTCATTTTCATCCAAGACTCCACCAGCATTTCTAATTCCACAAACAAGTTCATTTACTCTTGGCATAAAAGTAGTGATATTTTCATCTTCTCTCATCTTCAGATTTTTGAATTTTCCTTTCAGACTTTGTAACCTTGCACATTTGACATACTTGTCTCCTTCATGCAAAAGTTCCAGTTTTTCCCAACTCTCATTAGCAGTTGGTAAGTCAACAACATTTGAAAGCTCTGAATCAGATAATGCACTTAGAAGAGCTTCTATGGTCCGCAGATTGTTTTCAGCATCTGTGATTTCAGTTGGGGATTTCGGACCACCCTGTGGAGGAGTATACTTCGTTGAAGCCATGTTCCAGTATTGTGTTCCCATACATTTCAAGTGACAAGTCATGCAACTTTTCCAAAGATTGAAATTGGTTCCGTCAAAATTCGGACTATCCTTCTTGTAGGATGACATCCTGGATCTCCTCAAGCAGTTAAGCTCTTGTAGAGGAACTTGGCTTTGATACCAATTGTTAGATTTAGGGCAGACAACTAAGAGGGGGGGTGAATCAGTTGTACAAAACTTTCTTCCAAGTTAAACACTTAACTCCACATTGTTATTCAGTAGCATAATAGTAAATCAATCATGGAAACAATATGTAGCAAATCAAAAGCAGAAGCACATTAACACATGAGACACCAAGATTTTGACATAGAAAACCTAGTTAAGGGAAAAACCATGAGGTGATTAACCCAAGATTGTATTCTCTGTTAGAAGAATAGAAAGAACAAATGGCACATGCCAATTAGGGCTCACTACCTGAGCACACTGCTCACAAGAGGCTCACTGTCTACAAGAGACACACTGTCTACAAAGAAATAAGTATGACCTACTTGAACTGGAAGATAGCATCTTCACTATGCTTGAATCAGTTCCATTTAAGCCCAATACTTCTGCTCTACCTTTCACTCTCCTCCTTTCTACCACACACTTATCTCCACAAGGACACATTTGAAATGACTTCGCAATCCCTTATTTATACAAGACATTAACTTAGGAATGATCATCTAAGTCGGCAAACATCAACAAGATCATCGACAAGATGTGTAACTCATCCAGTCGGCCAATCTCAAGAAGAACATCATCAACCGGAAGTTATTCTTCAATTGTGAGCTCCAACTCCAATGTGGACCACCAACACGAACTGGACACAATCCAAAGACCTCCACAAGCTTGCCTGAATCACCAAGAACATCCACGCTTCATCTGCTTACTGAAATCCTTCTCTCCTTCATCTGAAACCTCAAGAACATAGTCTATCATTACTGTCACAAAGGAATAGATGCTTTCAGACCTTCAAACCAGGAAAAAATTGAGTTGACACTTCATAAAGACTTACTCAACACTCCCTCGAATCCGTAGAACAGGATAAAGCATTTTCGGATTTCACTGGACCTGTTTGTATCACTCTGTCACCTCTGGACACCTACCGGAACCAGTTTTACTTGAGTGGCCACAACTTCTTCATATCTTCATGCGGACCTCTGAAATCTCTACTGGACCACCTTAAGACACATATCTGCAAACCCTTTAAACCGCATCCTCTAATCCTCATCCTATCTTGGACTTTTACCTTACTGTCATCACTGTTCTTCACTATTCCTAATTGAGACTAATTTTATCAATATCCTTAGCACACAACTCATCCAATCCTTATCATTAATGCAACAGGAGTATGTTGACATCAATGACAACACCAGTTAGGCCCATACTTGCAAGAGAAGTCTTGTTTCACAATTTAGTTAGTATGCTTATTGGTTCATTTTATTATTCTATCGTCAAATTGGTTGTTCGCAATCCTATTTTGCATAGTGTTGTATGGTGTTGGAGCATCTCGTTAAGCATTTAGTACACACACACACATATGGAAATGACTTTACATTTATATGTATGATAAATTCTGAATACTTGTAAATACTATGATTACTAATATTCTTTGTTATTACCAATATTTAATGCCTATATATGCATACATACATACGTACATACATACATACACACACGAGTGTGTGTGTGTGTGTATTAATGTTTACTTATGAATTTATAAGCATATAACTATAAATATACATAAATATACTTATTGAGAAACAAATATTATGGAGTTTTTGAGTTATATGTTCAACCATTAAGGTGGTGTTAGAATCTTAGATGTTAATCTTAAGACTAAACACTTTTCTAAGGAGTCATGTCTAGCCTAGTAGACTATTAATTAAGTTGGATTTTGAAAAGACTATATTAGTTATTCTAGCATAAATCATTATTTATGAAGCAGTCCTTAGGATTGAAGCTAGAGCTAAAGTGAGGTAAAAATCTTCTATGTAATTGGTTTCTTGTTCAGTTTTTTCATGCAACATTTATGAGCATTCTCTTCCTAGTGGATGATTCTTGGTAGTGGATTTTTTGGTTATTATGTTATTTTTCATTTTGTTTGAAGAGCTATGTTTTTCCATTTTTGCATGTTGATCTTTCTGTAAGGCCATACCATGGATTCATCATTTATTCTTGTGGGAATACAATTATTTTTTAATATAATTCAAGGTCATACCATGGATTCATCCTTTATTCCTATGAGAATTTAATTATTTTTTAAAATAAGTTTGTTGTTGGTTTTGGTCAAAAAGGATACATGATGTATGTTGCAAAAAACTTGTGGAATTGATACTAAAGAAAAGGTATTATGTCGAGAGTAAAGGTGGTTTATGTAGAAGAAAGTTTCTAGTTCAACCTACTCGGTGCCTAGTTTAACATCTATCATTTTTTCTTGAGTATTTGGTTGTTGAAGAATATGTTGAAGTTTCATAATAATTGTCAGAAGATTACATTCTTTAAGAACCCTGTTATTTTGGTAAATAGTTGATGCTAAAAAAAAATTATTAAGTTTTGGTTGCACATGGGTGTAGTTGAGAGATAACATTAACCAGTTGGTCTTCATTATCCTTGATATCAATCAAAAGAGGCACCATAAACAAGTTGCTCTTGATTTGCAACACAAATAGTGGTTTTACGACTACCCATGTGAATTAAGGGGGGGATGCAACAATAATGTACATACTCCTAGGAGTAGTAGGATAATATTTTATATTTTGTATTTCCTAGCTACACTAGAAGCTGAACAATCATCTAGAAGATGAACTAAACAATCATTTTCATATTGGAAATATGTACATTGTATCTCTGGAAAGAAGAAGCTTTCATTGAATATTTTTCTAGTTGTCCAATTCTCATGTATTTCATTTTTTAAATTTGTACGCATTTCATTCCCGAGCCTGATAGTTTGGTTGAAGTTTGGTTTCACAATTTAGTTAGTATGCTTGTTGGTTCATTGTATTATTCTATCGTTAATCCGGTTATTGGCAATCCTATTTTTTATAGTGTTGTATGGTGTTGGAGCATCTTGTTAAGTGTTTAGCACACACACACACATATGCAAATGACTTTACATTTATATAAGTATGATAAATTTTGAATACTTGTAAATACTATGATATTACTAATATTCCTTGTTTTTACAAATAGTTTTTGATAAAGATAAGCAGCAAAAGCAAGGGTGTCGATCCCTAATACAAAATAGCCCAGGGGGCACACAAAAGAGGCACAGGGTGCCAGAATAGGAATACTAAACCATCAGAGACAGTGGACTGACAACAGACGAACAGGACACCAACCCACAAAAAATAGCACAGAGCAAAAAACATAGTAGACTAATTGAATAGTTGTCTGCAATCTTCCATCAAAAAGTTGTACATGTCTTTGTAGTCTTTCAGATTCTTCTTCCCAATGTCGTGCTTGTTCATTTCCAATTTCTGCAACACGACCAAGGTAGTGGTCGAGCAATGCATCACTTTAGAATTAAACTGAGCAAGAATTTTAAAATTCTTCTCCAACTTAGTTAGTCTACCATTCATATCAGCAATCACAGTCACCTCCTTGGAGCTAGTTTCACCATCTTTGTTGACCAGAACTTTTTCCATCTGGTTGGTCAGTGTCTCAAAATCTGAACCAGGCAAATTCATTTCAAGAAATAGGCTAAGGCCTTCCACGTCCATAGCATCACCATCGTCTGACCCAGTAGTCTCCTCCACCTTCTCAGTATTATCCTGGTTGTCAATAGTCTCCTCTTTCTTTACAGTCTTCTATTATTACCAATAGTTAATGCCTATATATACATACATACATATATATTTATATATTATACACGTATGTATGTATATTTGTATATACACATACATACACACACATGTGTGTGTATTAATGTTTACTTATGAATTTATAAACATATGACTATAAATATACATAAATATGTTTATTTAGAAACAAATATTATGGAGTATTTGAGTTGTATGTTCGACCATTAAGTGGTGTTAGAATCTTAGATGTTAATCTTAAGACTAAACACTTTTCTAAGGAGTCATGTCTAGCCTAGTAGATTATTAATAAGTTGGATTTTGAAAATACTATATTATTTATTTTGACAGAAACCAACATTTATGAAGCAGTCCTTAGGATTGAAGCCAAGGCTAAAGTAAGGTAAAAATCTTCTATGTAATTGGTGTCTCATTTAGTTTTTTCATGCAACATTTATGAGCATTCACTTCGTAGTGGATGATTCTTGGTAGTGGCTTTTTTTGGTTGTTATGTTGTTTTTCATTTTGTTTGAAGAGCTATGTTTTTCCATTTTTGCATGTTGATCTTTATGTAAGGCCATACCATAGATTCATCATTTATTCTCATGGGAATACAATTATTTTAATATAATTCAAGGTTGTACCAAGGATTCATCCTTTATTCCTGTTGGTTCCCAAAATAACAGCAACACAATACTCTAAAACTTTCCTAAATCACATAGGCCAGGGATTGTCGTCAGGCTGAAAGGAAGAGGTTTGTCAACAAGTTCTGGGTGATTTTGGCCAACTACAGGAGTAGGTAAACTCCTTTTCTCTTCGATCTCAGCTTAAACTCTGGAGGGATATTCCAAGGGGTTTTATACCTAAGTATGTATTAAAATCAAACCAGATGAACAACTAAAAATAAGAACAACCAAACCCAGATTGCCCTCTTAGCCCCAAATCTATCACTGAACTAAGAAAACATGGTTGTTGTATGACCCCTATATAGTTAATAAGTGCAATCCTATATAATGAGGATGCATGAAGACTACTTCTGCTTCTAAAATGAGATGTATAGTTTTTGTTTTGAAGATGGGTTATCTAAGGCTACTTAGACCGGTGCCTATCCATTGGGCTGTAGAGTTAAATGTAAAACAAAGGAAAACAATCATATAAAAGTGTATAACTGTTTGGTTGACGTATCAAATGCAAAGAAATCACTATCAGATTACTGAAAATACTTAAGAATCACAGACCATACCACATTTCTCCCTATGCAATACTAAAATGATCGTTCATAAAGCTTGGGAATGAATTAAGAACTGTCATATTCATCAAATCAGAGCTTACAATCACAACATGAAATGTGGTAAAAGCAAACTGGAACTGCGATTATAGTTTACTAAGAAAAACACATATAGTAGTGGAGAAAAACAATAATCTAATACACAGATTTGAATTGTATTACATACACTTCATGACTTATTCATGTATAAACATAGCCTGCACAATATCCTTTATTAACCTGCCTCCTAGAGCTCATAATCTTGTTGAGAAAAATGTTCAAAGGCACAAGACAACTGAGACGGGGGGGGTGAATCAGTTGTATCAAAACTTTAACTTCTTAAAAAAAAACACTTTCACATTCACTTAATCTAACTCTTTATTCTGTTATGAAAATTAACCATGAATAGAAGAATCAAAACATGAACATATCAACACCATACACACATGAACACCATATTTTTATGTGGAAAACCCTAAACAAGGAAAAACCACGTTGAGTGTTAGCTAACAATATAATGTAGTAACAATACCGAATATCAAAAGTGGCTCACTGCCAAAGGGCTCACTACCCAGGGTTCACTGCCCAAAAG
Source organism: Cunninghamia lanceolata (assembly GCA_027924645.1). Lineage (NCBI taxonomy): Eukaryota > Viridiplantae > Streptophyta > Pinopsida > Cupressales > Cupressaceae > Cunninghamia > Cunninghamia lanceolata. The sequence goes on from BSBN01001101.1 coordinate 15,711,251, forward strand.
AATGGCTCACTGTCGAGGTTAGCTCACTGTCGGGGGTTGGCTCACTGCCGGGGGTCGCTGATGAAGGGGGTAAATCATAAAACACACAATAATAGAAATTGCACACAGAAAATAGAATGATATTTTATTAATATGCGCAAAATATTACATTACAGAAGCTCAAATACAATCAAAGGATGAATACCCTACAGGCTGCAACGCATTACAGCTCCCTCTCTCAAGACTCTGGAATCTTTAGCCTTCTGTAACCCCAAATCAACTAGGGTTTCTATTTTCTCACCTTTTCTTGACTCTACACCTTTCCCCTTAATTTTACTACCCCAAGGGTTCCCAAAAATGGTCATATATAGCCCTTTTTGGCAGCCACCAGCTTAATTTCAAAATTTGCATCTCCCTCCAAAAATAGGTCAACTTCGCAGGGCCGTAACTTTCGATCCAACTGTTGGATTTTCAAATATAATACCTTTTTGGAAATCTCTCGAAAAGACGGTTGTGCACAAGCAGTACTTAAAAGAAGATTGCTTGGATTTCCCAACAAATTTCAAGCCCATCCGGAGCCTCTAAGTGCCTCAAATTTGACTTTGAATATTTCAATAGGATTTTTGGAATTTGAAATTTTAATATCTCACAAATGACAAATGATATTGAAGTGATTTCTTCACCATTAGCTTCAATTCACCATTCTGGAGGTCTGTGTAAGATTTGTATCCAACCGTGCACAAATGCAAACTTACTAAAAATAGTAACCCTGCCAAATTTAGCCCTTTTGAAAAGAAACAACATTTTGTTTTTTGGTTGATGCAAGATTTCTCTTACACCCTAGATGCTCCTACATCAGTGGCTCACTGCCAAAGGGTGAATTGATTTAGTAACATCTACACCATGCCTAAGTTTAGTTCCATTGAAGCGCAATATATCTCATTTGCTCTACTCTGCTTTTACACTTTGCACGTATCTTTCCATCTTCACATGATCACACCTCAATCATGAATTCATTACATACATTTATACCTATCATCAACCTTGGATTGAACATCAAGGTCGGTATTACATTCTACAACCATTGGAACTTTCTCCAAGGTCGGCATACATACATGAATCAAATTAGGACTAGACCTAAACAAACTTGCGAGGTAAATGAATGAAGGATGAACACATCACAACTTAGATTGAACCCAAATACATCCTCACACACTTGGACATGCTTCCACAATCCACGAATCACCTTTGCAAAAAGTGTGACAAATCAGGTCGGCCAAAATTTATGCACATATCAAGAACACTTAGAAACATGCTTGCAAGATCTTTATTGTAGCTTATGGATCAAGGACATGCCTTCAACACATCCTGGAGACATCCATGAACAACTAGAATCACTTGGGAGTTGACAAATCCAACTGCAACAGATCTCACTTGAACACAACATATATCACTTGAAGAACATATCACATACTACTTATCAGACACTGTCTAACTCTACTAATTAGAAACTTGCTTTCCAGAGCTTCAAATTACATATCCTTTGGAATGAAGATGACTAAGGACCTTATAATCTTAATTCTAGAACCGCAAAGTCAAAATCCAATCTGCGGAGAAATGTGGAACAAAACACTTTCTCCCTGTCACTCTGCAAGCCTTGCCAAGCTAGTGCAGGAGCACCCCTTCAACAGGATCAACATACACAAGAGGGAGAAGAAGAAAACTAATGTTATCTTATAGCATCTTCAAAATGTAACATTCTATATTGGCATTTCATGTTTGTAAACTCCAAACTTGACATTTTTGACAGTTTGGATTAAGGGAAGGGTTAATCAAGGTGTCTTAGCATTAAGAGTTTTGTTGTCCTGTGCAAAGCAGGTGTCATGTAATTAATTAGGGGTTTCTACCAATAATTTTGGAAAACTCAAATCCCAAAAACAGAGGGGAATGTCGATCTCTCACCGTTGGGAATGATAAATAGGAAATCCTCTGGAATAGAGTGAGGGAGTAGTGGTGATGTGTTTTTGGTTTTTTTTGGTAAAACAGTTGAATGTAATTCTGAAATGTTAAGAAAGAGGAATAGAAGTTCTGCAAATTGTTTTCTATCCAGATTCTGAATGCTATGTAGATACTCTGTGTAGAAATTCATTATGTGTAGGATTTGTATATAATTTAGTTAGTACCTCTGTGGTCGAATTGACTGGATAAATCCATTCCACTGGTGGATTTCTGGGAAATCAGTGGAATGGAATTGTAAACTAATCCCCCATTTTTTGTTTATTTGTTTGACTGTTAAGTATGGTGGGATAGAAGTTGCAGAACCCTTTTCTGAGAAAATTGTCATTAAGTATGTGTATATACTACATTTGCAAGGTGAATATTTTGTGTATCCGTCAGTTGTGTCTGTATGTGTATCACTGAATAGTTCAAGTGTCAATACCAGTCAATAATGTATGTTCTGAAGGCATCGGCATAAGTTTCATTGGTGTCACCGACGGAGGAGGCATCGGCGTGAGATTTAGCATCAATGTGTCGAAATTGTGTTCAACCGACGTTGACAAGTCCCACCGATGATAGTATGTGTTAAGTCCATCGGGGTGAAGCAAGACGTCGGTGGAAGGATTTCAAGTTAGGTTGACAGTGGATGTCTGGCCGATGGTTCTAACCATCAGGGAGAGGTGACATATCGGCGAAGGAGAATAACGTTGTGCCGATTGACGAAGTCACATCGATAGTAGGTGCATCGGCGTAGGTATTACCATCGGAGAATGGGAGGAAAGTCTGGCCGAAGAAGCATGTCTAGCTGACGGAGGAATTGCCATAGTGATCGGGGTGACAAACTGAAGGTGTCACCGATGAAGGGCATATCGATAAGAGATTAGGTATCGGAAGGTGAGTGGAAGGTTTCACCAACAAGGGTGGTCATGCCAATAGATGCGAGGAGAGGGGAACAAAGGTTCTGTCGGAGTGAGATGTGTATCAACGTAAGATTTGGAGAGGGAGCCGATAGCCATTGTTAGGCCGATAGGGAATATTGGCGAGACAGTTTATTAACTCTTGCCGATGGAAGGGTGAATTACACGTTTCTGCTGACGCCTTCACCAGTTTATAAGCTTCTACTGTGTGACTCTGCATCACAGGCACAATCTTCAAACTGGTGAATAGAACTTTTTCTGCACGGCGATCCAGACCACCAAATTTAGGATTTAGCATCTTCAAACACTTATCTAAAGCATATCGAAAGCTCATACTCCAGTCTTCACTACAGAGAAAACACAGAGCAAAATACTCAGACAGTGTTCTTCAATAAATCAACAAAAAACACTATCAAAAGATACAGTTGGCACCAATGACAACACAAACATGTTGACATCAATGACAACACCAGTTAGCACATACTTGCAACAATCTCCCCCTTTGTCATCGATGGCAACATATGATGTGAAAAACTTGTTCTACCATCAATACAAAACTCCCTCTTTCTTTTTATACTTCTGCACTCTTACTCCCCCTGAGTTTTTCACATGATCTCTCTCCCCCTTTGACATTAATGGCAAACGGCATCACATCTCTTCTACTGCACATACTTGCACATTTCTTCTTTGATCAGTCTGAAACCATTCTTTACTCCCTTTGAATGCAGAAATCATCTCAAACCACTACCTGCTCCCCCTGAGAGGTAGCCTCCAACATCAGTCCAAAAAAGAGAAATGTACTTTGAAGCACATTGGACTGATGCACCTTCCAATTCATCTAGTTCAAGAAAGGAGGGGCAATAACCCTTAATTTCTCCTGGAGATACTCAAATGTGTCTTTTGGAAGAGCCTTAGTGAATATATCAACAACTTGATCTTTTGTAGGCACATACTCAAGTTTTACCTCATTCTCTACAACTTTCTCCCTCAAGAAGTGATACTTGATTGAAATGTGCTTTGTCTTTGAATGCATTACTAGATTCTTTGAAATATTTATGGCACTTGTGTTATCACAAAGAATAGGAATTGGCTCATCAAACTAGATTTTGATATCCTTCAAAGTCTGCTTCATCTAGAGCACCTGAGTGCAGCATGATACTGCAACAATATATTATGCTTCTGTAGTAGACAAGGAGACTGATTCTTGTTTCTTGCTATGCCAGGACACTACTCTATTTCCAAGGAAGAATGCACCTCCACTTGTGCTTTTCCTGTCATTAGCACATCCAGCCCAATCTGCATCTATATAGGCACTCAAAGAAAAATTATTGTTCTTAGGATACCACAAGCCATGATCAGGAGTGCCCTTCAAGTACCTGAATATTCTCTTTACTGCCATCACATGTGATTCTCTTGGATTTGATTGAAATCTAGCCATAAGACAGACTGCACGCATGATATCTGGTCTAGTAGCAGTCAAGTAAAGTAGTCCTCCAATCATTGATCTATACTTTCTTTGATCAGCCTTAGGAGATTCATCATTCTTGCTCAGTTTACAACTAGTAACCATAGGAGTGCATACCAGTTTAGAGTCCTCCATTCCAAACTTCTTCAACAATTCCCTGACATATTTTGATTATTAAATGAAAATACCTTTGTCTGTCTGATTGATTTGTAGTCCAAGAAAGAAATTCATCTCACCACACATAGACATCTCAAATTATTTTTGCATTTCATTTGCAAAGTTCTTGCACATATCTTCATTTCCACCAAATATGATATCATCTACATATGCTTCAATAATCAGGATTTGATCTTTGCTCACCTTGATATACAGATTGCTATCTGCGGACCCTTTACTGAAACCCTGTTGCAGCAAATACTTATCTAGTCATTCATACCAAGCTCTGGGAGCTTGCTTCAGTCCATACAAGGCCTTCTTCAATTTGCATACCATGTCTAGTTTGTCTGATAACTGGAACCCATCTGGTTGCTCTATGCAGACTTCTTCTTCTAGCTCACCATTTAGGAAGGCAAATTTCACATCCATCTGATATACCTTGAAATCTTTGTGTGCTGCAAATACCAAAAATAGTTTGATAGCTTCCATTCTTGCTACCGGAGCATAGGTCTCTTCATAATCAATTCCTTCAACTTGTGAGTAGCCTTTACTCACAAGTCTTACCTTATTTCTTACAACTTCTCCATCTTCATTCAATTTGTTTCAAAAAACCCACTTTGTTCGAATCACATTCTTGTTTGAAGGTCTAGGGACAAGTTCCCAAGTCTTGTTCTTCTCAATCTAAGATAATTCTTCTTTCATTGCCTTAATCTAATGTTCATCATTGCATGCTTCATTCACTGTTTTAGGTTCCACTTTTGAAAGTAGACATAGATTTACTTGTTCCTCTGCATCCTACTTCTTGTCATCACACCTTTCCTTTTGTCACCAATAATTTGATTTCAGCATGATCTCTTTACACATACCTTGGAGTTTTAGGATTTCTTACCAGAGCTTCATCTTGAGTTTCTTCTTCTTCCAGAGCAGATTGTTCTTCAATGTGAACTTCCTTTTCTTTGCCTTTTTCAATCTTTTATGTATCAGCAGGTTCATCTGACTCATATCCATCTAGTTGGATATCTTCATCTACCTTTACATTTGCACTTTCAATGATCTTTCTTAGTCTTTGTTATAGCGCCGGTAAGCCTTGCTCTTAGTGAAGTATCCAAGGAATATACCTTCATCACATCTAGCATCAAACTTTCCTGATTCTTCGTCTCTTTTGATGTAGCATTTGCTTCCAAAAACTTTGGAGTATTTGATAGTAGGAGCTCTACCATACCACAGTTCATAAGGTGTTTGTTTCTTCTGCTCTAACTTGCACTCTATTCTAAATTTAGATAGTAGTATGTATTGCTTCTTTCCAGTACACTTTTGGTAAGTCTACTTCCTTGATCATTGCTCTGGTAGCTTCTTGAACAATTTTATTCTTCCTTTCAACCACTCCATTTTGTTGAGGAGTCTGAGGAGAAGATAAATGTCTCTTTATTCCATGTTCTTCACAAAAAGTATTGAACTCATTTGAGGTAAACTCACCACCTCTGACAGATCTTAAGCATTTGATTCTCAAATCCAATTCATTTTCAACCATAGCTTTGAATGCTTTGAATGCTTTGAACTTATCTAAAGCTTCTATCTTTTCTCTAAGAAACGTAACCAAAGACATTCTTGATAAATCATCAATGAGAAGCATGAAATACTTTTCACCTTGCAAAATTCTTGTTCTTGTGGGACCATAGAGGTCTGTATCCACCAACTCTAGCAAACTGGTAGAGGATTGTTCTTTGCTTCTAAAGGTAGTCTTTGTCATCTTTCCAAATTGGCATTCTTTGCATATAGCATTTGCAGGCTTCACAATCTTGTGCAGGTCTCTTACAGCATGAAATGTGCTTATTCTCACCAGATTATTGAAGTTAATGTGACACATTCTTCTATGCCATAGACAACTTTCATCTAACTTAGCCAACAAACAACATTTTTTAGTACCTTTCAAATGATAGACATTACCATGAGTCTTCTTACCAACAACAATTAGGGTTCCGGAACTATTCTATATCTTACACCCATTGTCCTTGAACACAAGATTATACCCTTTGTCACACATTTGTCCAACACTTAGTAGATTATGCTTTAGGCCCTTGACATAAAAAACATCATCTGTATTATGCTTACCATCAAAGGTAATAGATCCTTTCCACAAATCTTACTAGTTGCATCATCACCAAACCTGACAAGTACTCCATCATACTTTTCAAACTTAACAAACTTACTCTTTTCTCCTGTCATGTGGTTTGAACATCTACTTTCAATGATCCATTCATCTTCCTTTTCAGCATGAAATGCGGACAACTCTCCTAGACTTTCTTCCTTCACACAGCTTGCAAGATTAGCAGAAACAAGTTCTCCTCTAAGTACAATAAACAAGCATTCACTACTATTACCATCATCAGATACACCATCATCATCTCTAACATAATAACTCTTTCTTACCATATTTCCTTTGATTTCATTGATTTTCAAAGCTCTATTAGAACATATTAAAGCATAATGACCAATTTTATCACAACTAAAGCATTTGAAAGGTAACTTACCTTTGAATTTTCCTTTGATGCCCCTCTTTATTCTGCTTGCAAATTTAGCTTCTAGCTCTGCAAAGTCTTCATCATCTGATTCCATAGCATATTTCTCTGATCTAATAGTCTTAGTTGCTTCCTTGGCCTTCAAAGAAGTCTCAGTTTTCACAGGGCTATCAGTACTAACAAACTCTCTTATTTCAAAAGCAGTTAGTTTACCAAGTAATTGATCTTTTGAAAGCTTGCCCAATTCCAACAACTCTTCAATGGCATATACCTTGTGACTATAAGATTTGGGAAGAGTTCCGAGTATCTTATCTATAACATCCTCATCCTTTAATTCTCCACCAAGACCCCTGATGTTGCTGACAACTTCATCAATCTTTTGTAAGTAAATTGTTATGTTCTCACCTTCAACCATTCACATGGTTTCATATGTGGTCTTCAAATTCTGCAACTTGACCTTCTTGGCAGATGCATCACCTTCATAGATTTTATTTAATTTGTCCCAAATCTCATAAGTAGTTTCTAGATTCACAACTTTTGCCATTTCAGTGTTAGACAAGGCATTTAACAGAGCATTTTTTGCTTTGTTATTAGCCTCAAACTCTTTAATCTCTTCTTCAAAATCCATATCTTTAGGAACTATGTATTTATCTTTAACCATTGCCCAAACATTATAACCAAGAAAAATGAGATAACTTTGCATTCGTACCTTCCAATAGGCATAGTTAGATCCATAGAACTAAGGAATGTCTTTCTTGTGTGCCATCTCGGATCTACCTTAAGCTGTTAGGCTTTCTTCAAAGGAACCTCACTCTGATACCAATTGTTGAAAGCCACAAGACAACTGAGAGGGGGGTGAATCAGTTGTATCAAAACTTTAACTTCTTTAAACCAAAAACACTTTCACATTCACTTAATCTAACTCTTTATTCTGTTATGAACATTAACCATGGATAGCATAATCAAAACATGAACATATCAACACCATACAAACATGAACACCAGATTTTTACATGGAAAACCCTAAACAAGGAAAAACCATGGTGAGTGCTATCTCACAATATAATGTAGTAACAATACCAAATATCAAAAGTGGCTCACTTCCCAAAAGAATGGCTCACTACCAAAGGGTGGCCCACTGCCGAGGGTTGGCTTACTATCGGGGTTGACTCACTGTCAGGGTTGACGTACTGCCAGGGGTGGCACACTATCGGGGTTGGGTCACTGCCAAAGGGTGAACTGGTTTAGTAGCATCTACACCATGCCTGAGTTCAGTTCTATTAAAGCGCAATATATCTCCTCTGCTTTGTTCTGCTTTTACACTTCGCACTTATCTTCGCATCTTCACACAATCACACCTCAATCATGAATTCATTACATACATTTATACCTATCATCAACCTTGGAATGAACATCAAGGTCAGCATTACATTCTACAACCATTGGAACTTTCTCCAAGGTCGGCATACATACATGAATCAAATTAGGACTAGACCTAAACAAACTTACAAGGTAAATGAATGAAGGATGAACATACCCAAATACATCCTCACACACTTGGACATGCTTTCACAATCCATGAATCACCTCCACAACAAGTGTGACAAACCAGGTCAGCCAGAACTTATGCACATATCAAGAACACTTAGAAACATGCTTGCAAGATCTTCATTGTAGCTTGAGGATCAAGCACATGCCTTCAACACATCTTGGAGATATCCACGAACAACATAGAATCACTTGGAAGTCAACAAATCCAACCGTAGCAGATCTCACTTGAACACAACATATATCACTTAAAGAACATATCACTGACTGCTTCTTATCAGACACTATTTAACTCTGCTAACTAGAAACTTGCTTTCTGGAGCTTCAAATTACATATCCTTTGGAATGAAGATTGTTGGTTTTTTCCCAGACTGGATGCTTGTTCCCAGTATCCCTACAAGGTAGCCATCAGTGATCAACAGGATTTTTGGGCCAGGGGCTAACAATGTAGGAGATAGACCCTATTTTTATCTCCTCTTCTTCTTTAGGCTCTACGAAACCTAGGGGGGTATTCCCTATTCAACATCCATAATATGTATCTGTGGATGGTGGGATGTTGACATAAAGCAGATAAATCCTCTATTATGCAGACCAAAACTGTTAGATAAGTGCAAAGGGGCTAGCTTTGGGCCTATATTCAGTTGTAGACAGAGGATTTCAGAGCCTAAAACTATCTCTAAGGTCCTAATGGTTTGGTTTTGAAGTTTTAGTTTGATTTTTGTGTATGGATGCAAAACTAGGACTTTGGGTTACAATAGAGATACCAGACCAGATCGGTGCCTATCCAAGGCTCGGAGTCAGTAGACATATATATGTGAATGTTCATCACAGACTTAAACAACAATCAGATTTCAAGGGGGTTTTTTATATGTCTGCCTTACAGACAATACCCAAGAAAGAGTATTAGGTTATTTCTACTTACAAATATCCCTACTGCAATGTATTCTTCTCAACACTCAATCTAAAACATTCAATCTACTCCTTGAGCAGAAGTAAGAGACTAAGCATTCAATATAGAAAATCTATATTCTAGAATCTACAACACCCCTTAGATGTTCAGAGTCAGAAGAAAAACACATTCAGTCTGGAGACAAATAACAAAATACATGCAATGAAGCATTTCTCATTTAAATCAACATGAAATTGATAATTCTGTGCATAATACATACAACATACAACTCATAAACTCATAGACACCTGAAATAGAGTCACTAAAAAGTTGTATTCCTACTGCAACACCCAGAAATTTCTAGTTTTCAACAACCACCATGGGTAACACAGCTTGGTCCTTATATCAAGACTGTGTACCTAGCAAAATTAATTACACGATAGGGTCAAAATTCCACCAGATACATGCATTAGAAGATGGCGCTCCAAAATAGTTAATGCAGTAGGAGAAACAGGGAGAAGAGGCAGGTAAAATCAGGATCTAGGCTACCGCTGGAAGACCCTTCGCCATAAACCAAGTACCTGGCCATCTGACCATTGGCCCATGCCTCTACATATCGCCATTAATGGCTCAACTATCCGTAGCCTCCTTGGAAATTTGTCGCAGCACACCCATGGAAAACCAACTCCACAACTTTGAAACCTGGCCGTCGATTCCTCTCATCGCCAAGACCCACAGCCTCGAGGTGCTACGAAAAGTTGACACCAATGAGAATGTGCCATGTAGGCACCCTTGTTATTGTTGACTTTTCAAACTATGTGAAATCAAAAGTCCCACATTTACCCCATAGGGACCTTTCGATCATTTTATATATCACGCTGCATGTAAATAAATTGTCGCGCATTTTACCCTGTGTGACCCGTGAGCTAACCGCTGGCGGTTACCACTTCATCTCTTGCCTTCATTGGTGTGACTTACACCATTGGAGCGACCAAAGATACTCCTGCCGACCACATCGATCACACCGATGCCTATCCTTCACTTGGTCTTCGGCCAGACCCAAACTATCAGTGCACTCCAAATTTCTCATACCGATATGCCATGTTACGCTGATGACCACATCTGTCGGCGTGACTTGAACCATCGAAGTATCCTCCACCTATCTGCCTGATACACTTCATCACGCCGATGACCACACAGCCTTGAAAACTTCAAACCATCTGTCGTCAGCCAGACTAGCCTCATCAGATTAACCTCCATCGGTCAAGCTGATGCCATACATCCCACCGATGGCATCTCTCCATCAGTAAGACCCAAGCACATCGGTGAATCTCAAAATTCTTTCACTGATATAACCCGTCACACCGATGGACAAATAAAATTCCCAAGGTTTGAAATGAAAAGTGTTTATTGATTCATATTTTGAAACCTTAACTACAAATGGGGCATCACCACATTGCATGAGAACTGGTTAACTTTCGAATACTCCAACCTGTGAACATCCAAAGCTTAAAACCCTAAACATAAATAAGTACCAACACAGGCTCCGATTGGGGACATGCAGGCATATGGCTACAACGAGAACCAGATCTCCTCTAGGCAGACCAAGCAAAACATAGAACACAAAAGAGCACCGACTATACAGAGTATTTACAAGCAATATACACATACTTTACAATTATGTACAGAGGCTAATTATTTATGCAAAATAAAACTTGAGGAATTGACCGTGCACAGGCAATTCCAGCACTTCACCATCTAGGGCCTGGAGGAAGTAAGAATTTTCTCCATAAGTATTACAAACCTGATATGGGCCCATCCACAAGGGCTCAAACTTTCCATGTTTGCCCTTGTCCTGACTCTTTGCATTCCAAATAAGGACTAGATCATTGATTTGAAACTTCCTTTCTGTAGTCCTTTTATCAAATAGATATTTCACATTTTGTTGTTTCTTTATGTTTGTCTGGTAAGCTTCTCTTCTGACCTCATCCAGTGCAACCAGCTGGTTTATTCTCTCTGTCATGGAGTCTTTGATTTCTTCATCATTTTCATGGATGAACCCATAGACTGGCAAGAGGTTGTTCACAAGCAGTCTAGCTGATGCACCATATACCAATTCAAAAGGGGACCTTCCAATTGCTCCTTTCACTGTCACCCTGTCAACCCATAATGCCAACTTTAGATTGGAATCCTAGGCTCTCTTATTTTTATCTACCATCCTTTTGATGATTTTCATGAGGCTCTTGTTACTTGACTCTTCTTGACCATTTCCTTGTGGGTGGTATGGTGATGCATATGACAAGTTAATTCCATATTTGTTGCAAAAATCAACAAATTCACCTGATCTAAAGCACATTGCATTATATGTGACCAACTTGACTAGTACTCCAAACCTGATAATAATATTTTCCAGTATGAAATCCATCACCACCTTACTTGTATCTCTCTTGGTCGGAATAGCCTCAATCCATTTAGTGAAGTAATCAGTTGCTACCAAAATCCAACTGTGCCCCCCACTTGATTTTTCTGCAATTTCCCCTATGAAGTCAATTCCCCATTACTGAAATGGAGCCTCCATAGTTACAGTTCTTAGGGGCAACACACCTTCATATCTTAACCTTCCTAAGAACCTTTGGCAAGGATCACACTTTCTTACCAACTTTTGTACATCTGAGAAAAGAGTTGGCCACCAATATCCTGCCCTCAAAATTTTGTGAGCTGTTGTTTGAGTAGTATAGTATCCACCACACACTCCTTTATGCATTTCATTTAAAATATTCTTGGCCTCACCTTCATCCACACATCTAAGTAATACACCATCAGGATTCTTCTAGAATAGTTCTCCTTGAACAATGATGTATTTGATTGCATGTAGCTTCGAGGTCCTTTTCTGATTATCACTGAAATGGGAAGGACAATTTAAATTCTGTAAGTAATATACAATATCCTCATACCACTCAAACTTTGACATATTAACAACTTCATTTTGGACTATATTTACTTGGCATGCTTTCAAATTTGACTGTGCCATCATTTAGCTAACCCTTGTCCCCTTACCAGCTTTGTGATTTGTATCTCTATATTGAATTCTTGTAGTTTATTTATCCACCTGCACCTTCTTCCTGTTACCTCTTGCTGAGTAAAAATGTCCTTGACCGCTGCATGGGGCACATATGCAACTATCTGGGATCCTACCAAATATGGCCTAAAGCTTTTGACTGCTCTGACTAGTGCATATGCTTGCTTTTCCATAATGTCATACTTTAACTCAGCAGCCTGCAAGGACATACTAAAGAAAGCAATGGGCTGCTCAAAACCATCATCATTTTTCTGAAGTAAACATGCAGCAACAGTGTGGAAAGAAGCAAATGAAAACAATTGAAATGGCTTAGAAAAATCAAGAGACTTTAGCACAGGAGCCATCTTTATTGCTTCCTTGATGTCCTGGAATGATCTGCTTGCTTCACCTTCCTAATTGACAGTCTCACCCTTCTTCAGCATTTTAGAAATGTTCCTTGTGGTTTCTGCAAAGTTGGGAACAAATCTTCTAACAAAATTTATTTGTCCAAAGAAGGACTGGATTCCTTTTACTGTTTTTGGCATCTGGATCTTATCAATTGCAGCAACCCTTTCAGGATCTATCCTTATTCCATCTTTGGAAACAATGTGCCCCAGGAGCCTTCCTTCAACTACCCCAAAAGCACACTTCCTTGGATTTAGAGAAATACCATATTCAAGAGCTCTAATGAAAATCTATTCTAAGTGCATACAATGCTACTCTTCCTTCTTTGAATAGGCAGTCAAATCATCCTAATAAATAGCCAAGATTGAATCAATCAACCCTACAAAAGCAACGTCCATTGCTCTTTGAAATGTAGCACCTGCATTTGTCAGTCCAAATGGCATTCTCACATATACATAAGTTCCCCGTGGAGTGGTAAAGGCAGTCTTGTATTGTTTTGATTCCTTTACCTTCACCTGATTGTATCCTGAGAATCCATCCATTATGGATAGGAGTTCACAACCAGTCACCTTCTGTAGCATGACCTTCATATTTGGCAGTGGATAATTGTCTTTCAAAGAAGACACAGTCAGATTTCTAAAGTCAACACAAAGTCTTATGTCACCATTATTTTTCCTAACTGGGACAAGGTTAGACACCCAAGTTGAATGTCTGATTGGTACAATTATCCTAGCCTCCCTAAGCTTCTTGAGTTCTTCCTGCATTTTTGGAGCCAAGGTGGGATTAATAGGCCTTTGCTTTTGTCTAAATGGCTTAGCTCTAGGCTTCAATGGTATTTCATGCTAAAATAAGTCTTCTCTATAAGCTTTGAGGTCTTCATATGACCATGCAAAAACATGCTTATACTTTTTCAGTAATGCAATCAACATGCTCCTGATGTGTGGTTTGAGCTGTCTACCAATGTATACCTTCTTGGGGGCCCGAGATGTCCCCAAATTTATCTCCTCTAAGTCATCTTTGTTTGTGGGAGATGTCTTTGTGACCAATTTGTCTCTATTGTCAAAAGCTCTTTCTAAAGCTACCAACCCTCTAGGGATTTTGTTAGTCTTCAGCTGAATTACTTCTTTCCCCATAAGAGTTTCTTTTCCTTCTACAATTTCTACAAAATTTTGAAAATCAATTTCTTGGTTCTCATATTCATCTATGCAGTGCAAAAAATTTAACAAGTCCTTGTCATCATCAAATACTTGCCAACTACATATGTTCTCTGGTACTGCAGGTCTAATTTTAACTTCAACATTTGTAACATCTGATAGAGTGATATCATCTAGCCTTAATGCTACATTGGCTAAGAAATCAGCCATGACATTTTTTGATCTCTCTACCTAGCCTATTGAAAATGCATCAAATAATTCAATTGTATCCCAGACAACATGCTTATATTGTTTTAACCTTTTATTCCTTGAGGCATATCTATCTCTAACTTGGGATACAATTAACTCAGAATCCCCAAATACTCTCAGCATCTTAATTCCATGTTTGAGAGCCATATTTAAACCTAAGAGTAAGGCTTCATACTCTGAAATGTTGTTTGTACAAGCAAATCTTAGCAAGAAAGAGAATTTTAGGAGCCTACCAGTTGGAGATAGGAACACAACTCCAGCACCAGAGCCTTCCTTCGAACAAGCTCCATCAAAATACATGGTCCACAGACCTTGTTGGTTAGACTTTTGAATGCAAGTTTCTCCCCCTTTATCTCCTTGGTCACTTGAGACAATTTTGAAATTTTCACAGTCAGTGTCAACAAAACAGATGTGCTCAATGGTACAGAGACTTTTACCTGGGATAATACCTGAGCTATGTCAAATGGAGCATAATTTTGTATAGCAGTTGTAACCTACTCCACCATTTTACCTCTATCCTGAGATAATCCAACTTTAATTTTTATAGCTTCTTGACTGTCATTGTTGATCTGAGAATTTTTGTTTTGATCCTTAATATGGGGGATTCTATTTTCTGGTCCTTGAGGATCATAACCTGTCTTTTGCTTAAAGTTTTGCCTATTATTGCTCCATTGCTTCTTTTGTGGTTCAGTTCCTTTATGACCATGCACTGGCTGGTTCACCAAAGTATTCTAGGTTGGTGTGAGTTGCTTACCTGGGCCTTGCCCCTGAGATTGTAATTGCTTTTGACCTGAGCTACTGCTGTAGCTGTGAAGGCTCTAATTTCTTCATCAGAAGGCCTCTGCAGGTTATTTAAGTAATTGTATGAATCCTAAGCATAAGCGTAGCTATCCTCTTCATCTTCATCATATGGGAACTGTTGGCAGACCTGAATGTCATTATCTACACTTGCATCAACATCATGAAAAGAGTATCCTCTATTTGTAGATAGCATATTGACATTATCATCTTTTATGCAATGAGACTCACTGCACTCATCACAGGCAACAAAATTATTGTATAAAGACTGAGCAATGAGGCATTGTGACTATGAGTGTGGCATCTGACAAATTATGCACCATGGAGTATCATCAGCAATATTTACAGCTTTCTTCAAAGGATCAGGAGTTTCCTTGACATGTTGAGCTCTTTGGTTAGGGTAGCTACTTGGAAAAATTGGTTTACCATTATGCCAATTTGTGTGATATGGCATATCATGTAGTGATGGTCTTTTCTCCTACCTCTAGTAAACCTGCCTGTCAGGACCTATCCCCTTTTCATTTCTGGCAAGTCTATAACTCAGGTCCTTTACAACATTTGTCAATTTATTTATTTTGTCTTCAAGGGCAGATGTGTTACCTTGACTATTCTGAGATTTAGTGTTTGGATTTTGCAAAATTTTTACATCGTCTCTTATGTTTGTCTTACCAGATGCTTTTCTGTTATTTTCAAGATTTGTTGCAATTTTGAAGGCATCTCTGAGGCTAGCGGGACTCTTATCTCTCAGTCCATAAGCTATCTTGGCATCAAAAGAATTTATATACAACACTATGCACATAGGTTCATTAGGCCTCAAATCTTGTGGCAATTTGTTCAATACCTTCATGAATCTAGCATTGAAATCAGCAACCTGTTCATTTGATCCTTTGGTAATGCCAATAAATTCATTAATGAAGAAACTAGGATCAGTTTTGTCACCATACTATTCTTTGAATGTTCTTTTGAAATCCTCCCATGATGAAATGCTTCTGTCAGGTAGGCCTTTGTACCATTCCTTGGCTTCATCAACTAAGGATTGCATAAATGATTTCATGAAAACATCCTCATGCTCGACCTCGAAGTTGTCCATGATATTCTGAAAAGCTTTTAAATGGTCTTCACCTGACACAGTATTATTTCCTAAAAATTTAGGCACTTGCAGCCTCACATGTTTGTCAATAGGGTTTGGATAACCTGGAATGCCATCAAAAACAAACTGTCTAAATCTATCTAGCTGCATGGGTTGTCTACCAAATTGGTTAGCATTGGCATTTCTATTTGCATTCTAATTTCTTACGTTATTTACTAGTATTCTAGCATTATTTGCATTCTGTCTTTGATCATTATGCTAACACTGGACCTCAATTTTGTGCTGATTTCTTTGCACATTTGTGTTTTCAAGGGTAGGAACTGAATCATTTTGAGCAACTCTCAAAGCTTGCACTTTCTGTTTCATATCATCTCTAATTTTTATTGCCTATAGATATTCTAATTCTACTTTTAAACTTTTGATTTCTTCAGCTAACTGTTCTTTTCTGGGCATAGAAGAGGATGGTCCCATTCCATTCTAGTCATCATCATCATCATCCCTTGGAGATTCAATCTCTTCAAACCTGTCACTGGGATCTAAGAAAGGGCGCTCTTGAAAAACTTCTGACCTTATTCTCAAAGCACCACTTTGCTATTTTTCATATACATTTTGGATTTCAGCCTCTGTGTTTGAAAAATAAGGCTCTATCCTCTCTGAAGATCCTGGATTGCCTTGAATAAATTCATTTTTTCTGGGGCTAGGAGAACCATCTTGACTAGCTTGAGTGGTCCCTTTTTTCTTATACATCATTTTTATGGGTAACTCTTCAAACAGAGTATTACACTGGGATCTTCTCCCTTGCATACAAATTTTTTCTTTACCGGTTGGGAGATTGGTTCGGAGTCGCCACCTATTACTAGGAATTATTTTCTTTGTTTAATCAGGGTTCTTTCACTATTCCCCAGCAGAGTCACCAATTTTTGTTGGTTTTTTCTCAGACTGGATGCTTGTTCCCAGTGTCCCTACAAGGTAGCCATTAGTGATCAACAGGATTTCTGGGCCAGGGGCCAACAGTGTAGGAGATAGACCCTATTTTTATCTCCTCTTCTTCTTCAGGCTCTGCGAAACCTAGGGGGTATTCCCTATTCAACATCCATAAAATGTATCTATGGATGGTGGGATGTTGACATAAAGCAGATAAATCCTCTATTATGTAGACCAAAACTGTCAGATAAGTGCAAAGGGGCTAGCTTTGGGCCTATATTCAGTTGTAGATAGAGGATTTCAGATCCTAAAACTATCTCTAAGGTCCTAATGGTTTGGTTTTGAAGTTTTAGTTTGATTTTTGTGTATGGATGCAAAACTAGGACTTTGGGTTACAACAGAGATACCAGACTAGATCGGTGCCTATCCAGGGCTCGGAGTCAGTAGACATATATATGTGAATGTTCATCACAAACTTAAAACAACAATCAGATTTCAAGGGGGTTTTTTATATGTCCGCCTTACAGACAATACCCAAGAAAGAGTATTAGGTTATTTCTGCTTACAAATATCCCTACTGCAATGTATTCTTCTCAACACTCAATCCAAAACATTCAATCTACTCCTTGAGTAGAGGTAAGAGACTAAGCATTCAATTTAGAAAATCTATATTCTAGAATCTACAACACCCCTTAGATGTTCAGAGTTAGAAGAAAAACACATTCAGTCTGGAGACAAATAACAAAATACATGCAATGAAGCATTTCTCATTTAAATCAACACGAAATTGATAATTCTGTGCATAATACATACAACATACAACTCATAAACTCACAAAGACACCTGAAATAGAGTCACCAAAAAGTTGTATTCCCACTGCAGCACCCAGAAATTTCTAGTTTTCAATAACCACCGTGGGTAACACAGCTTGGTCCTTATATCAAGACTATGTACCCAGCAAAATTAATTACACGACAGGGTCAAAATTCTCAAATACATGCATTAGAAGATGGCACTCCAAAATAGTTAATGCAGCAGGAGAAACAGGGAGAAGAGGCAGGTAAAATCAGGATCTGGGCCGCCACTGGAAGACCCTCCACCATAAACCAAGTACCTGGTCATCTGACCATCGGCTCATGCCTCTGCATATCGCCATTAATGGCTCAACTATCCGTAGCCTCCTTGGAAATTTGTCGCAGCGTACCCATGGAACTTTCCCACTCAAAATATGCCTAAGGACGCAAGGAAAACCAACTCCACAACTTTGAAACCTGGTCGTCGATTCCTCTCATCGCCAAGATACGCAGCCTCGAGGTGCTACGAAAGGTTGACAACCAATGAGAATGTGCCATGCAGGCACCCTTGTTATTGTTGACTTTTCAAACTATGTGAAATCAAAAGTCCCACATTTACCCCATAGGGACCTTTTGATCATTTTATATATCATGCTGCATGTAAATATATTGTCACGCATTTTACCCTGCGTGACCCGTGAGCTAACCGTTGGCGGTTACCACTTCATCTCTTGCCTCCGTCGGTGTGACTTACACCATCAGAGCGACCAAAGATACTCCTTCCAATTGCATCGATCACGCCAATGCCTATCCTTCACTTGGTCTTCGGCTAGACCCAAACTATCGGCGCACTCCAAATTTCTCATGCCGATATGCCATGTTACGTTGATGACCACACCTGTCGGCGTGACTTGAACCATCGAAGTATCCTCTGCCTATCTGCCTGATACACTTCATCACGCTGATGACCACACAGCCTTGAAAACTTCAAACCATCCATCGTCGGCCAGACTAGCCTCATCGGATTAACCTCCATCGGTCAGGCCGATGCCATACATCACACCGATGGCATCTCTCCATCGGTAAGACCCAAGCACATCAGTGAATCTCAAAATTCTTTCGCCGATATAACTCGTCACACCGATGGACAAATAAAATTCCTAAGGTTTGAAATGAAAAGTGTCTATTGATTCATATTTTGAAACCTTAACTACAAATGGGGCATCACCACATTGCATGAGAACTGGTTAACTTTCGAATACTCCAACCTACGAACATCCAAAGCTTAAAACCCTAAACATAAATAAGTACCAACAAAGATGACTAAGGACCTTATAAGATTAAGTCCAGAACTACAAATTCAAAATCCAATCTGCAGAGAAATGCGGAGCAAAACACTTTCTCCCTGTCACTCTGCAAACATTGTTAGGCACAGTCTTCAAACTGGTGAATAGAACTTTTTCTGCACAGCGATCTGGACCACCAAATTCTGGATTTAGCATATTCAAACACTTATCTAAATCATATTCAAAGCATACTCTAGTCTTCACTACAGAGAAAATGCAGAGCAAAATACTCAGACAGTGTTCTTCAATCAATCAACAAACAACACTATCAGAAGATACAGTTGGCACCAATGACAACACAAACATGTTGACATCAATGACAACACCAGTTAGCACATACTTGCAACAAAAATTCTAAAATGACCAACCCCTAACACAAATTACAACCCTACATATATAGCAATTGATTGCACTCATTCCCAGCGTAGCACTCAATCAAATGAGTACACACCATGCTATATTAAATTCAAGCCTGGATATGTCAGAAGATTTGCACGTTGGGATTGCAAACCCATACTCTATCGCCTTTGAAAATGTCAGAAAGAAGTCTTTTCACACGCCTTGTCTACTTGGGGCAATAATGAAGGAAGGTTCCAATTCATTTCCTAACACCTGCAATCTCTGACATATCTGATATGTCCTCTATGCATAGAAGAATTTCACTGTGCCACTCACCTGCAAGCACTGTTCTACAAGCTCATTAAATTATGGATACAAATCAACATTTATACCCCTGCAATCAAGGCATACATTCAAGGAATTATCTATTTCTGGTATTGACAACATTTCCAATGTTGATCATATTTTTTGTTTTGAAACACCTAACCGCTGACTGTGCATTTCTAGATTTTCCCAATTCACCGGCCAACCTTCATTTTCTGCACTTTCTGTTTGCCACCTTTCTAGTCTTCTTTATGTTCTATCAGCAGATCCTTGCTTTTGGAACTTGGCTTGTGTTGCCTTCTATCGGTAACTTTTAACTTTGTTGAACTATTCCATTTATCTCCTTATCACTCCTATCGACCAATTTCATTTTCTTAAAACTTTGACCATATTTGCCACGTATTTGCCTTTATTGGCAAATCTTTGATTTGAAGAACTTAAGCCATTTTGCTCTATCGGCAAAATCTAACAATTTAGAACTTGGTCATTTTCTATGCCTTATTGGCAAATCCACCCACTGTCAAACCATCCTTACCTTCCTCTTCTTTGTCAGCAAAAAATTACCATGACGAACCATGCACTTTGCCTCATGTTTCTTTGTTATCGGAAAAAAGTTGTGATGAACCTTTGACTTTGACTCAGACCTCCTTTCAATCCTCTTGCCTTTGTCAGTGAATTCACCGTTAGGAGAACTCCTTATCGGCGAACCATAAGGTTTTTGAACTTTGCCTTTCGCCAATTTATCTTTCTTTGCCCATATTTGCTTTATTAGCAAAAATGAACTATGCCAAACCAACTCCCTGCCTTAGCCAATTTTGCCTTATCAAAAAAATGAAACATTCTTGAAATTTTCCTTGATCTCCTTTTATCGCCTTATCGGTGAAATGAGCAAAACTTGAACTTTTGCAAAGTTTGGTCTTTAGTTGATTGGTTGGTATTCTTCTTGCCTTAGAAATATTTTCACCCACGCCCCTTTATCTATTAGAAAAAAGACTATTGGTCGAACCATATATCAGTGAACTTGCATGTTTTAGAACCAAATCACTTTGCCAAACTCATTCTCCCTTCACCCTTTAGTTGGTGAACACACATATCAATGAATCGACAGGAAAGGGAACTTAAGAACATGTTTAGAAGTTATAAACTTTGTTGATTTGTTGACAACAAGGCAAAACAAGGAAAATTTTCTAAGGGAGAAAACCTATCCAAAATTGATACTAAAGACAAGGTATTATGTCGAGAGTAATGGTGGTTTATGTGGAATAAAGTTTCTAGTTGAACCTACTTGGTGCCTAGTTTAACATCTATTATTTTTTCTTGAGAATTTCATTGTTGAAGAATATGTTGAAGTTTCATAATTAATTGTTAGAAGGTTACATTCTTTAAGAACCCTATTATTCTGGTAAACGGATTTATGCTGAAAAACTTCCATTAAGCCTTGGTTGCATGTGGGTTCAGTTGAGAGATAACATTAACCAGTTGGTCTTCATTATCCTTGATAGCTAACTAGTTATTTTATTTAGTATGGTTATTTACTTTTGTTTTATATGTATATACATACATATACACATGAGTAGAGTTTTGGGTTTATTATTGTGACAACATTTGTATATTCTAGACATGTTTAATACTTGTTAGTGAATATTACTAATGTGAGTATTAATGAGGTGAATGTTAACCTCATCATATTTTAACTAAATCACCTTCCTTTGCAACCTAATGAACCTATCATGCAAGAATTTGATTGATTTTATGATAAATTATTGTTTGCCTAGTTAGAAATGATGTACATACTTTTGTTTTCTATCTTGAGTTAAAGAATAACTCAAGTGCTAATGTTTTATGGTTGCAAAGATCTATTTTTTTCAAACAAGATTCTATAGTGTTAGAAATATGGACTCTGAAAAGAAAGGAAAGTGCTCTAGAATACTAGTGGCGTCGAAAGTCATGTTTCATAAACAACTCTCGAAGAGTCTCGACAATAGAAAAGGATTTCCTATTTTGAATGCTCATCCCTTAAATTCAACATACCTGTTCCCCCCTAATTTGCAGCAATGGATAGGGTCCATAAATGTTTTGGAAGTGTCTTGCATGGGAAGACTCCTACTAGTAGTTAACTTCAATAGTTCCTTTAATTTCTCTATTATTGTTTACAAACTGAACTCTATGTTACTTATAATTTTTAGTTGAAATACTTTAAAACAACGGTAACGTATGTATCACACTAGAATAGATTATAGGCCTAATCTTATCATTCAGTATCAAGGATATATAGAATTGTACTTTTCATTTGACAGATATAGAGAAGATAGATAATTTCTGGTGATATGAATATAGCTAGTTGTGCATTTGTTTTCAATTTGAGAATTTTGTGTAATGGTATTTAGAAGTTCTGAGAGTTTTAAACGTCCAGAGAGTTAGCCACTCATTTGGATAGGAGAAAATGAGTCTGTAGATAAGTATTTATTTTTAGTGTATTATGAATTTTGTGTTATAATGATGATGTTTAGGAAGTTCTCTATTTCTGTTGTGTGTTAGCAAATGAAATAAGTTGCTCCAGTCTTTAACCTGCAAGTTATGTTGTTCTGTTTGATGTTGTGTATTGTTCTACTGTTCAGTAGATTTATGTTGTGTTGGCAAATCATATTCTCAATTCACTCTTGAAAGGTTATTCATTACAATAGTTATGAAAGTTAATAGTATATTTGCTTTCTTAGAATTAAGTAGTCTAACGTTCTATTTCATTACCGTATTTCTCTATGAATGTTAAATGTTTTTATAATTAGGTTTCAAATGCTTTCATAGTTAAGTTTTCAATGCTTTCATAGATTAGACTTTAAATGCTTTTATAGATTAAGAATTTACTTCTGCATAAGCATCTTTTATTCTAAAAACTTAAAAATTATCATTGAGTCGAGCTATTTAACTTTCTTTTGCAAATACC
Source organism: Cunninghamia lanceolata (assembly GCA_027924645.1). Lineage (NCBI taxonomy): Eukaryota > Viridiplantae > Streptophyta > Pinopsida > Cupressales > Cupressaceae > Cunninghamia > Cunninghamia lanceolata. Next base: position 15,734,147 of record BSBN01001101.1, read on the forward strand.
CATCATACACCACCCTGGTCGACAAAGTTAAGAAATAATTAAAGTACAAGGTTTAACGATGTCTTGTCACTTTTTGGTGCTGTTACCAGGGAACATTCTTCTTTGTTCAAGGTGTTATTAGGAATATAGTTGGATAACTCAAAATAGTGGTCCAAAAATATTGTTAACTCATCCTTCTACATGGTTAGAAAAAGGGGTCCTCACAGAAGATTTGTTGCAAAAACCCCAAACCCAAAACACCAATCATCAAATCTGAGGGGCTAGAAGTTTTAGTTGAATAAATTTATCATTATCAACGGATCAATCAAGACCCACCTGAAGCTTCACAAAGTACTCTTGAGAGTAACCAAACAATGGAAAAGAACAACAATGGTCACAATGGGGAAGAAAGAAGGGTAGAAAGAATGATTACCTAGCATATCAATTTAAATCCAGATGAAGATATTTCGATGAAAAATATTTCTCCTTTCATCCTACCCACCTTTAAAGGTATGGCTTCAGAAGACCTAGACTAGTTCTTATTCGAATTTAAGGTCCTTTGCTGAACCTATGATTACAAGACTGATAATCAAAAACTGAAGTTGTTCCCTTCCATGTTAAGGGACTCAGATATGCGATGGTTTATGGGTTTATTTGTAGGATCAATCAACTCCTCACAAGAAATGGAAATAATGTTTTGTGACAAATACGAAGACTATTGTAGGGTGAGTGATAGGAAGGAAGAATTGTTTTGTTTGAAACAAAAAGAATATGACATTTTGGAGGATTTTCTAGACATATTCCTCTTTATATTGAAATGACGTGGTGAAGAAATCATGACTCTTGAAATGGTTAAAATAATATTCTTAAAAGGTCTTGACGGAGATGAATGTCAAGCCCTTTATTTGATGGGAAAAAGAGATGTAGCCAAAAAAAAATTCTCCCGAAGATTTCTCCTCTTTGTAGAAACTATTCATGAACCTGAGGAGGAATTAGAAAATCTAGTTTGATGAGAGAGAAAAATGAAACAGGTCAACTAAGGGAGGAAATAGTGAATTTGAAGACTGGCATTCTTATCCAACTAAATACTACCCTTGATGGAATACAAGCTAAAACACACAACTCGAAAACACTTTCTATCTATTGTCTAAGATGCAAGAACAAACATTTGTTATGAGAATGTCCCTTGGATAAGATTGATGTCTGTCAAATTTGTGACAAGAACCATCCTACTAATCAATGTGAACTGCTTCGTGTGATTAAAAACTCCAAGAAGTCTTCTCAAGTAGAAGATGTTAATTATATGGGACAAAGATATGGAGGCAATTTATCTTATGGAAAAAACTCAAATCCATCTTGGTGACCACAACCAAATTGGAATAATAATCAATGGGAAACACCTTGGTCTCAAGGACCACAGAACTAGGGACCTTACTCTTGGGACCCCCAGAATGGGTAAATAAACTATGGATGAATTCACAATGGTCAAACCAGTCACAACAACCTCAGTACTCTCTGAACCCTGTACCACAATGGAATCATCCCCTTAACTAATTCTACCAAGGACCTTGCCGCATACAAAATCAGCAACAATCCCTCCTACCACCTCTACAAAATCAACATCCTAACCAGATTTCCCAACCTCAAATTCCAGCCCAACAGTCACAAACCTGAAGAATAATAAACAAGTCGCTCATGTCTACTCTACTAAATAGGAAAGCATGACTAGAATTAATACCATACACTGTGGGAGTGTGCAACTCAAGTCAAGAAAAACTCTCCATCGACCCCATCAACCTACCATAGTTGAAATAATAGGTGGCGAGGAAGAAATACCTCCAAAGAATAGGGACGATCGCATTGAGAAAACTGATAACAAGACTAAACAAGAGCCTCATAAGCTATCAATTAATGAGTCTAATTTGGAAAAATCCTCCAATGCTCTTCAAAATTCATCTTCTAGAGTTTCTCTAGAGGTGCCTCTTGGCAAACTTCCAGAGATATCCTTTGAAGTGTCGATGAATTCACCTTCTGAAGCTCCTCTAGAGAAAATTCTTAGAAACCCTCTAGAGCAACCCGCTAATAATGTTCCTAAAACTTCTCTAGGAGTTGAACTTAGAGTTTAGAAGGAACCACATGTGTCAAAACAAGCTCCCTTTTTGGAGAGACTGAGAGAAGTAGCCCTAAAATTATTGCAAGTATGTGCCTAACCGGTGTTGTCATTGATGTAAACATATCAGTGTTGTCATTGGTGTCAACTGTGCTCTTGTTTTGATGCTTGCTTGGAATGAGTTAGATGCTTTGTATTTGCCTATGTAAGTGTTGGAAATCCTGATATTGAGGATATTGAGAAAAATTGCTCCTCCGGTAGAAACAATATGTTGTAGAGTATCTTTGTCTAAAGAAGAACAGTCCAACAGATTGCTCCGCATTTCCTAGTAGAATAAATATGTTTATCTGCAGATTGGAAATTATTTATATCCATGTCTAAAGACGCTACATTCCAAGTTTGAGCCTCCGGTATGAAGATTTGAGTAAGTTATGTTCACCAGAATGGAAATAGTTTAAATCTGTATATTTGGTGGTGACAAGGAGAATGTATTATGCTCTGCATTCCTTCGCATTGAAGTATTTTGATCTACAGTTCTAGAGTTAAGTCTGAGATGATGTTATGTGCCTTCAACTTTAATGGTTCGTGATTTGGTTGTCAGCAAGCGATCTTTTCCTTATGACAATAGATGACAATGTTGTTTATGAGCTCCAGTTTGAAGAATCCTTTTGACAGAGTGGTTAGAGGTTGTGCGGTTGTTCCTAATGATTTCAATGTGCTTGTGGATGTCTCTTGATTGTGCTCCTACCTTTGGATTGGTCCGCAAAGAGAAATTTGGATCGTAGATAAAGACTGTTCTTGAAAGTCTTAATGTGAACACCAGTCTTGGTCGACTTGGTTGCTTTCACTATTTGCAGAGATGCATTGAAGATTGTAGTAGCATGTTGTGGCATGGAAGATTTTATTTGAGTCCCAGCCAAGGCATAGTGTGATCCGCATACATCTTTACATCTTTCCGTTAGCAAATTTTAGTATTCGGTCCAGACCTATTTCTATGTATGTTTGTAATGCCGACCTTGGAGTTTGTTCCTACGATTAATGAATGTAATGCTAACCTTGATGTACATTCCAAGGATGATGAATTGTATAAAGACATGAAATGTAATTGCGAAAAAGATATCTGTGTGCAAAAATGTGAAGATAAGTGAGAAGTGTAGTAAGAGTAGAGAAGAGAAGAAGTATTGCGCTTAAATGGAACTAAACTCAAGCATGGAGTAGATGCTATCAAATTAGTTCACAAATCCCTAGCAGTGAGCCGATCTTTGTAGTGAGCATATTTGGGCAGTGAGCCTTTGTTTTTCAGTATTGTTATAACATATATATTTCTGTGGGCTAACACCCACCGTGGTTTTTCCCTTATAGGGTTTTCCACAAAAAATCTGGTGTCTCATGTGTTGAATATGTTATTGTGTTAAAACTTCATGTTTCATGCTTTCATGGTTAAATCCTAAAATAAGTGATTGAACATTTGAACTATTGATAAGTGATTAAAGTTTTGTGACAACTGATTCACCCCCCCCTTAGTTGTCCTATGCATATTAACAATTCGTGTCAGAGTCGGTTCCTCAGAAGAAAGCCTAATAGCTTGAGGAAGATCCAGGATGTCTTTTAAGAAGGAAGTTCCATAGTTTGATGGGACAAATTATGCTCTATGGAAGGTACGAATGAAAATCCATCTCCTTTTTCTTCGTTATAAAGTGTGGAAACCTGCAGAGACAAAATATACCATGCCTCAAAATGGTTTGACAACTGAAGATGAAATCAAAGAATATGAGTTGAATATAAAAGCTAGAGATGCCCTGTTAAGTGCCTTGACTGACACTGAGTTGATAAAAGTCATAGATCTAGAATCTGCAAATGAAGTTTGGGAAAAGTTAAAAAATCTGTATGAAGGAGATGATTCTGTAAAAGAAGCCAAGTTGCAGGGCCTGAAAGCGAAATATGAGGGTTTAAAGATGAATGAAGATAATAACAGCCTTCATGCAAAAGGTCGATGAACTTGTCAATGGAATAAAAGGTATGGGAGGAACTATTGGTGAGAAGGAAGTTGTGATGAAAATTCTTAGGTCACTACCAAAGTCCTACAGTCACAAGGTAGCTGCAATTGAAGAATTAATGACTGTAAAAATTGTCGACAAGGATAAATTACTTGGAAAGCTTACAGCCTTTGAGATGAGAGAATTTGGTGATGCTCTGTCAAAAGTTGAGAATGCTTTCAAAGCTAGTACTTCTGAAAAGATCTCCAGAGCTGAAAAATACAAAGTAGAGGACTTTGATGAAATTGAAGCTAACTTTGTTGATAGATTGCAAAGAGGTTTCGGTAAGTTCAAAGGCAAATTACCTTTCAAATTTTTTTCATGTGGTAAAGTTGGTCATTATGCTTCTAGATGTCCTAAAAGAATTGAAAGAAATAGACAACAATTTGAGAATAGGCCTAGAGCTCCAAATAAATGCTTGATGCATAGTGGCACAGGGAAGCAACACACAAGAGTTTCCTCTACTGTCCTTTGCCCACTCACCCACTTCAAACAGGCTTCAACCAAGCAACCAAAGGCACATTCAAGGGTGTATGAAGGATTTGGTATCCTAGTGATGGCTCCACCTTCTAGGCTTCTCCAACACCTTAGGATAGATCAACAAACACCTTCTGTGCAGTTGGTTTGATCTCCAACTTCCCAAAACTCTTCAACCTATACCTTGACTAGTAAGGCTACTAGCCCTCCAAACTAGGTTTTCTCAACAAAACTTGACAAAATCCCATATGGCTAGGCAAGAAAATGATGGTTTTAGATACACTCTATGGAACCCTATCAAACTCCCAAGTCTTCTGTTCCAACTCTACTCCAGCAATCCAGAACACTCATTTGGTCTTCTAGGCCTAATTGATCAATTTAGGCTAGGTTACAAAGCAAGTGCTCAAAATTGGGTGCATAGGTCAGGGGCATGAATTTGGAATGCTTCTACCATGTCCCTACAACACAAATCCATCATTTATTTGCTCACCCTAATAGGATTCTATCATCTACAACCTCAAATAGCATGAAATTGGCCAAATACAATGAAATACTTGACCTAGGGCATCACCTTAAAAATAGAAGACTGCATTTCCTGACAAAAATCTTTTGGAATCTTATAGTACATATCCCTAGCCTACATTTCACTAGTTTTTGTGAATTTTCACTAGTGGGAATGCATTCTAGGGCCGGATTTCTATGGCTGCCCTAGAAAATAGGGTTTCTGGACCTGTTTTGAAAGAAAAATCAATAACTTTTGATCCTGACCACTTTAGGACCTCAAACTAGTTGCATATGAACCTTGACTCCAAGAGATTTCAGAAAAAGTACATTTGCACCCTAGAAAATCTGTACAGCAACATGTTTTCTTCAAAAAAATAGTCAAATTCTTGATTTTTGTGCCCAAAATTTCATACAAAATCTCTTCCTCTGTTCTGGGGTGAGAGGACAGCAATATGACTTGACCTAAGTTGGTTTTCAACTGTCCAAACAGATGCAACTTCCAAAAATGGGTTGCAACCGACTAAATGTGTCATTTGACAACATTGACAACATTGGTCACTATGACAGTTTGCAATAACACAAAGAGGTTGATTGGTTCAACTTGTCCAATGGAACCTAACCAACCACCATTCCCTCTAAAACATGCCAAAACACAAAAATTTCCAATTACACTCAAAAACAAACAAAAAACCAACATTAGACCTACTAGGCCCAAGTGGCATAACTAGGGTCCAAATGGACTAAGAAGGATTTGAGGTTTATATAGTCACCCCAAACCTCTTGACCATACAAAATGGACCAAACAACAATGGCTAAAAGCCTTATTACAAAACACATTAAACAAAAAAACATAACTTCTCAAAATGCATCAAAATGCTCTTAGGTGCCCTGCACCATACACCCACTGTCAAAGAGAACTCAAGTCTCTTGAGTTCAAATGCTGTCAAATGTGAAACCTACCTTCTCAATGTCTGCCTTGCTCATCCAAGTGGCATCCTCCTGAGGTTTGTTTAGCCACTTCACCAAATAGTCATGATAGGTGTGCCTTCTAGTTTGTTTTGCAATCCTCTTGTCCAAAATGCACTCAATCCGATTTGGAGATGAAGGAATGAGTTCCTGGAGTGTCTGATCAGTTTGATCTTCTTCAATAGCAGTCTGAGGATCAGATCCTTTATAGGGATAAAGGTCTGAAACATTAAAAATTGGAAACAAAGCAATGCCATCCGGAAGTCTGATTTTATATGCATTTTCTCCACATTTCTTGAGCACTTCACAAGGCCCAATCTTCTTCATGAGTAGCTTGGTATGTTTACCTGTAGGGAGCCTCTCCTTCTTCAGATGGACCATTACCAAATCACCTTCCTTGAACTGCAAATCCCTTCTTTTCCTATCAGCAAACTGTTTGTACTTCTGTGAAGTGGACAGCAATTTCTGTTGTACTTGTTCATGGACATCTTTCATGACTTGAATGAAGTCTTCAGCCAAGGCACTACTATTTTCCAGTCCTTTAACCTCCCTAAGTTCCAAAATACCCCTTGGGTGAGTGCCATAAGCAATTTGGAAAGGAGACAGGCTGGTGCTTCTATTGACAGTGTCATTGTATGAGAACTCTGCCTAAGCCAAAATTGAATCCCAACTAGCACCCTGCTCCATTGTTAGGCATCTTAGGAGGTTGCCAAGTGACCTATTAATCACCTCTATTTTTCCATCAGATTGAGGGTGATAGGCAGATGATAATGACAAGTTTGTACCTAGTCTCTTCCAAAGTGTCCTCCAAAAGTGTCCTATGAACTTGGGGTCTCTATCTGAGATGATTGACAAAGGTAAACCATGTAATTTGACTATTTCCTTGAAGAAAAGACCTGCTATGTGTGAGGCATCATGTGTGGTTTTACATGGGATGAAGTGAGCCATTTTTGAGAACCTATCTACAACCACAAAAATGCTGTCATACCCATTCTTTGTCCTAGGCAAACCAAGTACAAAGTCCATGCTTATGGAATCCCAAGGCTTTGAAGGAATAGGTAGAGGAGTGTATAAACCTACATTGGATGTATGCCCCTTTGCTCTTTGGCAAATTTGACAAGTTTCAACAAACTTCCTTACATCGGTTGGCAATTTTGGCCAAAAATAGTACCTCCTAACCAATTCTAGGGTCTTATCAATACCAAAGTGACCTGACATGCTGCCACAATGCTTTTTCCCTGATTATATTCTCTCTAACAGATCCTCTTGGGATACACATGCTACCCTTGAAAAGATATCCATCTTGCAACAAAAAATTAGAAAAATTAGTATTATACCTTCCTGTCATGGCCTTGCAAGAGAGGTATGGTTCTTTGAAGTCTTCATCTGCTGCATACTGATCTTTGATGGCTTGAATACCTGTACTTTCCAACTGTATGGTCTACACAACAAGATTTCTCCTACTTAAGGCATCAGCTACCTTATTGGCCACTCCTTTCTTATGTTTTATAGAGAAGGTGTATGCTTGGATGTACTCCATCCACTTGACATGTTTGTGATTCAACTTTTGCTGCCTGTTCAAGAAGCTTAATGCATGGCTATCAGTAAAAACTATAAATTCCTTTGGCAATAAGTAGTGTCTCCATTTCCTCAATGACTGAACCATGGCATATAACTCTAGATCATAGGTGGAGTAGTTTTGTTTTGCCTCATTTAACTTCTCACTAAAGAATGCTACAGGCCTCCCATCTTGACTTAAGACTCCCCCAACAGCCCTCTTACTTGCATCACACTCTACCACAAAGACCTTGTCAAAATTAGGTAGCACTAGGACTGGTTTTTCTAAAAAAAATTTCTTTAACAGTTCAAAGGCTTGAGTGGCCTCATTTGTCCATACAAACACACATTTCTTGCCCCCTTTTATGGTGTCAACAAGTGGAGCACAAATGCCACTAAACCCTCTAATGAACTTTCTATAAAAGCTGCATATACCATGGAAACTCCTTACCTCTGAGGCTGTTTTAGGTGTTGGCCAATTAAGAATGGTTGCAACCTTACTTGGATCCATTTTTAGGCTACCCTTGGAGATGACAAACCCCAAAAATATCAACTCTTCTTGTAGGAAGACACATTTGTCAAGATTGATTCTCAACTTCTCCTCTTGAAGCCTCCTGAGCACTTGATGGATATGCCTTATGTGGTCTTCCTTGCTGTCACTAAAAATCAGTATATCATCCAAATATACAACAATAAACTTGTTAAGGAAAGGTTTTAGCACTTCATTCATCAATCTCATGAAGGTGCTTGGTGCATTTGACAAGCCAAAAGGCATGACAACCCATTCAAATAGTCCTTCATTGGTTTTGAAGGCGGTTCTCCACTTATCCCCCTCCCTTATCCTGATTTGGTGATAACCACTTTTTAGATCTATCTTGGTAAAATACTTAGCCCTACCCAAGCAATCCATTAAATCTTCCATTCTAGGCATTGGAAATCTATACCTGATAGTGATCTTGTTGATGGGCCTGGAATCAGTGCATAGTCTCCATGTTCCTTCCTTCTTGGGTGCAAGTACTGCAGGTACTACACATGGGCTAATACTCCTCTTGATAAGCCCTCTATCCAACAAGTCTTGGATTTGTCTTGCCACTTTAGCATTTTGCTCTGGGGTCAACTTGTCTGCTGCTTGGTTTGGTAGGGTGGATCTAGGGATGAGATCAATGCAATGACTAATCTCCCTCTTTGGTGGAAGGGCATCCTTGCCTTCATCGGCTATCACATCCTGAAACCTCTCCAATAGTTCTTCCACTTCCTTTGGTCCAATCCTCCTAAGAGGTTGCTGCACTTTGACCTTCTCAGGATTCACATCCTTGGGCTTGATGACTACTGCAAAACATGGCACTTTCTCTTCCTTGAGGTTAGCCAAAAACTCTTTTTCACCTACCAACATAACTGAACTAGAAATGACTTTCTCTTTGCAATCATCAATCAAAGGAGTAATTGTAAACTTTTCACCATTCTTGGACAAATGAATTACATTGTTCTTACCATCATGTTGGGCACTTGTGTCATGTTGCCAAGGCCTTCCAAGAAGAAGGTGGCATGCATCCATATCCACTATCTCGCAAAGAACCTTATCATGATATTCACCTATCTTGAATTCAACCCAACATTGCTCTTTTACTACAATTTGTTGTTCCTTGGTTAGCCAAAAGACTCTATAGGGGTTAGGATGAGGCATTCTTTCCAATCCTAACTTAGTCACCATTTCATTAGAAGCCAAATTTTTAGAAGAACCTGAATCAACTATTACCTTGCACACTTTTCCTTTCACCTCGCAAGTGGTTCTGAACAAGTTGTTCCTTTGGGGCTGCTCCTTGGTGGCTGGCATGATGAGTGATCTATTAAACATGATGCATTCTCCACTCTCAGGTGCTGCAGACTTGGAAGAGGCTATTTGGTAACTTGTGGTGCTTTGACAGTCCTCTTCTTGAAGGATTTGTACTCTTCTTTCTTTCTGATTTGCAGCAGTGTTTCCCATCTTCTCCGGGCACCTAAAGGACTGATGTCCAATCTGATTGCAAGAGAAACACCTTCTAATAAACACATTGGGACCTCTACCCCCACTTCTTCCTCTGCCATTTCCTCTCCCTCTAAACTGACCCTTATCAGCATTGTTTTTATCAGCCTACCCTTGGCTACCTTCTTGTGATCCGCCACCTTGGAGTCTAGAGAAATTATCTCTGTTTTGAAATCTTCCCCTGCCCCTAAAGTTCTGATTTCCTCTGCCTCTACTGCTGCTGTATGAATCACCTTTTCTTCTTTGTTTATCCTCAATTCTCAATGCCATTTGAAAACACTTATGGACTGTCTCCGGGTTAAAGAGAGTTAATTCATCTTGAATGGAGAACTTGAGGCCATTAAGATACCTTGCAAGCTTCTGTTTACCATTCTCAGGCATCTTGGCTTTCAATGTCATCTTGTGAAACTCCTCTATGCAGGTGCTCACGTCCATGTCCTTTTGTCTCAAGTTGTGCAACTTCTTGTTCAAGTTGACCTCATAATCCTCAGGGACAAATTGCTTCTTGATTTCAAGTACCATCTTCCTCCATGTAGAGATAGGATTCCTATCATCTTCTATCCTTTCATTTTGAATAAAATTCCACCAACTCAAGGCTGGCCCTTTCATTCTTGATTTGGCAATCTTCACTTTCTAATTTTCTGCCACTTCTTCACATTCAAAATAGTTCTTCATTGCCTCAATCCAATCAAGGTACTCCTCTAGATTCATCTTACCAGGAAACATAGGTAAGTCTGCCTTAGTGTCCTTCCTACTCAACTTTCCAAGTGCATCTAGGAATTGTCTCTCTGACATGCCTCCTTGTGGATCTTCCATTGGCACTTCTTCTTCCTCATCTTGATCCTCTTCATCTGAATCCAAGATGACCTCTGGCTTCTTGTTCTTGTCTTCGTCTTTCTTCAACTTTTCTATCTCAACCTCCATCCTTTTGTTCTTGGCTGCTTGCTCTCTCACTATCTTTGCCAACTCGGCATTAGTCACTCTTGAAGGGACTTCCTCCTTTTCTTCTCTATCTCCCATCTCTTTGATGGCTCTGATACCACCTGATGCAGAGTGGCACAAGGGAAGCAACACACAAGAGTTTCCTCTACTGTCCTTTGCCCACTCACCCACTTCAAACAGGCTTCAACCAAGCAACCAAAGGCACATTCAAGGGTGTATGAAGGATTTGGTATCCTAGTGATGGCTCCACCTTCTAGGCTTCTCCAACACCTTAGGACATATCAACAAACACCTTCTATGCAGTTGGTTTGATCTCTAACTTCCCAAAACTCTTCAACCTATACCTTGACTAGTAAGGCTACTAGCCCTCCAAACTAGGTTTTCTCAACAAAACTTGATAAAATCCCATATGACCAAGCAAGCAAATGATGGTTTTAGATACACTCTATGGAACCCTATCAAACTCCCAAGTCTCCTGTTCCAACTCTACTCCAGCAATCCAAAACACTCATTTGGTCTTCTAGGCCTAATTGATCAATTTAGGCTAGGTTACAAAGCAAGTGCTCAAAATTGGGTGCATAGGTTAGGGGCAGGAATTTGGAATGCTTCTACCATGTCCCTACAACACAAATCCATCATTTATTTGCTCACCCTAATAGGATTCTATCATCTACAACCTCAAATAGCATGAAATTGGCCAAATACAATGAAATACTTGACCTAGGGCATCACCTTAAAAATAGAAGCCTGCATTTCCCGACAAAAATCTTTTGAAATCTTATAGTACATATCTCTAGCCTGCATTTCACTAGTTTTTGTGAATTTTCACTGGTGGGAATGCATTCTAGGGCCGGATTTCTATCGCTGCCCTAGAAAATAGGGTTTCTGGACCTGTTTTGAAAGAAAAATCAATAACTTTTGATCCCGACCACTTCAAGACCTCAAACCAGTTGCATATGAACCCTAACTCCAAGAGATTTCAGAAAAAGTACATTTTCACCCTAGAAAATCCGTACAGTCCGTACAGCAACACATTTTCTTTAGAAAAATAGTCAAATTCTTGATTTTTGTGCCCAAATTTTCATACAAAATCTCTTCCTCTGTTTTGGGGTGAGAGGACAGCAATATGACTTGACCTAAGTTGGTTTTCAACTGTCCAAACAGATGCAACTTCCAAAAATGGGTTGCAACCGACCAAATGTGTCATTTGACAACATTGACAACATTGGTCACTATGACAGTTTGCAATAACACAAAGAGGTCGATTGGTTCAACTTGTCCAATGGAACCTAACCAACCACCATTCCCTCTAAAACATGCCAAAACACAAAAATTTCCAATTACACTCAAAAACAAACAAAAAACCAACATTAGACCTACTAGGCCCAAGTGGCATAACTAGGGTCCAAATGAACTAAGAAGGATTTGAGGTTTATATAGTCACCCCAAACCTCTTGACCATACAAAATGGACCAAACAACAATGGCTAAAAGCCTTATTACAAAACACATTGAACAAAAAAACATAACTTCTCAAAATGCATCAAAATGCTCTTAGGTGCCCTGCACCAATGCTACTATGTTAGGGATCTTGATGATGAAGGTGTGACTAATGATGAATCTGATGATGCTAGTACTAGTGCAAATGAATGATTGCTTATTGCTAGTAAAGAAGAACTTGTGTCTACTAATCCTGCTAGTTGTGAGAAGGAAGAAAAACTAGTGGAAGAAAATACTTTGGCTGTTTAGGTTGACAAAGATGAGGATGAATGGGTTATTGATAGTGGATGCTCACATCACATGACTGGTGACAAAAGTAAGTTTGTTAGTTTGGAAAAATATGATGGTGGACTTGTTAGGTTTGGAGATGATACAATGGTTAAGATTTGTGGAAGAGGATCTATTTCTTTTGATGGAAAGCACAATACTAATGATGTTCTATATGTAAAGGGTTTAAAGCACAATCTTTGGAGTGTTGGTTAGATGTGTGACAAAGGGATCTGAGATTCAAGGACAATGGATGCAAGATCATGGAGAGCTCCGAAACAATGATTTCTACTGGTAAAATGACCAGAGGTAATGTTTATCATTTGAAAGGAACTAATAGTTATTGTTTATTGGCTCAGACTGATGAGATTGGCTATGGCATAGAAGGACGTGTCATATCAATTTTGACAACTTGGTAAAGATAAGTTTGTTCAGGCTGTAAGAGATCTGTCTAAGCTTGAGAAGAATGCTAACACCATTTGCAAAGAATGTCAATTTGGGAAACAAACAAGAACAAGTTTCAAAAGTAAAGAATAATTCTCTGCTGGATTGTTGGAGCTGATTCATACAAATCTGTGTGGTCCCACAAGAATAAGAAGTCTACAAGGAGATAGATATTTTATGTTTCTTATTGATGATTACTCCAAAATGATTTGTGTCACTTTTCTAAAAGATAAATTAGAAGCCCTAGACAAGTTCAAAGCTTTCAAGGCAATGGTTGAGAATGAGTTATAGTTGAAGATCAAATGCTTGAGGTCTGATAGGGGAGGTGAGTTCACATCAAAAAAATTCAATATCTTTTGTGAAGAACAACGGATAAAGAGACAATTATCTGCACCTAGAACTCCTCGACAAAATGGAGTTGTTGAAAGAAAGAGTAGGACAGTTCAAGAGGCTACTAGGATTGTGTTGAAGGAAGATAACCTACTAGAAGTATACTGGAGAGAAGTCATACACACTGCAGTGTACATTCTAAACAGGGTTCAAGTTAAAGGTAACAGTGTTAAAACTGCTTATGAATTGTGGTATGGAAGAGCTCCTACAGTGAGATATTCAAATTTTTTGGTAGCAAATGTTACATCAGGAGAGAAGAAGATCTAGGAAAGTTTGATGCTAGTTGTGATGAAGGAATCTTCCTTGGTTACTCTACCAAGAGTAAGGCCTACCAGTGCTACAATAAGAGATTGAAGAAAATCATTGAGGGTGCTAATGTGAAGGTTGATGAAGACAAAGGAAGATTTTCATATCTGAGTGGATATGAATCAGATGAGCCTGTTGCTATAACAAATGAAGAAATAGTTGATCAAGAAGATAGTCAAGATGAAAAAGAAAAGGCTCCAAAAAGCACTGTTAAGACTCCCAGGTATGTAAGAATTAATCATTATGAAGATCAGATTATAGGAGACAAAAGCAAAGGGGTATTGACAAGGAAAAGAGCTATAGACGAATAGGTGAATTATTGTTTGCTTTCAAAAGTTGAACCTAAAACTATGAATGAAGCTTGAAATGATGAAAATTGGGTAAAACCCATGAAAGAGGAGCTGATACAAATAGAAAAGAATCAAACTTGGGAACTAGTTCCTAGACCTGCTGATAAGAATGTGATTAGCACCAAATGGGTATTCAGAAACAAGATGAATGAAAATGGAGAAGTAGTAAGAAATAAAGCAAGATTGAGATGCAAAGGATACTCTCAAGTTGAAGGAATAGATTTTGAAGAGACCTATGCTCCTGTGGCAAGAATTGAAGCAATTAGAATGTTTTTGGCATTTGCAGTACTCAAAGACTTCAAAGTGTATCAGATGGATGTTAAGTCTGCATTCTTGAATGGTGAATTGGAAGAAGAGATCTAATTGAGCAACCAGAAGGATTTTAATTATCAAAACAAGGTGATATGGTGTGCAGATTGAAGAAGGCCTTGTATAGACTGAAACAAGCCCCCATAGCCTGGTATGCATGGTTAGACAAATATTTGTTGCAATTAGGGTTCAATAAAGGCACTGCTAACAGCAATCTGTATTTTAAAATCAATGATAATAAGATCCTGATTGTTGTAGTCTTTGTTGATGACATTATCTTTGGAGGAAATGAAGCTATGTGCATGAAGTTTGCAGGTGAAATGCAAAATGAGTTTGATATGTCTATGTTTGGTGAAATGAATTTCTTTCTAGGTCTAAAAATTAATCAATCAGATAAAGGAATCTTCATATCTTAGTCTAAGAATGTGAAAGAGTTGTTGAAGAAGTTTCAGATGGAAGACTCTAAACCAGTATGTACTCCCATGGTGACTGGTTGCAAGTTGAGAAAAATTGATGAATCACCCAAGACGGATAAGAAAAAGTATAGATCTATGATTGGAGGATTGTTTTATCTAACTCAAACCAGACCTGATATTATGCATGTAGTTTGTCTTGTTGCAAGATTTCAACTAGATCCAAAAGAGTCACATGTGATGATAGTAAAGAGAATCTTGAGGTATTTAAAAGGCACACGAGATCATGGCTTATGGTATCCAAAGGATAATGATTTCACTCTCAGTGCTTATACAGATGCTGATTGGGCCAAAAATGTTGATGAGAGAAAGAGTACAAGTGGAGGTACTTTATTTTTGGGTAATAGATTGGTTTCATGGCTGAGCAAGAAGCAAGATTCAATCTCTTTGTCAACTACAGAAGCAGAGTATATTGCAGCAGCATGTTGTTGTACTTAAGTGTTATGGATGAAGTAGACATTGAAGGAAATAGTTGCAATCTTTTGTGATAATACAAGTGCTATAAGCATTTCAAAGAATCCAGTGATGCACTCAAGAACAAAGCATATATCTATAAGGTATCACTTTCTAAGAGAAAAAGTGACAGAGAATGAAGTAAAATTGGAATGTGTCCACAAAGGATCAGATTGCAGATATTTTCACTAAGCCTCTGCCTAAGGATACTTTTGAGTATCTTAAAGAAAAGTTAGGGGTCATTAACCCTCCTGGTCTGAACTATAGGAATGCATCGGTCCAGAAGTGCTCAAAGTCTCATTCTTTGATATGGATTGATGTTTTGAGAGCTACCTCTCAGGGGGAGTAGCTAGATGTTACCGGTATAAGTTCCTAATAAAGAAAGTATTGATAATAGAGAAAGTTCAATTGGATTAGAGTAGCAGAATGCAAGTATGTGCCCTTTTCCATTGATGTCAAAGGGGGAGAGATATCATGTGAAAAACTTAGAGAAGAAAGAGTACAGATGTGTAAAGTGAAAGGGGGAGAATCTTGTCTTGATGGTCTTTACAGTTTTTCACATCATATGTTGCTATCAATGACAAAGGGGGAGATTGTTGCAAGTATGTGCCTAACCAGTGTTGTCATTGATGTCAACATATCAGTGTTGTCATTGGTGTCAACTATGCTCTTGTTTTGATGCTTGCTTGTAATGAGTCAGATGCTTTGTATTTGCCTATGTAAGTGTTGGAAATCCTGATATTGAGGATATTGAGAAAATTTGCTCCTCCAGTAGAAATAGTATGTTGCAGAGTATCTTTGTCTATAGAAGAATAGTCCAACAGATTGCTCTACATTTCCTAGTAGAATAAATATCTTTATCTGTGGATTGGAATTTATTTAGAAGCATGTTTGAAGATGCTACATTCAAAGTTTGAGCCTCTGATATGAAGATTTGAGTGAGTTATGTTCACCAGAATGGAAATAGTTTTTTTTTGTATATTTGGTGGTGACAGGGAGAATGTATTATGCTCTACATTCCTCTACATTGAAGTATTTTGATCTGCGGTTCTAGATTTAAGTCTAAGATGATGTTATGTGCCTTCAACTTTAATGGTTCTTGATTTGGCGGTTCGCAAGCGATTTTTTCTTATGATAGTAGCTGACAGTGTTGTTTATGAGCTCCGATTTGAAGAATCATTTTGACAGAGTGGTTAGAGGTTGCAGTTGTTCTTGATGATTTCAATGTGCTTGTGGATGTCTCCTGATCATGTTTCTACCTTTGGATTGGTCCACAAAGAGAAATTTGGATTGTAGATAAAGACTGTTCTTGAAAGTCTTAATGTAAACACCAATCTTGGCCAACTTGGTTGCTTTCACTATTTGCGGAGATGCATTGAAGATTGTAGTAGCATGTTGTGGCGTGGAAGATTTTATTTGAGTCCCAACTAAGGTGTAGTGTGATCCGCATACATCTTTACATCTTTCCCTTAGCAAATTTTTGTATTAGGTCCAGACCTATTTCTATGTATGTTTGTAATGCCGACCTTGGAGTTTGTTCCAAGGGTTGATGAATGTAATGCCAACCTTGATGTACATTCTAAGGTTGATGAATTGTATAAAGACAGAAAATGTAATTGCGAAAACGATATCCATGTGCAAAAATGCGAAGATAAGTGAGAAGTGTAGTAAGAGCAGAGCAGAGAAGAAGTATTGCGCTTCAATGGAACTAAACTCAGGCATGGAGTAGATGCTATCAAATCAGTTCACAAATCTCTGGCAGTGAGTTGATCTTTGCAATGAGCATCTTTGGGCAGTGAGCCCGTAGGCAATGAGCCTCTATTTTTCGGTATTGTTATAACATATATATTTCTGGGGGCTAACACCCACCGTGGTTTTTCGCTTATAGGGTTTTCCACATAAAAATCTAGTGTCTCATGTGTTGAATATGTTATTGTGTTAAAACTTCATGTTTCATGCTTTCATGGTTAAATCCTAAAAATAGTTATTGAACATTTGAACTATTGATAATTGATTAAAGTTTTGTGACAATTGATTCACCCCCCCTCTCAGTTGTCCTATGCATATTAACAAAAATGTCCTCCAAAATCAATTTCTTTAATTAGACACAACTTATTCAGGAAATCAAATGATTGAACATTGAAATCCTATTGTTGCAAGCAATTAAGGAGATATCTAAGCTAAACCAACTAGTTAAATAGTTGTGTATAAAAACATCAAGAAGGAAGAACAAATAGATCAATACTATCCAAATTGATGGGTACTTAGCTAATCTATTTGCAAGGTAATTTCTCCCACCTAAGTATGGTGATCTTGGTAGTCTAGTGATTATTGTATCCATTGGCAGAGTTGAAATCTTGAATGCACTTATGGATTTAGGGGTCGCTATCAATGTCGTGACTGTTGATGTCATGGAGATGTTATCACTAATAAACTTGCAACCCACAAGAATAATTCTCCAAATGCCAAACCAATCCATTGTCATCCCAAAGGGAGTCTTAGAAAGTATCCCAATCATGGATTATACTTGGGAATATCCCATAGATTTTCAAGCTATTCATTCGTGTACCCCTAAAGACAGCTACCCATTGATACTGAGAAGACCCTGGTTAGCTATAATTGCAGCTCTTATTGAGTGTAGATTTGGAGGAATGACCATTTCCAATGGTATTAATAGTAAACAATTAACATTATATCCTCCCATTTAGCCCTCTATAAATAAGTGCAATAGGATATGGGTAGATGAACCAAACCCGTTCAAGAAATGGGAGAATCTAGCTTCTTTGGCAATGGTTGTCATTAAGCAACATGAAGATGAACTACAAGAAGAGATGGAGTTTGATAGTGATTCTGATGAAAACAATCTTAAAATGGATGAAAAGGATGAATCTCTGAGGGGTCTCATCTAAATGAGCATAGTGGAATTCACTCAAAACAAGGACTTTCTTGAAGAGTTGCATTGCCCTTTAGCCAACTTGATTCTAAGAAATGAGCACTTTTTCAAGGATGTGACTACTTTTCATATGATGCAACCTCATGGTTATCCCCTTAATACCTTGATGAGTGAAACCTATTTGGTCTCCTCTAACCACCCAGAACTAAGTCCATAATGATACTACCTGGTAAAACCTTAAATATCAATAGTTGGATCACATAACAATAGGAACTCAAGTTGTTTGATGTTCTGGTCAATCAATCAAAGGCTTTTGTCTGGGATTACAAGGATATGAAAGGAATACATCCGAAGATATGCACTCATCCTATTAATACTAAGGATGTACAACCAGTTCATCAACCACAATGTAGACTCAACCTAGTCCTCATAGATGTGGTCAAAACAAAAATTGAAAAACTTCTACAAGTATGATTTATATATCCAATCTTTGATGGCAAATGGGTTTCACCTCTCATGGTTGTACCTAAGAAAGGTGGAAAGTGGAGGGTATGTGTGGGCTACCGAGAACTCAATAAGGCAACATATGGAGACTATTTCCCTCTACCATTCATTGACCAATTCCTTGAAAACCTGACCAGAAAAATTTATTTCTCATTCTTGGATGGATTCAGTGGATACAATCAAAAACAAGTGGCTCCTAAAGATTGGTATAAAACCAATTTCACTTTTTTAGGACTTAACAAAATTTTAGGGTTTTGGTGTTCTTTCCCTACAATGTTTTATCATGACTTGAAGCCCCATGGTTTCTAATTTTCAAAATTTAGGCTCAATGTTTAATTCATCAATGACTTGTGTAGCTGATTGTTATCACTTAAGTCATTTAGCAAAGGCCTTCCTCATCATCATGTTACTGGCCCTCTCATTCAGATTACCGCCTAGAGTTATATCCTTACATAAGTATTTGTGGCCCCTACTTATTATTCAAATGTTAAAATCTAGTGTCATCGCGAGCCGATTGGTCTATCACAGCCTTGCTCCAAACCCATGTGTTTAAAGTTGCACTGATGTGCTATGTTGACGTATGTACCCTGAAGTTGTCCCCATACTCGATGGACCCCACTTAACTTTTATCCCCACTAGATCCTTTCGTATCTGCTTGTAGATATTAGCTTATATTGTTATGCCATGTGGCATCCTTTTACCCCAATGCCGAACCTTGATCCAAGCACAACTTCTTATCAGTGTTTATATCTCAAGGTTGCGCTAATGTGTTGTGCCAGCACATGTCCTTGGAAGTTGCTTCATCCCTGAGCGGGCCCCGCTGAAAGTACATTCCTGTTGATAATTGGTGCGTCGTCATTTGTTATGGATGTACTGACATGTCCTTCTTGGATGTTGGAAAAGGTATTTAGATTTATGCCATGTGGAACCATCTCTTTTGCAGTGCAAAGGCTTGCCTCTAGCGCAACCGCTCATTGGCATTTCAATCTTAAAGTTGCATCGATGTGGTGTATCAACACATGTCCTTGTTAAATGGGGTCCATAATGATGAATGGATACAACCCAAACAAGTGTCATTGTATGGTTGCAATGCATAATCACCTCATAGCGCCACTTGAATAAAGGTGTTTTTAAGGTTTCTCACATCAAAGGATTTAGTAAGATATGTCCATTGATTTGAGTTACTAAAGAATCAACAACTAATATTCATAGAAACATGCAGTTCATGGCACACCATGCAGATCTTGGCTCATTTGGGTATTCAATGTTGAAGATGACAGAATCGAGTTATAACAATGATTGTATTTGAAGCTTACGGTTTCATTCTTCAAATGACGAAGGAATTAGTCTAATACGAATTGTGATAGTGTGTGTGCGACATTGTTGGTTCCAAATTGAAGGTATCAAGTGTTGTTATAATAGGTATGTTCAGAAATTTCTCTCCAAACTGAATGCGGTCTTTCTAGGGTTCTAAAGATTGAAGGCATTTGTTTTCCTCTAAGAATATCATAAATTTTGCCACAATAGTTTAAGAAATACCTATCATAGTTGAAAATCCCATACTACAATATGAGTCAGGCTCCATCTTGGGGTGGTAGGACAAAGCATGGTCTGATGCAAGATCTTATGAGCCAACTCCCCAACTCTTCTAAGAAATACAAGCATTGATCATTTTCCAATAGAATCTATGATCATTTTGAGTCTTTTAAGGATGCAACTATTCCCGTTCAGGGATGGGATCTTTTCAAATTCTATTATTATCGTCATTCACTCGATAAGACAATTTCAAATATATGGATGTTAGGGTTGGGAAAACTAGTTGTCCCTAATGTATTCATGAATGTGGATTTGATTCAAGACATATGTGACAACTACAAGGTTGATAGTAGAACATTGTATAACCATAAGGGTGTACCAAGGATGCAAATAAATAAGGATTTGATTGTGGAAGTTTTTAATCTCAACCCTATGGTAGACGTTAAAATTAGTATTGGTGATTTGTGCAAGGAATAAAATAGGGATGGACACAATTATAGGATTAGATGGCTACCATATCATAGGTCAAGAAGCATGGGCAGGATAGTACAAATTGAGGATGATGAATTGGAACCTTTCAGTGTGGATAGGTTTGAAGAGTATTTTAGAATGACAAATTATAGCTTGTGTCAGGTTTTTGGAATTGATTATGATCCACAAATGCCAATATGCCGTATGATGATTATTGCTGACATCCAATGCCATTATTCCAATAGGAATTTTGATTTTGCTTCATACATTGTTTAGGCCATTCACAAGGACCTTGTAGCTTTTAAGAAGGATTACAAAACTCCTTACTTCAAGAGATATTCATTGTTGTGTCATATTTTGTTGCATACTAGAGGAGACATTTGGGATGAATCCTTGCAGATAAAACATATAAACCCTTAAGGAGATCCTATGCCCATTCAGGGACGTACATTCTAGCTATGTTTTGTTTGAAGAGCATTTTATGCATAAAATATTGGGGTTGTTGGGTCACCAAAAACTAAGATTGTCAAATGTTGTGATGAACTTCCTAAGACTTAAGGAAAGGCAACTTGAGAAGGATGTAGATCACAATTGGGTGATTGGTTTCTTCATTGTGATACAATAGTCATTAGAGTATATGGAGCACCTGTTAAGCCGCACATTCTATCAAAGTGGGTGCCAAACAGGATAGCATACCTTGAGATAATATGGCAACTAAATGAATCTGACAAGGTACACTTGAGAGAACATAAGAAAGGATCCTTTTTCTCATCAAAGGTGGTATTTCTAGGTTTTGAAATTAATACAAGAGAAGGATTAGATATATTGGGTCTTAAGCTACAAGAATATAGTATGGACACAATTGGGTTAAGGAACTTTGATCCTAAGCATTTCATTGATCAGACCAAAAGGAGTAAGGGGAAATCTGCTTATGAGCATCAGTTTGATGAATAGGAAGATCTAATCTGAAATTGCATCACCAAAGTTGAAGTGGATATCAGAAGAGACAAATTCTGTATAATTCACTTGGGAGAAATAAAGAGAGTACTCTATGATCCTAGGTACCAAGGAAGTTTTAGAGAAGTTAAGGATCCTATTCTCAAGATGCAAATAACTCTAGACCACATTAATGAATTAGGATTTGTGCCTCCCAGATTGGATGCAAAATCTAGAGTTCAAGATCCTATTCTAGAGGGACAGCAGCAAGAAATACAAAAGATGAAACACTCAGTGTGTCCACCAGCAATAGAAGAAATTTTACGGGTGGGAGAGGAAATCTCTTAGCCAGGATCAATACAACAAGAAGTAGATCAACCCTTGGTTGATTATGCAATGACCGAGGAAATAGGAGAAAACCAAGTTGATTTGGAGGAAATTCAACAAGTCCTGGCCTCTCCTCAAAGAATTGAAGTAACTAGTATGCCCCATAAAGGATATTGTTGAGTTTCCAAGAGGTGAGGGAGTAAGGTTGTGCATGATATAAGAGCCCTAACACGCAAAGAATTCTTATCAGATGACCAATTTACTAATTTTGATGAATTCAAATCTCTCTTGCTGAAGAAGAAATCAGAGGTTTATATGAAGAACTTAAATGAAAAACAAGGGAAGGTTGGAGAAAGTGAGATGGAGGTAGCTCAGAGAGTCTTGAAGGAAAATGATCTTGATATCAGCAAGATCACTCTTGAGGAAGGAAGGAAATTGGTCAAGGAGAGTGGGTTTTTATTGCTGCCAAGATGGAACATTTTCTTCTACCATAGCTATGGATACAATAAGGAGGTAGGACAATGATGAAGATGAAGTATTAACCAAGGAGCAAGCCAAGGAGCTATATTTTGGATCAAGTTCAGAACTAAATTTGAGACCCTAGCTATATGGGTAATAACTTCTAATTAGAATAAGCCCTAGGTAGCTAAGGAGATAAATAAACTCACAGGGAATTTGATTTTTAGGAGGTTAGGTGACACAACTGCCCCCCAAGTGACATCTTTGGTTGTGAACATGGCATTGTTTAGTGAGGATGCATCAAAGAAGCTACGGGTAGATTATGATAAATTGAAAAGTGATCATGTCAAGTTGATGTAGGAATTTAACAAGTTGAGGTCACTAGTTCTTCCTTTGAATATTGCAATGGGGCCTGTTGCCCCTTCTACTAGTTTAGGAGATATGTCTGGACAAGAAAGAGATGCTTCTATGATTGCAAATCTAAAGGAGAAGTTGAAAAAGAGCCATGACATAGTGGTTGAAGCAAAGGAAGAAGGTAGGAGGGAACACATTGATTTAGCTAGCAGTTTTTTGAATCACCAAATGACTTGTATTTTGCCCAAGGTTGAGGATGCTTGGGTATGTTATAACAGTTTGAAAAAGGATTACAATGGCTACATTAGTAGTGAATTATCCTTGAAGTATATTCTAAGTACGTGGATTCCACATGTACAAATGGTAAGTCATGTATACAATAGCTCAAAACTTGAGCCTGATGTTCCAACTAGGGTATCAAGTATACATGAGATCAAAGGGCTTATGAATGATATTTCTACATTTTAAAGTAGACTTGATGTGATGTTGAAGGAGAAGTTAAACACTTTCAAAGCCCTTGAAAAGTGTTTATTGTCACAAATATTTGATAATGATGGCAGGGAGCAATCATTGAGTCATTGAAAAGATAATTTTTTTAACATTATTCCTGCTCTTATCACATCCATCACACAGGTGGATAAAGTTGACCCAATCCTTTACATTTCTGAGATGGACAAACTATTAGAATTGAAGTCTGGGATAAATGGCTTCATCAAGGAGACTAAGGTACTTCTTTATGTGTGGTATGTTTCTCACACGCACAAGGTGGTGAGGGTCTTAGAGCATAAATGACCATCAAAGGAGGAGTATGTTGTGTGGATACAGAAGTATATTGTGTGATGTGGATCTCTTACGTCACCTAAACTTTTTGAAATATTTAGAAATATGTGCCAGTAATGTAAAATGATTCAAGTATTCATGTGGAACATTTTTTGGATAGGGGATAATAAAGAGGATCCAACTAGGATTGAAAACTAGGCCCAAGGCTATTTTAACTTTAGTTTTAGCTATAAATGGAAACTGTATATTCAAAGAAGACATCATTCAATTTTTTGTTTATCTAGGAAGGTCAATTCTATCTTTACATTTTTAGAAGGCAATGATAATGGTGCCTAATGAGGTTGTGCTTTGTTCTATTTCTTTTCTTTAGTTCATGCTTTTTAAAGACATTCCCAGACTTTTCCATACATTGGCTATGCTTATAATTACCTTTAGACACTGAAAGCATTAAGAATAGTACATGATATGTTGGTGAATGACTATGTGTGAATTAATGATTGTTATAAGATGTGTATACACCTAAAAATGACTCGAGTCGAATTAAGTAAATATTTTAATATTTATTTTATTCTTATTCTTCTATCAATAAATAAATATCCTAATTTATTTATTTGATTCATATTCATCATAATCTTCCAAAAATTAAATAAAAATCAATTTATTTAATTAAGTCATCCAAATTCCTCTAAATCATCCTTAGTTGAATAATTCCAAATTATTTAATTAATCATCTATCTTAATGTCTTAATTCTATAAATCCACATCATCACTTCCACCTCACTTTACACCTCATCATGTTGCACACATAATTGAATTTTTTTAATATTTAATTATATAATTATCCTCACCCACATGTCCTATTTATCCTCTAACCATCCCTATTCTTAAGAGCTTGGTCTTTCCATGTCATCATAGTCAAAGGACACTTAGAGACACATGTCCCATGGTTCCTAGATTCCTTCCAACCTCCCTACAAAGAAGGACTCCTTTGACCCTTGTTCTTTTGGTCCTTGAGAGCATTGTGACAAGTGGCCTCATGCTCACACCTTTCTCTCGACCTTGTCATCATAGGAGGAACATTCTCCACCTTTATCTCCCTCATCCCAACTAATCAAATCTCCACCATACACCTCATATGACTCATTCTCCACTGTTGAGATTGTGACATGTGGATCTTGGCCTTCTCAATCCTATAAAAAGAACCTCTCATTCCTCCATTAACAACAACTTAAGCTTTAGCAACCTTTTGCTGTAGAAATTCCACCATAGTTATCAAGCGTACCTTTGGCTCCCCTCATTTACATTGTAATCTCATTATCCTCATTGCATAATAATCATCCATGGCTTCATATCATAAATTCCATCATTCATCTTAGTGTTGCATTGTAGTTTGTCTCACTTTGCATAATCATCCACAAAGCCATTCTCTCTTTGTCATCTTAAAACAGCAAGGAAGTCTACTTCTGAGAGCTCAATCATAATCTACAAAGATCATTGAAGAGATAGGCAACAATGGAAGACACGAGGTAAATCAGTTCGCAAGGTATAACTTTGGTTTATTGCATTTGTCTTATATTAATTGGAGTATTGAATATTAAAGTAGATTCTACTGTAGTTCAGATTTTTTATCACATTTTGGCGCCCACCGTGGGAACGCTGCCCCATTTTTAACTTCCATTTTGAGTTTTTGGTGAAGTTGCAGTCGTGATAGGTCATTCTGGTGCATTCAATTTCTAGTTGTGCGCATTTGTTAAGAAAATGTGCAATTAAACCTTATTTCAGCGCATATGAAACTTCTTTCTGTGCATTTGTTTTCCTACGCATATAACTAATCTTTCTGTGCATATGATGTATGTTTTGGTGCATATAAAATTTGTTAGTCTTTAGGGTATCTTTTTGATAATTTTTTATACTAACTTTGGTTGTAGGTATCATCAATCATCAAAAGGAATATATTTTAACTACTAACAATGGGTTTTTGCAGGTGTTAGAGTGTGGTTTAGGCATCATCATACAACCTGCATACAATCTTCACTTAGCTTTTAATTAGGAGGGGTAAAACATACAACTTGCATACAATCTTCACTTAGTTTTTAATTAGGAGGGGTAAAACTTACATCTTGCATACAATCTTCACTTAGTTTTTAATTAGGAGGGATAAAACTTACATCTTGCATACAAATCTTCATCTAGTTTTTAATTAGGAGGGGTAAAACTTACATCTTGCATACAAATCTTCATCTAGTTTTTAATTAGGAAGAGTAAACTTACATCTTTGCATGCAAATTGCACATAGTCCCAAACTAGGAAGTTAAAATTGAACAAATCTTTCATTCAAATCTTGCATTTACAAATCCACATCTAGCATAAGTAGGGGAAAGTAACTTGATCAAATCTTCAATACAATCATCACATAGTTTGATTAGGAGGTTAAAATAACCTATCTTTTCATTTTATGCTATCATGTCATTTTTGTGCTTGGTAGATTAGATCACATTTAGATTAACTCTAGAAGGTTAATGAACCAGTGTCTACTGTGTTTGTAAAATGGTGATAGGAATATGCTCTCCCCATCTTAGGTGACCAAAATGCTAGACCCATTATTTCATTTCTTTAACCTTTATAAAAGGCCTGCCCTTGGATTGCATTTCATCCAAGTGGGACGACCTTGAGCGGTAACAAACTAAAGCCAAGCTAATTCGAACCACTATAAATAAAAGTGTTTGTGATGAAAGTCATAAACAACAGGTGTTGCTATGTTATACCGGTGAATGTTTCTCATAGTACCCTTGTGGTGCATGAAAACCTGTAGAGCTTAACCTCTACAGATTGGGAAGCCTCCTAAACGGAGTGAATCGCCGCATGTATAACCACCTGAATGAATTCCCTTACTAAGAACCAACTATTTTTAGAAGACAAAATCCTTCTATTTGTTGATATAGGAGGTCAAACCTCTGAAGCCGCCCAACATTTTCACTAACCATGTGTAGAGATAGAAAATTCAACTCTTCAGAGGAATTGAAACTTGGTATGCCAGAGAAGTGAGTTCCATGCAAGGGGGAGCCAGTGCTACCAAGTTTCTAACTATCCGCCTTGATTTAAGTGGCTAGAGAAATCCAAGTTGGGATTCAATAAATATTGTCCTTGCCAACCATAGGAATTGTACTTGTTTATAAAATGTTTATCAAAAACTTGTATAAGAAAACCATGAGATCTTCTTTTCTGCTATGTTTTCTTTCAACAAACTCAAATAGATAAATAATCAACAAACACTTAGGTTGCATAGAAAAATGTGCCTCAAACAAACAAAAATTGATCAGACACTACAAAAACACAAAAATTGTGCATTTAAACATTATTGTTGTGCATCTGACTCTTATTTCAGCGCATTTATTTCATGTTGCGCATATACATCATATTGCTGCACTTTTGAGAATTCTTACTGTGCATATACCTTTCAGTGCATATAAAAAATCAGAACCATACATACAGAACTGCGCATACAACCCACAGAATTGAACATTTAAAACCCGTTTCGGCGCATATAAACCTACGCATTCAAAACAGAGAGCTACTCCCAAGGTGTTGAGAGAAAAACAAAATCATTTTTAGACACCCTTTTCCTTCTAGTTTTCACTTGAGAAATCAGTTAAACCATACATAGAGATCTTTTATCCATTTTCAAACATCCCACTTGCATGTCATCTCTAGTCATTCAAAGAGCAAAACACAAACCAAGATTTCCATTAAGGTATCATTGAGATCCACTAAATCAAACAACCTAGTTAGTTTCCTATCAGGATAAATCATCCTCTACCTCAAAACTACACTAAAGCATCTTGATAAAGGTCTAGTCTACATCAATAGCAATTACCAATTATCCCTATTTGACTTCCTTTATGTCAACACTTTGATAGTTATACCGTCATAGCTCAAGACCATTTTGTTTGAACAAATAGATCAAGAGAAAACCTTATCATAAAAACTTCCAAATCCAATCAATTATCCCTCAACCACATCTTACCAAAAGCATCACCAAGATCCACAAGTATCACATTCAACTCCACCCACATCAAAATCTTTATATGGTTGAAACTAGATCCCAATTCAAGAGAAGAAAAGAAATGGATACATCAAACAATAGTGTTCACTCCTCTTCTTCTAGTGATGAAGAGAAAGAAATCCCACATGAAGAACTTGTTAGTGCTTTGCAAGATCCTAAATTCCAAAGAATGATGGATAAGGTCATAACCATGGACCCCCAAAAGTATTTCCTCATGCTAGCACAACAAGGAGCTAAACTACCTACTAATTTTGATATCTCACAATTGAGAACAACAAACCCATCTAATGACACCGATGCTCCCAAACATGACAAGGCTAATGATATGTCAAACCCATTAGACACACTAATGCTACAAATCCAAGCCTTGCAACAACAATTTGTGGACCTACAAATAGGAACTTCCACAAAGCACTACTCACTAGAGGATATCTCACCATATCCTTTTGACAAAATTTTGGTCGTGATACCTTTCCCCTCAAGATTTGAGGTTCCAAAATTTAATAAATATAGAGGAAAAGGTGACTCGTGTGACCACATAAGGAAATTTAGCGTTGCATGCTTAGAAGTCGCCCAGAACGATACATATCTTATGCGACTATTTCTACGCAGCTTAGGATGACAAGCAATGGAATGGTTCTCCCGTCTACCTCCTGGCATCTAAACTTTTAATGAACTAGTGGATAAGTTTGTGACCCATTTCTCATACAACATTGAACATGAAATTTCAATGTTGGAACTTTGTAACAACAAACAAAAGGGTGGAGAATCCTTTGCCTCCTTTTTACAAAGATGGAGACAACTTGTTAGCAAGTGTTCGTACCATATCCTAGAGAAACAAATGATTGAGATGTTTGTCCACAACTTAAACACTGAATTGAGCTATCAAACACAAATACAATGTCCTACTTCCTTTAGTAAGGTCATTGAAATGGGATTACTCATTGAGAAAGCCTTGATAGCTAAGGGACAAATCAAACTCTACAAAGATATCCCTAGTTCAAGTAATAACAAGGACAAATCAAGATTCTAGACAAAGAACAAAAACATTGTAAATAGTGGAGTTGTTGATACTAAACATGTGGTACCAAAACAACCAATCTTTAATCTATAAAATCCACACAATAACACACCATCAAACAAACCTCAAAACAATGATTCAAGACCCACAAACTTTCCTCCTCATAGAAAGTTCACACCACTAGGGGAATCACTCGAATCTGCCCTAAGGAAGATAATATCAAGTAATCTCATAACACTTCCAATGGTGTGAGATTATGAACCTAAATTTAAACCTTCTTGGTGGAAAGATTCAGACTTTTGCAAATTTCATAGAAGCAAAGGTCACAAAACCAATGATTGTCAACAATTAAAGAATACTATCCAAGACTTGATTGATCAAAAAGTAATATCAATTGATGGGCATACTTCCAATGATGAGCACATGGCATTCAAAAATCCTCTCCCTAACTATGAGAAGGGAGGATCCTCTAATCAAAACAATAATGGTGCAAACAAAGCAAATTATATGAATGTATCATACAAGTACACCTTTAACCATATTTCAGAAAGTGACACATAAACGTAATCACTATAAACAATAAGCCCAATTGTAATGTAACCACTCGTCACCGAAATATTACTCTCCAAGGGGCTCCATCCAAACCATCCTCCATATCTAACCAATATAATGTCCTTGACCAACTCTAAAAAACACTTGTACATATATCCATTTTGGAGCTTTTGCGTCTCTCTTCATCTCACAAAGCCATCCTAGAAAAAGATCTATTGCCAACCAATCTAGCCCAAGAGCAATTTCAAGCATGGTGGGACATCTAACTACACCCCATTTCTTATCTTTCACAAGAAAAGATGATATGTCTATCACCCAACCGCACAATGCATCCCTCCATATCGAAGCCCTCATCGATAAACATAGAATAAAATGGGTCCTAATAGATGGAGGGGCAGGTTTAAATATCTGCACATTAAAACTAATCCTTGCATTGGGGTTTTCAGAGAATGTCATTGATCCTAAGAAGAAAATTACAATCAAGGCATACGATGAAGAAGAAAGAACATCAAAAGGTATTGTGGTCTTGCCAATATGGATTGGGCCAATGGAGAAAGATGTAGTTTGCCAAGTTCTAGACATGGAACTAGCATACAATATTCTTCTTGGTCGACCTTGGATACATGTGATGAAGGTCGTGCCATCCACCTACCATCAATGTATCAAGTTTCCTCATAATGGCCAAGAAGTCACTATCCAAGGTGATCCCGATCCATTCCAATATTGCAATTCCATCCAATCCAAGCCCGAAGTTGTAATCCCCACCAACCATGCAGCTTCCTCCTCTTCAGCTCGTGTTGACCTAACCTCACTACCTTCTACATCCAAGACATCTAAACTCAAAATAAAGCTCAAAGACAAGGGTATAGAAGAGTATACCATCGAGCAAACCTTATGTCTAGCACAGCTACCCATATCTCCCAAGTCCTATGGAAAACCATCCATGAACAAACACAAGTCGTGGGAGATTCCTAAAGGTTCTTTTATCAAATGAGGAAACCTATCAGATGAAAGTGATGAGAAGGATATTCTACAATGGCTATATAAAGATGAAGATAGTGAATCCAAACCACAAGACCATTAACCCCAATTACAAATTGAACAATATGGTCAAGGGTTCTCTATCTTACAAAGAATGGGATATGACAGTCATAGTCCCATAGGATTAAGAAAATAAGGTATCATCAAACCTATCCATCCTTCTTCTTTAACAGCCCAAGACACTATAGGGCTAGGGTACAAAGGCAAATAAAAGATCGAAGGTAAAGAAAAGCATAAAGGAAAAGGAAGGGAAATAGCTATTACTAACTTAGTAGAGTAGATTCACCGATTACAAGAAGGGAGTGAGACAAACTCAAATGAATATGAATGGGATAGTCTTTATGAACTATCTTGTGAAGACAAAGGTGTTGATGTGGTTCAACAATATAGCTCTACCCATACAACTCATGAGGGACAAAGCTCTAGGTCTAGACCTCTAGAGTTAGATCCACAAAATATCGAAAGTGAGTTTCGCAAGGAAGGTATGATTTCACACTTGACAGATCAACTTGAGGAGAGTATCGTCATAGACATTGTAAATACTTCCACTAACCTAGACAACTCCTCCATCTTAACCATCACTAGCCTCGAATCAGACCAACCCGATGACCCATTACCATTTAGTGTATCCCAAACTTATAGACTGGGATTTACAAGAAGCTCTTGAGCTAGATACTTTCCAAAATGATGATTTTATCATAGATTATCTAGAACTAAGGGACCATCTACCCACAGGGGATCACAAATTTGGCTTCACTATAGAGCTCAATGACGTGGCATACTTTGGAGAGAGTGCCAATCCTTTTAGTCACAAAAATATAAAAATAAAAAATAGATCCAACGGTGAAAACCGCTCTGCGACAGTGTTAGATCAAGAAAAAGGTAAAAGAAAAGACATATCTGATGGCGAAAACCTCTCTAAGGAACCAAAGATGAAAAGCTTGACACTCTCCCCTATCCTACTCATCAGGAGAGATCATCAGTTGTGGTTGAACTAGCTACACCTGTTAACATCGGTATAGATAACAATCTAAGGATAATCCACTTAGCAGAATCTTTGTCTGAACAAGGAAAGGCAGAGTTCATTGACTTTTTCAAATAGAAATAGATAAACTTTGCTTGGTCCTACGTAGATATGCTAGGGTTGGATCCAGATCTAATAATGCATCATTTATCGCTAGCTCCAAGAGCTAAACCAATTAAGTAGAAACTACAGAAAATGCATCCCCATATAGCATTGTTGGTCAAAGAAGAATTGAAGAAGCTGCTAGATGTTGGGTCTATCAGAGCTATTGATTATCTGGAATCAGTTTCCAATATAGTACCTGTCTCAAAACTAGATAAAAGGATTAGACTATGTAATGACTTCAAAGATTTGAACAAGGCTTGTCCGAAGGATGACTTTCCTCTGCCCAACATCGACATCATTGTCGATCTAATAGCAGGGCACACTATGTTGTCACTAATGGATGGATTTTCCAGCTATAATCAAATCAAAATAGAGCTGAAAGATCAACACAAGACCGCATTCACATGTCAGTGGGGTACCTATTGTTGGTGCATCATGCCATTTGCATTGAAAAATGTAGGGGCAACATATCAAAGAGCCATGACTACAATCTTTCATGACATGATGCACACCATCATGGAAGATTATGTTGATGATATCCTAGGCAAATCAATTACCTAAGAAGGACACCTATAGGTCTTAGACAAAATCTTTCAAAGATTATAGCAATTCAACGTACGCTTAAATCCAAAGAAGTGTGTGTTTTGGAGTCACATCCGGAAAACTTCTTGGATATATAGTGTTAGCTAATGGAATTAAGGTGGACCCGGCCAAAGTAAAAGCAATCATGGACTTTCCACCACCCAAGAATCTCAATCAGCTAAGGTCATTACAAGGCAACCTATAATCCATCTGGTGATTTATCTCTCAACTAGCTGACAAATGTCATCCATTCACACATCTCCTATACA
Source organism: Cunninghamia lanceolata (assembly GCA_027924645.1). Lineage (NCBI taxonomy): Eukaryota > Viridiplantae > Streptophyta > Pinopsida > Cupressales > Cupressaceae > Cunninghamia > Cunninghamia lanceolata. The sequence continues at coordinate 15,766,149 of BSBN01001101.1, forward strand.
AGAACATTCCTTTCAAATGGGATGACACGTGTGAACAAGCCTTTCAGCACCTCAAAGAGTATCTAATGAATCCACCAATCTTGATGCCACCAATCTAGGGCAAACCCCTTCTACTTTATATTTTAGCTACACCAACTACTCTAGGAGCTCTACTGGCACAACATAACTATGAAGGAAAGAAGCAATCTATTTACTACATCAGCCAGACACTGGTAGGCTATGAGCTACAATACCCACCTATAGAACGAGCATGTCTTGCAATAGTTTTTGCATCACAAAAGCTAAGGCATTATGTGCTCACTCATTCTATCAAATTGGTAGCTAAGATAGATCCATTGAAGTACTTACTCAGCAAGGCTACTCTAACAGGTAGGTTATCAAAGTGGGTGATGATACTCAGTGAGTTTGACATCGAGTATGTAGATAGACGAGCCATAAAAGGTTAGGTGATTGCAAATCAGTTGGCAGATGCACCATTGATAGATGAGAATCCATTAAGCTTCAAGTTTCCAGATGAATCCATCTTTAACATCACAACCCAAGCATGGAAACTCTATTTTGATGGATCATACACTTAGCATGGGTCCAGAGCAGGTATCTTGTTGGTCACACCTCATGGAGACACAATTCCAAAGTCATACAAACTACTCTTTCCATGTACCAACAATGTGGCAGAGTACGAAGCACTGGTCATTGGCATCAAAATGGCAGTAGAATGGAAAGTCAGAGAACTTCATGTGTATGGAGATTCACAACTTGTCATCAACTAGGTGAATGATGACTATCATACCAAGGACGAGAAGTTAATACTATACAAGCGTATGGTAGATGACTTCAAAGAATACTTTGTTGTGATTTCTTTTGAGCAGATACCTAGACTAGAGAACAAAGCAGTAGATGCCATGGCAACCATTGCATCTCTCCTTGATATACCTGAAAACCAGTCACAATAAGAGTTCTTGGTGGAGCTAGTATCCCATCCTGCCTATGACATTCCTGAAACCACATCATATGCCACATAGTAGGATCTGATTCTCGCTTGTACGGAAAAGTATATACCTATCTGAAAGAGAACACCCTACCACCCAATCTATCTAATAACCAAAAAAGAACATTCATTCGCCAAGCCTCCCGTTATACCATAATTGCTAACACCCTATATCGTCGAGGTCTAGATGGTACTCTCATTACGTGTCTCAACAGTGAGGAATATCAAACCACCCTAAGCAAAGTTCACAAAGGTATATGCGGAACCCACTCTAGTGGTCCTACTTTGGCTAAGAAACTCATGCGTATGGGATATTATTGGCCAACTATGGAAAGGGACTCCTATCATTTTGTGAAAAGGTGCAATAAATGCCAAATTCATGGGAACTTAATACATGCACCGACACAAGAGATGCAGCCTTTAACGACTCCTTAGCCTTTTTGACAGTGGGGACTCAACTTAGTGGGCAATATACATCCCCCATCATCTAATGGCCATAAATTCAAAATCACCGCCATTGAGTACTTTACAAAGTGGATTGAAGTCGTACCCCTAGCCAATGTCACAGGCAAACAAATCACCTCATTCATCTTGAATTACATCATTTGCCGCTATGGAATTCCCCTATCCATTATCATTGATAATGGAAGACCTTTTAAAAATTAGGATGTCAAACACCTTTGTGATAAATTCCATACACAACACTATTTTTCCACCCCGTATTACCCCCAAGGAAACGGTCAAGCGGAGGCATCTAATAAAACTATCTTGAAAATCCTAAAGAAGACTATCAATGATGCTGGTCGTGATTGGCATATCCAACTAAATCCCACTCTGTGGGCCTATTGTACAAGTATCTAAACACCCACAGGTGCAACACCATATTTCCTAGTATATGGCTCTTAAGCCATCTTGCCCATTGAAGTCGAGTTACCATCCTTGCGAGTATCATTAAAAGGTCTAATATCTGATGAAGAATACTGGGTTTCCAGACTACAAGAGTTAGAGTTGCTAGAAGAAAGAAGACAAAATGTCTTTAATCATCTAAAAGCCTATCAACAAAGGATGTTAACAAGTTATAACCACAGAGTAAAACCCAAATTCTTTCAAGTCAGTGACCTAGTTCTCAAGGAAAACCCTAGAAATTAGCAAGACAGGGAGAAGAAAGGCAAGTTTGAACCCAACTGGCTTGGTCCATATGTAATCATTGATGCCTATGGACTACGATCCTATCAATTAGCAAAATCAGAAGGTGAATTGTTTGATGATCCCATCAACAGTATGCATCTTCGCAAGTTTTATAACTAAACCCCAATGCAAGGGACTTAAAACAAAAAAAAAAATTGTGCAAATAAAAGCAAGTGGTGAAAACCTAGAAACAGGTGCTATTTGTGATAAACTGCTTCCTCTATCTTTTAGGATTTTAGTCCTCGTCCATCTTTTCTTACTACATCCATCAAATCACATAAGGATACCTATCATGGTTTGTTGTTCTCTTGTCCTTATCACCTTGTCACATCAGGTTGTCCATCTAATCCTTCATCCATCTTGTCATCCATTGTGACCTTTTCATTAGTATTGTTGTCAAATGACATCGCCTCTGAGCTATCACATAGGCAAGGCCATCATTGATGAGCCCCCGAGGCTTCCCATCTATCAGTATCCCTCGTCGTATCATAAACCTTTGTTACACCATTTATGCAGCCATCACTATTGTCAGTCTCCATGCCCAAACTATGTCACCTCTAAGATATCACGGAGGCAAGGCCATCATTGATGAGCCCCTGAGGCTTCCTACCCCTAGGTCTTAGGTCCACATAAGTCCACACCATCGAACTACACTACCTCTGTGTTATCACATAGGCAAGGCTATCATTGATGAGCCCCCAAGGCACTAGGTCAGTCCCTTAAGGCTCGTCGTATCAAGTTTGCCATCATTTTCATCCAAATGTTTCATCAATAATAACTAGATCCTTTACTTGACTAGGGGTAGAATCCTTGACCTAGTTGGAAATTGGATTCTTGAATGTCACAAAATCTCAGAGGATAGCAAATCGAATCGCGATACTATCTCCAGACAACACATGCAACACTACAAACAAACCTTTCCAACAAAAAGCTTGACACCACGACATTAACCTATATTAGACAAAAATGTGCCTAAACCATTAAGATGATTATATCTATTTTCAGGGTAAGAAAACATATCTGTGGCAAGAAGTTTTGATGCTTGTTATAAGTTTAAGTCTTAGGTCTTGATTTTTGTAATCATGTTTCCTATGCTAGACTCGAGGATGTTCAAGACTAGAGAAGCAATGATGGCACATGATAATTTTCATTTGTTTGTTGTTTGTGGATTAATCTTTATTAATGTGATGACTTGTCTAATGACATGATCAACAAAAGATCATCGAGGACATTACACGTCTTAGTATGAAAGAGTGCAATCCTTGTCTGTTGATACATGCAAGACATACTCAGGTCATCTAGGTTCAATTTTGCCTAGATGCTTGAATTAACTTGCTAAATCAAAATCCATGTAAGAGATACTCAGGTCATCATGGTTTAATTATACCTAGATGCTTGTATTTTCTTACAACATTTTAAAAGCTCAATGATAAAAAAAAAGTACTTCAAACACTTGTATACAAGATGATAAAGCCTCATTCATGCATGATAGGTTTGAATTTCATTCCATTTATAAGCATTCCATAAATTATCATTTTCCAAGTGTCTTAAGATCCATGTCAATTTCTTTCATTTATCTAAATTATCCATTTATTCCAAATCATTTTCTTTCATTCTTCCAAATTATTCTTCTAAGTTATCTATCTGTCCAAATCATTAGTCTAAATTCTTCTAAGTGTTCTTTCATTTATGATTAAGTATACTTGGCATTAACAAAAAAAGAAATCATTATCATTTTGCATATTCTAAGCATATCCATGCTTAGTTCATATCATTTCAGTTCATTAGTTGCATTAAACATTTAACTCATGATTTTTAGCAACAGTTTCATATAGTGATATCATGTTACATAGTATAAGCATATCCATCATAAGTTCATTATCATTTAAGTGCATTAGTTGTATTAAGCATTTAGATCATGATAGTGATGTCATTTATCCACATAGGTCTCATGCATAACATTTATCATCAAAAACTCAGAAAAAACATAGATATCATTTGTCATAGCATTTGCATATTAGTTCACCATACATAGAAAATTACACATCATGTAGTACATTTAGAAATCATTAACATATGCATTAGGAAATCATAAACTATAAGCATATAGGATCATTGCAAATAGCATTAACACATAGATATAATTCATCATGTGAATCAATAGGTGCACCATATCATAAGTCTCATGTACATCATAGCATCAACATATTAGAATCATCACAATGTAAGCATAATCAATAACATCCATCAACCTAGATAACATCAAATCAATAACATCCATCATATCGAAAGCATCCATCCATCAAAAACACATGCATGTAGTCCATTGAACTCATATAGATCATCATCAAAAATAATAATAATGTCCAAGTATACAATGATGTCATAAATGTATATCTCAAGCTGTCAAAAATGGTGTATACAAAAATGATATAAACATGATACATGTATCCAAATGTCTAAGTGGTATTGCCTCCAGAAGGTGTTGGCTACTGAGGCTGAGGCTGAGGACCTGTAGGACCTGTGGGACCTTTAGGACCTGTAGGACGAGGAGGTGGTGGCCCCATAACTCATCCGCTTTTTGACAGGGTGTGCCTAGACCTGCTGTGTGAGCTCAGGTGGAAGATACTCACCCTCTGCTCTGGGGGCACCACCTACTCATATAGGGATCTCCAGTAAAAGATCTCCTGCCTAGCTCGAAACATATCTGTAACAATTTTCCCATGAGGACCCTGTGTTGCGGTCTGCTGTAGTAAGGTCTCTGTTCTAGTATATCTCTAGATGATAGTATCCTGATCTAATATGGCTATCCTGACATCCCCCTGCAATTATGTAACCTGTCCAAGTAACTGAGCCACCTGGGTTCAAAAGGCTGCCATCTGCCCATCATCTTGACCAACCTGTGCCTGCACCTGTGGCTACCCTTGAACCTGTACTTGTGCCTCCACCTAAGGCTAGGCCTTCACCTGTATCTGTGCCCTCTCCAACCTCTGTCTCACCCTCCTCTATCCTCCATCATAACCACTATCATCTCCATCATCACCCCTATCACCCCTCCCACTTCTACCTCCATCATCTCCTCTGCCACCTCCGTCACCATCATCTCCTCCTCCCTGGCCACCTCGGCCACCCCTCCCACCTCATCATTGCCTCCTCCTCTAGCATGGAGTGTCATCATCCTCCTCATCATCCTCTAGTCTCAGAGCTGACTCTCTAGGTCCAGAGTATCTCGACACAGGATGGGCTATAAAGTGTGCTGTAAAATTAGAAGCCATACCTGCATCCATAATATGTCTCTATAAATCCCACTCCTGGTATGGAATCTATAAAAAGTTAGTCCTTGCAGTCTCATAAGATGTAGTAGGAACCCACCATGCATGCTCCTTGTGCGTCTGGGCAAATATGGCAGTACCCTAGGGCATCCCCTGGACTTTGCCAAACTGTTAGAGCACACGGGTAACAATATGATGCTCTAAGATGTAGGGGGTCCTCTCTATCAACCATCATGTCTGAAATAAATAAGGCAACTCAGCAACATCCTCCTCCCATACCTCACAATCTAGGTACGGTCGCCACTCAACTACATCTACATTATCTAATGTGTACTGCCAGTACTCAAGCTTTCGCAACTTGGACTAGGAAAGAGTCTCCTGAAACCTATATGAGTAAGGTCTATCATGGCCTTTGACACCTATGCCTATTGGCCATGTGACAGCTATGTGTAACCATGACCAAATCTATAACAACGACACCCCAGCAGATAGACTAGCCAATCCACCATACACAAACTGATGAAGGTCATGGTACAAGTGTGCAAGTATGCATGGGCCCTAGGTGAAGCATGTCCTATCAGCTATCATCCGCTCTAATGTCCTCCCCCATCCAACCTGGAATCCATGAGATCTCCTATCTGGACAAATGACTACCCCAATCAATCCTGCTAATATGGCTAGCAGGGGCTCGTAATAATCTACCATATCAGCCCAGCTAATCTCTGTCCCCTCAAGCTCAGCATCATCAAATACGCGTCTACACTCTACCAATCCAGCTCTTGATGTGACTTATACTCAATAAGCTCTTCGTGTATCAGAATCTAAAGAATCTGATTCACATCCTCCAAGGTCACTGTCATTTCCCCAGTTGGAAAATGAAATGTGCCTGTCTCGCTGTGAAACCTCCCTCCCAATGTAGTCAGCAATCCTAGATTTGCCCGTACCTTGAGCATAAAGCAAACAAACCACAGTCCACTGATCCGAGCACCAAATGATCTGTATCGGTCAAGTAGGGTCGAAGAAGCTGCGTAACTGAGAACCTCTCCCGCAACATCAACACCTTATCTGGCACCTCCTACAATATATAACAAAGTGCGTTAACCAACCAACTAAGTTGCATATCTATCCAATAAATCAAACCAGTTACCTAGCTATCTTATCATCAAAACCTATCCTATCATCTTTTCAGAGATTCTATCAATCTCCAAGATGACCTATCAGTTGGCCAACATCGATTGAGATGTCAACATTATCAAACCAGCTAAGTAATTGATTACTTTTATCAGATGTGCAGCTCTGTTTATTAGATGTGCAGCTCTGTTTATCAGATGCGCAACTTTATGTCATATGTGTCGAACCCCCTTCCATTTGTGCAAATTTAGGCAAATGCATAGAAATAGGAGTTAGATGCGCATTTGTAAACCAAATGCATGTTTTCCTATCAAATTTGCAGACACCCTACTCATATGCGTGTTTTCAAACTGAATGCACAGATCTAAATCATATGCGTGAGACTATTGTTTGATTGTGCGGTTTCACATAAATGCGCTGAAACCCCAACTATATGCGCACAACTATCTATCAAATGCAAAAAAACACCCATATGCGCAAATTATTTAATCATATGCACCAAATCGGAGCATATGTGCAACCTAAATTATCATTTGCACAGAACTAATCTACCCACGCATTTAAAAAGTTAAACTTTGACCCTAAAATTTGACCACAATAAATGCACAATGACCAAAATTAAACACATACATACTGGGGTTCGTACTCTGCTAGCCACCTAAATCGTTGGATCCTCTTGAATTTGTGGTCCTCTACTGGAATTCATGCCATCTTCACTGACTGCTAAGCTCTGCTATAAACTAGGGCTCCTATAATCTCTCCTCAAATGACAAGTGTGCAAATGGGTAGAAGTGAGATCTTGCATGACTATTTATAGCCAAGTGAACCCTAACTAGAGGTGTTTGACCTTGCACGTGAATGCCATGTTCTTTGTCCGTTTTTCATTCTCCGTCATGCAAATTTATCACCAGCCGATCGTGTCATTCATCTTTTTCTTAGTCATGAGATCATTCATCATCCTTTTCCAAAGTTTATCCCGACCAATGTCCCGAGGGGGCATCCTACTGTCATCAAACCTGTACCAGGGGAAAATTGGGGCATGTATCATACTCAAAAAAAAATTATTCTTTGAAACAACGTGATAAAACACATTGTCTCAAAGAGGGGCAAAATGTATACACCTAAAAATGGCTCAAGTTGAATTAAATAAATATTTTAATATTTATTTTATTCTTATTCTTCTATTAATAAATAAATATCCTAATTTATTTATCTTATTAACATTCATCGTAATCTTCCAAAAATTAAATAAAAATCAATTTATTTAAGGAAGTCATCCAAATTCCTCTAAATCATCCTTAGTTGAATAATTCCAAATTATTTAATTAATCATCTATCCTAATGTCTTGATTCTATAAATCCACATCATCACTTCCACCTCACTTTACACCTCATCACGTTGCACACATAATTAAATATTTTAATATTTAATTATATAATTATCCTCACCCACATGTCCTATTTATCCTCTAACCATCCCTATTCTTAAGAGCTTGGTATTTCCATGTCATCATAGTCAAAGGACACTTAGAGACACATGTCCCATGGTTCTTAGATTCCTTCCAACCTCCCTACAAAGAAGGACTCCTTCTTTGACCCTTGTTCTTTTGGTCCTTGAGAGCATTGTGACAAGTGGCCTCATGCTCACACCTTTCTCTCGACCTTGTCATCATAGGAGGAACATTCTCCACCTTTATCTCCCTCATCCCAACCAATCAAATCTCCACTGTACACCTCATATGACTCATTCTCCACCATTGAGATTATGACATGTGGATCTTGGCCTTCTCAAACCTATAAAAAGAACCTCTCATTCCTCCATTAACAACTCAAGCTTTAGCTAACTTATGATGCAAAAATTCCACCATAGCTATCAAGTGTGCCTTTGGCTCCCCTCATTTACATCGTAATCTCATTGTCCTCATTGCATAATCATCATCCATGGCTTCATATCATAATCTCCATCATTCATCTTAGTGTTGCATTGTACTTTGTCTCACTTTGCATAATCATCCACAAACCCATTCTCTCTTTGTCATCTTAAAACAACAAGGAAGTCTACTTCTGAGAGCTCAATCATAATCTACAAAGATCATTGAAGAGATAGATGGAAGACATAAGGTAAATTGGTTCGCAAGGTATAACTTTGGTTTATTGCATTTGTCTTATTTTCATTGGAGTATGGAATATTTAAGTAGATTCTACTGTAGTTCATATTTTCAATCACAAGATGTGATAGTAATTTCTATTAATTTTAGTAGTTTGTGATGTATAAATATTATGTGGTGAACTAACCATATGCAACAAGCACATAGTTACATATGATGGAGACCACCTGTCAGCCCGCAGTAGAGGAGGTGTTTTCATCTACAACAGGCAATGTAGTTACCTACAACCAAAGGAAAAGGACTCTGAATTGAGTGGGCATGAGTTAACCATAACTCCCACTCTTTGATGGTTTTTCTTCAACAGTTGACATAGTCGTGAATAATGAAGAAAGCTCAAATCGTGGTTTATGTTTTGTTTTCATTTATGATTGTCTTCATGATGACTAAAAAGAGTCATAGTGGGACTATGATGTCTAGTTATCTTTGTGGTAGTTAGTTTTCTATTTCTAGTCTGATTAATAATAATGTCTTCTCCCTATGTTTGTCAGAGAATGGATGAGTATGGGATTAGTTGCTTAGAAGTTTTGTTCAATTAGGAAACTTAGATCTTGTCTATATATATGTTAGATTTTGTACACAACAATTTAAAGGAAGTTAGAAAGAGATTGTGTTGTCAAGTTATTATTGTATTTATCAACATTCAATAAAGAACACAGATTTTGGATTCAGTCAATGATTTTGGTGATACAGTAGTGATCTAGTTTAGATTATGTGGAGATTACAATCACTCAAGCAAGGGCCACTTGAGGTAACTATGTCTCTCTTATATGTTTATGTTGATTAGTTCATGTTTATGTGCATTAGTTAATATTGTTGATCTGCATTATTGGTTTAAGGTGATCACCGACTCAGTGTATAAATTGTTTCTCTGTTTTGATTTACATAGACTATTTTGATTTACAACCAATTGCATAAAGCATTGATTACTTCTTAATAGCATTACCTACTTTTAGTAATTGTTATTCCTTGCAAAGTAGGATTTGTTTCCTTTCCCATAGTTTGTTTCTATGCACAACTTCTAGATTATAATTCATGGATCCTTGATTGTACACATAGTACAAGCACCATCCAAGAAGAATACGATTCCTTGGTTTGACAATGTAAATGTAACTCATTACAACCATTAGGTTGCTTGTGCATTCCCTCTCTACATCAATGTATTGGTTAATAACGGAGTTCGACATTTTTGGCATTGTTGTCAGGGATGGTGCTAAGGTTTAGAGTTTCTGAGTTCTTTTGATTCATGTTTGTATTTTGTTTCACGGGATATAAGATTTATTTTTCAGCAATTAGGGTTACTTATATATTCAATCTATTTCCAAAATATCTACTAACACAATACAGGAATAGAGCTATTAGCTCAAGCATCATTGCATGTGGTGGCCAAGAGACCAATTAGGGAGATTTCTTCCATCCAGTTCAACAAAAGGAGAGGACCATTTTGGACCACCCCTTAGATCAGAGGACGTTGCAAACTTAGAAGATATTACCACTTGGCATCAAGACATAATGGCAGAAGAAGCAGTAGAAAATCTATTTGAGCCAATTACCTTTGTATTTCCTATTACATACCAAACAAGAGCTAATACCCTGAAGAACATTCCTCCTTCAGCTATACCAAACTTTCATAGCATCCTTGAGGGTGGTCGGAAAGAGTTTGAGTTTGTATGCATATGTAGTATAGTCATAGCTTCTACAGATTACATCAAATTCAGCAACGAACTGGGGTACCATGAAGGAGAAGTTCTTGTAAAAGTACCAGGACTATTATTGTGCTAAGGATATGAAAGGAGATGACATATTTAGGATGTCACAAAAGGAAGATGAACCTCTTGAAGATTGCGTTGAAAGATTTTAGTTTTACCTCAAGAAGTTAAGACAGAATCAACTCTCTCTAGAGTCACTCAAGTTGGTCTTCTTAAGAGGTGTGAGTGAAGAATGTATGGATGCATTGAATTTAATTAGAGCAGGGGACATCTCTCAACTCAGGTTTGATGAAATTTTCCAAATCTGTAGAAACTATTCACGTTCCACCTTGAAGAAGAATAGAGGATTGAGAGCCATGCCTTCCACTAAAACATCTACTAGAGTCTCCAGGGAAGAACTCAAAACTCTTCTATCAAATATGAAAGAGGACATCATAAGCCATCTGGCAACTCAACTAGACACCTTACACATAAAGAAGAAGCAAGAGGCAGCAGAGGCAGCTTTGGTTGAATATTGTCCACATTGTTGACAAAGGAAGACCAACTATAAGTGTAAATGTATTGCCAGCATTGCTAAAGAGAAGAGTGACAAGGCATATTTCTGAACCATAGAGGATGAAGAAGGTGAAGTGTTTTATATTGCACAACGTAGGCCTTGGAAGTAATGACAAGGTATGCCTTAGGACTCAACCAATAATATTTCATTTTCATCATCTACTTCAAACATCCCTAATTGGCACAATGCACCTTGGTATAACATGCCACAGTAGCCTTGGGAAACTATGCCACTTAGTTGGATCCAATAGCAGGAGGTATGCCCACAACAGCCGTTCCAAACCTTGAATTATAATCCACAGTGGCAAGCCAATTAAAACCCATGGTCATAATAGTGGCCTGGAAATCAACCTTGGCAAAACTCAAATATGAACTACCCGCAGCCAAAGCAAGCCCTACCTCAACAACTTGCCATTATGCGAAATGTAGCTTCAACCACTCCTGTTCCACCTAGAGCCACTCAATTACTAGCCCAACCTATACCAAATCCTAACAACAAGCCTGTTCAACATGCTTATACTAATGAAACCATCCAATACCCAACTTATATAGTTGGCGTTAGTGATGTTCACCTGTGCTTAGGTAAAATGCTTATTAGACCTCCATCTCCACTTATCATGGAACTTGCTGATGAAGAACCAACCTCTGACACTAACAATCATTCAAGTAACTAGCATATCCATCTTGAGCAAACCTCACCACAGGAAGAAAACATTACCAGGAACCCTCCATTTCTAGAAAGGTTAAACATAAGGACAACACCACCTCCATCTGAACCTGACTTTGATTTCATTGGGCAATTAAAAAATGTTTGTGTAAAAATTCCCCTAATCCAAGCTATCAAGGATGTACCCATATATACCAAAGCTATAAGGGAATTGTGCCTTAAGAAACTAGGAAGAAAGAGAAAAGATCCTCAGACAATGCATGTTATAGGACAACTTGTTGATATCATGTTAGGTAACTTGGTTGTCCCAAAATATACAGATCCTAGAAGCCCTATAGTTAATGTGAACATTAATGGTACCCTTATCAAAAACACTTTGATTGACTTGGGTGCAACCATAAATGTGATGACAAAGGAAACAATGAACAATCTTCAGTTGATTAACTTAAGACCTACTCAAATAGTCTTACAGTTAGCAGACAGGTCAACTATCAAACCTAAAGGGGTCATCGAAGATCTAGTGATTACATTAGACTCATGGGAATACCTAGCAAACTTTATGGTCCTATAGCCCAAGGCCAACCTAGGATATCCACTCATCCTAGGGAAACCTTGGTTGGCAACAATAGATGCTTTCATAGGATGTAGGTTTGGGAATATGATAATTTCCAATGGGAATATAACAAAGAAATTAGTCTTTTATCCCCCAGCACAACCATTTGCTGACATGGAGTGACCTATTTAGCCAGACCTAGAGGATACTAACCAATATTCTCCTCAGACATTAATGACAATTGAACAAAGTCCATTATTGAATATCCAGGATGAGGATGAAGTGCTTTCTAATGTGATACAAAACACTTATGGAAGGGACCCACAGCAAGACCCATCTCTAGTATGCCTGACCTGCCCACTACATAATATTCTGCCTTCAATCAACACACAAGCCTATGCTTCCACTACTCGCATGTTTCATCATTTGTTGCCCCATAGTTGTAGCCTTAATTTATTAGGACTAGATATTGCCTCTATTATGACATTTGCAACACTAGTTGACATTACTCAAGGCAGGACACTTAATATCAATAGTCAATTAATAGTTGTACAACAGTCTAAATTGATACAAATGCTACAAACTCATAAGACAACATTTGCCTAGGACTATCATGATATGAAGGGCATAGACCCTAACCTCTACATGCATAGGATATACATCGTTGAGGGATGCATGCCAGTTAGGCAGCCTCTAAGGAGAATGAACCCTATTGTAAGAGACATAGTGAAGAATGAACTACAAAAACTACTAGATGCAGGATTCATATATCCTATATTAGATAGCCAATGGGTATCCCCACTAGTCGTAGTACCAAAAAAAGGAGGTAAATGGTGGGTTTGTGTAGACTACAAAGAATTGAATATAGCCACTAGGAAAGATCACTTTCCTCTTCCTTTCATTGACTAGGTATTAGACTCCTTGGCTGGGAAGAAGTATTTTTCTTTCCTAGATGGATTCAGTGGCTATAATCAGATTAAAATATCCCCCAAAGGATTAGGATAAGACTACATTCACATGCCCATGGGGGCCCTATGCCTATTCAGTCCTTCCATTTGGACTCTATAATGCACCTACAACATTTCAAAGGGTTGTTTTAAGCATCTTTTCTAATTTTGTCCATGACTCTATGGAAGTGTATATGGATGATTTCACCACTTATGTAGATTCTTATGAAGAAGCACTGACAAACCTAGAAAAATTCCTTCAGAGATGTCAAGATCATAACATGTCTCGTAGTCATGAAAAATGTTTCAAGATGATGGAAGGAGTAGTGCTTGGCCACTTTGTGTCCAAGAAAGGCATTCAAGTGGATCCAAATACAATTGAAGTCATCTCAACATTGCCTATTCCTCAAAAGCAGAAGGATGTTAGAAGCTTTCTTGGCCATGCAGGATATTATAGGAGATTTATAAAAGATTTCAGTAAGATAGTTGCCCCCTATTTGTCTTTCTCTCTAAAGATGTGGAATTTACTTGGACAACTGAATGTCAGGTAGCATTTGAAAATCTTAAAAACTCATTAACCAAGACACGTGTGCTCAAAGGACCTAATTGGAAAATCCCTTTTCATATTCATACAGATGCCTCTAATTAAATTGTAGGGGCTGTGTTAGGACAAAAAGAGGAAAATTTGTAATATGCCATTTACTACATCAACAAGAATCTACAAGGTGTTGAACTTAACTATACTGTGATAAAGAAGGAAATGTTAGATGTTAACTATGTAATCAATAAGTTCAGACACTGTATCACTAGGTATCTTGTTTCTGTTCATACGGACCATGCAACAATAAGGTATCTGATGAACAAACTAGTGGTTAGTGGTAGATTGGTTAGATGGTTGTTGTTACTACAAGAATTTGATATCACCATTGTGGACAAGCCTAGGAAGGCCAATGTTGTTGTTGATTTCCTCTCCAGACTACCTACTTGTAATGAAGATCCAGTTATTGATGATTCATTTCCTAATGACCACTTATTTGTACTAATTGTACAAACTCCTTGGTATGTAGATATAGCCAATTATCTAGTTGCAGGAAAAACACCTCCACATCTTTCATCAAGAGAGGGGCCACCTGGTTGAACGTAACTTTCCCTATTCCTGGGTAGCTAGCTACCTCTTTTACAGAGGACCCGATCATGTCATGCATAGATGTATCAGAGAAGATGAAGTATATGACAATCTCCAGGCATGTCATGATGAACCTTGTGGAGGACACTTTGTAGCTAAGAGAACAGTAGTCAAGGTCTTAACTATTGGATACTACTAGCCAACCCTATACAAAGATACAACTCACTATACAAGGAGATGTGACCATTGTCAAAGGATTGGCAAACCTACAAGAAGTGATGAGATGTCCCTGCAGCCACAATTGGTGGTAAAATTGTTTGACAAATGGGGCATTGATTTTATCAGGCCCATTGATCCTCCCTCTGATAATAAAGAGTATATACTAGTCTGCACTGATTACCTAACAAAGTGGGTGGAGGTGAAAGCTCTAAAGGTTGCCTGAGACAGTAAGGTTGCTACATTTCTGTATGAGGAAATATTTACAAGATATGGAGTGCCAAAAGAAATAGTTATAGATCAAGGACCAAAGTTTACATCATCCCTAATTGCTAGTCGCATTCAAGAATATGAAATCAGACAGAAGAAGTCCACTCACTATCATCCACAATCAAATGGCCAGGTTGAGGTCACAAACAGGGAGATTGGGCCAATATTAACAAAGATAGTTGCATTACACCGAAAGGATTGGGCAGCCAAACTTTTAGAAGCAGTTTGGGCATATAGAACTACATGGAAAACAACAATAGGGTATACACCCTATGAAATAGTCTATGGCAAAAAGGTTTTCCTTCTAATTGAGTTTGAAAACAAAACATTGAGGACAGTCACTCAACTTGGGATGGATCTATCAATGGCTCAACAAGAAAGGTTGCACCAACTTAATGCCTTAGAAGAGTTAAGATTGGAAGCAGTCCACCACACTAAAATAATCCAAAAGCAAAGAGCCAAATGGCATGACCAGTACATCAAAACCAAAGAGTTTCAGGCAGGTGACTGGGCCTTGATCTATGACTCCAGCTATAAGGACCATAAAGGTAAATTGCAGACCAGATGGCTTGGTCCTTATGAAATCAAGAAAGTTTTTCCCAATGGTGCGGTCCAACTTACAACAATTGATCTAGTCAAATTTTCACTCATGGTTAATCGACACCATTTGAAATTGTATAAGAAGCCATTGGATAAAGACAACTTTATCTAGTAGTTGATAGGAAATATGGGTACACAAGTTTCACAACAGTCCCCACCAAATGCAACCTGCATACTAGTTACAGCTGCTCCTAGCAATACAACAACAGATGTAGCCACCAACTCATCTGCATTCACTCCTTAAGTATGATTTTCTATAATCCTTGTAAATAAATAAAAACTAAAAAAAAAAACCATCATCACCACCAGGCTTCATCAAATAAGCTCCTTATATCCAATTGAAGATCATTGATAGTACCTGCAACCACTCTACTAAAGGGACATGTAGCCAAATGATTTTCTACTGTTTCACGAGACCTATACCATTCCGCCTACAGCCACTACAATTCTCATCATCCTTGAGGGACCTGTAGTTGTTGTACCCGCAACCAAGTTACATGCGCCCTGTTCACATCACTTTTCCACTTACGTGCATGCAACCACTCTGGCTTGCAACACCTTTATTTCTAGCATCTACATGCCTCCATCCTCTCTTCCACACTATACTTTGCAACTACGTGTCACAAAGCTACCACTCCTGCTTCCCACACACTTCTTCAACATCATATCGATTTGATTCACTTAAGCACATTCTTGGAACACATCCACTCCAACCGCCATGTCATCAGCTCTACATGCATCATCTACATGTTTGTCAGGATTCACAAGGTATTTATCTCACACCCATTATTAATTAACATTTAATACTATTTCTTTTATAGTAGTCTTATTTCACCCAATCATTAATTCGACTACTGTGCACAATTCAAAATGTTTTCAACCCTATCTTTTGTATATTCACCCTGTCATCGCATTTGTGGACAAATGCCACCTTAGTTGGGGGGATTTCATACGTAGAAATGATTTGAAATTATTTCATGCACATCACCCAAGCTGAAACCTCTCCTTTCATAATTAATGATTATCCGCTGCATACCATACACAATCAAGCAAGATAGCAACTGGTAAATGTATTAGCTGAAAAATAGGGGATTGAATTTGTAGAGTGAGAATTAGGTTTAGCAAGAGAGATTTCTCTAGCAACTGGGCACATAGGTGAATCATAGTTGGAAGGAAACCACAGAGTATCACACTAT
This sequence comes from Cunninghamia lanceolata, assembly GCA_027924645.1. Lineage (NCBI taxonomy): Eukaryota > Viridiplantae > Streptophyta > Pinopsida > Cupressales > Cupressaceae > Cunninghamia > Cunninghamia lanceolata. The sequence continues at coordinate 15,782,732 of BSBN01001101.1, forward strand.
GGGTGGAGAACCAATCAATAAACAACCTACATATCATACAACATTATTGACTGACCTAGATTGTAGGCCTATCTTCTAGCAAGCTAAGTGGTTGGACTATTTTTAAAAGCTGACTGAATATAATGAAGCCATGACTCAGTAGTTTGCAAGGACATTTCAAAATAATGAAGCTACATTCAGGGGATTATGGGTTGACGTGTCTGAAGCTGCCATTGTAGAGGTAGCAAGGTTACCTACAACTGGAGAAGAGTTCCCTATGAAAGCCAACACCGTTACATCAAGAGCTGAATTTGTTCAACCAGGAGAAAGAATAGAATCTTTGTCACAAGGTACCAAATGTGCTTCTTTACCCTGGTTATGGGCTTCAGTTGCTACCTACATTATTAAGTATCTTACCTATGATGGGAGACAATCATTGTTGTATACTATGCATTTTAAGCTTTTAAGTCATCTCTGTCATGGGAGGGTTGTGAATGTCCCAAATTTCTTGTTTAATCTATTGAAAAGAATGTCCGCCGAGTATAGGAGAAAAAGTAACCAGTCATCACTGTTTCATGATGGCGTGGCTATATTATTGATAAAAAGGAGCCTATCTATTCAGTTTCCCGATATTTCTTGGGAACATTTTCTTAAGATTAACGATATTAATGAGGGACCCTTAAGGCTTGAACCAATGGGGGAAGAAGAGGCATGGACATAAAATGTTTAGTCAGGGGAAGGGGAGTAAGCACCTATAGCCTTTTCCCAACCAACGGCTTCACCTACTCGCTGCCATGCCACTATCCTGAAGCACTCAGGTCCAAGTACTGATAACCACATGAGCGAACCTACAAAGTCTCCCACACCTAAAACTTTGCCTGTATCAACCCCTTTGCCAAAGCATTCACCCTCACAAACCTACAACCACACAAAGCGAAGTGAAAAATAAAAATTGCAGCCTAGAACTACCAACTCACCACTCACGGCACCTAAAACTTCCCAAAACCTTCCTTCTGCCTCAAAGCCCACTAAGAAGAGAAAAGCATCCTATTCTTCCTCTAGAGTTAAAAAGAAATAGAAAGTGACCACTCAACCACACAGGCGCTCAAACTGCCTAAAGATGAAAGGAGTTATAGGAGGGAAAACCCCTCCTAAACAAAAGAAAGTGGTTGATGTGCAAACTGACACAGACTCAAAAAGGAACACGTTTTTGTTAATAGGGAATAATTGAATGTAGCCCAATCACTTATCATGGAGACTGACACCGAATCAAAGGAAGAGGACTTATATACAGCTAGGAGATGACATCAACCTCTCCCTAACACAAAAAACCAAGACTTGTCAACTTCTCCAGATAAAATTCAAACAAAAGAATTGTTGTTGGATTTCGAGGAGAAAATGGAGGAAAAGAAGGATGAGCTGCATGTAGCTCTATAGAAGATTGTAGCGTTGGAGAAGCATTTGAAGGAATATCAACAAAAGGAAACTAGGTTAAATGATAAATTTAAGAGGTTGGAGGATCAGTTGTATGTTTACCAACAACAAGGAACAAGGCTAGACCATTTGGCTCAATTGGCCATCATAGAAATCAATCGAAGGAGTCTAGAGCTTGTGCAGCAGGAGGAACAACAGTAGGAACCTGCACCATCAACTTTGTTAACTGTTACTTTGCAATTGTGGGGTAAGACAGATGAATTGGTAAAGGAACATGATAAAATAAAAGAAAAGTACAACAAGGAGATTGAGAATAAGAATATAGAAATAAGAAGATTGAAGTTCAAAACAGATAGGATGGCAGATATGATTGTCTAACTTATGAGATGTCGGCCACCTAAAAGGGTTTATGCCCTTTATCTACAGGAACAATAGTTTTCAGTTTAGTCAACTTTACAGTGATGGCCATGTTTCTCTTTTCACACCTAATTTATTTTTAACAGTCTACTAGAAAGCCACCCTTGAAATGTAGAACCCGTTGTGTGATTTTTATCTACATGAGTTGGCTATTCCCTATGATACCAATTGGAACCCCCTAATTGTTATTGGGAATGTACAATTAAGAGCCCTAGCATCATTCATATAGAATGAGCATAGGAGAGGGATCCTTCAACAATAGTATAATGAGAGGGAGAAATCTATTCCTCTCAAAATCAGGTCAGAGGCCTAGATCCCAACAGGATAGTGGTAGAATGGATTAATTTGATTGAACATCCTAAGGTGGAAACAAAACTCCTAGAATGCAGGGCATTGGACTATAAGAAATTCATGGAATTAATAGAGGGTATTAGTAAGGAGGCATTCAGCTTCTCAAAAGGTAGATGGAATGAGTTGACACTGGCATTGCAAAGGAAAGAGCCCCACTCAGTGTTTAATTTCTCAACGGTAATCACTACGGCACAAAGGTATATCAGATCAACCAATGAACATGGGATTACATGGCTGCCTTTGGTGTTTCATCCTCCCTTGCTCCTTTATCCAATTCCACATTGGTAGGAACATAAGACATCTCATGCAGCAGAACGGGCTAGGTGGAATCGATTGGCAGAGCAGAAGGGTTTCTATCTCAAGCAAGATAGAGGGGTCATGGAACCTATCGATTACAGAGAGATTGCTCTCCAATATGATCAGAGGTGTTGGTTGTTGGAGGACCAGCAACATGTTTAGTTGGGGGGTATGATGAGGTTGTGCTTTGTTCTATTTCTCTTGCTTTAGTTCTGGTGGTGCCCACCTAGATTTTGGGCTTTAAGTTTTCATCTGCAGGCATTTTTAGAAAAAACTCAAAAAATTTCTAAGTCTGTCGGCCTTCACTTTTCATGCATGTATCTTTGTATATGCATCACTATTTGTATGTACATTTGAATGTGCAAGCGCTAATGTACATTGGAGGGCTCGAAAAAGATGTTCAATCGGCTTCAGAAAGTGAAAAATCAGTTGTATGCATCTTTGTATGCATATTGGGCTTGTATGTGCAATTCCGAGTGTGCAAAAATGGTTGTATATCACGGATTCCTAGAATATTCCCTGCTTGTATGTATATTTTGCATGTATATTGTGTTGTATATTTGATATACAACGGGTAGATACAATGGCGATATGCAAAGGAAACATACATTACAAAGATATAAGAGGAAATATACAAAAGGAAAAGATGCAAGGGTCTTATACATTCACCACATGCAAGGAAAGATTGATCGACGGTATACAAGGAGAATATGCAAAAGGATCATTAGTGAAACAATGTATATCGGCGACTCATGCAACAGTCTCACTGATAGCCCGATGCATATACAAAGGCGGTAACATACAAGGCCGACATACAAGAGGGCAAGTGTAAATGGTGGATGTGGCTAGAAAGTTAATGGCATTTGTGAACTGGATGAAGTCCGCCATTGTATATTGGGATTGTATGTTCCCAATATACAATCTAACATACAAGCAATAGACACAAAGAAGTATACAAAGCAGGTATGGTCAAAGTCAAAGTTTCTAAAACTTGGTGGGGCCTGCGCAGTTATATGTGCGATATACAATGAGAGATATAATGAGGTAGATACAAGCCGGATTTCAAGGGTTATTCCAATCTGATTGATGGGTGGTTGAAGTCCGAGGTTGTATATTGCATTTGTATATGCAATATACAAGGCAATATGCAAAGAAAATATACAAGGCCCAAACCCAATAGCGATTGCAATTTGTTTCATAATGATTTGGGGTCCGCCCTTTGTATGCAGGTGATTGTATGCAACTACAGATGCAAGAAAAGATACAATGGCTCGTTCACAGGACGATGCCTATCGGCGAAGACTTCAAGGGTTTTTTCGACGATCGATGAAGAGGCCAATGCTTGGCGATGGTGATCAAATCAGTGGATGACACGTGTCCAAGTCAGTTGCATGTATATGCATTTGCATATACAAAAGATTTGAAGGCAGAAAAGGTAAAAAGGGCGAAAGGGTAAAATGTATGTAGCGATGAGAAAAGTCAAATGGGAAAAGCTACCTGCGTGGCATGTTTCTATTGGCCGATGGATTTTTAGAGCGATTTGGAGCTGCAGATCTCAGTGGGAAGGAGGAAATCAACGGCCCTATTTTGAATGCCCGAGGAAGGAATTTCTGTGTGTTCATTGCATCTTCTCCAGGCGGGAAAAATCTTTAGAGCGCGAACCACTGCTGCATTTCAAAATCGGTAGGTTGGCATTTATGGCAATATTGCAGAGGTATGGTCGACTGATTGGTAGGACAACTACCATTTTTAAGGCAAAAATCTCCAATCAGTTGCACAACTCCCAATCTCACCTGCTCTTTCCTCTTCTTCTCATGGCTGCATTAATTGTTTTGGGCGCCATTCTGATGGTGCACTGTATCTGGCGGCATTTTAAAGTGACCCTGTAATTAATTGTTGAGGGCACATTCTTGATGTATAAGGGGACTGTGTCACTCATTTTTTAGTTGTTGAAGACTTGGGAAATTTTTGGAGGAAATAACGAAACAGAGCATTTCTTGGTTGTTCTGTCTCTTTTGGAGTTTATGAGTTGCATTTTGAATGCATGTTGCATACTTGTTCAGTTTCATGTCAATTTTATATGAAAAATGTTTCATGGCATGTGTTTAGCTATTTGTCTCCATTTGTTGTATGCATCCCTTATTTTGGATCTGGTTGCTAAGGGTTACTAAGATTCTAGGATACAGATTTGTTGTATTGCATGCTTGATCTCTAACTTCCACTCAAGGAGTGGATTAAACTGTTTTAGGTTAAGTATGAAGAAGATTATATGTCAGCTTGGATATTCATAAGTAGAGATAGCTAAATACTCATTCTTGGGAGGTGTTTGTAAGGCAAGCACCAATTTGACCCCTTGAAACTTGAATGCTAATGCAAATCATTCATTTGTATATGTCTAGTTGACTCCTTGCCCTAAGATAGGCACCAGTCTGCTCTTGTGTGGTAGTTACGATCCAAAACTCCCTGTCTTGCATCTAAAACTTAAATACAAATCATTTCATATTTCCAACCTGTTAGTTTGTAGGACTAGAAATAGGACCCCTGCATACTCTCATTCCCAACCAGTTAGATATGTCCAAGAACACTACCAACCTTGTGATTTATCATGCAAATCTTGGTCCAAAAATGAGAGTATTCTGCCTGTTGTTGTAAAGCCAAATCTTTTGTCATTGGGTGAGTCAAAGTCAAATTTTTAGCTATAGGGATACCCCCCTTGGTGCGGCAAAACCAGAAGTGAAGGGGAGGCAACTCACGCAACCTCCTGTATTTGTTGGCCAAATAGGCCTGTGCATTAGAATTGGCAAATCCTCTGTTGATTCAGAGAGAAAGACCCAACAAAGTGGCGACTCTGCTGGGGATGTTGATTTAAAGGTGTTATCTTTTTGGCCCATTCGAGTCTCCAACAAAGTGGCAACTCCACTGGGGATGTTGATTTAAAGGTGTTATCTTTGTGGCCCATCCGAGTCTCCAACAAAGTGACGACTCTACTGGGGATGTTGATTTAAAGGTGTTATCTTTTTGGCCCATCCAGGTCTCCAAGAAAGTGGTGACTCAACTGGGGAGTCAAGCAATTTGAAGATTTAGAAGACCCAGGTGTAGTTGTTGTAGCAAAACCAAATAAAGACCATGTGGTGCTCTGCTGGCGTGATGAATCCAGAAAATAAAAGTGCCTTGTTGATATTTTGTCCTCTATGAGAGGTGGCGACTCTGTTGATTGAACCTATCCAAAGCTGCAACATATTTCCAAGTATTCCATCTTTTCACTCAAAATGATTCAAATAGAGCAACAGTCCTGGTTGTGCTCTCAAAGAAGACCATTTTGTATTGAAAGATATAAATCTTTGAATTTCACAGGAATAAGTGGTTACCCAAATGTTATTCCCAATAAGATTAGAAAATGTTTGCCAAAATATAGTGGATCAAATTCTGAGTCTCCAAACAAACATCTGTAAATTTTTTTGTAATTTGATAGAAGATTATGAGGTAGAGGCTGAAGATGTAGTAATGAGACTTTTTGTTTAGTCATTAGAGGATGTGCTAGGGTATGGTTTTTAGACTTGCCTGTGTGTTCTGTCTCTTCATGGGTAGATTTAGAAGTTGTATTCCTAGAGCAGTTTGGTGAAAGATTTGATTTGGCCTCATTGATCATACATTTTATGAATATCCAAAAGGAAGATGAGGAACTGGTTCCAGCTTTTAATTTTAGATTTATTAAGTTGCTCAAGCAGATTCCTGAATATATGAGACCCAATGATGCATTGTGCTTGATAATTTATTTGGATGCATTTGATGAAGAATGAGTTATTTATTGAGAGATAAGGAACCAACTACACTTCACTAGGCCTACAAATTTGCTATGGCTATTGAAAATAATCAGAAATATGGAATGCTAGTAGGTTTCATAACTGCAAGCCTTCAAAATAGTTTTCATAGTGAATATATTTTAGCTTTCCCAGCGTGTTCATTGAGAGATGATTTTGCAAAGGGGAATGTATTTCAGAATAGTCATGATGTGATGCTTAAATATGAAGAAGATGTTGTGGAAAATGTAGGCACATCTTATAATGGTGAAGACAAAGATTGTTATCAACCTCTAGAAGAGAAGCCTATAGATGCAAAATGTATTTCAAAAGATCAAATGAAATATATACATGAGGTTGTGTCTTGTAGTAACAGGTATATCCCAGTTATTCCTGATTATTTATATGAGGTGGATATGCAGAGCTTCACTCTAAATATAGAAAATGCAGATTCAAGGGATGGTAGGGAATGTGTTGATAACTGTCAGCATTCAGACTCATGTGTGAGCCTTTCTGATGATGAAATATAGATGGATGTTGAATATGAGTGTTTCCTTGAAGATTATGACCACCTCTACAATGCAAAGGTTGAAACTTTTGCTTTTGATTATCAGTGCATTGGTGAAGAGGAAAATTAGGGTCACTATTCAGATGTGAATGGACAAGTTGCAGATGTATGTGCTCATACAGTTGGGGATAGTGTTGGTTGCAAGGGTGACTATGAGGCTTTTGATGAAGGGTTGCATTCTGACTTCTTTGTGCCCTCTCTTGAGACATTCCAGGTGGACCTTAATGATGAAATTGCTGAGCACAATGATGATGGATATCTAAATGTTTATAAAAATGAATATGATTATGAGATGTTGCTTGTGCCTGAATACTGCATGTTTAATACATAGGAGCTCTTATTTTTTGAAGAAGGGCAAAATTCTAATGTTGATTCATTTGTTTCATGTGAGTCTGTTATTTTTCCAAGAAACATCATTGACTCATATGATCATGACAGTCTACAGCTGATGATAATGTATGCTGATGAAGCTTGTTGTAGATTTGTTAAAGAAAGAGAAATAGGCAGCAACACAAATAATTGCAAAGTAGGGTGCTGCAGATGGTTAAATGTTTTCAAGCTTCATTTGAAGAAATCAAAATAAAATTAGATATTTGACAAAGGGAAATTTTGGTTTTTCCTTTTTGGTGGCCCTGGGCCACCAAGTATATTTCAAAAGTGTGATTTATGATGCAGGTTGGTACAACTTTGACTCTATGCCCAATGGATAAGGCCTGGTCTGCATCCTAGAGTTCTGGAGTTCTTGCCATGCTTGCAGGAGGCATGCATCCCCAGACAGAGCCAATGGTGGTGCCCACCTAGATTTTGGGCTTTAAGTATTCATCTGCAAGCATTTTCAGAAAAAAAAAAACTCAAAAAATTTCTAAGTCTATCGGCCTTCACTTTTCATGGATGTATCTTTGTATATGCATCGTTGTTTGTATGTACATTTGAATGTGCAAGCGCGAATGTACATTGGCGAGCCCGAAAAAGATGTTCAATCGGCTTCAGAAAGTGAAAAATTAGTTGTATGCATCTTTGTATGCATATCAGGCTTGTATGTGCAATTTCAAGCATGCAAAAATGGTTGTATGTCGCAGATTCCCAGAATATTCCCTGCTTGTATATATATTTTGCATGTATATTGTGTTGTATATTCGATATACAACAGGTAGATACAATGGCGATATGCAAAGGAAACATACATCGCAAAGATACAAGAGGAAATATACAAAAGGAAAAGATGCAAGGGTCTTATACATTCGCCACATGCAAGGAAAGATCAATCGGTGACATAGAAGGAGAATATGCAAAAGGATCATCGGTGAAACAATGTATATCGGTGACTCATGCAATAGTCTCATTGATAGCCCGATGCATATACAAAGGCAGTAACATACAAGGCCGACATATAGGAGGGCAGGTGCAAAGGGTGGATGTGGCCAGAAAGTTAATGGCATTTGTGAACTGGATGAAGTCTGCCATTGTATATTGGGATTGTATGTTCCCAATATACAATCGAACATACAAGCAATAGATACAAAGAAATATGCAAAGCGAGTATGGTCAAAGTTAAAGTTTCTAAACTTTGGTGGGGCCCGCACAGTTGTATGTTGCACATTGTATGTGCGATATACAATGAGAGATACAATGAGGTAGATACAAGTCAGATTTCAAGGGTTATTCTAATCTAATTTATGGGTGATTGAAGTCCGAGGTTACAAGGCGATATGCAAAGGAAACATACAAGGCCCGGACCTGATAGCGATTGCAATATGTTTCATAATGATTTGGGGTCTGCCATTTGTATGCAGGTGATTGTATGCAACTGCAGATGCAAGAAAAGATACAATGGCTCATCGGCAGGACAATGCCTATTGGCGGAGACTTCAAGGGTTTTTTCGACGACCGATGAAGAGGCCAATGCTCGACGATGGTGATCAAATCAGCGGATGACACGTGTCCAAGTCAGTTGCATGTATATGCATTTACATATACAAAAGATTTGAAGGTGGAAAAGGTAAAAAGGGCGAAAGGGTAAAAAGTATATCGCGATAAGAAAAGTCAAATGGGAAAAGCCACCTGCGTGGCATGTTTCTATTGGCCGATGGATTTTTAGAGCGATTTGGAGCTGTAGATCTCAGCGGGAAGGAGGAAATCAATGGCCCTGTTTTGAATGCCCAAGGAAGGAATTTTTGTGTGTTCGATGCATCTTCTCTAGGCAGGAAAAATCTTTAGAGCACGAACCACTGCTGCATTTCAAAATCGGTAGGTTGGCATTTTGTGAGGTCGATTATTTTACCTTCCTTATTTTGATCATTATGCATTTTAGTTGATGACATTATCAGACTTTTAGTGACTATGGTTTCATTATGCATACTTGATTTTATCTCCTGATTATGATAGGACATTGATTAGACATATGTGATTCGATTTGATCATATTTGATGCTATTTTGAGATTCGACATCTGAGATATATATTTGATGATGCTTTGTGATGAGATTCTAGTTATTTATGTGATGTTGACTATTTGACATGTGATTAAAAAATGCAATTTAATTTGGAATTATGTATTGATGATTATTGTTGTATTCGATTGCGTGAATTTAATTCCAGTTGCTTCGGCTATGATTATTCATGATATGATTGACACTTGATCGAGATGTGTAGGTTTTACATTCCCTAGCCACGGGAAATTGGAGGTAGAATTCACACCTAAGTTATCCCCTATGAAACCAATCCATTCCCAAGAGGGATAAGGATCACGTTTGAATCTGAATGTGATTTAAGTGGTTGATCTAATTTTTAATTTTTTGGCCTAGTACCCTGTTGTTTAAATTAATTAATAATAAGCGTTGTATAAATTTTATTTGACTTACACTACTTGGTATTTATTTTATTTTTTTGAGGCCATTTAAAGTGGATTTATGACCCCTTTGTGAACCTTAGAGTCCCAAAAGTTACCCTAGGTGGTTACCCATGGGTCTAGGGTCAAGTTGGACTAACTAACCCTTGGATTAACCCACTTTTGGTCACTCTAAACTATGGTTTAGTCAAAGTGACGAAATTTGAATTTAGGGAAGGTGGGAGATGAGTCATGCTTTGGGAAAGACTCATCTCCCTTCCCAAAGTTTGGGAATCCTTTCCCAAGGAAGACTTGGGAGGTCTCCAAGACTCCCAAGTGTGTGGGAGCTTCCTCCAAGACTCTCACACACGTGTGAGAGCATCTTGGAGGGAGATGGCTCTTTGAGAGAATAAGAGGATGCCATATGGCATCCCTTATCCTCTTGGGGGTTTGAGTGGGAATGCCACCTCACCACTTGTCCTCTCACACATGTGTGAGAGCACAAGTGGATAAGGTGAGGATTGAGATGGAATTGGAGGGTGACACTTGTCACCCTCACACTTCCTCTCCCTTGCAAGTGGCATTGGAGGAGGAAGGAGAAGGTGACAAGTGTCACCTTCTCATTCCTCAAGGCCAAATTGATGGCCTATATTATCTCCTCTTGTTGAGGAGTGTGGGGTTCTGGCAATTTTAATTTTCTTGCTATTTTGGAGGAGTTTGGGAAAGTTAGAGGAATTCTTGAAAAATTGGAAGGTTTGGGAAAGCTTGGAGCTCTTCACCAAACGTGCTTCCATTATAGGGCTTTGAAGGTAAACCTCTTAAACTTTGTTTCTTCACCCTTGCTTATTTAATGTGTTGTGTTGTAGTTTTTGGTTGTTTTGTTGTTTGCATTGTTTTTGTGTGGGATGGGAGTATGGTGAGAGCACCTCCATTTGGAGGTAATGCTCAACTTGTTTGGGTAGGGGAAAGGAACCTCCTTGAGGTCACTCCCACATTGTGTATTTATGCCTTGAGGGTTTTTATTGTTGAGAAGATATTTGAATGGCAAGAGTGCCATGGAAATTATTTTGTGATTTTGTGGAGAGTGGTGGTTTTGGGAGATTTTTGGCTTGAGGCCATGAGTTTAGAATTTTTTCATTTGGGTGGCCTTTGAAGTTGAGGGGTCCATTCCCTACCCTCATCAAACTTATTTTCATGAGTTGAGTTTTGTGTTAAAACTATGGGCTATTTTTGTGTTGTTGTGTTTGATTTTTGTTGTGGAATGTTGCACCTGTGTGAATCCCTACCTCCCTAGCTCGGGGGTGTCATGCCCACATTTTCCATGTGGTCACAACACATGTCACATGTGTCATAGCCACATCTGTCATGTGGTTATGACATGAACTATCAAAAAATTTCTCACGCTTCCCTAGAAACCCCCTCGCATGCGTAAGCATGCTCGGTGGTGTACGCTCAAGGCGAAAACACTACAGTGTCGGTGGGGTACAAGTACAATTGCGTGCAACCAGACGCAAGCAGACCAACAAGGGGGTCTCTTACGATGCCATTAACGTCGCTACAAGGTTTATATTATCAAGGTTTCCTAACCCTAAATCTTGGCAGATTTCGGCAGCATAACGCCTTATGGCGTAAGTGGGAATTACTCAACACTATACTACTAACGGGGTTCCCTGATAGATTAACAACTTCCCACGACGCCTTGTTCCGACTAAACTGACTCGTGATCTCCCTATGGGGTTATTTTTTAGCAAAGCACATTTGTCTGCCTTCTTTCTCGTTTCCTGAAATATACTCCTACCTCGAACTTAGCATTCTCAACAAGACAGTTTGTTTGCCCTCTCTTCCGTTTCTCTGGATCTTAATTTTGATTGTATTTCTATCGCGCTCACCTTAACTATTTCCCTGAAGTTTTGGTTTGTTTATATTTCGGTCTCTCTCTTTTGGTTTCTACATTTTCTTTATGTTTATCCTGTCCTTTCTTCATATTCTACATCAATCAGAGTTATCACTGTATCTACTTTTTAACTTTATTCCTAACTTCCGGTTTGTCCAGATCACATAGGCTGGTTTACTACTTCGCTGGACTCGGTCTCCTATTTTTCTCCGATCTAGGATTCACCGTTACGTTTGTATTAATTAAACTGGTTCCTAAGCAAATTTAGCGGAAGGGTCCATCTACTTAGTTCTCTTATCCCAGGTGGAAAGTGTCGCACATTTTCTCCTCGGTGTTTTCCAATGTTAGTTTTTCTTCTTCTAATTCTCTTTCATGTTTTCTCTATTGGGCGTTTACTAACTACAGTTGAGATTAAAATGGCCTCACATGGAATGTCTGTGATAGCTTCTTAAGTTTATTTCCAGTGATCTTTTAAACAAGGCGACGCGTAATTTTCCTCTTCATTTTCTTGGTTATTAAATTTCGTGGATAGTTGAAACTTCTGAGAAACTCTTCCCAGAGTATTATAGTATACTCCTTTATGCTCTCTTAAAATTTATAATTTTATTTTCTCTTATTATTGTAGAGAGAAAACGGCCTCTCTGGAGCCTTATATCACCTAATTAATTAATGTATGTATCTATATACATATATATACAGATTGTATATATACATATAGAAATAGATATACAAATATATTTCTCTGGGTAATATTAAGACTATTATTATTATTAATTACTATTGTTAGATTATTTAATTAATCTATTTAACTATTATTACTGTTGTTATTATTACAATTGTTATTCTTCTTTTTTTTTTTCTTTTTTTTTTATATAATATAATTATATATATATACAATTATATACCATTGTTATTGTATATAAGAGGCTCTCCTCTTTATAAAAAAGACCCAAACCATGGAAACATTTCTTATTTTATTTGGTTAATTTATTTCTCAAATAGCAAGCCCTAACCCCCCTTTTTTTTGTTCCTTTTGTTTTGGTGTTGCAGGCCATACTCATGGCGGCGGCAGCATTAATGGAGGGTTGGCGTTAATGGTGGGTCGGTAGCTTTCGGCAATGGCCGCACAGGGGCGGCGGACGGGGAGCATGGAGAGACGGGCGCAGAGGGGGTATTGCCCATGGCGAGTGGCGGGAGGTGGAACGCTGGTGGGAGGTGGGAAGCAAGGTTAAGCGGGCCGCTCACGGAGTGGCGAAGGCACTCACGGGCGGAGGTTTTAAGTGGAGTCCACGGTCTCCACTGCGGGCTGTGAATATGTATAGGGGGTGTGGGGAGGGGCAGAGCCCCCACCCAGTGGGGTGTGGGTGGGGGCTCCGCCCCTCCCCACACCCAATGAGCACCGACGGGGGTGGTGGGAAGGTTCAAACCCTTCCCACCACCACTTCACATTCTTTATCCTTGTGTGCTGTGTAATACACAGCAATAAAACTGCGATTCATTTTATTCTTTTTCTTTATTGTTTTTAAAATATAATCTCTCTGTCATTTTATACAATCCCTAGTTATCATGAGATATATATATTTATATATACATATATATATATATATATATATTTATATATACATATATATATATATATATATATTTATATATTTATATATATATATATATATATTCTCAGACTTAAGTCTTCTTCAGAGGAATTAAAAATACAAAAAGTTAGAATAATAAGCTATATTACAGAGAATTAAACTGTTATTCTCAAAATTATTTCTTTCACAGAGAAAATAAATATGGAGAATTAAAGTAATAAAGCTAAAATACAGAATATTAAAATAATAAAGCTAAAATACAGAGAAGTAGAATAATATGGCTATTAACTATAACTCTGTTTAACCACCATCCACAATCCTATTTATAAATTTCTTTCAATCTCGTAACTACAGAGAAATAAGAAACGAAGAAAAATTAAATACAATTAAAGCTAATTTATCTGGTACTCACAAATTCATATAATAATTGCACATTTCAAATACAGAGAACAAATTATAATTCTTTCAACATGCCGTTTACCATTACCGTTTCTTTAAGAATTAAAAATTTTAAATATAAGAAATGACTTAAACTGCCATTTACAATCTACTTAAGAAATATATAAGCAAATACGGAAATTAGACTTCATACAATTAATGTTAAACGAGGAGTTTAATAAAATCGATTATAATATATATATATTCTCTTTCCTTAATTTCCATTTGCTAATTTCAATTTAATACGTATTAGCTTCAAATAGAGAAAGGAAAGAATCATTACAATTGCATTGGCTCACAACTGATTACAACTACAATATCTACAAGTTAGTAAAATTCATAATTTCTTCCAAACACCTCCACACAATACTATAGTTAAACTTTAACATTTTTGTCAGGATCAATATACAATTTCACTACTCAACAACAGATACTCCAAGTATACATAATTGTCAAAACTCATAACTAATAAACACCACTGAAGGGAAGAATTTCTCTCTTTTCCCAAACAATAATTTATAAAACTGCAGAGGATGAGAATCCCTCCAAAATGAACTTAAACAGGATGTAGTTCAATGAACCAAACTCTCTTATAGCAAGGATGAAGTTCTTTCTCCCTAAATACAGCACTCCTCCAATTCCAACCATAAGCTTCAAGAGGAAACCTGCGTATCAAAGACAAACAAAGAAGAAAACCCCCACTCATCTAGCTCTCCTCCCTTCCGTAGACCCGCAAGAGGGTCACCCCCGAGCTAGGGAGACCATACTCACACCTGGGTAACTCAAGCATTCCACTTCACAACAGGGAACAACAACAAACCCAAAGCACACAAACACCCATGGGTAAATTACACAACACGAAAACTCAACTACAGTGAGCTTCATAAGGGGCAGGAGAGTGGACACACTCGACTCCAGAGTGTCACCCTTATAGATAATATAACCAACACAATTTCTCTTGGCCTCAAACCAAGTTTGATCACAAATTTTCCAAGGAATTCTGTATGTGACTCTCAAGTCAAAGATCCAGTCACAAATACATGCCCTCAAGGCTTTCAACATCCAAAAGAAGAAACCAAGTATGCACCCGAGGAGGATCACTCCTCCCCTACCCCAAACTTGATGAGCATTTCTCCCAAGTGGGAGAAGCTCTGTCAACACCCCGACAACAGATCCCACAGAAACAAATCTAAAACACAAACAAATAAACATCTTTCACACAATTTTCATACAACATTCAGATATACGAAAGAAAGGTAAGACCAAACCAACCTTACAAAGCCCTTCTGGAATGAAACTGTTGTAGAGCTCCACTGAGAACTCTTCCAACCTTAGCCACCAACTCCCTCTTCCTTTCCCTCTCCCCAAAAGCTAACTTTCTTATTTTGGCAATAAAAATAAAACTCTTCCCAAATTCAACTAACTCCCTTCCCTTCCCAAAATGGAATTCAAATAACCCAAAACCCTCCAGTTTAGAGGAATGGGGAGGTGACACTTGTCACCTCCTCACCCTTCCCAAAACCACTATTATGTCCCAAGGGATGAGTGTTGGCTTATGTCACTCACCCATCCCTAGAGTACTCCTTATCCCTCTCCTCATGTCATTTCTGTTATGCATGGGAGAAATAAAAGGAGTTAAAGGAGGAAAAGACAGGTGACCCATGCCTCTTCTCCCTTCCTTCAACATGGATGACCCCACAACACATGGGGAATCTCACTAATGGTGAGGGTGACTTCAAGTCAATCCCTCTATAATGGATGGGTTTGTAGTCATCTCTTAACTTGGGGATTGAAGAGGGATGGGTTGGGTGTTGGTACAACCCATCATGTCCCCCCCATACCTCCAATTTTCGCCACTTAACTTCAGGGGAAAGTTAAGATGACCTAATGGAGGTTACCCAAGGGTTACCCATGCCAAATGGGACCCTGGACCCATGGGGTATAACCCAGGGTCAACTTTAACCCATTCTGGACACCCATGGTCAAGGTAAAGCACAAGAAAAGGCCTCCAAGATTTAAATAAAAGAAAAGAAATTCAAATTCAATCTTTTTACAACACAAATCATAAGTCAGTGTTACAAGAGGGTAGACCAACCCATTCGACCTTATGAAAGACCACATTACAACACCATATCAAACACAGAGTGATCTTGGTTCCTCGTGGAACCAGATCAGCTTAACAGGGAATAACAATAACAAGGTGCGGAATGATCTCTGAAATCTGTGGTTTGATTAGTAAATTCTTGCACACTAAATTGCAAGATCAGTTTCACATATAATCATCATAGCCGAAGCAACTTAAAAACATGCATTATCATGACATAGTTTTAAATAGCATAAATGAAATCATATTACAATTTTCCATCATCACCTAATTACTTTTCTAAAATGTAACTTATCCAAACATCACCCAATTAGTTTTTCCGTAATCAAAATAAAGTTTAATAGTTTGACAATTCCGGGAACTACTATCCCACACATATAAAAAGTATCAATAACAGTAATGTAAATAGTCACGAGAACAGAAGTAAAAAGGGTGGTCCTCACAGGGGGTGACCCACTTGCGGGTCTACGGTAGGGAGGAGGGCATTTCGAAGTGGTTGGGTGTTCTTCTTTTGTTGTGTTTATTTGCAGGTTTTTAGTGAAGAAATGAAGTGGATGAGAGCTCCTCTTTGTGTGGCTTTTGTAGTGTTTTAATGGCCGTTGAAGCCATGGCCATTGTGGCCTTATTGTATTGTACTTTTTTTAAAAATTGCTAAGTTATTTGCAATGGAGATGGCTGTGATAAATAATGCATTGTAAACATTCTGCTATTTTATTTAATGTTGTTTACTTCCTATATTTCGTGGAGTTGAAAAGTTTGTGAAATGCATGAGAAGATATAAATATATTGTTGTCATTAATCTTTCAAAAAAAATATGCATGAGTTGTAATGGCTGTTAGATTTTATTGTAGAAGAAAGAAGGGAAAATACATTTAGTTGTAAAAATAGATTTATTGCATAAAAAAAAGGGGGGGTTAATTTAGTTTTCTGATTTGTGCATTAGAAGCTTATAATAATTGTTGCTGTTGAAATTAGGAGAAAACATATTTCTTTATTGCATAATACTTCAAAAAAAAAACATAGAGTTACTGTTTTAGTTTACTATTTAAATCTGAAAGTCAATCTTTTTTTTTATTTAAGTCCTAGCTTTGAGAAGATATGTATTGAGTATACATATATTTAAATATATAGATATATATATGTATGGAAATACATATATATATATATATATATATATATATATATATATATATATATATATATATATATATATATATATAATGTTGCTATTTGTATATTTTATTCCCTATATAGATATTGTGTTAACACATAAATGTGAAGAAGAAAATTTTTATATCTCCTCTTTTGTTGTATGCATATATATATTTATATAAAACATTTTGTAGAAATATATATATATATATATATATATATATATAAATATAAATAAATACTGTGATCTTATTTTTTTTATAGACTGAATATACATCTTTCTAGGAAAGTATATATATATAACTGAATGTTTAAAAAATAAATAAATAAATAAATAAATAAATATATATATATATATATATATATACTGTGAAAATCAAATAGAACATAGAGTTTTTTTTGTTGACCATGGCAGCGGCCTGATGAGCAGGGTTTAGATTTTATTTAAAAAAAAAGGGGACGGACTATGGGCCACGCCCACAGTCCATTGTTCTAAAAGAAAGAGAGGTGTGGGGGAGGCGATGCCTCCACACACACCCGCGGGTGTGGGTGGAGGCACCGCCTCCCCCACACACCCTCCATACTCTACATTTTGCGGGCGGGTGTGTGTGGAGGCATCGCCTCCCCCACACACCCTCCATACTCTACATTTTGCGGCCCCTGCAGCGTGACCCCCATAACCCCTATCCACCGCCTGCTACGCCGCTCGTCGCGGCCTCCACACTTCCAACCCTAGCACCGCTGCTGGCAGCAAATTCCCTTACCGCCCCTTCCACCTTAGCGCCGCCACTACCCTCGGCCGATTCCACGGGCCTAAACCCTCACTGCACCCCATGCCTTCCCCTTTCGCCGCCCAGTACTCCGCCCTAACTTCCACCAACCGCCTTCCATTCTGTCGACCCTCCATTGATCTTCAAACCTACAGCATTGCATCAGACTCTTAATATTATATGGTATTATCACCATTTTCAAAAAAATAACAAAATAGTAACATTTAGATATAAATGTAGTCCATGGAAACTCTTTGGGTTCGAGTGTATACCTCCGTGGGAGGTGATGGGAGTTCCATTCATGGCCTCCATGGGAGTTTTGAAACCCTAACCTGCAAGAAGAGGTAAAACAAAATACAAAGGAAGAAGAAATGAAAATTAGGGCAACAATAGGAGAGAAATAACATCATGCAAATTAGGGCATCTTGTAAATAAGAAAACCATTTTTAATGGAATTAGGGCTTTTCTCATTTTGTGAGAAGTTTATTTTTATTCCTTCTTAAAATTTCCATTTTTACTCACTTTTATCTCATTTTTGTATTTCCTTTAAGTTTTGCTTATTTCTAATGGGGTTCTATATGTTTTCTTTTATTATTATTTATTTATTGCCTTGAGTGTTTATTTTCTTAGGAGGGGACTAAAATTATTTTATTTGAGAAGAGAATTTTTCCCTTGCTTGTAAATTTCGTCCTAGTTGAGATTTTATTTTATTTTATTTTATCTTCCCCTAGCGGGATTTTAACGTTTTATTAATTATCTATTTTATTGGTATTTTTACAAGAAGAGTTATTTAAACTATCCTCCCTCATCTATTGAATTTTCGAGTAAGTTATTAAATATAATGCCAAAATTATATTTAATAACGGACTCGGTTTTTTCTTTTGTATTTATCTGACGTCTTGTCATTTATTTTAATTTTATTCCTTTTTACTTTATATCATTTTGAATTCGTTCTTAAGTTTTAATTTAATTTATTTGTTCTTAAATTTTATTTAAGATCTCATTGATGTTTTATTTTAAATTTATTTTTGCGTTTATCAAAAATGCGTTGTGCTGCCGAAATTTTGCTAGATTTCTAGGGTTTAATTTATGTGATATTTTAATTGTTGTTTATTCCATCATTCCACTTCAATCATGCTTCATCACGCCATATTATTTAATCACTTTTCGATCTGAATTAAATTAGGGTTCAATGTTGGCAGAATCTTCTTCACCTAGGAAACTTAGGGTTTAGATTAAAATCAGTCTAACCCTAGAAGCGACACACTACGTGTCGCATACCCCCTAGACGGTCTCCACCATAGCGGTTATGTTGACATGTTTATGCCTTAGGCGTATTGCCACCGAGCATGCAGATGTGTGTGAGGGGGTTCCTAGGGATAGGTAGAAAAGTTTTTCGCAGTTCGTGTCATGACCACATGGCAAATGTGGACATTACACGTGTGTTGTGTGTCATGACCGCATGGGAAATGTGGGCATGACACATTTATGGCAATATTGCAGAGGTATGGTCGACTGATTGGCAAGCCAACTACCATTTTTAAAGTGAAAATCTCCAGTCAGCTACACAACTCCCAATCTCACCTGCTCTTTCCTCTTCTTCTCACAGCTGCATTAAATGTTTTGGGCGCCATTCTGATGGTGCACTGTATCTGGTGGCATTTTAAAGTGACCCTGTAATTAATTACTAAGGGCACATTCTTGATGTATAAGGGGACTGTGTCACTCATTTTTTAGTTGTTGAAGACTTGGGAAATTTTTGGAGGAGATAACGAAACAGAGCATTTCTTGGTTGTTCTATCTCTTTTGGAGTTTATGAGTTGCATTTTGAATGCATGTTACATACTTGTTCAGTTTCATGTCAATTTTATATGAAAAATGCTTCATGGCATGTGTTTAGCTATTTGTCTCCATTTGTTGTATGCATCCCTTCTTTTGGATCTGGTTGCTAAAGGTTACTAAGATTCTAGGATACAGATTTGCTATATTGCATGCTTGATCTCTAACTTCCACTCAAGGAGTGGATTAAACTGTTTTAGGTTAAGTATGAAGAAGATTGTATGTCAACTGGGATATTCATAAGTAGAGATAGCTAAATACTCATTCTTGGGAGGTGTTTGTAAGGCAGGCACCAGTCTGACCCCTTAAAACTTGAATGCTAATGCAAATCATTCATTTGTATATGTCTAGTTGACTCCTTGCCCTGAGATAGGCACCGATCTGCTCTTGTGTGGTAGTTATGATCCAAAACCCCCTGTCTTGCATCCAAAACTTAAATACAAATCATTTCATATTTCTAACCTGTTAGTTTGTAGGACTAGAAATAGGACCCCTGCATACTCTCATTCCCAACCAGTTAGATATGTCCAAGAACACTACCAACCTTGTGATTTATCACGCAAATCTTGGTCCAAACATGAGAGTATTCTGCCTGTTGTTGTAAAGCCAATCTTTTGTCATTAGGTGAGTCAAAGTCAAATTTTTAGCTATAGGGATACCCCCCTTGGTGCAGCAGAACCAGAAGTGAAGGGGAGGCATCTCATGCAACCTCCTGTATTTGTTGGTTGAATCTGCCTATGCATTGGAATTGGCAAACCCTCTACTGATTCGGAGAGAAAGACCCAACAAGTTCATGTTTTTTAAAGACATTCCCAGACTTCTCCATACATTGGCTATGCTTATAATTACCTTTAATACACTAAAAGCATTAAGAATAGTACATGATATGTTGGTGAATGACTATGTGTGAATTAATTATTGTTATAAGATGTCATAGTGATTTTTGTTAATTTTAGCAGTTTGTGATGTATAAATATTATGTGGTGAACTAACCCTATGCACAAGCACATGGTTACATATGATGGAGAGCACCTGTCAGCCCAAAATAGAGGAGGTATTTTCATCTATAAGAAGCAATGTAGTTAACCGCAGCCAAAGGAAAAGGACTATGAATTGAGTGGGCATGAGTTAACCATAACTCCCCACTCTCAAACGGTTTTCCTTCAACAATTGACACAGTTGTGAATAATGAAGAAATCTCAAATCATGGTTTATGCTATGTTTTCATTTATGACTATCTTCATGATGACTAAGAAGAGTCATAGTGGGACTGTGATGTCTAGTTATCTTTGTGGTAGTTAGTTTCCTATTTCTAGTCTAATTAATAATAATGTCTTCTCCCTATGCTTGGGGGAGAATGGACGAGTATGGGATTAGTTGCTTAGAAGTTTTGTTCAATTAGGAAACTCATCTCTTCTTCTCTCTATATATATATGTTAGATTTTGTATACAACAAAAAAGAAGTTAGAAAGAGATTGTGTTAAGTTATTATTATATTTTTTAGCATTCAATAAAGAACACGGATTTTGGATTTAGTCAATGATTTTGGTGATACAATAGTGATCTAATTTAGATTATGTGGAGATTACAGTCACTCAAGCAAGGGCCACTTGAGGTAACTATGTCTCTCTTATATGTTTATGTTGATTACTTCATGTTTATGTGGATTAGTTAATATCGTTGATTTGCATTATTGGTTTAAGGTGATCACCAACTTAGTGTATAAATTGTTTCTCTGTTTTGATTTACATAGACTATTTTTATTTACAGCCAACTACATAAAGCATTGATTACTTCTTAATAGAATTACCTACTTGTAGTAATTGTTATTCCTTGCAAAGTAGGATTTGTTTCCTTTCCCATAGTTTGTTTCTATGCACAACTTCTAGATTATAATTTAGGAATCCTTGACTATACACATAGTACGGGCACCATCCAAGAAGAATACAATTCCCTGGTTTGACAATCTAAATGTAACTCATTATAGCCATTATGTTGCTTGATATAGGATATGTTGGTCTTTGAGTTGTGTGCATGCCCTCTCTACATCAATATATTGGTTAATAATGGAGTTTGACAGTGCCCATGTCTGTGAAGGGTTTTTAAGTATTCTCTTGGTTATAATTATGTGAATTTAGAAAAAGAGATGTAGAAATCCTCCTAAGAAAGGGTGGAATTGGAATGAAGTGTCTTATGAGTTCTTCTATCCATGCCGGTGGATATGGGGGAAGTTTTGGCATGTTGGGAGCAATGTTTGCTTGTTAGTGTTGTCATATTCTTTCTTGGTGGCCTTATTCTACAAGAGGATGGCGATACCTTTGTTATGTGGTCATCATTTCCTTATATCAGCAACTTGGTGAGTGTTGGGTGTTGCAGAAGGATCCCTAGCAGTGTCCGCACCTAGGAGGTATGAAATGGATGTACCTATTGAATCACAATCTTTGACACTTGATTTTAGGGCCTAAAGGTTCAAGAGAGGAGAGCTTTTCATCTCACCCATCACCACTATGACAAGTAGCAGCCATTAGTGCATCAACTTTGATGGATTAGGGGTATCACATTTGAGTGGTCCACGGGTTTTCCAACTGTTCTTGCTTCGTCTCCCTGGCAACGAGATGCTAGAAACTGTCATTATGTTCTCAAGGTGTTACAACCATTCTATTATGTGGGTCCATTTGGGAAAATGTAAAAGTGACATGTGTCACTCATCAACGATTTTGTAATGCTCCCTTCTCCTATAAAAGGGATGTGCTCCACTTGTAAAAGGGTTGGAAAAATAATACGGGATGCTAGATTTTTTGTAGTTTGTATTAGGAAGGACTTGTTTATGTTATCTATGTAAGTCTTTTGTAATAACATGTAGTCTCTGATTGAGCTTATATGAAAAATCTGCAATAATGTGCTAGTTGTCTCCATTTTGTGTTGTAAACATATCTTTGAATTAATAATCAAGGATTACTAATTTCTTCATACACATTTGCTGCTATGAATTATTTTGTGTTGTTTCTATTTAAAAAATAGGGTAAAGCTTTCATAGAAAATAGTAAGGTTATTTACAATATGAATGGATCACTAAGTATGAATTCATATGTATCATCCATAAGTAGGTCAATATTATTATCAAGGAAGTAATATCCATTAAAGTTTAATTGACCATCAGACTATTTGATGTTACATTGAAACATTACACAATATATTGCCTTTGTGCTCCCTAAATAGGCATTGGTGGATGACTCTGTATATCCACTAACGATAAAATATTATAAAATGACAAATCTCAATGCTACAATAATTTATCTATAATTATTTATGTTCTTCACACCGGGTCTTAAAGATTACAAGGAATGAGTCATATTGGTGTTTAATCTTTGATTTTCCTTGTCATCATGTGAGATAATTTTAATCTGCTTGGGACTACAGTATGAAATTGCTTATCATTTCTAATTAGTTCTTAGAGGGTAACCCACCTAGGCTTTGCAGAGCCTGAAGTGTAAGGGAGAGCATTATATAACCTGACTCTCATTCATTGGTCAGTCTTCCATTAGTCTTAACCATAAGATGTGATAAATCTTTAGAGACTAGTGAGATATGAATTGGTGAACCAACACACTTGTCCATGGGGAACCTTTATGTATCAAGTCCTTCCCTTTGGGTTGTGCAATGTTGTTGCTAATTTTCAAAGAGAAGTATTAGCTATTTTTTATGAGCTTGTAAATGGTTGTTTAGAAGTCTACATGGATGACTTCTTAGTATATGGAATCACTTTTGAGGAGGTGCTTCACAATATGGATAGAGTTCTCAAATGATGTGAGGAACACCAATTATCCCTAAGTCATGAAAAATGTTTGATAATGGTTGAATAAGGGATTGTGTTGGGGCATCATATCTCTGCTGGAGGTATTAAAGTTGAGCCCAAAAAGATTGAAGTGATACAAAAACTAGAACCCTCGAAAACTCAAACTGATGTGCAAAGTTTTCTTGGACATGTTGGCTATTATCAAAGGTTCATTGAAAACTTCAACAAAATTGTAGCTCCCATGTTTTCTCTACTCTCAAAATATGTTGATCTTTCCTAGACCCCGGAGTGTCAAACTTCATTTGAAACTATTAAAGAAAAATTGACTACCACTCCTGTACTATGTGGACCTAATTGGAACTTGCCTTTCTACATTTACATAGATGCCTTAAATGATATCATTGGTGCAGTTCTAGGGCAAGAGGATGAAAATGGATGGAAATATTCTATTTATTTTACTAGCAAAAATTTAACTCCTACTGAAAGAAACTACACTACTATCGAAAGAGAGTTCTCGGAAGTTGTGCATGCTATCAATAAATTTTGCCACTATATCACAGGTTATAAGGTGATTGTGAATATAGATCACTCGGCCATCAAATACTTAATGAATAAACCTATTGTAAGTGGATGAATAATTAGGTGGTTGTTACTACTCCAAGAATTTAACATAACTGTCATTTCAATAAACCTAGGAAATTTAATGTCATTGTTGATTTTCTATCCAGGATACATCATGACCATGAAGAACATGAATCAATTAGAGATGAGTTTCGAGATGAACAATTATTTGCTATATCCACTCATGCACCCTGGTTTGCGAATGTAGCCAATTATTTGGCTACAACAGAATTTCCACCAGAATTTATCGTAAAATAGAGGAGACTAGTTTGAGAAAGTGTGCACTTTAAGTGGGTTAATGGTATACTATTTATATGTGAACCTGATTTGGTTTTGTGTAGATGTGTGAAAGTGGATGAGACCTACAATATCTTGCGGGCCTATCATGATGATCCTTCAGGGGGACACGATTCAACAAAAAGAACCTCCCATAAAATTCTAGGTGTAGGATATTATTGGTCTTCTATGTGCAAGGATGTTAAGAGATATGCCCGACATGGTGATAAGTGCCAAAGAATGGGTAGACCAACTGCATCTAGTGAAATGCCACTTCAACCTCAGGTATGTTGGAAACAAGGTAGATAACTGAGAGGGGGGGTGAATCAGTTATCTTAAATATCTTAACTTTCTTTTCTTCTTTAATAATAGTGTAGCATCAAAACATAAGAGCATACATGATCATGAGAGCAGAAAAAAATCAACACACATAACACAAGGGTTTTTACATGGAAAACCCTGTTAAGGGAAAAACCATGGGGTGACTAACCCAAGATTGTATTCTCTGTTAAAAGAATAAGAAGTACAAAATGGCACTTGCCAATTAGGGCTCACTGCCCGAGCACACTGCTCACAAGAGGCACACTGCCTACAAGAGACTCACTGTCTACAAAGTTTATAGAAGGTAACCAAGTGTTTGAACTGATGAGAAGCATCTGCTAATGCTAAGGTTCAGTTCTGGTTAGGCTCAATATACTAATTTAATACACTTCATCCTTCCTCTGTTCTAGTGTCGTTGTTCTGTTACATACCGGACTTGTGTTGCTGCTTCCACACTTCTCTCTTCCTTTCCTCGCACACTATATCATCATACACACACCTTCATACCAAAATCCATCTGGTATATATATCCACATCAAGGATTTCAACATCTTTCTAGTCGGCAACCGAAATACTCAAGCTATTTCCAAGACACTAATCTATCGGCTGAATCCATGCTTAATATGTGATGCGTATCAAAGACATAGGCATAGAAGTCATCAATCTTGTCGGCCAACCATGTATGATCCCTCAAATATCTTGATCACCATCAATTTCTCATCCAGATTAAAGTCTGATCCTCTGCCTGTCAGTTCTTCCTCAGTCTACTCTGCCTGTTAGGAACCCAACACTTAGATGCTCATATTTTTTCCCTCATTCATCACCGGAGGCTCAATCTCTAGAATGTAGTAGTCATGGTACTCCTCTTTACTTGTCCAAGTCCGCAACTTGTTGAGTTACACCATCTGAGAGATCCAGACCTGATTGTCGGACCTTCTTGCATGCTCTATTCTTGCTCACCAGACTAAAACACTCTTCAATTTGTCTTCCGGTATAGACATACTATGTGTTGCGAACCTGTGGGATGGACTTTGTTGCCATCAATGACAACACTCATGAAGCCATACAGTGTCTCTTGCCAACAAGGTAGTCTTGGAACCATTTGAAAAATAGGGACTAGACTTCATAGGGCCTATAGACCCAGCATCTCAAGGAAAAGAGTACATCCTTGTGTGTATTGATTACCTCACAAAATGGGAAGAACTGAAAGCATTTAAGGTAGTTAGAGAAGAACGAGCTTAAGATTTTCTCTACAATAGAATATTTCTCAAGTTTGGAGCACCCAAATCCATTGTGACAGATCAAGGACCCCAATTTATGTCAAAAGGCCTTTTGACCTTCACTAACCACTTCCAGATGAGCCATAAAATTCATCGCCATATCATCCTCAAGTGAATGGTCAAGTGGAAGTAACCAATAGGGAGTTGAAAAATATGCTCACCAAAATAGTTTCAACAAGATGGAAGGATTGGGCCAAAATTTTACATGAAGTAGTGTGGACATATAATACTACTCAGAAATCAACTATGAGCTTCACACCCTATGAACCGGTCTTTGAAAAGAAACCCATCCTACCTATTGAATATGAACTACAAATATTGAGGATAACTATGGATGTAGGTTTAGATATGAATAAAGCTCAAATAGAATGAGTTCTGCAACTCAATGAGATGGATGAGTTTCACCTAGAAGCCATGCAATAGACTAAATTGGTGTAGCAATAGAAAAAGCATGCCATGATAGACATATAAAAGAAATAAAATTTCATAATGGAGATTAGGCACTGCTATTTGATTCTACATTCAAGGATCTAAAAGGAAAACTTGAGACACAATGGTTGGAACCTTATGAAGTGGAAGAAATATTTAGTAATGGAGCTATGTGACTAAGGTGAATTGATGGAGACATGAGGACACTTTTGGTAAATGGTCATAGATTACATTTGTATAGGAAACCGGTAAACAAGGAGGAGTTCATCAAAATGATTGAAGAACAGGTGGACATTTGTTGTGTGAAGGAAATCTTTTCTTCAACAGATTGAGGTAAGTGTGTCTCTTTAAAAAATATATTTTCTTCATTTATTTCAATTACCTCTGAAAGTTTTCATGTTTGCTTGAAAAGTTTTTTGAATTGTTATAGTTTTCCTTCAGAAGCATCCTTCTAACAATGGTCTATAAATTATTTGTATGTTTATTGCTTTCCTCTGGAATCATCCTTCTAGCAATGCTCTAGAAGTTATTTGTATGTAAAAATTGTTTTCCTCCAAAAGCATCCTTCTAACAATGCTTCAGAATTTGTTTGCATTGTTGTAGTTTTTCTTGTAAAGCATCCTTTCAATGATGCTCTGGAACCTTATTCTTCGTGCTCTGAAGCATCCCTTTAGTGATACTGTAGAACCTTGTTCATTGTGCTTTGAACGCATCCTTTCAACCATGCTCAAGAACCTTGTTCGTCATCCTCCGAAAGCATCATTTCAACAATTCTATGGAACCTTATTCATTGTTCTTTGAAAGCATCCTTTCAATGATGCTCCAGAACCTTGTTCGTTGTGCTCTAGAAGCATCCTTTTCAATTATGCTCCAGAACCTTGTTCATTGTGCTCTGAAAGCATCCTTTCAATGATGTTCCATAACCTTGTTCATGTTTCTCTGTAAGAATCCTTGCAATGATGCTCTAGAACTTTTGTTCCCATTCTTCGAACACATCCTTTCAATGATGCTCTGAAAACTTTGTCCATGTTTCTCCAGAAGCATCCTTGCAACGATGCTCTGTAACTTTTGTTCCTATTCTCTGGATGCATCCTTGAAACAATGCTCTCGAACTTCACTCATGTTTGCTCTAGTAATGATAAGATTTTTTGAGGCCATCCATAATAAATGTAACTTCTTTGAAAGGTCATTTCATATAGAATGCTTTAAAAGTTCATGCCGCCACCATCAAATAAGTTATCTTGTCTAAATTTATTGCACCAAATATAATTGTTCACACCTTCATCATAATATGGACATGCCACATCTTCAACAATGTGGGAGTTCTAATTAACATCAATGAAGAGGACATGTATGTACGTTATTCTAAAATTAAGAAAAATAATAATTTTATTGTACGATCAAGAAAATCAGCATGACTTTCCCACCTATTAATCATATAACCATGACATCATCTTGCTTTGAAATAATAAACTACACAAAAATGCTATTATGAAATATGTGTAGAGCAATTAATGCATCTTGTCCAAAACACCATTACTGTTCTCTATGTTTAAATTTCCCAGTTCACTTTCCTTTTTGCATAACAAAAACAAAACACATGTACCAACAATTTCTTCAAACTGCAAACAACATTTCTCCACACTAGTAGATATACCAACATTCCCCTTTTCCTTAACTCATCAAGCAAAATATTATGGATGTTAAAATAAAGGCAGAGCTTGAATCAGTTGAGAAATTATTAACCGACTAGTCAGTTGAAAACGTATTTGAAACAACAGGGTGGCTAGGTTTTCTACGAAATTTTGAAGGGCATCATGCAGATTTGGTGAAGGAGTTCATTCAAAATTTTGCCAACAATCACTCCATGATCTGTGGGAAGAAAATAAAGGTTAGTATTAAAGTTCTCTCTCAATTGTCTAGAATCCCTAATGAAGGCATTGATTTGTTGCATGAAAAACATCTTACTTATCAGGAGATGATTAATAAGTTTGTTTAGGAGGGAGAACCCGTCCCCCAGATTATAATAGGAAATAAATGGACTAATAAAGGGATTAATAGAGAAACTATTGTTGAACCATGGAAATCTATAGTGGCTTGGGTAATGATATTTATTACTTGTGAGGGAAAATATGGCACAATTGTGGGTCCAACATTATGAATGCTGACTCACTTGCGCTATGGGGTAGAGAATCCTAAGCTAAATATTAACCTACCAACCTACCTATTTCAATCTCTAAAAATTATGATAGAAAAGTATAAAAAGGGGATTGGTCCTTTAAAGCATCATGACCTAATCACAATGCTATGCAAGCACCAAATTTTAAAACACCACAAAACTAATAAAAAATGGTTAAAACTCCTACAAAATATTGAAGACAAGAGGCAGGAGAAAAAGCTAGAAAGAGGGGAAGCCTCGGGAGAAACAACTCTAGCTTCAAGGGAAGTTACGCTTGAACCTAAAAAAGAACAGGAAATTTTGAAACCTCAATAAGAACGGGGAATTTTGGAGCCCCTGGAGCCCCAACAAGAACTGGGGGTTCCGAAGCACCAAATTTCCTCTACGGAACAAGAAGTTTCAGAGCATTCAGTCAAACCATTAAATGGATCTCCTAAATTTTCAGTAAAGACTCCATGCTCATAGGAGAAAATGGAAATCATTATTTCTGATGAAGAAATGGAAACAGGGCCACCAATTGCCAAGAAATAAAGATCAAAATAGAGATTGCAGAGGCCCCCTCCTCTTCGAAGGAGTAAATGATTAGCCATGGAAGCTGCCTCCAGTGATGTTTTTACCCATGCACGAAAAGAACAGGAAGGTTTACAGGAGCAAAGTACGCACCCTTCAACAATGGAACCTTCCACAGTTCTGAAAGTTCCAGTAGAAACACTATCACAAGTATTGATATTTTCTCCATAAGATATAATGGAACTCTGGGAAAACTTTGTAGAAAATGAACAAGTATTTTCAAAGGATGCTTATGTTGAAGATGTTGCAATAGAATTTCATGGAACTCCTGTAGAATCAGAACAAGTTCCTCCAAAAGATACTTCTGTCCTTCAGGGAGATACTCTTGCCAATGATGTCATAATGGAATATCAAGAAAACCCTGTGAAAATAATAGCTTTGGAAGAGACTTCTATTCGGAGGCAAAGCAAATAGCTCCTGAAGAGACTTTTGCCTCATTAGAAGCAAAGCAAACATCTCTAGAAGTTATAAAGGCAACTCCAAGAGATACTTTTGTTTCTCCAGAGTTGCATGAATCTTTTATCACTGAGCCTCCTCTAGAAGCACATAAATCTCCTAACAGCGAACCTTCGGGACAAAAAGATGATACAGTTTTGAGAAAAGAGATGATCAGAAGCATGGATGAAGGAGATATTACTTGAAGGGATCCCCATAAAGGAGAAAACTTTGTAAATAAATGTGTAGAAGCCAATGAGAGTGAAATTCAACAAAAAAAATTAGTAAATGCATCAAACAGTTGAACTCTTTGAGACAAAGTAGACAATTTTGCAATTAGAGCAGATAGTTTTACAACAAAAATGAGCAGTTATGTAACAAGAGCAAATAATTTTGCAATAAAAATAGGAAATTGAAAAATTAAAAACACTGCTGATAGAAAAAAATGAGGAAATTTCATATTTACAAGAGCAGGTGAATAGATCACTTGAAAGATCAACAAAAGCAACTCAGAATATAAAGTTGCAGGAAAGTTTGTCAGAGAAAGACAAACAGATTGAAAATCTTATAAACAACTTGGCAAGTTCTCTAGCAGCATTTTTAGAAAAGAGAAAGAAAACCAAGAAGCACTCACAAGACCAATCAACCAGGGTGTTGAACTAGAGGAAGAACTCCAAGAATGCAGGGAAAAACCACCAATAGAGGATAAAGAGATCTAGACTAAACCTACCTCCATTGAGTGGTTTCAAGTGCACATTCCTATATTGCTCCAAACATGGATATCCCAATGTCACTTTTTGAGGCACGCAGGGTTTGAAAATAACAGACTAAAGGCACAATTGGTGATACTGTAGCATAAGTATGAAGAAAAAAGAGAAGCTTGCAAAATTGGGGAATTCTTTCTTGCCTGTAGGAAACCCTCAAGAATGTACATGTTTTTGAATGAGCAGGTGCTACAATGGAAATTGTTAAGGATCAGTCACAACCTAGCACATGACGTGGATGATAAGTCCAATTTCTGGAAGCATATAAAATAGCTTCCCTAGAGCAGAAAAAATTGTTGTGTGAATTTTCCACATATAATTTATTGGTTGAGAAGCATACAAAATTTTACATTAATCTGTTTGGTTATGTATGGTGGAGATAAAGGATCATTCCTGAGTTGCCCAAAAATGCCTTCACAGCATGTGAAGAAAGGTACAATTCTTTGCCAATGCATCTAAAAAGGAGAGAAATCATTTCTTCAGTGATGCAGAGTAGGGGTTCAAACTCAATCTAATGGAGACATATTTCACAACAATGGGTTCATCATAATGGCACTACTCTCTTTTAACATGACATGGTTTAAATAAGGCTAACAACTCTTAAAGGCCACCAACACTTGGCATTCTTCACCAAACTCTAGGAACACTTTAGAATATGTGGGAATGACATAAACAACCCAACAATAACTCGCAAGAACTCAAGCTTCACAAAATGTAAGGTTTTCTTTTGACTGTCCCAAATTACCCCTTTTGTTCCCTCAAGACTACAAGCACCAAATGGATTCTATGACTTAAAGATTCAACCAACTCTTGGGAAACCTTTCACAGGGTATACATGACCTAATAAACTCAACTAATCCACCCAAGAAGTCCTAGACTCTTTCTAAGAGTTCCTTCCTCTCAAACAACCTCATATTTTAGTAAACTTCCAAAAAGGAATAGTCATTCATATCTTTTGATACGGACCTTTTTCCCATACTATAATGATAGATTTAGATACCATTTTGGTCACTTTAAAACATATCTTGAAATGGGTATAGGTTTCTTTGGAAAGTATGGCTCAAAACTTGACTATTACTGCTGC
The DNA here is from genome assembly GCA_027924645.1 of Cunninghamia lanceolata. Classification (NCBI taxonomy): domain Eukaryota; kingdom Viridiplantae; phylum Streptophyta; class Pinopsida; order Cupressales; family Cupressaceae; genus Cunninghamia; species Cunninghamia lanceolata. Next base: position 15,813,948 of record BSBN01001101.1, read on the forward strand.
TACAAGGCCTAATTAGGCTTGCTCACAAGGTGGTTTATTGATTCCCCACACTCCTTGCCTCAAAACTCCTCACCAAAAGCTCAAACACACTAAATATGGTCTGCACATGCTATTCCAACCTTTACAAATCACTCTCCAAGAGTTTTCTATCAAACCCTACCATCTATGCATCATTCTTTGCTTAAAACATGAAGAAAATCAACTAGGACATCATCTTATTGGAGAAAATCTCCTCCCCTGCTCCTGAAACCTTCATGAACGTTTAGCCCTATCCAAATGTACCCATTCCACCCATTTTCAAGCAATTCTACTAGTGGAATGGGTCACAAATCCATTTTTTTCACTCTCAAACCCTTAAATAGGGTTTTCAAACTATTTTTAGTAAAACCTTAATAACTTTATTCAAATCCAATTAAAATGACCCAAACCAAGTGCAAATGAAAGATAGTTCAATTCTACATCCAATAAAGTAATGTGCAGGTCATTATCTAGCTGTACAAATCCGTACAAGCGATTGTACCATCAATAAAAGCAAAAAAAACACACATAAAATAGAGTTCCTTCTATTATTTGATCTCCAAAATTCCTTCTACAGCTTGCCTCAAAATTTGTGAGGCATATTTAACCTCTTAAAATCACCAAAAACCAAAAACCAATGGTTGCAACCAACTTTTGAACCACCATGACCGTTGGTCTTCCAAAGTTTACATTTTTGCACTTTTGAACATGACAATATTTGACAACATTACAAAATATGACAATATGAACACAAATGACTCCAACTAGACTACTTACATCATAAAATGGTCTATTATGACCTTATTGCATGACAAAAGACTCAAAACACCCCAAAACCTATTAAATGGCCATATTTACATGAGTTGTTTTGGTGCCCCTACACCATCCAGGAAATTTAATGTGATCATTTAGACAAGCCAATGTCGTACCAGAGATAATTCATATTATGAGGGAACAATAGATTGGTATGAGATTTAGGCCACCATTGCTGCTCAAACTAGTCACTTTGGTGCATGTTAATAATGAGCAATTTGAATGGGAGTTTCAGAGGTGGAAAAATATGGTAATAGTTGGCAATGGATTTATTGTTGATCTAAGGGATTTAGATGTCACTGCATGTCTAATTTATGATAACAGTGAGAAATTTGAAGAATTTAGCAAGAAAAGGGAAGTAGAGAGGCATAGTAGAGCAGGGGGATCTTCATAGTATAGAGCAGGAGGACCTACACAATCTTATGAGTGGGGGGAAAATGATGAGGTGAAAATTAACCTCATCATATTTTAACCAAATCACCTTTCTTTGCAACCTAATGAACCTGTTATGCTAGCATTTGATTGATTTTATGATAAATTATTGTTTACCTACTTAGAAATTATGTACATACTTTTATTTTATATCTCAAGTTAAAAAAGAACTCAAGTGCTAATGTTTTGTGGCTACAAAGATCTATTTTTGTCAAATAGGATTTTACAACGTTGAAAGGATGGACTCCAAAAAGAAAGGAAAGTGATCTGGAATACTAGTGGCATCAGAAGTCATGTTTTAGAAACAACTCCAGAAGAGTCTTGACGGTAGAAAATGATTTCTTGTTTTGAATGCTCATCCCCTGAATTCAACACACCTATTCCCCTTGATTTGTAGCGATGGATAGGGTCCATAAATATTTTGGAAGTGTCCTACATGGGAAGACTCATAATGAGAGTTAAATTCAATAGTTCCTTTAATTTCTCTATTATTGTTTACAAACTGAAGTTTGTGTTATTTATGATTTTTAGTTGAAAGACTTCAAAACAACGGTAATCCGTGTATTGCACTAGACTAGATTATAGGCATGATCTTAGCATTCGGTATTAAGGATATATAGCATTGAACTTTTCATTTGATGGATATAGAGAGGATAGATAATTTATGGTGACATGAATATAGCTAGTTATGCATTTGTTTTCAATATGAGAATTTTATGTGGTGGTATTTTGAAGTTCTGAGAGTTTTAAACTTATGGAGAGTTGGCCACTCATTCAGACAGGAGAAACTAAGTCTATAGATATAAGTATTTATTTTTAGTATATTGTGAATTTTGTGTTATAATGATGATGTTTAGGAAGTTCTCTATTTTTGTTGTGTGTTAGCAAATGAAATAAGTTGCTCTAGTCTTTAACCTACAAGTTCTATTGTTCTGTTTGATGCTGTGTATTATTCTAGTATTCAGTGGATTTATGTTGTGTTGGGAAATCATATTCTCAATTCACTCTTGAAAGCTTGTTCATTACAGTAGTTCTAAAAGTTAACAGTATATTTGCTTTCTTAGAACTAAGTAGTATAAAATTTTGTTTCATTACTGTATTTGTCTCTGAATGTTAAATGTTTTTATAATTAGGTTTCAAATGCTTTCATAGTTAAGATTTCAATGCTTTCATAGATTAGACTTTAAATGCTTATATAGATTGAGACTTTACTTATGCATAAGCATTTTTTATTTTAAAAAGCCTAAAAAATATCATTGAGTTGAGGTATTTAACTTCTTTTTGCAAATAGCCATCGAACACCACCCTGGTCGACAAAGTTAAGAAAAAATTAACGTATGAGGTTTAATGACGTCTCGTCAAGTATCAAATGTTTTGATAGTTGTAATTACTTGTTTAGGAATCTTCTTACTATGAGTTTTGTTTGATTTGAGATAATCGTGTGAAGTATGTTTAGTATTTTATGCCATAACAAGTATTTATTAAACTGTTTGTTAGTTATTTCATACCATTTGTGTGTATGTACTCTCTCTCTCTCTATATATATATATGTGTATATATTTGTGTGTGTGTGTATATATATATATGTACATATATATACATATACATATATATGTACATATATATACATATACATATATATACATATACATATATATACATATATATACATATATATATATATATGTATATATACACACACACACAACTGGTTATTTGAATCATCTGTTAGAATGGTCTATGTCATACATTAAATGGTCATAATATGAGTTATAGGTACTACAATGTCTGTCATTGTTATAGATTTAGCAAAGAGTATTTTGCAACTCTGTCATAGTAGAGTATTGCGCTATTATTTTTTGGAACATATTGTTATGATAGTAAATATTGTGGGATTTTGTTACTAAGGCAACAAGTCTAATTATTTGTCTATTAGTCCTTTATAAAAACAATTATTCATAATCTCTCAAATGTTTATGATTAGTATAAATTATCTATTGTGTGGTTGTAAAATTCTATACCAATCTTAAGGTTGGTAATGCCGAGATTATTATGTTGTGAGTCTTATTTTAGTTTCTTGACTGTGATATTTATTTGACCCAGAACTTATAATATTGATTATGATTATAATGTTTAATTAGGCCATGAAGCCACACGCATATGGTACTTTATCCTTCACTCTTACGTGTATAACCAAGTATTATAATTTTGTTATTACAGATAATTCTATCATTAGTCCTAATCTAATTATAACAATGGTGATAATGTTCAATTGATTAGAGCTGAGTGGTTGGAATTTTAGGATTTCTATAATTTGTGGAGTTATATTTTTCTCAAGTGGTCTTTTTGTTTGAATATAGTCAATTGTTGATACCTTACCCTATGTCTAGGTGTGGGGTTGGTATAAGCCATGGAACCATTGGTAGGGATTCTCTAACACCCTATGTTTATGCGGTTATTACATCCTTGGATCAACATCATAATGTTAACCTACTCAATTAGAAGGAGATTATCTATATTTGACAAGTTGATTATTACTTTACTTCAATTCTTATTAGAATTGATATATCAATTTGATAATTTGTAATATTGTAGTAGTTATCATGATCAATGTGAATTTTATGTGAAAGATAATAAATTTATGTAAAAATGGTGAAATGGAACATGAAATTCAATAATCATATTGTGTATCAATTAATTGATAAATCAGTTAGTTAAATTCTTAATTTGAAAAATTCTTAATTTAAAGAATTCTTAATTTGAAGAATTTATTTTGCATTTTTTGTTCTTTAGCTTAAGTAGGGATTTTGTACTATTCTATACAAATTAGTTGGATTATATTTGTAATTCTTTTCCTTAATTTATATTGAAAGTAATACTTATATGAGAGTTTAAGTTGGGAATTCATTAATTGTCTGTTCTTAAAGAGATATATTAGCACGAAAGACTAGATCAAACAGTTCATGAATTTTGAGTAAATCATTCAAATGTGTATTTTTAGTAATTTGAAATAATCAAGCTAATGAGATGATACTTAGCACTATTCAAATCTTGTATGATATGAATAAAGTAAATTCACAAGTATTTATAGTAGATTATCTAAAGTAAATTATTTAATCTATAAATTTAACAATTGAAATAAGTATCAATTAAATGAAAACAACTCCATTTTAACTAAATTAACCTAGTTTAATTAAATGGCAATCAAACAAATGTTGAGTATATGGCATCTTAGATCAAGTATACAATTGTAGTAGATTAAACATTCAATGTGACATGTGTGAGACTCAATTGCTTCATGTGCACATTAATTAAAAAAAGTACAACTAAGGGTTAGGGAACTTAATCCCGCCTAAGCTACCTAGCATTTAGGTATTCATTATCTCTTAATTGGTGAGTGGTATGATTGTGTGAGGTTGCATATTGAATGTTTAATATGTTGTAGTTGTATTTTTACTCCAATTTGACATAGCCTTAATGGTTTGAAGTCAAAAAACTTAACTTAGAAAAAAAATCAATCTCATTTTAGGTGTGTGTTACATCATCTTGGAATGTATCCAGGGAATATAAAATATTATTATGCTACACCTAAGATTATGTACAATGGTGTTACTATTAGTGTAGGTTTTTATTTTCCTAGTGGTTTAGTTATTTTCCCTTTTTCCTAGGTTTTTCCTACACTTTTATTAAGCTTGCTTAGGTTAAATAAAGTGAGTTTAATTAGTGAGTGGGTGATTTGAGGTGTTAGCATCCTATAAGGGAGGTGGCATTTTCTATCTTGGGAAGATGCTCTTGCTATCTTTAGCCCATATGATGGCCTCTCCCTATTGGTTAGTTTTGCCATCTCTCCCCTCTCCTTGGTCTATATAAACTCACTACTTAGCTTGTATTTGGTATCATCTGTTGGATTTAGGACAAACAACTAAGAGGGGGGGTGAATCAGTTGTTACCAAAATCCTATTCTTTATTTACTTTATGCCTTCTTATATTTCAACAACATATCAAAGATTCAATCATCGAAGCATAATGCAATAATTCAAGAGCAGAAACAAATTCAACACATATAACATCAAGATTTTGGTGTGGAAAACCCGGTTAAGGGAAAAACCACGAGGTGACTAACTCAAGAATGTATTCTCTATTAAAAGAATAAAGATGAAGAAAATGGCACTTGCCAGTTAGGGCTCACTACACGAGCACACTGCTCACAAGAGGCCCACTGCCTACAGGAGACACACTGTCTACAAAAGAATATAAGTATTACATACTTGAACTAGAGATAAGCATCTTTACTATGCTTGAGTCAATTCCATTTAAGCTCAACACCTCTGCTCTACTTTTTGCTCCTCTTCATTACCACTGCCTCATGATGACCAAAACACATTTGAATGACTTCACAACTCTTATTTATACATGACATCGACTTTGGAATGATCATCAAAGTCATCACAACATACACTTATTTTATTACAGAGCAATTACAAAAATACAACTTGACTTATTAGAAAAACTTCATGCGCATTACTACATTGTCGGCCACACATAGCTGGGACTTCAATCTTCTTCAAGGGACACGCCATGCTTCACAAAACATCTTCAAGATCATCTGTAATATGCGTAAATCATCTGGTCGGCCAAGACTAGGAAGAACACCATCACCCAAAGGTAAGTCTTCAATTACGAGATCAATATTCAATGCGGACTGCCAACATGAATTGGACATAATCTAGAGACCCCCACAAGCTTACTTAAATCACCAAGAACATCTGCACCACTTCTGCTTACTGTAATCATTTGTATCTTCATCTGGAACCTCAAGAATACAGTCGCCCATCACTATCACATTAGAAGGATTGCTTGTGGACCTCCAAACCATGAACCAATTGAGTTGTCAATTCACATTAGCCTCTCAAACATGCCACCAGATCTGCAGAACATGATATTGTATTTCTAGATCTCACCAAATTTATTTGTGTCACTCTGTCACCTTTGAACAATTGCTAGAACCAATTTTACTCTTAAGGCCATAGATCCTCCATATTTTCATGCAGACCTCTCAAGTCTTGACTGGATCATCTTCAGACACATATCAACAAACCCTTTGATGCACATTCTCTGATCTTCATCTAGCTGGGATCTTCACTTCATAGAGCTTCACTGTCTTCATTGATCTTCTCTATTTCTAATAGAACTAATTTTCTCAATATCCTTAGCATACAACTCATCTAATCCTTAACATGAATGCAACAAGAGTATGTTGACATCACTGACAACACCAGTTAGGCCCATACTTGCAACATCATCTTGAATGCATTGTCTAGTTCCTCTGCCATTCTTTCTTTGTAGCTTTGAGCTCTTAATACAATTTTGTCACATCGACATTTGCATATCTCTCAGAATCGTTGGTTTGCTTTTACTTTGCATTTGCCAGTTTATGTATATTAGAATCTCTCTCATAAACTTCCTGGTTTTCACATCTTGTTCAAGATTTCTAATAGTTACAACAGAATTCACACATCCTAAAAACAAGACCTCGCTACAACAAGGCATTGACAACACACAAAAGATCCACAACTAATTTCTCCATGCAACATGTAGGTACAACTAACCTGGGCACAAAATTTGCACATCCAAAATCTCAAAGGTCATAAAAGAGCATGGCTAGTGGTCCAACTAAAACCAAAGAAACCACAAAACTCATAGATTTCAAATAATGTGCAATAAAATAGATTCAACACCACATTAGTAACATGCAAGACATAGACAACTATAGATAACATGTAGATTCTCCATGACTCAAGCATTAGACCAAATCTAGATCCAACTTATTGGTAATCCATAATAGAGTAACCACAACTTTCAGGAACCCAACAAGCAACCACATTTGAAATGTTAAGTGACCAAACACATACCAACACTTCCACACTAAGAAGGATACAACCAACCTCCTCAAACCATGCATGGAGCATACTTAGAAATCTACATTTGTCTCCATCCATAAAACCCTAAACAATAGTCTCTTCACTGATCTACAAAACCATAGATTTTGATTAACACGTAAAACTTATGAAACCATACATGTGCAAATTTGAATCTAATCAAACATATAGAAACCCAAAATCTAAAGATACCAAATTTGTAACTTGAAATAATAGAATATCATAGATATGCACAACCATAGATTTTAAAAAAGAAATTTGCAAAACCCACAGATCTAAAATAACATGAATTTACAACATACAAGTACAAGCATCCATAAGAATAGAGGTTGTTTAGGAACTTCAAGAGAAAAAATAATTTCACGACCATCATCAAGTACGTGAATACAAAGGAACTAGGTTATCCAAAAACTTTAGATCACCATAAGACCAACTCCACAACCTACATGCAACCGAAATAATCATCCAATGCTTCCATGCAACTAGAGACTAAAACCATAGTATTGATGTAAACACTACATACAATAGTCAAGATAGCTAGTTCTTTCCCATGTGACAAGGGGCCAAAAGTAAGCATTCAACATGAACACTCATTTATTGCACATAGCCATGGGATAAAGGAAAACAACCACCATGCCAGAGGGTAGTCACATACTACTAAATAGGAGCTCTAGGTCACAACCATGCAACATGAAAACACATGACCAATTCCAAGATCCACCACCTTAAGCTTCCACAACCTAATGTAGGTTCCATTGAACCTCTTCACCATTTTGCCAATGCTTGTCATACTATTTTCTAAAATAACAAACTAGATCCATTACAAAATCCCACTCACATAAGAATTAATAAATAAACAATTCCTTCTAACATATTCCCATAAGCTTTCCAGGCTAAGAAATCAATAATGGAGGAATACCCAAAACCAAATCACCATGGATCCATCACATGCAAGCACATGCAACCCACATGCAAGAACATGCAGGTACATGCAAACCATATGCAAGTACATGCAACTCACATGGAACCACCCGCTGTAATGTACCAAATGTTAGGAAAATATCCCAACAAACCCCTTAGAAATTAAACTCAAAATAAAGATCAACTACTAAACATGTAGGTGTTTCCATATTAATCATATGAGGAGAATATCATACTAATCAATCTACAAAAAAATCAGTAACCCAATGTATTCTAGCAATAACATAGTTACAATATAATATCAAACTTCATGCTTTCCATGGAGATCAACACTGTTCAATTTTGGAGGAAAACTAATAACATAACCCTATAAGAAATAGTACATAATTACTTCATCTCAAGCCCTCAATATATAAACTCATGGAGGCCCCAAAAACTACCAAAAGGTAACACCTGTATGCACCTAACATTCAATCAAATCTGTTAACTAATTAATCATTCAAGTTCACTGATCAATCAATTCACTCAACTGCCCAATCAATTCACTTAACTGCCCAATCAATTCACTTAACTGATTGGTCTATTCTGTTAACTATTCAATCAATTCTGTTAACTCCCCTGTTACATGATGGAGCTTGGACACTTGTCCTCTTTCTATTCGCGCACATTCCTCAACCATTCTCAACCTTTGATCTTCTTATTTCTTCTCAACCATTGATCTTCTCTCGCATATTTCTATAAATGCAACCCTCTTCTTCTTCATTTCATATCCATCATTTGAGCAAACTTATGCTGCAGAAACACTAGCGCGCCTTTGGCATCCCCATCTCCATATCATTTGTCATCCATCAATAGTGTGTTGAAGCTCATCTTCAATCACACAAAGTATCATAGCCAACTTTATCTTGTCATCTTGAGGACTTCGAAGCAAGGAAGCAAGCTTCCTGAGGGCCATATTTATCTCCATCAAGATCAAGACAGAAAAGGCGAGCAAAGGAAGATGAAAGGCAAAAGGCTGTAAGTATCATTTGTTTCGTTATTTAAATCTCCTTTTCTCCTTCATATTCTATTGATGTTTGGGTTTTATTATTGTTATTAATTAATCCACATTTTACCCTCACATTTTTGGCACCCATCGTGGGGCCCTTGCCCCTTTATCTCATGAAAATCTGAGCTTTTTTGTAGACAGGTTCCGTACAGGTGTCGCACAGGCTTCTGACAGGCTAATTCGGCGCATCTGAGCAATCCCGCGGTGCTTCTGTCTTCTGTTCCGGCACCTGTGATAATCTGGCACATTTATCCCCTGAGATGGCGCATACGAGTCCTTTTCTAGTGCTTATACTCTGTTTCATGGTGCATATGTTATTTTAACGCATTCATCTCATATTCATGCACTTTTGACATCTATCTCAGCGCATCTGTAAATCACCACATGCAAGCTCTGTTTCTGCACATTCAAGTTGCATAGTGATGCTTCTATTCTACACTGTGATTTTAGAGTTTCATCTAATTTTCTGTTGGAGTTAACATGTTGTCTTGTAGGATTAGAGGCTAGATTAGGTCATTTAGCTACATTAATTAGTTAATTTTTAATTAGGGGAAAAAGTAACAAAAAAATGCTTGCATACAAATTTCACGTAGTCCATAACTAGGAAGAGAGTAATTGAACCATTGTTGTATCTGCATATTGCTATCTTCTTTAGTTAGATCATTGTTATCTTACAAACGAGAAAATGAAAAATGTTATCTTTAAATACACTTCAAAGTTAACAAATGTGTGAGTGCACAAGTAGATAGCCCATTTAGTTGTTTTCCTTTTAACTAGGTTTAGATTAATCAGTGTCTTCTGTGCTTATCGAATAACAATAGGCTTATGCTCTCCCCTTAACTGGGTGACTAGAACATCGGACTTGTCATTCCATCTGTTTAAACTTTGGAGGGGCCTACCCTTGGATGCACGTCGTCCAAGTGGGAATGACCTTGAGTGGAAACAGGCTAAAGCCAAGCCCTACCAATCCACTTAAAATAAATGTGCTTGAGGTGAAAACCTCCTGCAACAAGTATTGTTGTGTTACACCGATGGCCAACCTCCCCCAAAACCCTCTAAGGCATAACCCTTTGAGGTTGGGAGACTCCATAACAGAGAGTAGTGCCACCGCATGTGTAACTACTCGAACGGTTGCCTTGACTACGAACCATTTGTGTAGTATACCAAAAACCCCTATTTGTTGACACAAAGGGTGGAGCCCTTGAAGCGGCCTCGATTAATGTGGTTCTTAGTAGAGGTAGCAGGGACAATCCTATGGTTTGGTGGGGGTACAAGCCTAAGGAAACCCAAATCTGGTATGCGTGAGAAGTGAGTGCTGTGGAGGGGAGTCGGTGCTACCAGATCCTGGATCTACACGCTTTGAATTTGCACATCTAGAGGATTCAACAGATATTGTCCTATCCAGCTTAGGGTGTACTTGTTTTTGAGTCAAAAAGTCCAAAAATACAAAAAAATAACAAAAGATAAAATCATGAAAACTTCTATGTGTTTGTTGTGTCTTTGCCATAATTGAATCAAAATTCAAAAGCAAACCAAGTTTTCAACCAAAAAAAAATTGGAAAATCTTGAAAAACATTCCAAAATTCTAAGAAACCAAACTGAAAGGCAGAGTTACGCATTTGTCACGACCTATGGTGCATTTGATCCGACTTACGATGCATTTAAACTATGTTGCAGCACTTTTCAAAAACCACAGAATAGCGCATTTGATCTGACTTTTAGCGCATTTGAACTATGTCGCGGTGCATTTAACTCCACGCATCCAATCTAGAGAGCAAATCAGTACCTTCCAAGAGCAAAATTTTCAACTTTTCAGAAACCATTTCAAACCTATCTTAGTTTTTCCAAAATCTGATTAAGACTTTGCAAATCAAAACATTTTCCTCTTCTTTCTACACCATAACTACCTCGTCCAAAATCTCGCAAAATTCTTCCAAAATCCAACAAGGTTAGAACCAGGCTATTCTTGATCACATCCAAAATCTCAAACAAACCTAGTGAGGCTCCACCATCAAGGATCACTTATCCTTTTCTCTAGGAACTCCACTAGTGGTTTGTACAAGACTAGTCACATCAAGTAAATGGATTCCTATCATCCTTGCTTCGACTATCATCTTGTTCACCCATCTCATTTAATACCAAACTGATCTAAGAAAAACCTCACTATAATCTTGTTCCATTCTAGCACCTTGTTCAAAAAATTTCTCTTTTCATCTCATCTCTAGTCACCATTTGCATGGTCTTAACACGGTCTCAAAAGCAAAAACAGATTGAAATGGCTGAGAAAAATATCCCAAACTCTCACAAGAGTGAAGAGGGAATTTCTATGGAAGAGCTCATTCAAGCGCAACATGACCCAAATTTTCAACAACTATTAGAAAAGGTACTTGCCGAAGACCCTACCAAATTCTTTTTACACCTAGCAAATCTATGAGTCAAGCTCCCCAAAAATTTTGACATAGAGTCTCTAAAAGAAGCTGAGGAAGAAAGAAACCCTGAGGGAAGTAGACATAAGGAAGTACCCATAGACAAAAGCAAAGCAACCATTAGTTCCATGGATGCCCTAAGTCTAGTGAACCAACAGATTCAAGCTTTACAACAACAATTCACAGACATGAAAACAAGAGCATCGACCAACCATTACACCCTAGAGGATATTTCACCATATCCTTTTGATAGGACCCTGATTATGATACCTTTCCCCTCTAAATTTGAGGTGCCAAAATTTGATAAATATTGAGGAAAGGGTGATCCACGGGACCACATTAGGGAATTCAATGTTGCATGCCTTGAGGTCGCACACAATGACACTTACCTTATGCGACTATTTCCACGAAGCTTAGGAGGGCAAGCCATGGAGTGGTTTTCTAGACTACCACCCAGCATTAGAACATTCAACAAACTTGTGGACAAATTTGTCATCCACTTCTCTTACAATATTGAGCACGACACCTCAATATTGGATCTTTGTAATACCAAGCAAAAAGGTGGAGAATCTTTCACCGCCTTTCTACAAAGATGGAGACAGTTGGCAAGTAAATGCCCACACAAAATGCCTGAAAAACAAATGTTGGAAATGTTTGTCCATAACTTGCAAACCGATCTAAGCTATCAAATACAAATCCAATGTCCTACTTCTTTTAGCAAGGTCATTGAGATGGGTCTAATCATCAAAAAATCTTTAATCGCAAAAGGACAAATAAAGCTCTATAAGGACACTCCTAGTACCAATATCAAGAATGATAAACCAAGATTCTGGATGAAAAACAAAAACATTGTGAACGATGGGGTGGTAGGTGCCAAGAATACGGTACCTAAACAACCAATCTTCAACTTATCGACTCCTCAAAACAACCCCCTGCAAAACAAACCAAGAAACATTGAATCACGGTTTACAAATTTTCAACCTATGAGAAAGTTCACACCTCTGGGAGAATCATTGGAAACTGCCCTACGGAAGTTAATCACGAACAAGATCATAACACTTCCCTCAGTGTGGGAGTACGAGCCAAAAGTCAAACCCTCTTGGTGGAATGACAATGATTTCTGTGAGTTCCATCAAAATAGGGGGCACAAAACCAACGATTGCATTGCCCTAAAACACACTATCCAAGATTTGATAGAGCAAAAAAAAAATCCATTGATGGACACACCTCTAACAATGATCACCAGGCATTCAAGGATCCTCTTCCCAACTACAAGTAGGGAGGACCTTCCAATCGAAATAACAATGCCAATTACACAAACGTCACCTTTGACTATGTTGTTAACCACATATCGGAGAGTGAGTCACATATCAATGTGATCACTATAAACAAGGATCTAGATTGTAATGTTACCACCCACAATAACAAAGTCACTCTTAGAGGAGCCTCCACCTCGTCGGCCAATCAGTACAATATCTTGGATCAACTCCATAAGACATCTGCACATATCTCCATCCTAGAACTTCTGCGTCTATCCCCGTCCCATAGGGCCATACTTAACAAAGCCTTAGCGAAAGCCTCCATTCCCATGAACCTAGCTGAAGAACAATTTCAAACCATGGTCGGTCACATTACCTCACCTCACTCCTTATCATTCACCGAAAAGGATGATATGTCAATAACCCAACCCCATAACGCCTCTCTTCATATTGAAGCTCTCATACACAAACACAAGATCAAAAGAGTCCTAATCGATGGAGGAGCTAGTTTGAATATTTGCACCTTAAAGCTAATCCTTGCATTGGGGTTTTCAGAGAAAGCTATAGATCCGAAAAAGAAGATCACTATCAAAGCCTATGATGAGGAGGAGAGAACTTCCGAGGGAATTGTTACTTTACCAATCAGAGTGGGACCTATAGTAAAAGATGTGGCTTGCCAAGTCCTTGATATGGAACTAGCATATAACATCCTTCTTGGGAGACCATGGATACATGCTCTGAAAGTAGTTCCACCATCAATATATCAAATTCCCTCATGAAGGTCAAGAGATCACCATCCACAGTGACCCCAATCCATATCAATACTGCAACTCCATTCAATTTAAACCTAAAGTGGTGATTCCTAACAATCATGCCTTTGCTTCGTCTTCATCTCATGTTGAACCAGCTTCACTTGCTTCCTCTTCAGGAGTGTCTCACCCTAAACTCCAACTCAAGGATAAGGGCTTGGGTGAGTACACAATTTCCCAATCCCTTTGTTTGCACAAGTCCCCCTATCTCCCAAATCTTACGGGAGACCTATCCTGAGCAAGCCCACAACAGAGAAAGCTACCAAAGGACCTTTTGTAAAATGGGGAAGCCTCGAAGAGGAGAGCAATGAAAAAGATATCCTACAATGGCTATATAAGGATGAAGGCAATTCATCAACACGACATGACCATCCCACTATACCAACTGCAAAGTATGGTCAAGGATTCCAAATGCTACAAAGAATGGGGTATGAAGGACACAGTCCACTCGGTTCAAGAAAGGATGGTATCACTGAACCCATCCAAAATCATACCTTTACAACCCGAGACACTACAGGGCTAGGTTACACTGGCACATCAAGAACTAACAGAACAAACAAGAACAAAGGCAAACAACAAGAAACATCCACTAGCAATCTAGTTGAGCAAATTCAGCGAATGCAACTAGGGAGTGAGACTGATTCTAATGATTATGAATAGGATAGCCCCTCTAATCTATCTTATGATGAAAAATACATAGATGTTGTCCACGAGTATGACCCAACCCACGCAAATGGGGAACAAGGTCCAAGGGCTAGACCGCTAGAGTCTGACCCGCATAATAACGATAGTGAAAGTCATGAGGAAAGAATGATACCCCCCTTGACAGATCCACTAATAGAGAGTACCATCGCAGACCTTATCCATGCTTTTAACAACTCTATCCTAACCATAAACACCATCGACTCTGAGCAACCCAATGACCCCTTGCCATTGGTGCACCCTGAACTTATAGACCGGGACCTAGAAGGTACTACCCCTGAACTTGATACCTTTGAAGGCATCATAGATTACCTTGAGCTTAGAGATCATATACCCGCAGGGGACCACAGAGTTGGCTATGTTATAGAACTCAATGAGAAGGCCTATTTTGGAGAGAGTACCAAGCCTTTTAGTCTCAAAAATGTGAAAATGAAAGAACGATCTAATGGTGAAAACCGTTCTACGGCAGTGTTAGATCATGAAAAAAGTAAAAATAAAGACGTATCCAATGGTGAAAACCTCTCTAAGGCACCAAAGGATGGAAGGCTTGACCCTGTACCCAATCTTACACATTAGGAGAGATCGTCAATCTCGATAGAACTAGCAGAGCCAATCAATGTCAGCACAGCTGATAATCCCAGAATGATCCACATGGCGAAGGCTCTAACTGAACAAGAGAAACCTGTATTCACCAACTTCTTCAAAAGAAAACAAATCAACTTTGCGTGGATGTATGTAGACATGCCAGGGCTAGATCTGAATCTCATAATGCATCATCTATCTTTAGCTCCGGGAGCTAAACCAATAAAGTAGAAACTCAGAAAGATGCACCCACATGTGGCCCTCATGGTAAAAGAAGAGCTGAAGAAATTGTTAGATGTCAGATTCATCAGACTTATAGACTATCCTGAATGGATTTCAAACATAGTACTAGTGGCTAAACCGGATGGCAGAGTTCGACTATGCAATGACTTCAGGGACCTAAACAAAGCTTGCGTGAAAGATGACTTCCCCCTGCCAAACATTGACATGATTGTAGATCTCAAGGCAGGACATACCATGTTGTCACTAATGGATGGTTTTTCTGGATATAACCAGATAAAAATTGCACCTGAAGACCAACACAAGACTGCATTTACATGTCCTTGGGGCACCTACTATTGGTGTGTCATGCCGTTTGGTTTGAAAAATGCCGGTGCAACATATCAGAGAGCTATGACCACAATCTTCCACGACATGATGCACACTATAATGGAAGATTATGTTGATGACATTCTGGCAATATCACTTACAAGAGGACACCTGGCAGTGCTGGTTAAAATCTTCACAAGACTCGAATAGTTCAACGTACACCTCAATCCAAAGAAGTGTGTATTTGGAGTTACCTCAGGTAAACTGATGGGATACATAGTTTCTGCAAATGGAATTGAGGTCGATCCAACTAAAGTGAAGGCCGTCATGGAAATGACACCTCCCAAGAATCTCACTCAACTAAGGTCCATACAGGGAAAACTGTAATCTATCAGAAGGTTCATTTCTCAGCTGGCAGACAAGTGCTACCCATTTTCCCACCTTCTACATAAGAATGTCCCTTTCAGATCGAATGAGTCATGTGAGCAAGCATTTCAACAATTAAAAGAATATCTGATGAAACCACCTGTGTTGATGCCACCAATTCAGGGTAAGCCTCTACTACTATATATCTTGGCTACACCAACAACTCTAGGAGCTCTTCTTGCACAACAAAACCATGAAGGGAAAGAATAAGCAATATACTATATCAGTCGAACACTTGTTGGGTATAAGCTGCAATATACGCCCATTGAAAGAGCATGCCTCGCTGTGGTCTTCGCCTCACAAAAATGGAGACATTACATGTTGTCACATTCTGTCAAGCTCATGGCAAAGATTGATCCACTCAAATACTTACTCAATAAGGCAGCATTAACAGGTAGATTGTCCAAATGGGTCATGCTTCTCAGTGAGTTTGATATCGAATATGTAGAAAAGAAAGTAATAAAAGGTCAAGTGCTTGCAAATCAACTGGCAGATGCACCTCTCACAGATGACACCCCTTTGAGCTTTGAGTTTCCAGACGAATCTATCTTTCATGTCACTACAACAATCTAGAAAATGTACTTTGACAGATCTTACACTCAGTATGGATCAAGGGCAAGTATCTTGTTGGTTACTCCTAGTGGCGACACTATTCCAAAGTCATACAGATTACTCTTTCCCTGCACTAACAACGTAGCAGAGTACGAAGCCCTAGTCATTGGTATCAAGCTAGCAGTGGAATGGAATATCAAAGAACTACAGGTGTATGGCGATTCACAGCTGGTCATAAATCAAGTAAATGACGACTACCAAACAAAAGATGAGAAATTGATCCCTTACAAATGGATGGTAGATGACTTCAAGGCATACTTTGATCAAATCTCGTTTGAGCGGATACCACGGATAGAGAACAAAGCTGCGGATGCCATGGCAACGATTGCATCTCTCCTCGATATTCCTACTAATCAAGCATGCTATGAGTTCTTGGTAGAGCCAATGATCTGTCCTGCATACGACACCCCTGAATCCCATATCATTTACCACATTGTTGGAGTTAATTCCCCCCTCTATAGAAAAATCTTTGCCTACCTTAAAGAGAATACCCTCCCACTTGACCTCTCTAGTAACCAAAAATGAACCTTCATCTGTCAGGCATCCTGGTATGCCATTGTCGCCAATACCCTATATCGCAGAGGTCTCGATGGTACTCTCCTTAGATGTCTCGATAGTGAGGAATATCAAACCACCTTAAGCGAAGTGCACGACGGTCTATGCGGGACCCACTCTAGTGGTCCTACCCTAGCTAAGAAACTCATACGCATGGGATACTACTGGCCAACTATGGAACAAGATGCCTATCATTTTGTAAAGAAGTGCAAAAAGTGCCAAGTCCATGGGAACCTGATACATGCACCAGCACAGAAGCTGCAGCCATTAACGACTCCTTGGCCTTTCTGTCAATGGGGACTCGACTTGGTGGGAAAGATTCACCCTCCTTCATCCAGCGGACATAAATTCATAATCACTGCCACTGAGTACTTCACAAAGTAGATTGAAGTCATGCCCTTAGCCAACATCACAGGCAAACAAATTGCCTCTTTTATCTTGAACCATATCATTTGTCACTATGGTATCCCTTCGTCCATTATCACGGATAATGGATGACCCTTCAAAAATCAAGATGTCAGGGAACTATGCAACAAATTCCATATCCAACACCACTTTTCAACCCTGTACTACCCCCAAGGCAATGGTCAGGCAGAGGCATCAAATAAAACCATACTGAAAATCCTAAAGAAGACTGTCAATGATGTTGGTCGTGATTGACATGTCCAGCTAAATCCCGCGCTGTGGGCCTACTGCACAAGCATCTGCACACCCATAGGTGCAACACCATACTCCCTGGTCTACGGATCTGAAGCTATCTTGCCCACTGAAGTCGAGATCCCATCCTTGCGAGTTTCATTAAAAGGCCTCATATCAGATGAAAAATACAGAGTGAATAGACTTCAAGAGTTGGAATTGCTTGAAGAGAGAAGGAAACATGCCTTTAACCATCTAAAAGCATATCAACAACGAATGTCCAGAAGCTACAATCATAGGGTAAAGCCCCGAATCTTCCAAGTTGGTGATCTCGTCCTCAGAGAGAACCCCAAAAATCAGCAAGACAGAGAAAAGAAAGGAAAGTTTGAACCCAACTGGTTAGGTCCCTATGTCGTCATTGCAGCTTATGGCTCAGGATCATATCAATTGGCTACATCTGATGGTGAACTGTTTGATGATTCTATCAACATCATGCATCTCTGAAAGTTCTACACCTAAACCCCAATGCAAGGGAGTCCTGAAAAAATCCAAAAACATAAAAAAATGATAAAAATAAAATTAAAAAAAACTGTCCTATGGTGAAAACCTGGCAAACAGGTGCCTATGATAGGTACCATGATGAAAACCTGGCAAACAGGTGTCATGTGTACTTTTAGCTTCCATACAAATAAAAGCAAGTGGTGAAAACCTGGTAAACAGGCGCTATTCTGTGACAAACCACTTCCTCCATTTGTTGCGACTTCATGTCTCTTGTGTCTTCCATATCGTTCATCTTGAACCAGTTCTTTGAACCGTTGTCAAACTACGTCACCTCTGAGTTATCACGTAGGCAAGGCCATTCTCAAATGCACACCCGAGGCTCTGCTCCACTGTCCCATCTGTCCCATGTCTAGTCCTTCTATCTATCTGAGTTCGTACCATTTCTGCATCTTTGCCATCGCCTAGGTCTTAGGTCCATCAGGTTTCCCCCGAACTACGTTGCCTCTGCGTCGTCACATAGGCAAGGCCATTTAGCAATGAGCCCTCGAGGCACTAGGTCAGTCCCTTAGGGTCTGTCTCTCCATGTCCTATCACCCATAATAAGTCGATCCCTTATCTAAACTAGGGGCAACTCCTCGACCTGGTTAGGGA
This sequence comes from Cunninghamia lanceolata, assembly GCA_027924645.1. Lineage (NCBI taxonomy): Eukaryota > Viridiplantae > Streptophyta > Pinopsida > Cupressales > Cupressaceae > Cunninghamia > Cunninghamia lanceolata. Next base: position 15,832,827 of record BSBN01001101.1, read on the forward strand.
TTTGGATTCTTGAGTGCCGCATGTTTTAAGAGGATACCAATAAAGGATTGTGATACTTTCATTAGAAAAGCACACGCAGCAAAAATGCATTTCCAAACAAAAATCTTGACGCAGAACATCAACCTGTCCAAAGCAAAGACGAGCACCATACCGAAACACTCAAACTAATTCTATATCAATTATGGTAAAAAGACACATCTAATACAAGAATGTTTTGTGAATAGGTTAACTCACATAGTCTTGGATTTTTGTCATTATGTCTTCCTATGCTACTCAAGGATGCCAAAAACTAGAGATACTATGATGGGGGCATAATCTTTTCTTTGTCTACTGCTTGTGGATTAAACTTTAATAATGTGACGACTTTTTGTCTAACGACATGATCAGCAAAAGATCATTGAGGACTCTGAAGTCTGCACATGAAAAGGGGCAATCCTTGTCTGTTGAAATGCAAGCAATACTCAGGTAATCTAGATTCAAGTTTGACTAGATGCTTGTATCAACTTGCTATATCAAAATCCATGTAAGGAATACTCAGGTCATCTCGGTCTAATTATACCTCGATGCTTGTATTTTCTTACAACATTTCAAAAAGTGAAAAATACCAAAAAGCGCCTAATGATGAAAGCAAAGTACTCGCACTTTCAAGATGACAATCTGCATCCATTCTGTATCCAAAAATCCATATCCACCATGCAATAAAGGAAATTCTACAGTATATCAAATCAAGTCTTCAAATTTCTTCATTTCTTTTTCTTCCACCTGTCTATATCATCTCTGGGTCAATTGAGTACATTTGGACATATCAAAAACATGGCATAGGCAACACATCATATCACATCATTTGCATACAACATAAAAATACATTAGATCATTTCCATACATTTTAAAGTGCATTAGGTTATCCACATACATTTGCATCCATACATCATATAAAAAAATACACAATATATATAGAGCTGCATAATCATATCCATAAACATCTAATTTAAGCATATCAAAACATCCTACATCTACCTAGTATACATCACCTCTACCAAGCATCATAAAACAGATTACATCCATAACATATAAACATAAAACACATTGCATGTAGAACATCAATAAACTGCATCATCATATATATCATCAAAACATGTCCAAATGTACAATATATCAAAGTAGATGTCCATCTCTCAGAGTCATATCACAAAATAGTGTATACAAAGTACAACAAGGATGATGATACATGTCTCAGGGTAAAAGTAGTACATATACAGGCTATCTCAGCCATCAAAAAAATATGTACATCAAGTCAAAAATCTGGTACAAGTGTCCAAAAATTGACTACCCTTGTGGCCGTGGAGCACTGCTCCCTGCTCTCCCCTCTCCTCTATCTCCCCCTAACTGCTGGGGGCCCCTGACTGATCCCACTGATCGAGATCCACCTGCCCTCTGAGATGCCCCCGACTGGATCCTAAAGGTGGGTGCATGATGCTCTGCTGACACGGCTCCGTGATATAAACCCCTGTAATACTGAGCTTGGGCCTGTGCTCTACCAAGCTCACTTTGAACCTAAGCCAGCTATGTCTGTGCCTGCTGCACCTGTGAAACTAGGAAGCTAGAAGTGCCATTTGTGCCCATAACTGCCACAGCTGCATCCCTCTCTGCTCTCATAGCCTGCATGCTAGCTCGGGTTGCGTCTCTCTCTCTTTAGTCAACTCTGATATCCATCCCACATCTGCATCTCTGCGAGACTCTGCTGCTCTCAGATGCCTAACCTAGCTCTATAATGCAACCATAGCCTGTTGCTGTAAATCAGGTTGCGGAGGCTACTCTGCCTATCCTGATGCCATCTGCTGTGGTGGCACCTGTCCCTGTACCTGCTACTATGCCACCTGTTGTGGTGGCGACATCTGCCTCGGAGGTGCCACCTACTGTGTTGGCACCTGTGCCTGTACCTGTCCTGCAGCCTACGGCTACGCAGCTGTCTGCTGACCCGAAGGTCCCTCCCCAGACCCCCTCCTCCTCTATCTCGATCTACCACCTCCTCCTCCCTCTCCTCCTCCTCCATCTCCTCCATCATCTCCCTAACCTCATCTCCCCCTCCTTCGTCCCCCTCTCCTCCTGCCAGTTGCACCCTCGTCATCTGAATCCTCCTCGTCGATACGAGGAGCCAACTCTCCAGGTCATGAGTATCTAGGAAATGGATGAGCGGTGAACCACTCCTCATAGTCGGGTGTCATACCCGCATCCACTATCTCCCTCCTCATAGGCCAAGCTGCATAGGGAATCTGCTGAAAGTCTGTCAGGGCCTCCTCATACGATGCCACAAGACCCCACCTGTATCTCTATGCATGAGTCCTAGAAAATCGTGCCTGTCCCTGTGGTCTGCCTTGTACTCAGCCAAACTGCCTCTACACCCTGCTAACAATCTACTTCTCTATAGTATGTATCTCGTCCTGCCAATGAGCCATCGCATATGAAAGCAATAAGGCAACTCATCGGCCTCATCCTCCCATACCTCATAGTCTAGGTATGGGCGCCAGATAACTACATCCAAGTTACCGAACACATGTCTTCAGTACTCCAACTTCCCCAGCCTGTGCTGGGAAATCACACCTGCATAGCCATAACTGTAGGGCTCACCCCTCTGCTTGTGAAATAGACATGTCGACCGTGTAATAGCTATGTGCTCCCACAACCAAAACTACAAGAGAGACACACTTGCTGATAAACTGGCCCCTCTATGGTACACTACCTGATGCATATCTCTGTATAAGTGTGCAAGCATGCACACACCCAATGCATACCCGGTCCCGTCCGTAATCATGCTCTCTAACACCCTCCCTGGTGCAGGGCACCTAGGAGCAGTTTGATCCCTACAAGCATTGTGCTAGCATCTTTGATAAGTTGAGTTTTTGTTTGATGTGTTTTGTAATAAGGCTTTTCATAGCCATGTTGGAAGGTCTATTCTTGTGTGGTCAAGAGGTCTGGGGTAACTTTATAAACCTCGTATCCTTCTTAGTCCACTTGGACCTAGTTGTGCCACTTAGGCCTAGAAGGTCTAATATTGGCTTTTTGAGTTTGTTTGAGTTGTCTTAGTGTTTTAGCATGGTCTAAGGAGTATGATGGTGGTTTGATTCCATTAAACAAGCAAAACAAATCACCATCCTTGTGGAAATGCAAAAACTCCATAGTGTCCAATGTTGCCAATGACACATTGGCCGGTTGAAACTTGGTTTGGGCGGTTGAATCTACCTTTGGAAGTTAGATACTGACTTGAATGGTTGTAAAAACATGGTAACTCACTCCTGTACGGCAGAGGACATCTGGTACGGAGTTTTGGGGCATTGAAACTACAGAAAACAATAAATTTTCCTACTTTTCTCACTGTGTATAGACTGTATGGACTTTTCACATGTGCAAATGTCATTTTTCTGAAAGTGCTTGGAGTCAGGGTTCCAATGAAACTAGTTTGAGGTCCTGAAGTGGTCGGGATCAAAAGTTATTGATTTTTCTTTCAAAACAGGTCTAGAAACCCTGTTTTCTAGGGCAGCCATAGAAATCCGGCCCTAGAATGCATTCCCACCGGTGAAAATTCACAAAAACTGGTGAAATGTAGGCTAGGGGTGTGTATTATAGGATTCCAAAAGCATTTTGCTGGGAGATGTTGTTTTCGATTTTTAAGGTGATGCCCTAGGTCAAGTATTTCATTGTATTTGGCCAAATTCATGCTATTTGAGGTTGTAGATGATAGAATCCTGATAGGGTGAGCAAATAAATGATGGATTTGTGTTGTAGGGACATGGTAAAAGCATTCCAAATTCCTACCCTTGACCTATGCACCCAATTTTGAGCACTTGCTTTGTAACCTAGCCTAAATTGATCAATTAGGCCTAGAAGACCAAATGAGTGTTCTGGATTGTTGGAGTAGAGTTGGAACATGAGAGTTGGGAGTTTGATAGGGTTCCATAGAGGGTATCTAAAACCATCATTTTCTTGCCTAGTCATTTGGGATTTTGTCAAGTTTTGTTGAGAAAACCTAGTTTGGAGGACTAGTAGCCTTACTAGTCAAGGTATAGGTTGAAGAGTTTTGGGTAGTTGGAGATCAAACCAACTACATAGAAGGTGTTTGTTGATCTGTCCTAAGGTGTTGGAGAAGCCTAGAAGGTGGAGACATCACTAGGATACCAAATCCTTCATACACCCTTGAATGTGCCTTTGGTTGCTTGGTTGAAGGCTGTTTGAAGTGGGTGAGTGGGCAAAGGACAGTAGAGGAAACTCTTGTGTGTTGCTTCCCTTGTGTCACCTCTGCATCAAGTGGTATCAGAGCCATCAAAGAGATGGGAGATAGAGAAGAAGAGGAAGAAATTCCTTCAAAGGTGACAAATGCTGAATTGGCAAAGATAGTGAGAGAACAAGCAACCAAGAACAAAAGGATGGAGGCTGAGATAGAAAAGTTGAAGAAAGACAAAGACAAGAAGAAGAAGCCAGAGGTCATCTTGGATTCAGATGAAGAGGATCAAGATGAGAAAGAAGAAGTGCCAATGGAAGAGCCACAAGGAGGCATGTCAGAGAGACAATTCCTAGATGCACTTGGAAAGTTGGGTAGGAAGGACACCAAGGCAGACTTACCTATATTTCTTGGTAAGATGAATCCAGAGGAGTGCCTTGATTGGATTGAGGCAATGGAGAACTATTTTGAATGTGAATAAGTGGCAGAAAATTAGAAAGTGAGGATTGCCAAATCAAGAATGAAAGGGCCAGCCTTGAGTTGGTGGAATTTTATTCAAAATGAAAGGATAGAAGATGATAGGAATCCTATCTCTACATGGAGGAAGATAATACTTGAGATCAAGAAGCAATTTTTCCCTGAAGATTATGAGGTCAACTTGAACAAGAAGTTGCACAACTTGAGACAGAAGGACATGGACATGAGCACCTACACAGAGGAGTTCCACAAGGTGACATTGAAAGCCAAGACGCCTGAGAATGAAAAACAAAAGCTTGCAAGGTATCTCAATGGCCTTAAGTTCTCCATTCAAGATGAATTAACTCTCTTTAACCCAGAAACAGTCCATAAGTGTTTTCAAATGGCATTGAGAATTGAGGATAAACAAAGAAGAAAAGGTGATTCATACAGCAGCAGCAGAGGTAGAGGAAATCAGAACTTTAGGGGTAGAGGCAGATTTCAAAACAGAGATAATTTCTCTAGACTCCAAGGTGGCGGATCACAAGAAGGCAGCCAAGGGCAGGCTGATAAAAACAGTGCAAATCAGGGTCAGTTTAGAGGGAGAGGTAATGGCAGAGGTAGAAGTGGGGGCAGAGGTGCCAATGTGTTTACTGGAAGGTGTTTCTCTTGCAATCAAATTGGACATCAGTCCTTTAGGTGCCCGGAGAAGATGGGAAACACTGCTGCAAATCAGAAAGAAAGAAGAGTACAACTCCTTCAAGAAGAGGACTGTCAAAGCACCACAAGTTACCAAACAACCTCTTCCAAGTCTGCAGCACCTGAGAGTGGAGAATCCATCATGTTTAATAGATCACTCATCATGCCAGCCACTAAGGAGCAGCCCCAAAGAAACAACTTGTTCAGAACCACTTGCAAGGTGAAAGGAAAAGTTTGCAAGGTAATAGTAGATTCAGGTTCTTCTGAAAATTTGGCTTCTAATGAAATGGTGACTAAGTTAGGATTGGAAAGAATGCCTCATCCTAACCCCTATAGAGTCTTTTGGCTAACCAAGGAACAACAAATTGTGGTGAAAGAGCAATGTTGGGTTGAATTCAAGATAGGTGAATATCATGATAAGGTTCTTTGTGAGATAGTGGATATGGATGCATGCCACCTTCTTCTTGGAAGGCCTTGGCAACATGACACAAGTGCCCAACATGATGGTAAGAACAATGTAATTCATTTGTCCAAGAATGGTGAAAAGTTTACAATGACTCCTTTGATTGATGATTGCAAAGAGAAAGTCATTTCTAGTTCAGTTATGTTGGTAGGTGAAAAAGAGTTTTTGGCTAACCTCAAGGAAGAGAAAGTGCCATGTTTTGTAGTAGTAATCAAGCACAAGGATGTGAATCCCAAGAAGGTCAAAGTGCAGCAACCTCTTAGTAGGATTGGACCAAAGGAAGTGGAAGAACTATTGGAAAGGTTTCATGATGTGATAGCCGATGAGAGTAAGGATGCACTTCCACCAAAGAGGGAGATTAGTCATTGCATTGATCTCATCCCTGGATCCACCCTACCAAACCAAGCAGCATACAAGTTGACCCCAGAGCAAAATGCTGAAGTGGCAAGACAAATCCAAGACTTGTTGGATAGAGGGCTTATCAGGAGGAGTATTAGCCCATGTGCAGTGCTTGCACCCAAGAAGGAAGGAACATGGAGACTATGCATTGATTCCAGGGCCATCAACAAGATTACTATCAGGTATAGATTTCCAATGCCTAGAATAGAAGATTTAATGGATTGCTTGGGTAGGGCTAAGTATTTTACCAAGATAGATCTAAAAAGTGGTTATCACCAAATCAGGATAAGGGAGGGGGATGAGTGGAAAACTGCCTTCAAAACCAATGAAGGACTATTTGAATGGGTTGTCATGCCTTTTGGCTTGTCAAATGCACTAAGTACCTTCATGCGATTGATGAATGAAGTGCTAAAACCTTTCCTTAACAAGTTTATTGTTGTGTATCTGGATGATATATTGGTTTTAGTGACAGCAAGGAAGACCACATAAGGCATATCCATCAAGTGCTCAGAAGGCTTCAAGAGGAGAAGTTGAGAATCAATCTTGACAAATGTGTCTTCCTACAAGAAGAGTTGATATTCTTGGGGTTTGTCATCTCCAAGGGCAGCCTAAAAATGGATCCAAGTAAGGTTGAAGCCATTCTTAATTGGCCAACACCTACAACAGCCTCAGAGGTAAGGAGTTTCCATGGTTTGTGTAGCTTTTATAGAAAGTTCATTAGAGGGTTTAGTGGCATTTGTGCTCCACTTGTTGACACCATAAAAGGGGGCAAGAAATGTGTATTTGTGTGGACAAATGAGGCCAATCAAGCCTTTGAATTGTTAAAGAAAAAAATATCAGAAAAACCAGTCCTAGTGCTACCTAATTTTGACAAGGTCTTTGTGGTAGAGTGTGATGTAAGTAAGAGGGTTGTTGGGGGAGTCCTAAGTCAAGATGGGAGGCCTGTAGCATTCTTTAGTGAGAAGTTAAATGAGGCAAAACAAAATTACTCCACCTATGATCTAGAGTTATATGCCATGGTTCAGTCATTGAGGAAATGGAGACACTACTTATTGCCAAAGGAATTTATAGTTTTTACTGATAACCATGCATTAAGTTTCTTGAACAGGCAGCAAAAGTTGAATCACAGACATGTCAAGTGGATGGAGTACATCCAAGTATACACCTTCTCCATAAAACATAAGAAAGGAGTGGCCAATAAGGTAGCCGATGCCTTGAGTAGGAGGAATCTTGTTGTGCAGACCATACAGTTGGAAAGTATAGGTATTCAAGCCATCAAGGATTAGTATGCAGCAGATGAGGACTTCAAAGAACCATACCTCTCTTGCAAGGCCATGACAGGAAGGTATAATACTGATTTTTCTGATTTTTTGTTACAAGATGGATATCTTTTCAAGGGTAGCATGTTGTGTATCCCAAGAGGATCTGTTAGAGAGAATATAATCAGGGAAAAGCACTGTGGCAGCATGTTAGGCCACTTTGGTATTGATAAGACCCTAGAATTGGTTAGGAGGTACTATTTTTGGCCAAAATTGCCAACCGATGTAAGGAAGTTTGTTGAAACTTGTCAAATTTGCCAAAGAGCAAAGGGGCATACATCAAATGTAGGTTTATACACTCCTCTACGTATTCCTTCAAAGCCTTGGGATTCCATAAGCATGGACTTTGTACTTGGTTTGCCTAGGACCAAGAATGGACATGATAGCATCTTTGTGGTTGTAGATAGGTTCTCAAAAATGGCTCACTTCATCCCATGTAGAACCACACATGATGCCTCACATATAGCAGGTCTTTTCTTCAAAGAAATAGTCAGGTTACATGGTTTACCTTTGTCCATAATCTCAGACAGAGACCCCAAGTTCATAGGACACTTCTGGAGGACACTTTGGAAGAGACTAGGTATAAACTTGTCATTATCATCTGCCTATCACCCTCAGTCTGATGGACAAATAGAGGTGATTAATAGGTCTCTTGGCAACCTCCTAAGATGCCTCACAAAGGAGCAGGGTGCTAGTTGGGATTCCATTTTGGCTCAGGCAGAGTTCTCATACAATGACACTGTCAATAGAAGCACCGACCTGTCTCCTTTCCAAATTGTTTATGACACTCACCCAAGGGGTATTTTGGAACAAAGGGAGGTTAGAGGACTGGAAAACACCAGTGCCTTGGCTGAAGACTTCGTTCAAGTCATGAAGGATGTCCATGAACAAGTACAACAGAAATTGCTGTACACTTCACAGAAGTACAAACAGTTTGCTGACAGGAAAAGAAGGGATTTGCAGTTCAAGGAAGGTGATTTGGTAACGGTCCATCTGAAGAAGGAGAGGCTCCCTACAGGTAAACATACCAAGCTACTCATGAAGAAGATTGGGCCTTGTGAAGTGCTCAAGAAATGTGGAGAAAATGCCTACAAAATTAGACTTTCAGATGGCATTGCTTTGTCTCCTATTTTTAATGTTTCAGACCTTTATCCCTATAAAGGAACTGATCCTCAGACTGCTGTTGCAAAAGATCAAACTGATCAGACACTCCAGGAACTCATTCCTTCATCTCCAAATCAGATTGAGTGCATTTTGGACAAGAGGATTGCAAAACAAACTAGAAGGTACACCTATCATGACTATTTGGTGAAGTGGCTAAACAAACCTCAGGAGGATGCCAATTGGATGAGTAGAGAAGACATTGAGAAGGCAGGTTTCACATTTGACACCGTTCCAACTCAAGAGACTTGAGTTCTGTTTGATAGTGGGTGTATGGTGCAGGGCACGTAGGAGCAGTTTGATCCCTACAAGCATTGTGCTAGCATCTTTGATAAGTTGAGTTTTTGTTTGATGTGTTTTGTAATAAGGCTTTTCATAGCCATGTTGGAAGGTCTATTCTTGTGTGGTCAAGAGGTCTGGGGTAACTTTATAAACCTCGTATCCTTCTTAGTCCACTTGGACCTAGTTGTGCCACTTAGGCCTAGAAGGTCTAATATTGGCTTTTTGAGTTTGTTTGAGTTGTCTTAGTGTTTTAGCATGGTCTAAGGAGTATGATGGTGGTTTGATTCCATTAAACAAGCAAAACAAATCACTATCCTTGTGGAAATACAAAAACTCCATAGTGTCCAATGTTGCCAACGACACATTGGCCGGTTGAAACTTGGTTTGGGTTGAATCTACCTTTGGAAGTTAGATACTGACTTGAATGGTTGTAAAAACATGGTAACTCACTCCTGTACGGCAGAGGACATCTGGTACGGAGTTTTGGGGCATTGAAACTATAGAAAACAACATTTTTTCTACTTTTCTCATTGTGTACGGACTGTACGGACTTTTCACGTGTGCAAATGTCATTTTTCTGAAAGTGCTTGGAGTCAGGGTTCCAATGAAACTAGTTTGAGGTCCTGAAGTGGTCGGGATCAAAAGTTATTGATTTTTCTTTCAAAACAGGTCTAGAAACCCTGTTTTCTAGGGCAGCCATAGAAATCCGGCCCTAGAATGCATTCCCACTAGTGAAAATTCACAAAAACTTGTGAAATGTAGGCTATGGGTGTGTATTATAGGATTCCAAAAGCATTTTGCTGGGAGATGTTGTTTTCAATTTTTAAGGTGATGCCCTAGGTCAAGTATTTCATTGTATTTGGCCAAATTCATGCTATTTGAGGTTGTAGATGATAGAATCCTGATAGGGTGAGCAAATAAATGATGGATTTGCATTGTACGGACATGGTAGAAGCATTCCAAATTCCTAACCCTGACCTATGCACCCAATTTTGAGCACTTGCTTTGTAACCTAGCCTAAATTGGTCAATTAGGCCTAGAAGACCAAACGAGTGTTCTGGATTGCTGGAGTAGAGTTGGAACAGGAGACTTGGGAGTTTGATAGCGTTCCATAGAGGGTATCTAAAACCATCATTTGCTTGCCTGGTCATTTGGGATTTGGTCAAGTTTTGTTGAGAAAACCTAGTTTGGAGGACTAGTAGCCTTACTAGTCAAGGTATAGGTTGAAGAGTTTTGGGAAGTTGGAGATCAAACCAACTACATATAAGGTGTTTATTGATCTGTCCTAAGGTGTTGGAGAAGCCTAGAAGGTGGAGCCATCACTAGGATACCAAATCCTTCATACACCCTTGAATGTGCCTTTGGTTGCTTGGTTGAAGGCTGTTTGAAGTGGGTGAGTGGGCAAAGGATAGTAGAGGAAACTCTTGTGTGTTGCTTCCCTTGTGTCACCTCTGCATCACTCCCCCAGCCAATCAAGAAACCGTGTGACCTCCTATCGGGGCATACTACACCACCGATCAATCCTGCCACTATGTCTAGGAAGTAGTCATAGCAGTCATATATGTCCTGCCACGTAATCACCTGCTCCACCAACCCTGGGTTATCAAACATGCGTCTGCACTCCTCCAAGCCAGCGTCCCGCTGTGACTCATACTCGACCAACTCTCCCTGAATCAGGAGGTGCAAAATCTGATACACGTCCTCAAGAGTAATTGCCATCTCCCCTGTCGAAAGATGGAATGTGCCATCCTCGCTATGGAATCGCTCCACTGCTGCAATCAACATAGCCTAGTTCATGCGAACCTCAGGCATGAAACAAACATAATGTAGACCCATAGCACCTAGAACCTCATGATCTATCTCAGTCAACATGTATCGCTGTAACAACGGCAACGGGAACTGCTCTCATGACATGAGGGTATCCCGGATATCCTCCTGCAAATCATGCAAAAGCATAACGTCACAAACATCCATGACCAAGCAAACCTACTCAAAGCAATCAAACTATCCTATCATTGACTTAGCATATCAGATTAATCAAAATAGCATATCATCTCTTGACTAGATTCTCGGCAATCTCAAAGATCGCTAATCAATTGTCGCATCAATCAGGGTGCCAATTGAGTTAATTTTGTTAAGTCAACTGATTTTCCTAGTGCAAATGCACCGATCTAGGTTGCAAATGCACTGATCCATACCACATGCGCCGCTTCACCGTGAATGCGCCGCCCCTTGACGTGTATGCGCCATTCTGGCACATGCGCCACTTCTTATGTCACATGTGCAGCTTAGAAGAATATGCACCAATTAATAGCCTGTATGCGCCAAACTATCATATGCACCGAAAGTTTGAGCACATGCACCACGTAGCAACATATGCGTCGTTTCAGGGTTCATTTGCGTCGAAAAACAACTTGGCGCATCTGTTATACTTATTTTCCCTAGCCATTAATGAGCCTAATAAATGACTTTTAGCAAGTTTTGAAGAACTACGTACCAGAGGTCCTGCCTCCACTGGCCGATCGAACCGTCAGACTCACTCAAACCGGTGCTCCTCGTGCAGAATATCCATCTCTCTGGCTGCCATGCTCTCCTAAGCTCTCAAGAAGACCTATCAACTATGGACAAGTGTACAAATGAATAGAACTTGTGGACCCAGCTCCTATATATATAACAAGTGACCCATATCTGACTGCATGACAACTATGGCTACTTCCCGTATCTGTTCCTCCAACCCGTGTTCTATTTTTCTCCATCCTAACCCGCTTTTCACCTTCTTCTTTGTGAGATTGTCCATCTCACGCCCTTCTGCCTTCTTCCTGTCCAATCTCTTGAGGGGGCATCCTATCATTAAACTTGTACCAGGGGCAAACTGGGGCATGTATCATTGTCAAACAATCTTTTTCTTTGAAACAACGTGATAAAACACATTGCTTCAAAGAGGGGCAAAATGTATACACCTAAAATTGGCTCATGTCAAATTAAGTAAATATTTTAATATTTATCTTAATTCGTATTTCTTCTATCAATTGAATAAATATTCTAAGTTTATTTGATTGATTCATTATCCCATAATTAAATAAAATCAATTTATTTAATTAAATTCCCTAAATTCTTCTAATGTCTCACATAATTAAATAATCCTACATTATTTAATTAATCCTAAATTACTTTATCCTAACTCCTAATTTCATAAATCCACCTCATCTTTCCACCTCACATTTACCACCTCACCATGTTGCACATGTAATTAAATATTTAATTAGCTAATATTCCCTCACCCACATGTCCTATTTATTCTCCAGTCAAAATTAGTTAACTCATCAATCAAATCTGTTAACTAATTAATCATTCGAGTTCACTGATCAATCAATTCACTCAACTCCCCAATCAATTCACTTAACTGATTGGTCTATTCTGTTAACTATTCAATCAATTTTGTTAGCTCCTCTGTTACATGATGGAGCTTGGACACTTATCCTCTTTCTATTCGCGCACATTCCTCAACCATTCTCAACCTTTGATCTTCTTATTTCTTCTCAACCGTTGACCTGCTCTCGCATATTTCTATAAATGCAACCCTCTTCTTCTTCATTTCATATCCATCGTTTGAGCAAACTTATGCTGCAGAAACACTAGCACGCCTTTGGCACCCCCATCTCCATATCATTTATCATCCATCAATAGTGTGTTGAAGCTCATCTTCAATCACACAAAGTATCGTAGCCAACTTCATCTTGTCATCTTGAGGACTTCAAAGCAAGGAAGCAAGCTTCCTGAGGGCCATATTTATCTCCATCAAGTTCAAGACAGAAAAGGCGAGCAATGGAAGATGAAAGGTAAAGGTTGTAAGCATCATTTGTTTTGTTATTTAAATCTCCTTTTCTCCTTCATATTCTATTGATGTTTGGGTTTTATTATTGTTATTGATTAATCCACATTTTACCCTCACAACACCATGGGCCTAAATAAGGTCCCAAAACACCATGGTCTTAGAATTCTCACAACCCACTTAAGAGAGTGTCCTACAAAATAGAATGTAACTCCTACACAATAATCTTTAACTTCCATTATATATGTTGGCATATACAACTCCCAAGTACTCCTCCATGAAGCACTAATTACATCCCATGCCCAGCTAATAATAGAAAAAGCTCTAGAAGTCCACTATGTAACCCCCTATTCAATGCCTCATTACAAACAATATTTTCAAGTCCCTAAAGAATAATAAAATAATTACATATGTCCCCAACCTCACATGTGCATCCCATTTTCCTACTCCAAAAACTTTGGAGATGCATACATTATTAATCATCTATAAACAATTGAAACTTATGATATGCAAGGTGAATAACACATCTAATCCTAAAAACATATACTAATTTACTTTTAATATTGGACAAGGCAAAATAGATTTGTTAATGACATAGATTCATTATATTTAAATCCTCGTGTAAGCTCTCTTGTTGTTGCTGAAATGTCTAACAAATGTGATTTGGGAAATTCTGGGTAAAAACGTACAAATAGGTAAGGTGAGACAAATCTAGACATTATATTTATGGCTTGATGTAGGAGCATCCCAAGGTGTAAGAGAAAACTTACATCACCCAAAAATATTTTCTTTTACTTTGTTTGTTTTGTTTGCATGTTTTCAATAATATTCTAGTCATTATTCATGCATCATAAATCCTACCGCAATTCACCGTAGTTACATATTTCATCATGCAATTGGGAACACATGATCTACAGAGAATTGTTAACATCTCATCTAATTTTTAGGAAATTTAGATCACCACAAAGGCATATTTAGTTTCAGATTCACTATTTGGCATAACAGAATAACATTCAGTTTCACTATTCATAGTTTGTGACATCTTTCTAAAGTGTGCACCAATAAAGGAACACATTTCCATATTTATTCAACATAGGAGAGATTATGGTATGAACCACATTGAGATTAATTGATCCATCATCACCACATTCATTCTAGAAAGTTTCTTCTAAACCTTTGGCTAACTACACATTACACTTGGCATCGAGCTTTGCACTCACTTGAAGTTGGTAGGAATCATTCTAAAGGCTAAGACTCACTATATAAGCATCACTCATGATCCTTTGAAGTCAACAAGGTAAATTTGGTTCAAAGTCTAGCTATTGGGATTTGCATTGCATTGTAATATCATCCAAAAATGTGTAATTTGCACATAGTACATACTCATATCGCTTTGAAGGTTTCAACCTCATGTTGTAAGCCCTTCTAGTAGACTGTAATACTTTCATGACCGTGAAACAATAAAGTTTAATTTGTTATCCTTTGCATTCTATTATGTTATTATTTATTAGGCTATGTGGTTGGATAATCCTTCATTAGATCCTCCATCCATGACAACATCATGGCTTATAATATTAGGTTCTTTTTTTTAGATGAAGTCACTTCTTTTAAACAAGTGATGGAGTTAACTATGAAAAAAATTATATGAAAGGTTTTTGTTAGATTAATTAGTGTAGGATTAATTTTGAGGCCCACACCCTGTTTTATTAAGGACCACACATCAACAACGAGACTTACGATTCCATACATTGCCCATTGAGGACCAACATGTCCATTGCATGAATAGGAACATGTGATTGACATTTCACCATGCACTAATGAACTTAGATGCCACTTCGGGGATTCAAATTCAACTCTCCATAATGAGAAGCCAATGGCTTAACCATTTGAGCTCAATCCTTTTGACAATTATATGCAAGGTTTTAGTCTTATTTTACAAGGTCATAAAAAACTAGTAAGAAGTTTATTGAGGCTGCAAATAAGGTACAAAATCTTATAGAGTGTGGTGTCCAACCCCTTAAAATGGATGATACAAAATTAATGACATTGTAGTATTCAATAGAATTAGAGGATAAAGGAATAGATGTATAATTCACAACCGTGAATGATGTGTGTAGTCTAGCCACTGTGTGTCTCTCTCTAAGAGTCGGTATTGATGCAAATTTGGTGTGAGAGAAGATTATTACTCTATATTTCAACTAAGTCATTTCCTAGGGCATATCCTATCTCACCTTTCCTTTATAGAAATACCTTTTTTATTTCTTGTAAAAAACCATGGGACCAAGGTAGGGTTTAACAATTCATTATTTTATTTTTACTTTCACTTCTCTCACAATGATTTAGAAATACATTAAACTAATATTACCTTTTTAAAAACCTTTAAAACCTATATATATTTAGCACCTTTTGCATAATATAGAGTATTTGGGTGGATGGGTTTATGGGAAAGATTGGTTGTATGATATTTGTGAGAGATTTATGCATATCTTGGGGTACTAACAATTGTCATGGGGAATGGGTAAGGTCAGATGATTCCAAGTTAGTCTAGAAGCATTCATATTACAATTTTTCATAACTACATTTCCCCCAACTAATTCAAAAGATATTAATTTTGATTGCTTAACATTTTGACAATATATATTTTTGTTTTTATTTTATTTAGAGGCACAATAAGGCTCTCTAATAAGAATTTATTTTCAGACCTATTATCCTCTTATCCTTTGTAATCATTTGTATACATTAATATATTCTAATTTCATTTTTGGATTTAAATTGGAATGACCATCCCAACCCTTTTGACTTGCATTAGAGATGGTTTGCAATAAATTTCATAGCTAAGTAAAAGGAAGATATAACATAAGTTAATGTCAGAATATTTTATCTTAAATGAGTTGATAAAAAATGTAAACCTATATATTTGTACCAAATTCAATGTTTGATTTAAACCTAGAAGTTTTACCAATCTTAATGTTTGATTTAAACCTAGATGTTTTTACCAAGTTTAATGTTTGATTTAAACCTAGATGTTTTTACCAAGTTCAATGTTTGATTTACTCAAATATAAGATTTCACTTGCTTTGACTAAATAGTTGATACAAATTGCATATATTTTGCTTTTCAATTGTCTTAAATCAACCTAGCAAGGAAATTCAATTTCTTTCTTGTGTATGTACTAAAAAACATTTTTCTAGGTGCATTCCTTTTGAAAACTATGGAATGCGTGAATCTAGTGTCATAACAGCTTTAAAAAATGGTTTTCTTCCACAGATGTATCATAACATGTATGTTCATACATAAATATTGAGTTACCTCGAGACACAATGTTTCTAATGGATTTGACCAAGGTTAACAGTGTGAAGCAATTTTTTCAAATTTTGGATAGATTTTTATCTTTAGATTATTTTATAATATGTTTTAATGCAGTAAAGGTATTTAGATTTTTATCACACTTGTTCCTTATTAAGAGGATTTTAAATTGGTTGTCAAAAAAGATCTTACTTCTAGAGGGATGCAAATTAAAATTTAAAACATGTTTTGAATAGGAGTTGGGAGAGTTCATAACAAATCTATTTTTTCATCTTTTAAGTATTTTGTAAACAAGCTTATATTAAGCAGTTGCTCACCTTTGAAATAGTTTGTAAACAAAGCTTTTGTAATTTGTAACATGTGAATCTTCTAGAAGCTATGCACCCTTTATCCATTGGCCATGACACTATAGTGTTATAACCACATATTCATTTCGTTTAGTTTGAACTATTATGACAAAAAAAATTAAAAGCATGATGTTTCCATGTAGATACATTTTTTTATATGCATTGAATTTCCATATATTTTAGAGTAACACTTTCTTAATGGAACTACAAATGGTAAACAATGTTCATATGATTCATATATCTTCATTTTGAGGTGTTGCTTATATAATTTTACTTTTTGTTTACTTTAATGATGTGAATATTTAATTATGTTAGCATGCTTATGTTAGTGGTTTCTTTGCATTCAATTTTTTAGATAATGCATTAATAGAGACATGCATATGATTTATTTTAATTTTTAAAATTAATGTATTTTTAGGTGGATTTTTATGCAACATATCCATTGTTTTGAAACAACTATACTGTTATTAGAAAGTTTTGAAAAGAACGTTATGAAATTGTCTTACTTATAGTTAATACTTATTCAATTAATGTCCAATATCTTTGGAAACAATCTTCAATATTGATAGATTATACTATCTTTAAAGTTGCCTTTTATATAAGTTCATTAAAAATATCTTAAATTATAACACTCATGACATTTTAAAAAACTAGTAGTAACACCTAAAGGTGTTATCAAATGGTCGATAGGCACAAATATTTACAGTCTTGTCAACCAGACATTGCACATAATGACTTTGCTAAAAATATATTAATGTGCAGTGTGTGGCTATCAAAATTATAAATATTTGTGTATATTGGCCATTTGCTTGTACTTTTAGGTGTTGTTATTAGTTACTTTCATGTTGACTCTTTGTTTTACTTTGACATCATGATTCATATTAGCTCACATGCAAGTCAAAGTGGGAAGGAGTAAAAACACATATCTTGTACTCTTACCCTTCATTTTGAACTCACTTTGTTTAGGTTGTCCTAAATGTAATGACTAATGTACAAGTTGTTAGACTTAGGGCACACAACTGAGAGGGGGGGGTGAATTAGTTGTGCAAAACTTTCTCCAATTTACACACTTAAATCCTCTTAGTGATTAGCAGTATATTAAACATGAAACATAATGCATTCAAATCAAAAGTAGAAACTCGTCAACACATAAGACACCAAGATTTTGACGTGGAAAACCCGGTTAAGGGAAAAACCACGGGGTGATTAACCCAAGAATGTATTCTCTGTTAGAAGAATGGAAGGAACAAAATGGCACATGCCAATTAGGGCTCACTGCCCGAGCACACTGCTCACAAGAGGCTCACTGCCTACAAGAGACACACTGTCTACAAAGAAATAAGTATCACATACATGAACTAGAGAATAGCATCTTCACCATGCTTGAATTAGTTCCATTAAGCTCAATACTTCTGCTTTGCCTTTCGCTCTCCTCTTCGCTACCACTCGCTCATCTCCACACAAAAAGGCGAGATCAAACTGACTTTGCAATCCCTTATTTATATAAGGCATCGACTTAGGAATGATCATCTAAGTCGGCAAACATTCATAAGATCATCCGACAGATGCATAACTCATTTGGTCGGCCTGTCTCAAGAAGAACACCATCATACAAAAGTTATTCTTCAATTGCGAGCTCTAACTTTAATGCGGACCACCAACACGAACTGGACATGATCCAAAGACCTCCACAAGCTTTCCTGAATCACCAAGAACATCCACACTTCTTCTGCTAACTGAAATCCTTCTCTCCTTCATCCGGAACCTCAAGAACACAGTCTGTCATTACTGTCACAAAGGAATAGATGCTTGCAGACCTTCAAACCACGAACCAATAGAGTTGATACACCACAAAGACTTCCTCAGCACTCCCTTAAATCCACAGAACAGGAAACTTCATTTTCGGATCTCACCGGAATTTTCTTGTTACACTCTGTCACCTCTGAATACCTACCAGAACCGGTTTTACTTGAGCGGCCACAACTTCTTCATATCTTCATGTGGACCTCTAAAATCTTTACTGGATCATCTACAGACACATATCTACAAACCCTTTAATTCGCATCCTCTAATCATCATCCTATCTTGGACTTTTGCCTTACAATCATCACTATTCTTCACTGTTCCTGATTGAGACTAATTTTCTCAATATCCTCAGATCACGACTCATCCAAACCTTATCATTAATACAATAGGAGTATGTTGACATCAATGACAACATCGGTTAGACCCATATTTGCAACAATCTCCCCCTTTGTCATTGATGGCAACATATGATGTGAAAAACTATCAAGACAAGAACTTCTCCTTACTGTCACAACTCCCCTATCAACAACAACCATTCACATGTCTTCTTTCCCTTTACTGCTCCCCCTTTGATCAGAAACCACTTGTTTTTTTTCACATGTCTTCTCTCCCCCTTTGACATAAATGGCAAAGGGCACATACTTGCAATTTCACCACTTCAGAATCATACCTACTGCTCCCCCTGAGTAGCAGCTCCCCAACATCAATCCAGATCACAAGATGTGACTGTGATACCCATCGGACTGATGCACATTAGTGCACCTTAGTTCATCACTGAAGGGGCAATAACCCCTAACTTCTCCTTGAGATACTCAAAAGAGTCCTTAGGTAGAGGTTTAGTAAAGATATCTGCAATCTGATCCTTGGATGACACAAACTCCAATTTGACTTCATTCTTGTTCACTTGCTCTCTCAGAAAGTGAAATTTGATAGATATATGCTTTGTCTTTGAATGCAACACCAGATTCTTAGATATACTTATAGCACTTGAATTATCACAGAAGATTGTGATAGGTTCCTCATACTCCACTTTGATATCTCTTAGCATCTGCTTCATCCACAAAACTTGAGTGCAACTACCTACTGCTGCAATATATTCTGCTTCAGTTATAGACAGAGATATTGCCTCTTGTTTCTTGCTTAGCCAAGAAACCAATCTCTTCCCTAAAAAGAATGCTCCACCATTGGTACTCTTCTGGTCATCCACATCTCCTGCCCAATCAGCATCTGTATATGCATGAAGAGAGAAATCATGATCTCTAGGATACCACAAACCATACTCAACCGTCCCTTTTAGATATCTAAAAATTCTCTTGATTGCCATGACATGGGATTCTCTAGGATCAGCTTGGAATCTAGCAACAAGACCAACAGCTTGCATAATATCTAGTCTAGTTTGAGTGAGATACAACAATCCTCCAATCATTGATCTGTACTTTGTCTGGTCTATCTTAGGAGAGTCATCATCTTTGCTCAACTTACATCCGATTGCCATGGGAGTATTCATTGGCTTTGAATCTTCCATCCCAAATTTTTTCAACAATTCTTTCACATATTTGGTCTAAGAAATGAAGATTCTTTTATTTGTTTGAGTAATTTGCAGACCCAAGAAGAAATTCATTTCACCAAGCATAGACATCTCAAACTCACTTTTCATTTGATTTGCAAAAGCTTTACACATACTATCTCTTCCTCCAAAGATGATATCATCAACAAATACTTCAACAATCAAGATGTTTTCATGATCAATTTTGAAATATAAGTTACTGTCAATAGTACCTTTGTTGAAGCCAATCTTCAAAAGATGCTTATCCAATCTTTCATACCAGGCTCTTGGGGCTTGCTTTAATCCATAAAGTGCCTTCTTCAACTTGCAGACCATATCACCATGATCAGACAACTGAAATCCATCCGGTTGCTCTATATACACTTCTTCTTCCAAGTCACCATTTAGAAAGGCAGACTTGACATCCATCTGATATACCTTGAAATCCTTGAAGGCAGCAAAGGCAAGAAATAATCTGACTACTTCAATTCTTGCCACCGGAGCAAAAGTTTCTTCAAAATCAATTCCTTCTATTTGAGAGTAGCCCTTGCAGACCAATCTGGCTTTATTTCTGATTACTTCACCAAATTCATTTAGTTTGTTCCGGAAGACCCATTTGGTTCCAATCACATTCTTGTTTCTAGGTCTGGAAACAAGATCCCAAGTGTGATTTTTCTCAATTTGCATCAACTCTTCCTCCATTGCTTTGGTCCAGTTTTCATCATCGTAGGCTTCATTTATTGTCTTAGGTTCAATCTTTGAAATCAGACAATATTCATCTGAATTTTAAGCAATTTTTCTTCTAGTTTGCACACATTTGCTTTTGTCACCTATGATCTGATTTTCAGAGTGGTTCAGTCTTAGGTACCTTGGAACTTTGGGAGTTTCTTGCACTTCTGCTTCTTGATCAGGCTCATTCAAACCTATCTCTTCTTCTTGATTTACCAGATCAGTTTGAATCTGACTTTCAGAAGAGGATTGAACTCCTTGAACTAGAACACCATTCTGATCATCTTCATCATATTCATAAAACCTTGAGGGTTTCTCTATTTCCTCATCAACCTTCACATTTGTACTTTCTATCATCTTTCTTAGTCTCTTGTTATAACACCGGTATGCTTTGCTTTGAGTAGAGTAACCCAAGAATATTCCTTCATCACTTCTAGCATCAAACTTGCCTAGATCTTCATCTCTTTTGATGTAACATTTGCTACCAAAGACTGAAATATCTTATAGTAGGAGTAATGCCAAACCAAAGTTCATAGGGGGTCTTACCGGTATTGCTTCTGATTTGAACTCGATTGAGAGTATAGACTGCAGTGCTGACAACTTCTCTCCAATAGATCTAAGGAACATTTGCTTCCATCATCATGGTCCTAGATCCTTCCTGGATGGTCCGGTTCTTTCTCTCCACTACTCTATTCTGCTGTGGAGTCCTAGGAGCAGACAACTGTCTCTTAATTCCATGTTTCTCACAGAACTCTATGAACTCACCGGATGTGAATTCTCCACCTCTATCAGACCTTAGACATTTCAACTTTAATCCTATTTCATTCTCTACCATAGCCTTGAATATTTTGAATTTCTCAAGAGCTTCTGATTTCTCCTTTAGAAAGGTTATCCACATCATCCAGGAATAGTCATCAATTAACAGCATGAAGTATCTATCACCTTGAATACTCCTGGTTCTTGCTGGACCACAAAGATCAGTGTGAACTAAGTCCAATAATTCGGTAGAAGACAGTTCCTTGCTTTTGAATGTGACTCTGCTCAGCTTGCCCAACTGACATTCCTTGCACAAGCTGTTAGTAGGTTTCACCAATTTTGGAAGATCTCTTACAGCCTGATTATTTCTTATCTTGATGATATTATCAAAATTCACATGACACATTCTCCTATGCCATAACCAACTCTGATCAACTTGAACAAATAAGCAACTTTTACCAGTGCCAACCAAGTGGAAGATATTACCTTTAGTTTGGGTACCGGATGCAATCTCTGTTCTGGAGCTTTCAAAGATCTTGCATTTTCCATTCTTGAATTGGAGATCATAGCCTCTGTCCACCAACTGTCCAATACTGAGAAGATTGTGCTTCAAGCCTTCAACATATAGAACATTACTAGTTTTGTTCCTTCCATCAAAAGAAATAGTTCATCTTCCTCTGATTCTACCAGCAAAATTATCTCTAAACTTCACCACTCCTCCTTCATACCTTTCCAAATCTATGAACTTATTTTTGTCACCTGTCATATGGTGAGAGCAACCACTGTCAATGACCCAATCATCCTTTTCTTCAACTTGGACAGCCAGGGCTCTTTCTACAACCTTATGATTGACAGATACAAAGGATATTGGTTCTTCTTCCTTGATGGCAATAAACACCCATTCATTTCCTGATTTGTTTCCAGTCTCTGATTCATCATCTGTTACTCCTTCATTATCATCTTCTTCATGAACATAGTAACAGTTCTTTTGGAACCTTGGCTTGTTAGGATTTTGCCTTGAAAATCTTTCCGGACACTTTGAGGCAAAATGACCAATCTTATTGCAGTTAAAACACTTAAAAGGTAATTTTCCTTTATACTTACCAGATCCTCTTGGCAGCCTCTTTGCAATAAGGGCTTCAAGTTGAGCAGTTTCTACTTCTTCTTCTTCCAGATCTTTTCTTGCTTTTTCATACCATGACAATTTCCTTGAAGAATTCTCTCCCAGATCAAACCTTTGTTTACCTTTAACAGAGGTACTGGCTTTGAATGCAGATTCAGTCTTGGGGGGGTCATCTCCAAACTCTGTCATTTCAAATGCAGCCAATTTCCCAGCTAATTGATCTCTTGTGACAGTTGTATGGGCTCTGAATTCTTCAATGGCATCAGCCTTGATTTTGTAAGAAACAGGAAGGGATCTGAGAATTTTACCAACAATCTCATTTTCATCCAAGACTCCACCAACATTTCTAATTCCACAGACCAGCTCATTCACTCTTGGCATAAAGGTGGTAATATTTTCATCATCTCTTATCTTCAATTTTTCAAATTTCCCTTTTAGACTCTGTAACCTTGCACATTTAACATCTGGTCTCCTTCATGCAAAAGTTTCAGTTTATTCCAAATCTCAAGGGCAGTTGGTAGGTCAATAACATTTGAGAGCTCTGAGTCAGATAATGCGCTTAGAAGAGCCTCTTTGGTCCGCAGATTATTTTCAGCATCTGTGATTTCATTTAGGGTTGTCGGACCACCCTGTGGAGGTACATACGCTTTTGTAACCATGGACCAGTACGCCATTCCCATACACTGCAAGTGACATTTCATGCGACCTTTCCAAAGAGAAAAGTTGGTTCCATAAAACTTCGGACTATCCTTCTTGTATGACGACATCCTGGATCTCCTCAAGCGGTTAAGCTCCTTTTAGAAGAACTTAGCTCTGATACTAATTGTTAGACTTAGGGCACACAACTGAGAGGGGGGGTGAATCAGTTGTGCAAAATTTTCTCCAATTTACACACTTAAATCCTCTTAGTGATTAGCAGTATATTAAACATGAAACATAATGCATTCAAATCAAAAGCAGAAACTCATCAACACATAAGACACCAAGATTTTGACGTGGAAAACCTGGTTAAGGGAAAAACCACGGGGTGATCAACCCAAGAATGTATTCTCTGTTAGAAGAATAGAAAGAACAAAATGGCACATGCCAATTAGGGCTCACTGCCTAAGCACACTACTCACAAGAGGCTCAATGCCTACAAGAGACACACTGTCTACAAAGAAATAAGTATCACATACATGAACTGGAGAATAGCATCTTCACCATGCTTGAATCAGTTCCATTAAGCTCAATACTTCTGCTTTGCCTTTCGCTCTCCTCTTCGCTACCACTCGCTCATCTCCACACAAAAAGGCAAGATTAAACTAACTTCGCAATCCTTTATTTATATAAGGCATCAACTTAGGAATGATCATCTAAGTCAGCAAACATTCATAAGATCATCCGACAAATGCATAACTCATCTGGTCGGCCTGTCTTAAGAAGAACACCATCATACAGAAGTTACTCTTCAATTGCGAGCTCCAACTTTAATGCGGACCACCAACATGAACTGGACATGATCCAAAGATCTCCACAAGCTTGCCTAAATCACCAAGAACATCCACACTTCTTCTGCTAACTAAAATCCTTCTCTCCTTCATCCGGAACCTCAAGAACATAGTCTGTCATTACTGTCACAAAGGAATAGATGCTTGCGAACCTTCAAACCATGAACCAATAGAGTTGATACACCACAAAGACTTCCTCAGCACTCCCTTAAATCCGTAGAATAGGAAACTTCATTTCCGGATCTCATTGGACCTTTCTTGTTACACTCTGTCACCTTTGAATACCTACCGGAACCAGTTTTACTTGAGTGGCCACAACTTCTTCATATCTTCATGCGGACCTCTGAAATCTTTATTGGATCATCGACAGGCACATATCTATAAACCCTTTAATCCGCATCCTCTGATCATCATCCTATCTTAGACTTTTGCCTTACAGTCATCACTGTTCTTCATTGTTCCTGATTGAGACTAATTTTCTCAATATCCTCAGCTCACGACTCATCCAAACCTTATCATTAATGCAATAGGAGTATGTTGACATCAATGACAACACTGGTTAGGCCCATACTTGCAACACAAGTGACATGTTTTGTGTGTAAAAGTGAACTGTTAGCGAGGACCTAACTTGGTCCTACCTTCACACATCCCAAAGTCTAGACTATGTAGTTTATCCATTCCTTATCATGGTTTGGATAGACATGCGTAGTTGTGACCTTAGGTTAGAACCACAACACAAATTTCACCCCTTAATTTCTAAATTCAGATTTAATGCCCGGGCCAACCTGACTCCCTTCCTACTAGCTATTACTTGCTAACTTGTGTACAAAAACATTCAATTTGCATACTAGGGTGTTGCATAAAATGACAAACCTAATTCCATTTTAGACATAAAGGAAGATTTGTCTCTCATTTCGAGAATTGTATCATCATTTAAAGAGCAGCATAGGGCATTTTACATCATCAACCACATTAACATCATAACAACAGACTAGGCATATTGTATGGTTGCTTAGCATGTTTTCTATCCTTGTTTAAACTATTCGGCTCAAGGGGTTTGACTAAGGAAAATATCCCTTGAATAAAAAACTCTAATGATATTTGTAGAATTACTAAATTATAAACATATGTTTAGATACCCAAGGTACGCAAGTTTTATAAACTAAAAGGCATATAGGTAGTTTTTTGCAGACAGTCGCATCCACAAATCATGATCATGTTCGCAACACAAATTTGACCTGAAGCAAGGAACATGCTACATGACAGTCTATCTGAACGTCACAAGCCTAAATATAATTGTAAAGCATTAATTTGGATCCCTCAATACATTAAATAATAAAAAATCTCCACATTATACACAAGACTAAGTCTTAATTCCCTTTTTATCATTTCAGAAAATGTAGTTGTTGTATTGCATAAAATTCAAAAATTCAAAACCAAAAAACAAAAGCTTCCATTATTTTGAAAACATGCAACCTTAAGATAAACAATAATGAAGTTCAAATAAATGTGCAAACAAATGAAACCAAATTACCCAAATGAAACTCCATTGTAAAGTGTATGCTCCAATGGATGTAGTTGTTCAAGATGAAGCTTTGTGAAACTTTTGCAGCATAAGTTTACTTCACATTCACAGATGAATTATTTGAAGGAAATAAGACTTATTTATAGATTTTTACTTTTTAAAATCAATGGTTTTGATTGAATGATGGGGAAAATGGTTAATTTATTAAAGTTTCATTAATATTTTTTGGTTGCAAATATTAATGGGCTTTGAAATGTTCTTTGGATTTGTGGTTGAATTGGAGAAGGTGGATGGTTAGATGTAATGAGGAAGTTAACTACTAAATGGGCTAGTTAACTCCTCATCACTCTATTAAACTAATTTAATTTAATAGTCTTTAAGTGCATGATGAGTGGAAAATTAATGAGGTAGCATTTGAGGGGATAAATAAATAATTTAACTAGTGGTGATAGAATAATTTAGATATGGAAAATAATTGGAATATTAAATAATAAAATTATTTAATTGTGAATGGGAGGTGAGTGAATTAAATTAATCAAATAATAGAATTATTTGATTAATTGAAGGATGGAAATAGATTAATTAAATATAATTATTTATTTAATTGATGATGGATAATGATTATTATTAATTAATTTGATGAATGAAGAAATGTTAATGTGGTAAGGATTAGAAATGGTGAATGTTAGCCTAGAAGATATAAGGCAAAATTTAAGTGTCTACACTTGTATCTTAATTGCTCTCTCCACTCCTTAATTTTAAAACATTTACTTATCATTACTTAATCTTAAAAAAACAATACATATATTTTATTTCATTTCCAAACTTAATTAATAACTCAAATTACTTACTCCTTAATCTTTTTCAAAAAAAAAAAAAAACAAAAAAACAAAAAACAAAATTGAAAACAATTCTTGAATACACTCCAAACACATGATATATAAACTTTGCAACCCTTTGAAGTAGTAACTTGTGAAAGCTGAAGTTTTCAATATATTGGAATGTTGGATCGGTAACCATCATAACCTATATAAGCTGGACATCTCGTTAACTAGACAACACTCCGAGCTTCCATCGGTCAAGATTTAGCAAACAAAAATACCCACATAAAGCAAAGCAAAGTCCCATCTAAAAGAAAATTCCAATAAATGGTCCAATCCACATATTTTAATTCAAACGCCGTTTAATAATGTTTTTGGACATTTATTTATGTTGAAAGTGGAGGGGGCTATCAAACATAGCAGCTATTTAAGCTCGTATGTAGTGACAAAACCTTTAAAACGCAAGGGAACTACTCAAGCGCATGTAAAGTGGCAAAACACGATATATAAAAAGCTAGCTCATTGGGTTTCAAGGTGAAAAGGGAAACTGGATTATAGACAGCAGCCAAAAAAATGTGTTTGAACTAGAGCATTGGCAGCTCTTTTTGCTTTTCTTTTTTGTTTGGAGGAGATTTATATTCATAGATAGAGAGAGCAGGCATAGGGATAGCCAGAGCCAGTTACAATGAAGTCCAGCAGCGGGAAAAAGGCGAGGAAGGGCAGGAAGAAACAGGAAGACAAGGACACCCACACGGCCGAGGACATACAAATTGAAAAGCAACAGGAAAATGAAGAGGAAAACGAAGAGGAACAACAAGACCAGGAGAAGGACGACAACGAAGAAGAACAATCTGAAAATGGCCAAATGCTTTCGGGAGAGTATTACGAGGTCGAAAGCATCAGGAAAAAACGAATCCGCAAGGTATGCTATATATTTTTTTGGGGGGGCGCGTTTAAAGTTTCTAGTTATGGAGGACAAGGGTTAAAAGTAAGATTTGCTGATCTGGGGTACTTTTTTTTTTTCTGGTTTTGCAGGGGCGTGTGCAATATTTTGTTAAGTGGTAAGTTCTAATTGCTGCTACTTATGCACTCCGATGGTAGCTTTAGTTTTGGGGTTTTGTTTTTTTGACTTATTGGAATATTGTTGCAGGCGAGGATGGCCTGAGAGTCAAAATACATGGGAGCCTTATGAAAACGTTAAATCTTGCGGGGAAATATTAAAAGATTTTGAAGAAAGGTTGGTGATTTGTGACCTTTTTTTTCGTTTATTTGGCTGCTAGATGATGTGCCGAAAAGAAAGAGGGATTTGTGATTTTTTTTTGTCCCAGTCGAGCTGAGTATTACTTTCAGCTTATATATATATATATATATATATATATATATATATATATATATATATATATATATATAATTTAGATTTCAACCAGTTAGCAGTTTTATTTCCCCACAAACAAAGGCCCAGTTTTCTTGTATTTGGGAAAATGTACTTGTATTAATAGTAAAATCTGTTGTTTTTCTTCGTAATTAGCATATAATACAAATAGTTTAAAAAATAAATAAAAAATGTACTTGTATTAATAGTAAAATCTGTTGTTTTTCTTCGTAATTAGCATATAATACAAATAGTTTAAAAAATAAATAAAAAATCTATAGGTGCCAGACCACACTGTACATGTTGAAATGTTTATTGCTGTTGAGAAAATGATTTCCATCACGATACATATATCTCTTATTATTTTTTAAGCTGTTTTTTGGATAATCACCTTGGAAAAAGTTTACATCCCTTGATATTTATCTTTTTCTTTTTCGGTAATGATTGCTTTGTGCTTATAAGTTACAGTAATGGCAGCATGCCAAGACCTGGAAGGAAGCCAAAGCGCAAGTCTGGAGGTCCCATCTCTCATCAGAAAAGAAAGCGTGTCTCTTTGTCAAGTGCTGACGAAGCTGCACAGCCAGAGGCAGAGGCAGAGGCAGAGGCAGAGGCAGAGGCCGAGGGTGAGGCAGAGGCAGAGGCTGAGGCTGCGGCAGAGGCAAAGGTTGAATCAAAGCCAAAGGCTAAAAGGGGTAAATCTACCTCAGGTAACCAAGTTGTTACCTTGTCGGAGATAACACCACATCCGTTTGAACAAGGCATTCTCCAAAAAGAAGATGGAACTCAGATTGCAGAAGACAAAGATGAAATAGAGAAAAATCAAGTTAAGTTGCCAGAGAATGGTGATGGCAAGAATAGAGAAGATGAAGAACAGAATGCAGTTGTGGAGAAGAGCGTAGAGGAAGAGAGCAATTCACAGAATCAAAATCCAAAGGAGGATACAACTGTTTCAAAACATGAAGTGAAGGAGGTGATTCATCCTGATGCTACCTCGGGGCCTGAAGAGAAAGACATGCCGGTGGATGACTCTAAGTCAGATCAAAGGGTTGCGGTAAATGACTCCAGCAAACAAAGCCAAGTTGCCCAATTTACTGGAGCAAGGAAGAGGAAATCTGGTCATGTAAGGCGTGTAAAGCAAGCACTGGATTTGAATGAGCAGGATCCAGAGCAAAGAGAGGACAAGAGCAATAATCAACAGGCACAAGAAACACTGTCAGGCACTGTTAATTTGAGGGGCCAAGGAGAGGATATCGCAGGAAATGGTAAAGAATTGAAAGATCAGAAGCCTTTGGCTGTTGGACCTAGTACAGACAAAATTCCATCAAATTCCACTGACAACTATCTAACTTCAGCTATAACTGAAATACTGAAGGCAATAAGCTACAACACTTCTGCCTCGAACAACAAACAGGAGGTTCATGTTATTTTTAAAGTTCGAAGGTATGATTAAAAACATCTGTATAATTTCTATAGCATTATGTGCCGTGTAACACACTTGGATTTGCTTGTTAAGGTCAGACTTTACATGGAGTTGTGAATGTGTGATTAAAAAGTAAAATATGTATCAAGATTCCAACCAACAACACGGTCTGTTAGGTCTATTTGAAGTTTTCTAGTTCTTATGCATTGGATGACACTTACAAGGTTGTACTTGTGGTAGACTCCGATAACTTATTCTTTAGTACACTAAATTCGAGAGTTTTCCTCTTAAGTTAATGATGAGAGATATAACTGTCTCTCAGCTTCCCTGATATTCAATTAAATCTTCCCTTATGTGATTATGTTCTTTTAGTTTTTTAGAAGCTATGCAAATATTGTTAATTATGGACTGTTGTTCAATATTTGATCTCTTCTGCCTTTAGCGTGTGGAGGATCTCTCCTTATGTTATCAATTTTAATAATACTCTGTAGGAATCTAGACATCTTTTTCAAGGCTATTGGACCTCAATTCACAGGTTTAATCACCTACATCCATGACTCTTTCAGTGTTCCTTGATCTGATGAGCACCGTTATAATTTCTATGTTATGAAGAGTTATTTTTCTTACACAGCAGAAAACATATAGGAAGTATGTAGTTCTAAGTACAAAAATTCATTGCAGAAGTCTTGTCCAGCAAGGCGTAATGAAGGTACTTGGCACCGTATCAGTGTCTAATTATAAAACTTGATAACTAGATAAACAAACAAGCATTGATTGATCTTTATCACATGGTGATAGAAGTTACATACAATAGTGCGGACAGAAGCCTCAGAAACTACCAATGCGTATGAGTAAATTTGACCCTACCATAGACATAGGAGTTTAGGACATTAGAAATAGCGAGCATGTCATACCTGTTAGGTACCTCAGATATTAACATAGCTCTCTTGATATGTACTAAAGATCTCTTGGAGTAGATGCAAAGATTCATTGAAAAGAATAGAAAGATTGCATAAGATGAAAGAAGTCGAGGTGTGAATAGATGAACAGTATTATGTACTTGCAGGGCTTTTTGTATAATGTGTATCGTCTTTACATTATTCCAAATGTGTGGATCATATCTATTTTTATATTCTGCATATAATATCTGACATGTTTCTATTCCTAAAGTTTAGATGGTAACATATCAGCAATTGATGAAAGAGGGAGAAGCCTATTGGAAGAAATAAAAAAATCACTCGCTTGCTTATTTCATTACTTATTTGGAGCACGTGCTTAGTTCCTTAACTGAATGTTTTTGTCTTCCTGTATAAAGTCCTACTCCGCAACATTCATACTTACCTTTTGTTGAAATTTATGCCATCATTCTCTGTGTTGAATTATATGATTATTCTAACTTATGACTGGCTTCTAAATATGGTTGATGCATTAATTATTTTAGTAATTCACCATTCAAACTGCTTCTCTATCCCTCATCTCAAGCAATAACATTCTCTGAGATTTTATTCTGTGTCGGATATGCAACAATTAGAGTTTCTTGTCAATTAAGGCAATAAATAATACTATCAAACTGATAACTAAGTGAGCTAATCTTCTTTTTATTTCTTAAAGTTAAGAAAGCAAGGAAACACCACCGTGTGACTTAATGAAATAGATATCCTTACTTTTGCTTCAAACTTTCACATCATTCGGTCAATGATGCTAACAGCACTCACTTGAAGACCTTCCTTGCTTTTGAACCACACAATGAAGCTTCTTTTTTCGAATCATCATATTGACCCCAAAGAACCAAATTCCATATGCCTAAGTTCAATAATGTTTTCTCTCTCCAAATTGGTACTACTAACTGTAATCATGCCTGATTACTTCAAATTAGCAAGAAAATAGTTTGCAATGTTAGTTTTAGTCTAGTGCATTTCAATTTACTGCCTCAATGCATTGGCTATGATCGGCTATGCTTTACTTCTCAATTTATTCCCTGAATGCATTGGCGATTATCTGCTATGCTTTACTCCATGTCTCAAACCCAGTCTGTTTTGATGCCAACAGCATATTCCTATGCTAGGACAGCCATGGATAGATATGTTTGTGCTTAATGTTGTAAAACTGCTTTGTTTATGTTTGGTATTTTTGCGAATTGTCTTGAAACCGCACAATGTTACTCTTAGAAGTCTTTAAAATGAGATGCTATATGAGGCACTTTGGTTCTTGTTGATGTCTATGACTTGCTAGATCAGATGCTTCAGCGGGATACAACTTAGGTCCATAGTTGAAAAACTTGGACTTGGCAGGCCAAAATTTTGACTCAGACTTGGGAATCGGCAAAAACTTGGCATATTAAAAAATAACATAAATTCATAAAATAAACTTAAATAACATGCAAAATTCTGATTTTAGAGAACTCATAGGTAATTTTTCTACTAGTTTTGGACCAAAAAGGAGTACAATTCACACCATAATGTCATACATAATACGCTGATCATCATAGAGAATTACAAATCCATAAAATATTTTACATATTTCTCCCCCGAATAAAGCTCCTGGTTGGCAGATTTCTCCTTAGGAACAATATCATTCTCAAGCATGTCATCATCCAATGCAGGCCCTCTTGATGCCTAAGTATTCACTTTTGCTCCTACTTCCCCCCTTTCAATGCTTCCCTCTCAAAATCAGTGATCTCCTTCGGTTCTCCGTGTTATTGGCAATCCAATCAATTAAAATCCATTTTTTTCATGATTTGAGTTCCCTTGGTATGTATAAAATTGAGTTTTCAGCATGTGTCAAATCCCTGTTGTGGCATTGTTTGTTTTCTATTTTGAAATGAGTGATGAATTTATTCTTTATATCAAAGTAGAAGGATCTTCACTTGTGAGACATCAAAGGTATTTGTACATGTCATAAAGATTGATTTCACTCATTTGGAGGAACACTAAATTGCAATGATGAGAGGATGCTTGTGGTGTTTATGATAAAGTGAGCAGGTTCTAAGGTTTCTACAAAGATCTAGAGAGTTGTTTTATATTAACATCTTGGTATAGGAAAGAAAGTTATAGTAGTTATTCATTATGATCTCAATCTTTTTAAGGCATATCTATTAATTAATTTCAAAATTCTAATATTATTTCAATTTAGACTACACAACCAAATGTAAAGTAACTATTATTTTTGCATTATTAATGCATGTCGAGAATCCTGTTGCATGATGAGAGGATGCTTGTGGTGTTTATGATAAAGTGAGCGGGTTCTAAGGTTTCTACAAAGATCTAGAGAGTTGTTTTATATTAACATCTTAGTATAGGAAAGAAAGTTATAATAGTTATTCATTATGATCTCAATCTTTTTAAGGCATATCTATTAATTAATTTCAAAATTCTAATATTATTTCAATTTAGACTACACAACCAAATGTAAAGTAACTATTATTTTTGCATTATCAATGCATGTAATACACTTGAGTGGAGGCCAAGGCAAGGAGTTTTCTCTAATTGCTAGTCTCTATACTCCACCATGTTACAATATAAAAAATAGGAGAAGTGGAAAGTTTTAACCAATTAAGGAAGGAAAAACTGTTTTTGAACTGTTTATTCATTCAATAGCATGCATGATAAACTGACGAGATGAAAAATTGAAAATACATTATCTGCAGCCCTACCTAGATTTGCTTTTCTGCTGCCATACGAGCACTTCTTCAGCTCTGTGCAAGGATAATGAAAGCCCATGCTATAGTGTTGAGTTTTCTTGAAAGTGATAGATTGGTTGTATTGCACGAAGCTGTCAATTAGATACATTTTTTGGGTTTTAACAGTGTGGCAACAGCTATTAAGTGTTGTGTTCTCGAAGGTTCGCAAACCCTTTTGCTAGCTCAAATATGAAATGCATGGGATTGGAGCAGCCTCAGCTTGAAACATTGGTGTGAGACTTATCAGATTGAAATGCAAAAATTAGACTTCACAGTGGATCTAAATGCTCATAGGAAGCCACTATTGCAATGGGTCCTGTTGTGACCAAATCACACATCGCCCCATTGCAAATGGGGACCCCCCTTTTTTTTGAGCTCTGATGCTTTGCATTTAGTTTTGGATGATGTCTTAGGTTCGTTTCCTCTGCCAATCCAACGATAAGTCTCTCTCCTAGAAGATTCTTGCTTTATAACCGGAGGTCTCATCTGAAACACGAACTTGCAGTGATGAAGACTCTTGATCAAATTCCATTCAAGTAATGAACACTAAGATCAACCCTGATGTATGTTTGAGATCCTGAAAATGACTAGTCTGGTAGCTTGAAATCTTGAAAATCCTGAAAAATTGACTAAGTCTGAAATCTGGTGAATCCTCCAAATTCTAGATTTTGCATGTTAAATCCGGTGGATTCGAGACCTATCTCAAACATCCTGAAAGGTATATTGAAAAATATTTAAAGTATAAGAAATTCACTTATATTTAAATATATTTTTCAATATACCTTTACCCTGAGAGACCCTGAAAATCGGCTAAGTATTCTAGAGGATCTCACAAGTGTGATCCAATGCGCCAACTTCTAGAAGATCTCACAAGTGTGATCCAGTGCGCCAATCCTAGAGGAAACCAAAACACCTATCCAATGCACTCCTATTAAGAGGATTCAAAATTATGATCTAATGCACCATAGAGATAGAGGATTCAAACTCTTGATCTCTTGCGCCACATCCATTGTGCCTTAGGAAGGAGGATTTAAGTCTTGAACTAATGCGCTCTAATCAAAGGGGATTTCAAGATTCTAATCCGATGCGCCAATCCTAGAGGATCTCCAACACCTTAACCATTGCGCCACTTTGTAGAGGATCTTAAAACCTCCAACCATTGCGCCACCTTTTAGAGGATTTTAAAACCTACATCTGCTGCGCCAAGTCTTGACAAACTTCAATGCAGATCCAAAATGTTAAAGTGATGCGCCCTTATGAAAGATGATAAAATCAAGATTTTAGAGCAGATTTCAAGGAGATTTCAAATCCCTTATCTAGTGCGCCAGCTCTTAGGGGATGTGGAAAATGTGATTCAAGGCTCAATTCCTTCATGAAATGCGCCAATGCTATGTGGATCTCCAATTGCTGATCCAATGTGCCAGCTTTTGGAGAGGTCATCTAAAAGATAAGGATTTAAAATTATAAACTGCTGCGCCATTTCCATGTAGGATGTATGAAGAGGAAGACCTTCATCTGCTGATCCATTATGATGAAGAACTCAGAAAATTGATCTAATGCCCTATTCAAGTAGGAGGGTTGAAGTATTAAGATTGCAAGGAGATCTCAAAACCATCATCCGCTGCACTAAGGAGATAAGACAGAAGATCTCAGTTTTTGATCTGCTGCTCCAAGAAGGACGAGTTTAAGAGTTTAAAGGAGGATTTAAAGACTTCATTCAATGCTCTATTTTCTATATTGCTTTCATCTTCTTTAGACCTTAAGCAAATGATTTCTTATGTGTTTATGTTATAAAGTTGAAGGATTGATGTTGTTTCTTTCTCTATGTTGCAGGAGTATGAATGAAGTTAAGGAGTCATCAAGAAGAAAAGCTTGAACCACCTTCATGCTAGGAGTGAAGTCAACAGGTTGCCATGTGAAGAGAACATCGTGTAGCTGTTTCAAGGGCATCCTTCATCATCTTTGTGTTGGAACTCTTCATCAAGTGACATCATGTTCAAAAGACAAATTCTACTTCAAGTCTCCTTGGGAAGTTAGCTGCTCTATCATAAGGAAGGTGTTATCATCAAGTTGGAGCATTTCATATATTCTACTTCATTCAAGATCATCTTCAAGGAAGCATGTCATCAATTACATCATGATCATCAAGGACAAGCATCTGAAATCACCTTCAAGTTGCAGAGGGAACACCACCCCAAAGGATCATACCTCAAATCTTCTACATCAATGATATCATGTTAGATCTACATCAAGTTCAAGGATACTGGCAAGTACACTACTTCAATATCAATGGCCTCATGTTAAGATCATCGAGTTGGAACACTTCATTGACACTTCAAAAGGCATTCATCCATCTAAGCTTCAAGACTCTACAATCTTCAAGTCCAAGAGAGGTCCTACTTCTAACATCATCATGTATCCTACAAGAAGGAGAAACATCACGAAGTCATGCAAGTGAAGCAACATGTATTCATCCAGTTTACAAGAAGATGAACAAGGCAAGATCATCAAAACAATCACATCAAAGACATCATGCAAGATGATACAAGTTGGGAATTCATCAGAGATGCTAAGGTGGCATCTACGTGGCATGTACACATCATCATCCAGTCATAAGTCACCACATCATTTCAACTACATTCAATGTATCATTTAATAAAAGAAGCCAAAGGGACGCCTATGTGGAAGATGTTTTAAATGATTTCATCTTACCTTGTCACATTGGAAAGTATGCCTTCATTGCCTCTCTCTTTTGTACTAAAAATAGAAAGTTGTTGTAACTACCTATGATGTGGCATGATCTGAGCCCTTGGCTATCAAATTGATCTAAGCCATTCATTGTAAACCTGGACTACTATATAAAGGCCTTGTTGCCTCATTTGTAATTCAGTAGCTAGTAGTCAGTAAGCAAGTAGGAGTAGAGTAGAAGAGACTCTCGAAATTCTCTGAGAGGACTTGAAATTGTTGTAAATATTGCTCAAGATTAATGCAAGAACATTGGAGTTCATTATTTGGTGTTAAGTGTTATCTTGTGGAATCACATGGTTTCTTGTACTTTGATGAAGTGGAGAGGTGTTTCAAATTAGAAATAAAGTAGATTAGAAGCTCATTGATGTAATGTATGTTTGTATTGGATATTGATCAACTCCTAGCTCATGCTTTTAACATTCATCGCCGGTGAAGTGTTGTGTAAAGGTAGTCTGAGCTTCATTTGCTTAAGTTCGATTGTGGACATTTGTTTGAGCTGCGCCATTCGATGGGTGCTTGTATGAGCCTTCATGATTTGAAAACCATTCTCATAACCTTAGGAGATTGCACCAACTTCATGTAGTTGTAGGCATCCTTGGCGAAGTGAAGTTAGGTTAATTAAGGAGTTTGTCTATTTATACATCATCATTGCTTCATTGACCTTAGCTTAGTTTTCTAAACTTATCTTTTGCTTTTCTTTATCATTGATACCTTGTATATACATCATCCACACTGAAAGGAGAAATAAGCTAAGTGTATGAAGAAGTCTGCGTAAGTCCCTTTGTGATTATCAGCAAGATCACGTGTAATCACTGAGTTAACCCATCACGAATCATAAATAAGGAACCTTGGAGTTACTTCACTGGATCACATAGTTCAGCCTTTGAAGAGCTTTATTCAAGAGAGAGTGGGATACTCTAGTGTTTTACTCTATTGTTGACTTGTCTAAAAAAGATCATCAACAGGTCCTAAAGGGACATTGTTTATGAGGGTAGTTGATTGTGAGGGGCAAGTGGATGATGCATAATTCATCGCCAACATTCTCATAGAGTCCATTGAGGTGGTGGGGCTTCAAAATTGAATGGTAGAACAAGATGATCACCCCACGACATGCCCTAGCATTTACTTTGATCCTTAAGTATTATAGCACAAAGATAATTTCTTTGCCTTAGAGGGTGCCACCATGGAGAGATGTTGAATATAGTGAAGGTCACAAGGCGACATTCACTAGGCTCTTCGTTGATCTAGATGTAGAAGACATAGTCATGGGCGAGTTTGAGAATTTTATAGCTTCAACAGGTCACAACCTTAGCACTCTTGAAGACAAATACAAGGACACTCTTATGTGGTGGTACGTCCATTACAAATGACCTATTTAGTTGTAGTCTCTTGCTATAGAAGTTCAATCACAAATATGTATTTTTAATTTTTTATTGTTGGTGTGAATTGGTATATTATCTAATTAGTTCCCTTTTGGGTCCTTTTCACACCTAGTTAATTAAGTTTACTTAGGGTATTAATTTTTTTGTGTCTCAAATCATATAATTATGACACTTGCCATAATCATAAGTTATCCTATGTCTCACCCTTGCCTATATATACAAGGGTTTTTTTGTACTCCACACTCTCTCTTGTAATGCACATTGCATCCTTTGTATAGATTATTTTTATTCTATCATGTCAATCTTCTCCTTTTGTGATTAATTGTTAGGCATCTTGATCTTGGGATAGCTACTTCCATAGCTAATCCTAACATGGTATCAAAGCAAAGGATTGTCTAGAGTTAGTTCTTTTTTGGAAGATCTAGGATTGCAATTTTTCTGTGTTTTCTTGAAACTAAATATGCTCTTCTCTTGCATCCTAGGATGATTTGGAGAATTTAAAAGGTTCAGAGTAGATTCTAGGGGTTCCTATTTGGAGCTTTATTTGGTAGGTTGTTTTTGATGATTTGTGGAGTAGATCGAAGCTCACCATTGGATCCCTAGCATCCAAGAAAGTTAGTTTTGCCTTTTGTTTTGTCCAAATTGGACACAGGGGCTAGATCTACAAGGGTTTGAAGAAAGGGTTTTTTGTTGGCCATTTGTAGATTACTCATCATTATGAGCATTTTGGAGAAAAACTGACTTTGCCATTGCGCTTGGAAGGCCTAAGAATTCATATATTGACATAAAATTTGTCAATTTTAGAGTAGTTGGTAGCAAAATCATTTTTTTTTGGGCTCAGAGAAGTTGTATGATCTCCCATCAAGTATTTAAAAAAAAGTTCCTACGCATTTGTTTTTTTATTAATAATTTGATTAAAAAAAATCAAAGCTATCTGTATAACGTTGCTAAGTGCTCATTTTTTGTGTTTTAGATTATAAATTAAAACACATTTTGGGGGGTTGTATGCTCGTACTGCTGCCCTTGCAGGGGTTTCGAAATACCCTCGACATGACAAGGGGTGGGACCCCCATACATCCTTGCCTCCTTTGCAAGGGGGGCAGTGGGAGTCTTGGGCACCAACCCACCCACATGTGGGATGGTGGGTGCTCCAAGACCTGCCCCATTCCATATTTATTAAAACAATTTTTTTTTTGCAACTCAACTCCTCTCGGCCATCACGGAGCCACCTCTGCCCTTTTGTCGCCACTTAGATGCTTGTGGACCACTTGTAGTCTTTGCCTCTATCTTGCTTCGACCATCCCGTTGCCTCTCTGCCACCATAATTCAACTCAGTTAGTGGCGTCACTAGAACAACATCGCCCAATTACCACCTTTGCTAGTAGTGTTGCCCATGGGTCGCTTGCCAACCATCGGGCCACCACTAGGGGGATAGACCTCTCTCCTATGCACTTTTCTGTTTTGGGGGGCAACTTCAGAGGCCTCTAATTTGTGCATATGGAGAGAGGCCTTCTAATTTGTTTTTGGAATGTGGAAATTTTTCATGTACTTAGTGATGGTGTAGGTGGTTTTCAGTCTGGATGCTTGG
Organism: Cunninghamia lanceolata; assembly: GCA_027924645.1. NCBI lineage: Eukaryota > Viridiplantae > Streptophyta > Pinopsida > Cupressales > Cupressaceae > Cunninghamia > Cunninghamia lanceolata. The sequence continues at coordinate 15,871,292 of BSBN01001101.1, forward strand.
TTTTTCCAGAATTTCAGTTTTCTTAGTGAATTTGTGTAGTGCTCATTTTGAGAACTTTAAAGGGCCATATCTTGTGCTTACACTCTTTTTAGGGTCCAATTTTTTTTGAAAGTGTGTATTTTTCCTTTTACTCTCACAATGGTTCATTCAGTCTCCTCTCATCTTGTAGTAGAATTGTATTTTCAACATTTTGTCCTTTTTTGGACATTGTTCACATCTATTGAATACAGTCTCATTTGTAAACGCATTGAAATAAAGTCATACATTATACTTGTCTTTTGGGGATTTTGCACATCATGTTGTGCCATTCTTGTACTCACACTGCTTTATAAAGTGCCACAGGGGGCTTGTTGTGTATGCCATGTTTTTGCCATCACAACCTCGTCTACTTTCATGCGTGTGTGCCTTGTTGTTGCACACCCTTTTTGAGTTGTCGAGAGATCATTTTGGTCATTTTGATGATGCATTTTCCCTTGTTGCACTACATTGTGACAGTTTTGGTGGAGCTGCCATACCTCTCCCTTGTTAGCATTAAGGGAGGATATAATATTGTTTCTTCTTGTGCTAATGCTTCCTTGGTTTTGCTTTGGAGTGAGCTATGTATCTAGTTTTTGTTCTTATATACTAGGCGGATGTAGTGACTGGTTACCCATGCAGTTCGGTGAGATGGAACACATACCCTATAGACACTCTTGCATACTTGTTTATTGAGGCCACCTTCCATCTTCTTCAGTTGCTTAGGTTTCTTGAGACTTGTGGTACCTTTTGGTATGCCATCGCATCTTTGACTATTAGATTGTTGCCTTGTTGCCATTTGTGTATTGTTCAAGCAGTGTTGTTAGGGTCTCTCATGCAGATTTGTGCCTTGTTGATCTAATTTTGGTGGAGGTTCTTCGGTTCCAGCAGTATGACAGTTGTTCTTTGGCAGTTGTTTGCAGCTTCTTTATGCTTCAGTGGAGTTCTTCATGTTCCTCATCTTTTAGGTACAACATCTGGGGAGGCTTCTTAGTCCTTATCTTGTTTTTTCTCTTTTGGGGAGGAGTTTTTTCTTATGGGTTTTCTCCTTTTCTCCATTTGGGAGAGTCTCTTTTGTATGTGGATGAAGGATGTGGTCCTTGGGGGTTCATCTTAGTCCTCCTTCCTAAATCATCTTGATTGTACATGGGTATCTCATCAGGCCTTGTTGTTAGGACCCATCTTCGCGTCTTTTGCTCTTTTCTTTTTCTTCCTTGAGTTGCACTTAAGGGGGGGTGTTGGTATGAACATGTATATTATCTAACCGGTTCCTTTTTAGGTTCTTTTCACACGTAGTTAATTAAGTTTACTTAGGGCATTTACTTTTTGTGTTTCAAGTCTTATGATATGTCATAATCCTATGTTGTTCTATGTCTCACTCTTGCCTATATATACAAGGGTTCTCTTGTACTCCACACTCTCTTGTATGCACATTGCATCCTTTTGTATATATTATTGTTATTCTATCATGTTGATTTTCTTCTCTTTCTGTGCTTAGTACGTAGGTATCTCAATCCTGGGATAGCTACCTGCATAGCTAATCCTAACATTTAACTCTCATAGTTTTCTTTGGCAACTATATTATTAAATATTGTATTGGCTTTGTCTTGAATTTCAATAGGTTGCAAGCTCCTTTGCAGCTGAGTGGAACTGGAATACATACTCCTACCCACTCAATTAAGTGCAATTGCTTCACAATAAAAAAGGTAGAGGATACTGTGTTTAAGATTGCTGTTGCCACACAGCAGGCTGGATGAATTGTGGCTTCTGTGGTCAGTCAAACAGATTGGAATGGGACTAAATGGAAGGTGCATGTGAATCTGAAAGATAAGTCACTTGACTTCACGATGCTAAAGGCAATTGCATTCCAACTTGTGCCTCATCTTACACAAGCAAGTTCAGTACAAGGGAGGGATGATGAGGCATTGGGATGTAGCACTAGAGCTTCCTGACTTGAATTCTTTTGTCACACAACTTCCCTTAGTCTTGATTGAGGATGAAGGGTACAAGTCTGCCATATTGGAATTGCCTGTTGCAGTTGCTGGGACTGTTACTGGCATTACTTGTGGTTCCAAATTCTAATGAACCAGATGATGATGTTGATGCTGTCAATGAAGAGCAATGTGATGATTTGTACTGATTTTCCATGTGCGGTTGCACTAATTTTAATTATTTTGCTTTCTCTTTAACATTTGACAATTGACATTGAATATATATATATGGCTGAACCCAGCAGTACTGAACCTGCGAAAAAAAGTTGGTGAACTGCCAAACCCAAACTGGCAACTTAGCTGAAAATTGGGGCCATGAGAGTCAAGAATTTGAGAGCACAAGAGCAAATATTGGCAAGATAAAAAAAAGTAACGACTGTTTTTTAGCTGCAGATTGAGTGTGGGTGTGGGTAGAGAAGTTCCTAGTTGGACTTGCAAATATGTGATTGTAAATTGGTGAGATTTAGGATGCAGGATGATTTACAGCTCAAAACTCACCAGGCAAGTTTTGGCAAGTTACTTACCAGATAGTAATGGCAAATGATTGTGTGATTTACTTGCGAACTTTTTGAACTATGCTTAGATCTACTGCTTTTGAAATATCTTACTACAAATATTCTTATAGCATTCTGTGTATGATTCTGACTGCAGTAAACTGCAGATTTCTGTGTTTCGAATCTACCTCATTAAGAATTAATGGTTCTTGATAATATTTCAGGTTCCAGTCATAGGTAGCATCATGGAGGGTAGACGAATTCTGTCAAACAAGTTTCATGCTAGACAATAATTTGTTTCTGCAAATTTCTTTAGTACACAGGCAATATATTCAGTGTTTGCAAAGTATAGGTTGGGTGTTTCAACAAACAACAATACTGTGGTCTGCAACCATGCATACTCTAAATTCATAATGTCTTGCTCAAATCCTGCAGGATAAGACTATATTGCATGTTGGAATCCAGAGCAGTCATGAACATAGGGAGAAAAAAACAAGCATGAAAAGGACATAAGAATATGAGAAAGATTTGAATAAAGAGCTTCATTCTTTTTTAATTTTAGTTAATAAAGGACAAAAGCTATATTGAAACATTATCAGAATTACATTGCAGACCAGTAATAAAAAACCTCAGATCTGGAAGATTTCCAGATCGAGTGAGTAGTTTTGAGTATTATAACCCCACATAACCAGATGGGTTGTAAAAGCTCCCCATCAAGGCCATGAAATAGGAAATGTAAGTCCTTATTGATAGTTTGAGAGCAATTATAATAAACAATTTTCAAGCTAAGACTAAATCGATTGCTTGGACATTTAAAATCAACTCATGACTGTTTGTTACTAAAAGGCAGGTTGCTATGAAATAAAAAATCGAAGTTATTGTAAAAATGCTACCAGGCTTCTAGAAGAGTGCTGTCAGCAACCACATAATTAACAACTTACAAAACATTTCCAGTCCAACAGCAACCATTGCCAATCCAGAGTCTGGTAGTAGTGAATCTAGTTATTCCACTACCAGGGTACTTTATCCAACTGCATCAATTAAACATCACAGTAACTGCAAGAGCCATGGAGTTGGTATTTCACCTGCAGGTCCTCCTTATTAACATGTTCAATGCCTTCATTAAATGTTTATTTGATGACATTGAAAATATCTGGTACAAATTGACAATCTGAGTTCTTCAATACCCCGAATTCTTCCTTCCTTCAAAGACTGCAAATCCTTTCCATCTGCTTTCTCCCTTTGAAGCTTGAACATTCTGGTTTCAATGGTCTGAATCTTAACTTCCTTTGCTGTAATTGAGTCTCCTAAATCCTGAATCATTTTTTTAGGTGTTAGCTTCCACGAGGTCTCTTGCCTGGCCTAAGAAGGATTTTAAATCCTCCTCCAAGGCACAGAGTTTCTCAACAGTGACCTTTATGGTAAAAAATCCATCCTCTAAATTTGAAATTTCTTTCAGAATTGTTATACTCAAATATCTTCCTAAGCCAACACAAGCTTTTCCAAGTTCAAATCCTCTTTCCAGACTCAAGAACACCCTTCCAATCTTTCACAAATCCTTCTGCAACTTAAAATTTTCATGGTTTTCCTTTCTCTTCTTCTCCCAAGCTCTCCAAATTCATTTTCCAAAATGTAATAATGAACTCACAAAGAGGCAACCCCTTCTCTTAACCAGCTCCCATGATTTAATCGACTCAACTCTAGTTTGCCAATTCTCACCAATAATAGGTTAATGTGTGTTCATTCTTTTCAAAGTGAGCCAAAAATTCCATAAAGCGACTTTCCAATAATAAGATCAATCCAAGAGATTTATCTTTCATCCAAAATATCCAATGCAAATGCAACTTGAGGGGACAAACTCTTACATGCTATGCGAACTCCACATGAGCTTGAAGATTATCCTCCATTAAACATAAATATTTCCAAATAAAATTAGGTGATTATCCATGTCCAAATGGTCACCTAAGACCTTCTAGAAACTTCTAGAAGATCCCATCCATATCCATACAAACCCCAAAAAAAAAAAAAATTACCTTTTTAAAATGCCTCAAAGATGCCATTTTCACACAAATCTGCTCAAGCACATTACAATTCAAATTTAAACATTCAAACAAATGCATATATGAATGAAAATCATATCATCTTTCTTGGACACTATTTAGAGATTGTATGGTAAAGCTTAGACAACATAGATAACATTTCTGAGTGGTACATAGGGGTATTGTGGCAATACTGGTATGCATAGACACCAAGTGAATTAGGATGGTGAGCCAACATCCATGTTACAACTCTTTGAATTAATTTCTATTGGTTTATAACTTGTACACTCATTACGCACATCGGGCCGCATTGAATAACAATAGCTGAAACAACAAATAGTCAAAGTTAGAGCAATACTCACATGAAATACACATCTCTAGTGTTTTAAATATACGTGGAATATATTTCAATAGTATTCTTCTCATAAATCACATCATAAAAATAGTTTCTCAAATCCACAAAATACATAATAATATGTGATAAAACACATGTCCCAATAAACTCGTAAATAATCCAAATGGCAATAACCTTTATTTTGGAAATAGAGATGTACTCGGGAACAGGGACGAAACACCCCTCCTCCCCCCACCCCCCCAATAGGGTGGTGACGTTTTTGGGACACCCTATTAAAACAAGGATGTCTTTGGGATGTCCCCCACTATTGGGGATGCTGAGGTGATGCCTTGATGTCTCCTAGATGGCTGAAGACTTCTAGAAGTCCCTCAATCATCTTCCAGACCCCCGGAAGTCCCCACATCTTGGGCAGCAAAAAAGTCAATTAAAAAAAGTTCACTTAAAAATAATAATAATTCATTGACCCTAACCCTACAGTCTTAATGGCCCCGACCTATACTCCAAACCTTAAAAAACTATCAATATACATGCCTACCCTTAATCCAAATCACCATCCACACTTTGTCATTGCATCGAGCAAGAGGAAGAGGAAGAGGAAGAGGAAGAGGAAGACTTGTCGTCATCAATCTGTAATGTCCCCTATTGGAACAATACTAATTTTACCCTAAAAATTCAAATATCACAAGTTTAGGGTTATGGTTTTGGAATTATCATGTAATGTCCCCTTCTAGATTTGCCCTAGATTAAACCCTACAATCACAATTATAATAAATTAGGGTTAGGGAGATGACTTACAGGTAGTTATTTCTTCGTTATGCTCTTGAATATAAATCTTGCAATCATCATATAGAAAACACAAGTGCATATATATATACTTATAAACTAATGCCATTGTTAGGGTTAGCTAAGCATATATTAAACTTAGAATACAATTCCAAATATTACTGTTACTATCAAACAAATTTGGAGCATAGGGATAGGGACATGATAGGTTTGACCTAGCCACCCATACTAAGCCCAAGAGCGGAACTTTGGCCCTCCTGGCTTTGGTGGCAGGACATTGACATCCACCAAAGTGGAGTACTTAGTAGAGTGCTTGTCTTGCTTCCCTATCCATGCCTTATCCCTTATAGTTAATAACTCATCATGGTAGGAATGATATGGGGATCATAGCAGGGTTCTCAGTTTATCCAGTCTAAAAGCCAAAGAGCGGGACTTTGACCCTCCTGGCCTTGATGGCAGCCATCCAAGGTGGAGTATTTAGATGGAAACCTTATACCCTCTTATCTACATCTCCTTCCTTTTCTCCATGATGAGGTTCAATATCATTTACATCTAAAATACATTAAAGATGATTATTCATTGATACAAAATAAGTATTAACATTATCATCTATGCTGTATTAGCATTTCATATTCTATTTATTCACATTTATCCATTTTACATAAGTAATGCAATCTGAAAGAAATATCGGTTCTTTGACTGCAACTATGTTATCAGATTTCATGGTTATTAATAGACCTACTGCTTCCTACGATTGTATGTCTTTCTTGTTCGCTTCTTTTCTCTCTTTATGCCTGTAGATTAGATCTTAGATTAATAATGTATATTCTGTCTTCCCTTCTAAGTTTATATCTTTCTTTTCTTTTTCCCAAGTCTCTTTGAAACTTCATCTTTTCATGTCTTTTATATCTCCCCTCGCCTACTTGGAAGGAGACGTCTCTTATACTATTGGGGTGGCTTTACCAAGGGACACGTCCCTGTTTACATGAAGGTGCATTAATTTATACCAATCACTGCCTTAACCATTTGCTGATGAGGATATATTCACTGACTTAACAATCTTAACAATTCGCACATTAATCATCATCTCAAGTGCACCATTATAATTCTTGTCCTATATGGAGGGCGCTTCATCTATATAGATTGCTGCATTCTCTTTTTATTATCATCGCTGTATGGTGGCAATCATATATATATTAGTTTATCTTACATGCGCTGCCTTTCATTTGGAATTGATTTCTTATAAAATCTGCCACCCTTTATTTAGACTTCTTTATATCCTTTTATATGATATTAACTGTATATATTTATTATATTTAAATATTAATATTTTATATATATATATTCATAATATATATTTATCGCAATTATCTATATCACTCAATTTGACTAAACAACTTTACTGTCTTCTATTGTGATATATAAATCTTTAATTTAAACAATGCCTTAATATCAGGACATCACACAATCAACCATTTGATGAATACATCAAGCCTTTAAGATAAGAGTTCACAAATTCATTCATTCCCATATTTTGCATTAAGCATTGAATGATTCATTGCTAATGATAGTTTTTTGCATTTTCATTGTTAAAATGTTAATGTCAAATGCTTTTTTTTTTGTTTTGAAATTTAATATTGAATGTTCATATGTGCAAATTACTCAGAGTTTATGAATTACTAAATTCTGTTTTTAGGGTTGTATAATTCTTCTTTTTACTTTTTTCTTTTTGGAAATTTTGATTTTAATTTATATTAATAATTTTGTTCTTCCCTTTGATAAGGCGGGATAGGGCCCCTACCCATTAATATTTTGTATAAAACTAGATGAATATGCCTCAAATCTGTGAATAGGGGAGTAGAGGCAAATTTCTATTAACAGGGATGCCAAAATGAAAACTGACTAAACTTTTCTCCCATCCTTATCTCCCATTTTGTCATGGGAGCGAAAAATCGTATTATGTGTATCATTTTCTTTTTTGGAGGAGGCTTTTTTCTTCTATACTATTGACCAATCATTCTTATCTTTGGTCAAGTGATTAGCCACAATGGAGTCAGAAGGAACCAAACTCTCTTTTGAATGGTGGGGATCGACTTATCATTAGCATCCAAGGCGTCACTAGAGTTGGTGAGCTTTCCCTGATGCTGAAAGTTCATTTGGACCTGTTGTGATGTAATCACACATCGCCCCATTGCAAATGGGGACCCCCTCTTTTTTTTGCTTTCTCGCTTTGTTTTGCTTTAGGTTTAGTTTTGTTATGAGCTTGTAGGGTTTTGGTAGTGTTGTTTTGCCCATGTCTCGACAGTTTCTTGCCAAGAGGTCTATATGCCTTCATCCTGATGCATGTCACTGAGACCCTGAAAATGACTAAGTCTGATATCTTGAAAATCCTGAAAAAATGACTAAGTCTGAAATCTGGTGGATCCTCAGAAATCTAGAATCTGCATGCTAAATCGTATGGATCCAGGACCTATCAAAACATCCTGGAAGTATATTGATAAATATTTAAAGTATAAGAAACTCAATATCTGACTTATATTTAAACATATTTTCAATATACTTCCATTCAGGAAATCCAAAATTTGACTAAGGCAAGAAATTCCTCACTCCATGTCCAAACCCGCCCAGACTGGGTGGCCTTGGCACAAGGTCATGGATTCAACGTCATGCACATGCACTTGTCCAGACACTGCTCCCAAAACCGCCCTGCAAGGAAAATGGTTAAGTATTGAAGTTTTTGCATGCATGGAGCACTGAGATGTAATGGTCTGTAGGCAAGGATTGAGTTCAAGTAAATTTGAAGTTCAAATCCATGGGTCACTCCTCAACCTGCCCTATCTGGGCGGCTTTAGCATGTTCACATGGACAGTATCTTCACCACCTCATGACACCCTCCAGATGTAGCTTCCAAACCCGCCCCAGGTAAGAATGATTAAATTTTGAAGTGTTTTCAAGCATAAAGCACTAGAAGGTGGTGAAATTCAAGAGAAACATGAGAGTTTGAAAGAATTAAGTGAGTTTTGGATGAAAATCCAAGGGTCACCCTTAAACCCGCCCTTCCTGGGCGGCCTCAAGAGGTTCCTGTGGACAATTTCACCTCCTCCACATCAATCACTCCAGACAGTCCCTCCAATCCCGCCCTAGGTAAGATTGTGCAAATTTCAAAGTGTTTCAACACAAAACATTAGAAGGTGATAAAGTTGGATGGAGATTTGAAGGTTTTTGAAGGCATTAAGTGAGTTTGGAATGAAAATCCAAAGGTCACCCTTAAACTCGCCCTTCCTGGGCGGCCTCAAGAGGCCTTTGTGGACAATGTCTCCTGACACAAGTTCTCCAGACACTTGCTGCAAAACCGCCCAGGGAGAAGAATCATGTAATAAGCAAGGTTTGTGTGCTAAGTATAGCCAAGATGATATCACAAGGAAAGGAGATAGTCAAGTTTAAGGCATGAGAGGTGTCTAAGTGCCAAAATCCAAGACCTACTCTCAAACCCACCCTACCTGGGCGGCCTAGAGAGGTCAGTTTGGAATTTTGATGTTAAAACAATGCAAATACTCTTCTTGACTTCCTAAATCATCATGAAGCTTCACATGTTTGAGGTCATCCTAGAGAGGTAAACTTGGAGGCAAGATTACAACTTACCTCACATCTTAGAGAGAGAGTCATTCCAAAAGGAGGGAAGTTTGAAAAGTTCACTAAGTCTTAAGAAGCAAGGAGAGGGAGACATTTCCATGAGGAGAAGGCTTTAAATGACAAAATCTAGACATCTTCTCTAAACCCGCCCTTCCTAGGCGGCCTTGAGCTCCATGCTTGGACTATGCTATCTCCTGCACATCACACTCTCCAGACAACATAGTAAAACCCGCTCAAGGAGATAACTTATCCAATTTGCAATGTTTGGAATTGAAGTACGATGAAATCATGAAGATTTGAAGAAAGTGCATAAGGTTGAATGCTTTTTGAGTCATTTTGAAGGATGATCCAAGGGGTACCCTCAAACCCGCCCTACTTGGGCGGCCTCATGGGGTGTCTGTGGATGATACCTTCTTCCACATGAAAAGGTCCATACACTGCCTTTAAAGCCGCTCAGGGTGAAGACTCTGCAATTGGTAAGAAGGGATAAGTAAGTTGATGAGTTTGGAAAGGTTTAGAATGCTCCAAGTGATAACAATCCACATACCCTCTTCAAACCTGCCCTTGCTAGGCGGTCTTCATATCCTTGTCTGGACTACATGTCCATCGCAACACTTCATCCACCCATCACTCCTAGATCCGCTCAAAAGGGGAATGTTATGAGAGTTCTTTAGATAAACTTGGAATTGGATGTTGATCACTACACACATGCCCTCTGAATTCATTCATCTCCTAGAGATAAGTTGCAAGGTTGAATCAATGATAAGTGGAAATTCTTAAGGGTGGACAAGGCAAGTTTAAAGCGGTTGTATTGGCCACTCAACATGACATCTTCTATACCACTTAGCCTAGGCGGATTTCACCTTGATATGTGGATAAGGTTCATCAAACATTCCAAACTTGTCTTTTGACTTCCATCAATCATTCACCAACACTAAGTTTTGCAAAGACAAGTTTGGGAGATCATCAAGGTTAGAGGAATCAACTTTAAGACAAAGAATCCACACCATGCTCCCAAACCCGCCCTACCTGGGCGGCCTCAAGAAGGAGTCCTGGATTCTCCCATGTCTTCACATGCATCTCTCCACTCAACATGCTCAAAACCGCCCAAGGTGAAGAATGACATAAGTTGCAAGTTTGTTTGATGGATGATCAAGATCATACTCAGGAGATGAGATAATTAAGGTCATTCTAAGAGGAAGGAAGTTTGAAAGTCACTAAGTCATGGAGGTGGAAGAGGAGTGTCAAGGTTAAGGTAAAGATGGGTGCACATGGCAAAATCCTCACTACCTATCCAAACCCGCCCTACTTGGGCGGTCTCAAGAAGGGGTCTTGGATTCATTCATGTCTTCACATACACCTTTGCATACAAACACTCTAAATCCGCCCATACTCTTAAGAGTTTCACATAGCATGCAAGGAGTTTAAACCAATCAAGGAAGTAAGTGAAGGTGTCTTGAAGTTGTAAAACCAAGTAAGAATTGCCTAATTCATGGAAAATCCTTACACCTCCATGAATCCCGCCCTCCCAAGGCAGCTTTAGACCATTCACTTGGACAAGTCCATGTTCTTCACATGCATCTCTCCATGTAACACATTCAAAACCGCCCAGGGTGCTGAGAAAAGGTCTTCATGAGGATGAGTTAAGTGAAGTAATCCATATACACTCTCAAGACTATCTTGTTAAGAGACTCGCTTTCATTCACCTCTTTTACATCATCCACTCCATACAACCTCTTCAAGACCGCTCTTGCTAGGTGGGCCTCACCAAGACACATGGACATCACCACCCAACATCTAGCATGTGTCTTTAAATTCTTAAACATTTCAAGATTTCATTAAGTGTTTGGATTGATGAAATGGATGAGATGAACATCAAAATAAAGTTTAAGTGATAAATTCCATACATCCTCCTTGAACCCACCCTTCCTAGTCAGCTTTAGGACCTTCACTTGGACAGAGTCATCTCCTTCACATGAAATACTCCGCCTAGACCCTTGAAATCCGCCCATCCTCTCATGGCTTTCCATTGCATTCAAAGAGGTCAAGTTATCAATGAGACAAGTGTAAAAGGTTTTAGACTATCAAAACTAAGCAAAAATCACTAAGTCATGAAAAATCCAAGCCTACCCTTGAAACCCGCCCTTCCTAGGCGGCTTTAGACCCTCCATTTGGACAATCTCATGTCTTCACATGACATCCTCCATGCACTAACCTCAAACCTGCCCAAGAAGGTCGGCCTAGACACTCAAGCATGGAATTTCACGTTCCACAGTCCAGACATGCCTTTCAAACCCACTTAGGCTGGTCGGCCAAGAAGAGAGGTGAATGTCAAGTGAATTCAAAGTGTAGCTTTCCAAATTTGATTTTGACAAGTGATGGATGCTTTGGAATGTCGTTATTTTAATCCCACATACATAAGGTGGATGTAATTTGTTGTTGAAAATCCTTTATGTTGAGTCTTAATTTGATGTGTTTCTTCTTGTAGGTGATGAAGGATCCAAGGAGGTGAATGGCAAAAGCTCATACATAAGAAGCTTTGAAGGTGGAGGAACGTTGTTCAAACTTGTCATCATCACCACATGGAGGAGAGCTCCAACATCAAGTTTATCTTACTTCGAAGACTTCGTATGTTTGGATGAGGAAGACATCGACGCCATGTGGAGGGGAGCTAGTTCAAGATGATCAAGGTTACAAGTGTAGTTCATCATCAAGAGCATCATCCATTCGAGGTGAGGATCAGTGGAAGGTTGTCACTTCATCATGCACATCTTGAAGGAGGTCATCATCCAGAAGCTCACATATTATGTGCCAGACAAGAAGAACTCTCATCAGGCACTAGTCTACTCCATGAGTCCATGCAACTGTCCAGAGGCATGATCCTGCACAAGCATAACAACATCACAAGATGAGAGATGAGCATGATCATCAAAGCGATCCATGAGTTACATCAAGACAACAAGAAGAAAATATTCTAAGTAAAGTGAACATGAAGTGAATCACACTAGTTCATTCAATGATGCTAAGGTGGCACGTACACATCATCAAGCCAATCACATTTTGCCATGTAAGAGGGCCCACCATAAAGATGCTCCAGAGATGCTTATCACATTGGGAAACGTGCCTTCATTGCCTTTTTCATGTTCTAAAAATAGCAAATTTTGTAACAAACTGCCTTGTTGTCTCAATCTCAGCCGTTGATTGCTAAATCAATCTTGGCCCTTCATGTAATTCTTGAGCTCTTTATAAGGCTCACTTCTCTCATTTGTAAAGGACATGATTATTAGAATTAGAAAGATCATTAGAGGAACATGAGATTAGATATTAGAATTAGAGTTCTGTAGGAGTAGAGTAGAGGAGACTTCTTAAAGTCATTAAAGAGACTTTGAAATTGTTGTCAAAATACTTCCAAGATCAATACAAGCGCATTGTTGGTTGTTTCATGGTGATTTTGTGTGGTTGCGGAATGTTAACATGGTTTCTAATTTCTTGGATGTGATGGGGAGATGTTTCCAAGTAGAGTAGAATTAGATTAGAAGTTCATTGATATGATGGATTTATGTTGAAATATTTGATGAATTCCTTTATGTTCATACTTTTTTGTGACTTGTGGCTTGCAATTCACAGTGCAAAGTTAGTCTGAACCTTCATGTGCTTTAGTTCGATTGTGGATGTTCATTCAAGTTGCGTCAGTTGTGGGTATTTGGATGCATGTTTGCAGTTTGAAAATCCTTCATTTCCCTTTGAAGATTGCACTAGCTTCGTGTAGTTGTTGCTCTCATGGTGAAGCGAGGCTTGGTTCAAGGAGTTTGTCTATTGAAACATCATCCATCACTTCATTGTCCTTAGAGTAGCTTTCTCAACCCTTGTCTTTTGCATTTTCTTTTTGTACCCAGTCGGAAGAAGTTCCATTTCATGAGGAAGAAGTAACACATTTGAGTGGAGTAAGGAGCATATTCAGCGTAAGTCCCTTTGTGATTACCAGCAAATCACATCAACTACTGAGTCTATCCATAGCAAAAACATGAATAAGGAACCTTGGAGTTGTCTCGATGATCACATTGTTTAGCATTCGAGAGACTTTATTCAAGAGAGGATAGAATACTTAGTATTTTATTCTGAGTTTGCATGTGCAAGAAAACACATCAACAGGACCACCGTCAATTGAGCTAGAGGAGATTAGCGTAGACAATCCTCCAAGCAGCTGGGAGGAAGAGGACACCTTTAAAACTAGGGTCTGGTCAATCCAATAATGATGATGTTTTGCCCATTGCCACCTAGTAGCATTCTTCTTATTTTTCTGGTTGGAAGCACTAGAAGCCCTCCTTGAATAATGATCAACACAATGTCTATATTCAAAACACTTTCGACACTGAAGGGAATATTAATATAATTAAGTACTTGAGACCAAAACCATCCATTCTTCTTCAAAGAAATTGACTCTGTAAGACCCTTATCCAAGTCCATTTCAATGCAGATTTTGGCAAAGGTAGTGTGGTATCGATCTTTAGTATTGTTGGAACCATGCAAGAATTTTCCTATCAAATTACCAATAGCACTTAGTCCAGAGTTCTGCTAGAATTGCAGCAGAAGGTAAGGAAGGTGGACTGAAATAGGGATTGTGGAAAGGAGTCTCAATTAGGGTCAAAAGAAGGTTACTAGGGCTTCAAACACACAAGTGTTTATCCTAGAACCATGACCTAGATTCTAGAATCATATTCCTATCTTCTTTTATCTTGCAGCAAATTATGAAGAAACCTTTAATGTAGGTGAACAAATCAATTTGAGCCTCAATTAGTTGCTTCCATTTCTTGGTCGACCATTTGTGTAAACCTTTCAAACTTGGCCATTAGTTGCGAAACTTGCCATTGATAGCCTAGCGCTTTAGACAATTTTCAGCAGTATCAACATTCTGTCAAAGATTACTTCTAGGATGAAATCATACCTTTTAACAAAATCATTTGTCCTAGAATGTGACCTGCCTATTGATCACCCATGTGAGACATCCAATCAAAGGTTGCAGTCTTTGCTTATATCCATGCATTCCTTGAACTCATGGTGCCCACACTCATTCAAAAATGCCCTTGATTGAGAGCTTGATGCTGTAAGGGCTTGCATGAAAGATTGGGGAGCGGATTGAGAGGGCCCAGAGTCCTACACTGAAGAAACATGGGAAAGAAAAAAACCAAAGGGCAGAAGTTGAGATTGAGGTGATTTGTGGCCGCTGCACGACGGAGAAGTAGATGCCCTAGAATTAGAACTTGGATCCAAGCCACCAGTAGCGCCCCATGTCAAGGAGGTTGTCACCATAGCATTTAGCGGATCTAGAAGAGTGAATGATGGTTTCAAGAGGCTGAAAAACTTTTAGGAGTAACATTAGAGACTTACCATTTAGGTTTATGACAATTGTTTTATAGTATTTTAATGATGTTTTAACTATTTAGTATTTTAGGATTTAATTTAAAAAAAAAATATTAATATGCATAATGATACGGCAGATTTTCTGATTTTTTATGTCTTTTGTGTATCTTCTGCTTTTGTGTCTCATGCGATTCGAAGTAAGAAAAACAAAACTCAAATGAAAATTGGAAATCCTTTTTTAGTTTTAAAGTTCAAATGTTTAACTAGTTATATTTAATATTAATTCTCTAATTTTTTAAAAATATTGATACTAATAGTCAAATTAGGACTTGCATCTTTTGTGTATCCTTTGTTTTTGCGCATTGTATGATTTGAAGTAACAAAAAAGTGAAATCCTTGTTTGATCAAGGTTGAAGGAGGAAGGATTCCAATCTTTGTGTATCCTCTGCTTTTGTGTTTTGTGCAACATGAAGTAAGAAAAACAAAAGGAGAATCCTTATGTCTTGAGCCCTTGCATTTGTCATAAAGTTTATGGAGTGAAGTTAAATGATAAATTTTATTTCTTGCAGTGTCACTATGAGTTTTGATAGCTTGAGTGACCAGGAGGAGACTAAGAACCCTAACATTGAAATTCAAAGTCAAAGTCAAATGGAGAACATACATGAGAGGGGGAACAAGGAAATTAGTTCAATGTGGAGTGCTGCTCATTTCAGTTGCGCCTCCAAATTATTGCAAGACTTTACAAAGGGTCCTTGATAAGTTTCATTTCTTGCAGTGTCACTATGAGTTTTGATAGCAAGGGTGACCATGAGGAGACCGAGAACCCTAACATTGAAATTCAAAGGCAGAGTCGAATGGCGAACATACATGAGAGGAGGAATGAGGAAACTAGTTCAACGGGGAGTGTTGCTCATTTCAGTTGCCCCTCCAAATTATTGCAAGAATTTACACTGGGTCCCTTCGATAAGAAGGCCCCCTTCAAAACAATTTGCTATCAAGTTGCCAACGAACAAATCTGTTACTTAAGGAGGGACATGACTATGGAAATGCCATTTTTGTGGTATAAAATTTTGATAGCCTTACTAGAGTTAATGACCATCTTCTTCACATCCTTGACAAGGGTGTTGAAAAATGTACTAAATTGTCATTGAAAAATTGGGGAGATACATAAATTGTTTGGTTGTGGGGATGAGCATGACGTGGTCACACCACCTGTTAGTGGCAATGGCACTTCTCGATAGGCACGAGTAGTGTAATGTCCCCATTTCTGACATGATCACCTAGCATGGATTGAGTTAGCCTGTTCACCATTCCCGTAGGCTAATTCTTAAGATGAGGGAATGATTTGGTTGAGTTATGGGTTTTGAGCGTCATGGATATTTGGAAAAAATCAATTTTTTATAGCTCAACTATTTTTCTTTGGCAAGGCGAACTTGGGATTTGACTTCATATATTTTATTATTAATTTTGGAGGAGTCAAAAGTATTTAAATATTTTTGCTTGGAGGAGAACGACCCATTTGAGGTTAAAAGGTGATAAAAAATAAATAAAATAATAATATTTTATTGTTGGAGTGGTGCGCCCAAAATGGAGGATAAATATTATTTAAAAAATCAAATCTTTAATTTGATTTTGGGCGCCCAAGTCTAATTGAGTTGGTCGGCCTTATTGGAGGGAAAAATAAAAAGAAAATATCAATTCAAGGTCGGCTATGGGAGAGATTTGACAAGGGTATAAATAAGAGTTGCTTGGAAGGCATTTCATCATATCGAGCATTATACATTTTGATTTGAGTTTATCTCTCTTTGGCTGCAACGAAAGTTGAGCATTGAACCAAAGATGAAAACCCTTGTTCACAGTGAGTTGGACGGAAATCTAGCTTATCACTTGGTGATTCCGTGATGGGGATCAAATTGTGCTACATTGTTGTTCATTGGCGAAGAGGAGCAGATTTTCATATCAGATTTGCAGATCAGATTCGAAGAAGGGTTTTTGGCGAGCTTTGGAGGCATTTTGGCCTAGGGTTTTCACCTAGGGTTTGAGAGCCACCTTCTAGGAGTGGAGCGACCTCATCCTTGAGGCATTTTGTAACATCTTTTGGCTGCTAGGGTTTGAAAAGTCCAATCAGATTTGGTGCAGCAGCAGATCGGTCATCCTCTGACATTGTTGATTGGTGTTTTGATGCAATTTTGCTAGGGTTTGATCATTCCATTGGAGCGCCCACTTGTGGAGGAGGTTTTTGGTGATTTCGTTGCATCCTTTGGCAATTTTGACAACATTTTTTGGAGCAGCAATTTGTTGCAGACCTGAGCGTCCACTTTGGATCAGCCATTGGTGTGTTGGAATTGCATTGCATTAGGGTTTGAAACCCTAAATCTGAGTGCCACACTTTGGAGGTTCAATTTCATCATTCAGAGGTCGAACTTGCATATGATTGGTATGTATAAACCCTAGGGTTTATAGCATTTGATAGTTGGGCATTGTTTGGCATGTTTGCCCATTGCAATTGATGTACTTGAGGACTTTATATCTCTGATTTTTATGACAGCAGACTTCAGATCTGATTTTCCAATCATTTTGCTATCATTTTGGTGTTGGACCCATGTGTATTTCATTGTGTAATTCATTTAAAGGTTTTGGTACATGTTTGGCATGATTCTTATGTTGTTTTGATGTAAAATACCCTACTAGAAATGACTGAATTTTTTTTGCCAATTTAGATAAGATTTCTTGCACACTTCAATTAAATAACATCATCAAATGAACAAGGAATTGTAGCATATCAAACCCACATCAATTTTGCATATATGAAACCAACAAATAAATGAAACATGAAATGTCAAGTGGCTGGAATTTATTTCAATCCATGTCTGATTTTATATCCGACTTAATTACAAATCAATATGAAGCCCAAATGCATCAAACTTTGTATACAAATATAGCCCAAAGCCTCTAGAATGATAATAGCTATCAAATGAACACAAAACAGCCTTGAAAGAGCTTCAATAAAATTCTGATATAAACTTTCTGTATGCTGATATGACTGCTGAAAGTGTACATTTTGCCCAGCCAAGGGTTTACAATAAAAACTCATGAAATATCTCCTCCAAACGCATTCTGTGGATGCATAGGAATGTCTTCTATCAAGCACAACTCTTCAACCTTCAAACCCTTGATCAAATCCACCTAAAAAGCCCTGAAATTCCAATGTAAAGTCGCTGTTATAAAAATCAGACCCTGCTGTTGCAAAATTAGACCCTGCAAAATATGAAAATACCATCCAAAATGTACTCCAAATTCACTAAACTACTTTGGTAGTCAATCCTCTACACTAAGAGCTTCAAATAGATATCAATATCACTTTCAAACTCTTCAAATAACTTGCAAATTTAATCCAATGATGAAATCTGTATGACAACATCTCACAAATTGTTATGGGATCATCACCACAACATTCAAGGGATCATCTCCTTGAAGAAAATAACTAGAAAATCCAATTTCCAGCAAAAATAGATAAAATGCAAAAGATTACCATAAGATCAAAAGTTGCAAAATGAAGCTCAAGTCATCTATTTAAACTCCTCAAGCTTGGACATCCATCCTCTTGGCAATTTTGGAATGTATTTTGAAATCCATCAATGAAAATCAAGGAATTGGAACAATATTGAATGATCTTCATCAAATATGCTTTCATTTAAAACAATCTTCAATTATTTTAAATGAATTTACTCCTCTATGGATCGATCCTCTTGGGCAAGGCGTTTGAACTCATACATTGAATTTTTTATTTGCAATCATTTAAAACCTTCTTCTTTACTTGGGCAATCAGCTCAATGCATTTAATTTTGTATTTGAAATGCATTAAATTTCCTTCAACTACCCATCGAACCTCTTGTTGCTAGGGCAAATGCATTTGATGAGGGAGTTTTGCATTTAAAATCTTCTTTTCCTTAGCTGCCGCCACTTCATACATGGATGTTTGCATTTAAAATACCAACAAGGCAATTTTAAATGATTTTACCTTATAGCCGCCTCCTTGCTAGCCGTCGCCGCTCCTTGCAAGAGTGTAATACATTTAAAATGTTAACTAAACATTTTAAATGATGTTTGCTGTTTGAACGCCTTCCTCAAGGCCATGGGCACTTCCCTCAATGATGTCTTTGCAATATTCAATGTCTTCAAACCTTGGCGAATGGGATTTGGCATTCCTCTATACAAATCGAACCTCTTCAAGCATAGTCGTTGGCTCCAAAAACAAGGCTCAAAACACATAATATTAAATATCCTTCATGCATCGATCCATATACCTTGATCTTTGACATTGAATTGGGTCCATCTTTGACTTGTCATTATTCCTTCACAAATAGGTCCTACCTGGAGCTAACCATATTTACATCATCTCCAAAAAAATAGATTAGAGAAAATAAAATTAAAGATTTCATTTTCCCTCCTTATTCATCAAATTCAAATTCAAATTCAAATTCAAATGAATGAAAATACAATTTTAATATTGCATTTTCTATAAAGCTCAAATACACTAGTTAAGCTAACTCTCCAAATCTCCATGTGTAGAAGCCAACTCAACTAGCCAATTATTCCCTTACCAATCCATTAGCCTACGGGAATAGATGATAGGCTAACCAAATATCTCCATGTAACATCATTCCGGAATTGGGGACATGACATTTGACATCTCTAAGTGGCTGTAACAAGTGTATGATCAGATCTGAAACATAAAATCAGAAAATCAAAACTAGGGTTTGAATCAGATTTTTGGATAAAATCAGAAAATTTAGCAAATATCCTATGTGGGATATTTTAAGCAGTGACACAAGTTCCTCTTTTTCGGTTTAGTGTAGCATAGCCTAAGGGAAAACATAGGGTGACAAGTTCTCCCAACCTAGTGGTAGAGATGTTTAATGGTCAAATGAAATATGATGCAGATGATGCCATCGACAAATTCATCTTCGCTAATGGCATTCCATTCCATGTTGCTCACTCTCATTATAAGGAGGTTATGGCGAAGATTATAAGAGCATGTCCTTCATATGTGTCACTAGAGGAGATGAAATTGAGGACTGCGATCTTGGATAAGAGCTTAACGTTCTTATGGAGAAAATGAAGGCTACATGGGTCACAAGTGGATGTAACATTGCCATGGATTAGTGGATGGACATTAGGCATCACCCACTCATCAATATCATGGTGACATGTATAGAGGGCCCTTACTTCCTCAAGGTTGTTGATTGTTTAGAACACTGCAAGGATGTAGAGTATTAGTTTCACATCCTTAGAGATGCTATTGAGGAGGTTGGCCCTAAGAATGTGGTGCAAGTCATGACAAATGCAACCTATGTGTGTAGAGAAGCGAGGAAGTTGGTTGAGGTGGCCTACAAACCTATATAGTGGACTCCTTGTGTGCATGCCATGAACAATGCACTCAAGGACATGGGAAAAATAGACTAGATCAAATAGGTAGTTAAACAAGTAGTTCTTGATGCAAGAGATGTGTAGATGTTTATTTGCAATCACCACACTATCACATGCACTATTTCAAACCTTCTCCAAGAATGAATTTCTCAAACTTGTCCAAACCAAATATGCCTCATACTTCATTCTATTATAGAGGATGATTGAGTTGCAGGAGTCATTGCAACTAGTGGTCATGACGCAAGAGTGGAATTAGTGGCTTGATTACAAGTCAAAGCAAGGGAGGAGGGTGAAGAGTGATAGTTTTTGGGTTGGTGCCACATACATTGTCTCCACCATATCTCTAGTTTCTATAGTGATCAGATATGGGATTCTAGTGCTCCAAACCTTGGAGAGGTGTCTAAGTGCATTGACAACATGCATGGAAAAATGAAGGCCATTGTAGAAGTGAAAGACCACACCTTGTAGTTCTATCACGAGCAGATTCAACCTATCATTAAGTGCAGGTCGGAGAAGCTCAATACTTCTTTGCACATGGCTGCCTATGCGTTGAACCTAAAGTGGTATGTGCAAAGGCTTTGTAGAGTTGTCCTATGGCAGATGCTAAGGTGAAGAGAGGTTTCTTGAAGGCAATTTAGAAGACGTATAGTGTTGAGGATGCCACCAGCATTCGTCATGAGTGGACCAAATTTGCCACACTTAGGGGATATCTAGAAGAGGCAAAGTTGGATAGGGAGACTATGGCGCAAGAGGACCCAATACTATGGTGGACTCAGCATGGGCCTCATTCATTGACAACCACACTAGCCATTTGCCTTTTGTCGCAGCTTTCAAGATGTCTTATTGCTAAGAGGAATTGGTCTATATAGCTTCATCCACTCTATCAAGAGGAATAGGGTTACCTCTAGGAGGGTGGAGAATCTTGTATCTGTACATAGTGCTTTGTGTTTGATTGACCACATGCTTATGTACAAGGCATCCAACAACCCAATGGGATGTAGAGCTAGAGCAGCCAACACAGATTGACGATGATTAGACACAAATAGGGTTGGTGTTTATTCAGAGGAGCTTAAGTTGGATCAGTCCAGCAGTTCCAACAATGAGGAGTTTGCCATGACCTTTGGGAATGATGATTGAATCTTAGTCTTTAGACCATATTGAGGCATTGGCCAATTGTAATCATTATATTAAAATTTTGAATAATATATTGATATTTGGCATTTTCAATGCCTTGTGTTTAGTAATTTATAGTTTCAATGCGATTTCCTATGTTTTTTTTAAAAACTGTTTTTCAATTACTATATTATATTTGCACCATTGTCAACTTGGTGTCCCCAAATTTGAGCCATGGTCCCCCTGACCCCTACGTCCTCCTGTCTCCCTTCCTATTAACTTCGTGGAACATTGGTAAGATGACATATCACAAGATTCTTAAATAAGGATCAAACATCATAGATCTATATCTCACATCTCATAGCATCATATAGAAATAATGAACCTGTCTAAAATAATATCTGATCATCATATACAATGTAAAACCCTTCCTATTAACTTCGTGGAACATTGGTAATATGACATATCACAAGATTCTTAAATAAGGATCAAACATCATAGATCTATATCTCACATCTCATAGCATCATATAGAAATAATGAACCTGTCTAAAATAATATCTGATTATATACAATGTAAAATGCCATGTAATCTTCATACATACAAAGTGTCACAAAAAACAGATCAATATAACATCATAATAATATCTTGATACAATGGGTACAACAAAGTTATCAACAAAAGTGGGCCTTACATGCAGGGTGCAAACTTTGGGCTGTGGTTTCAGTTGTTGTACCCTGTTGAACTTGGGGTCCAAATCCTACACCTACAGTGAACCCTCTGCAAAGAATGGCCTTTTTTTGCTTTTTCTTTTCACTGTAATTTTTGTTTTTTTGATCACATTTCATTGAAAGAACAAAAAAATTGTCCATGGATTTTTTTAAATATAAAGGAAAATTTCATGGATGTGGGTTGGTCCCAACCGATGTGGCCTCATAGGGCCAATGATGGTTCTACAAGGCTGATGCCATTTAAAAAAAAAAAATTGTTGTAATTTTTTTAAAATTATCTGTGGTTTGAGCTTTAGGTTTTAAATTAAAAACATATATTAAAATTTATAATTTTATAAACCATTATTAATTATATTTAGGTTAGATTTAAATTTAAATTTTTAAAATCTATTTAATTTAAATAGTTTATAATTTATTTAATTTTATATTTTTTAATTTACTTAACTCTAATATTATTAAATTCATTGAAATTTTAATTAATTATAATTAATATATATAAATAAAATAAAAAATTGTAGATTCAAATTGAATAGCGAATTTCTTCCGAATTTTATCAGTTGATGAATTTGTTCCAGATCTTTTTCTTGTTGAACTAAAGTAGGAACACGAACCTCGTGACATAGCCTTTAAGTGTCCACTGCATTGGTATCGTGGGTTTTATTCAGTGCTTCAGGATTTAACTGTGCAATGAAAAAACTCTCACACAGTTAAATCCTGAAGCACTGAATAATATCACGGACTGTGGAAATCTGATGTCTATTATCATGGGTTTTATTTTTTCTGCTGTTACAGTTCGCTAGATTTCATCTTAGACACTCCCATGGCCCACTTGAGAGCAACATGGAATGGAGCTGTTGGTAGGGTTACAGCTTTTAACATTGAGATACATACAATCTTATATAATTTTTATGATTTTTATATGTTTTTGTACAGATGTACCCAAAACACAACCCCAATTTTTTTCGATAATGCCATACCTAAATCCAAACTGATAACTTAGTTATACATTGAAAGGAAAAATTCTTTTACGAAACTCTAGATTCAGGTAAGCAGATTTTAACATGAAAGGACATGTGCAAAAAGGTTAACACCTCCAACATCTCTCTGTAACAGATTGTCATTAAATGAGCATTGGCATACCAACTGACAAAATAAGCAATCTGTCATCACTCATCACACAGATTGATAATCTAACTCTTCTACTCTACTTCACAATCTCACAAAGGTCTAGTTCAACAAGTAGATGGTAGAAAAGTTATCTGATACTACTTGTCCAGAAAATCCCTTTTAGTCATGATCTAACACCAATTGACTTAATAAGCAACTCTAGTTCCATGATTTCTACAGTACATTTATGTTCTAAATAAACCATGTACATGTTACACTGGAATGCATTCCCTGTAGCCCTTGTATTTTGGAGATGGGAAGGCAGGTTGAGAACATCCTTCCCACCAACCAAACATGAAGGGAATGTCTCAGGGACACCAAGGGGCATGCTGAGGACATTTTCCTGGCACATGCCATGGTGGTGACAGTGCAGGAAAAAAACACATTTTTTCAGTTTGAGACAAATTCAACAGTTGCCTATGATAAATGAAAATCTAGGATAGAACATGCAAATATAGTTTTCTTTAATTGACATCCCATAGGTCATTCATAGAATCAAAGAATTGGAACTGAGAATAGCCTGTAATACAACATAAGCTCATATAATTGCAGGATGAGAAATTTTTTGGTTAGTTTATGCGTGAGTAGTCGAGTAGGGATGCTTCCTGCAACATTATGTTGCAACTTGCAGGCCTATTTTACCCAAATTCAGAGTGCTGTGGGTTGAGGCCTGAAGGTCATAGGATATTTTTCTGAGCCCTATTTAGGTACATGCATATGGTTCTCTACTATAGTCGCATTGGGAAAAGCTAGGAACAGTTACTACACTTCTAGTTTCCTTTCTAGCGTCAGGAAATTTATTGTCCATTGCCAGCTCTGCAAATGTTTCAGGGTTTGGGATATCACTATTGTAGACGGGAGCTTGAGTTTTTCAAGATTAAAATGATTTAATCCAATCTATCAAACGACAACTCTAGTATGTAATGTCCCCTTTTTAGCGTGATCCTGTTTTATGATGGTTTAGCCTATCACTGGCCCTCGTAGGCTAACTCAGATGGTTAAAGGGTTCCTTTTGGCAGAGTTTAGTGTGTTTTCTCCATCAGAGCTTAGTATGGGTTCAGGTTTGGCCTTCGTTGGACTCAGTTCTACACACTTACTATTTATAGTAAGTCATCTATCCAGAGTTTCTATTTATAGCAGGGTATCTGGTCATGTGGTGGTTTTAGTGTTGTTCCCCAGTTTCAGCTGGTTGATAGAGATGGACCCCTGCTATTTTTGGTAAATTGGTTGGATGCACAGAGGGTGTCATGGTGAACCCCCGAGTTCAGATGAAATTGGAAAATGATGTCTAATTATGGAGATAAGTGATTTTTAATTATTATTAAAAGTAATCTTTAATAATAATTAATTATTATTATAAGGGGGGTCATATAATGATATTAAAGTCAAATAATAAAGTCATGGATTAAAGTGCTCAAGTGAAGTTATATTATGAAGTTTTTGAAGTCACTTTATTTTCAATGGGGCCATGACCCATCATTAAAATCACTTAAAGTACATATAATATTTCATGGATTGGAGCACCCATTTATGAGACTTATATAAAGTTTTTATTAAAACCCTAAAAGTGGATTTGAAAAAGGATTTAAATGTTATTAAGGAGTTTGAGAATATAAAAGGTTTCAAAAAGCAAATCAAATTATTATTGAATGATCATATGAATTTGCTTTGTGGTTTTTTTGGAGAAGACAAGGGTTTCTATGTATCAGCCATTGAAGAACAGTCAATCTTCAATGTATTTGCAATTTTGAGGCTGTGAAAGATCAGTTGAATTATTGCCAGAGAGTTGGCTTCATACAGGAGTCAAATTGTGCTTAACTGGAGGAAGAAATTCAGAAATTATTCAAGGGTTTCAAGAATATTTGTTGCAGATATGAAATTTTTATCGCTGCTACAGTACGGCCGTGAATAGTAATGTGTGAACAGTCACGCGTGAATAGTGACGCGTGAATAGTACCCGTGAACAGTGCACGTGAATAGTGATTCGCTACAGTGACATGGTGAATATTAAAACAAGAGTTTAATACTGATTTGTCCTTTAAAGATAATAACTTCTGAGTTGTTCACATATTCCATCTGCTGCTCAAGTTATTTAGAGGAGGATGTTGCTATGCCAGGTCTAAGTATGTTATAAACTAAACTTATAATCCTTCTTTACATTCAGAATTCTCTGTTATTAAAGGCTGTGGTATTTGTAATCAGCATTCAGACTATTTTATATTGCTGTTTGTATTTCCTACCATATTCTCTGAGTTGTTATATTCTGATATGAATTTCTGAGCAGCAATATACTGTTAAATCAGTCATAGTTACAGTACGTGATAACTTAGAAAATTGGTTGCCAATGTTGCAGTATGCATTTAAATGATCATTCAATGCATGGTTTAAGTCTGATAAAGATTTCTGATTATCTAATGGTGCTGTTATAGTCTCGTTTGGGTAAGGAAAGTACCACATTGTCAATTGCATACAAACTGTTTGACGAAATGTTTCATATGTCAAACTAAGCTAAATTGGTGAAGAATTGTCTCAACTGGGGTGGGACATTACAGTGGTATCAGAGCATTTAGATATTTTAAGAGAATATCCTAAGCGGGATATTACATAGTACCTGCTTTCTGATTCCTTGTCCCGATAAAGGTAACCCCCAATTAATTTAATCACCTCGTTGAAGCTAATAGGCATGTTGTTTTTGGGCAAATGAATGTTTACCAGCTATATGGTTGTATATTAGCACATTGTAAATTGTGAATTAAGGACTGATTAGGTCATTATGAGTCATTTTGAATGGGAAGGTGTCGTTTTATAATTACAAGATATAGTCTTTTAAGGGTTTTATGTATTCCCTTCTTACTAGTGATACACAGGCATTACTAATGACATTTTCTTTTCCTTGATCTTTTCCAAACTACATGCAGAGACATTGATCCTTCTTTGCTTACAGAGTATTTATGGCAGTTGGTAAACATCATATAGTAGTGAGTACCCTGCTTCCATGATATCTGTGAAAGGTTTTTAGGACGTCGCTTGTTCATCCTCAGTAGCTAATGAGCTAGTTTTTTCAATTTTTTTTTTGTTAAATCTTTTTAATTGATTTGATGGTGTTTGCTATCATCCTTGCTCCTCTATGTAATTCTTGAACATTTCCTGCTTACTTTAAAAGGATCACGACCTACATCAGCCACCTCTGTTGTTTTGGAGAGTATGTTCACTAGAGCTCCCTAGGTCTGACTGTTAAACCCAATCCTGAGAGGATTTCTTTGGCTTCCTCTCTCTTTTCACTTACCATACTCACTTCCTGGGCCCAGTGCTTTAAAAAGCTTTTATTCTGGTTGCTTCCAGACTAGCCTATCTGGAAGAAGATATTGTTTTATATACCACCTTTGACTCGCATATTTCTCCACTTGCCTCTCCTGACATCCATTGTGTCATGAAGACGCAAAATTCCATTGGATCAATGATTACTGTCATTGTAATGCTTTGCAAAATCATGCTACTATAAAAACACTTTATTTTAATCAATGATTCTTTCACTATTGCTTTAGTTGCCTAGAGGGATGACATTGGGGATTCTTGGTTAGGGAAGAGTTTGTAAGTGTAACCAATGATAATGAAAAAATTTATGCAAGCAGTGAAAATGTCATTTGCATTGTCTGATGATGTTATGGGGTGTCGAGGGAAATATAAAGCATTTTTCAGTCAAACAGTGGCTTTGGTAGACACAAGGACTGGTTGATGCAATTTAAAAAAAAAAAAATTGAAATCAAAATTGACGGGAAGTTATATATAGATGCAAAGAAAAGGGGTTTCCAAGAAATAATTTGTGGGTTTGGTTTCCCTCCAGTAACTGGCTGCCTTCAAGAAGAGTATTGATATTGCATCTTGCAAATGGCTATTTTTTGCACACTTGATATAAAGGTGCAGTTATGTTATCTTTATAGATGCAAAGTCCATTTAGTTAATAGAGGTACATTGCAGAACATTTACAAGAATAGCTACGTAGCCCTCAAATCTTGTTTAAATGATGGAAATAAATGGATGTCATACAGAAAATTCCCTTGTGTGCAGGCCTGAATTGCAAGTGTACTTATCCACAAAGAGCAAGGTCAAGACCATATAATTAATAGAGGTGTCGACGTGGTATCTTTGTAGATGCCAAGCCCATATAGTTAATAGAGGTGCATTGCAGTAACATGAACAAGAATAGCCTTGTAGCCCTCAAAACTGATCTAGATGATGGATGTGAATACCCATCATGCTGAAAAGTCCTTTTTGTGCAGGCTTGAATTGCAAGTGTACCAATCCACAAAAGGAACTTGTCCAGAGAATGTGCAGCATAATCTCAACTTTCTTCAACAATCCATGAATATACCACAAGTTTCACACATTGATATGAAAGGATACCTCACAAAAGCATTCCAAAAGACATTTTACAATCTACAAAGATTAACCAGTCATATACAACATTCAAATCAGCAAATGTGATTAGGATATATTGCCAGTATACCAAAAAACTTAAAATGCATCCATGGAGAACACTTGAAACAAAGCCAGATCTGCACATTCAGTTTACTCTTTGAACACTACAATGCCCATTCATTGCCTTTGAAAGAGAATCCAACAAAATATTACTATACAAATGTTCTTATGATCCATAATTGGAGGAAACTCCAAGTTTCATACAATTTTATTTGTCTTTTTCAGCTCTGCTCTACAACCTGAATACGTTTTCCATCCCTTGAAATGAATGCCATAATGCATTATAAACTTGTTGATCTCTGTTGGCCACCTTGGAAGAGAAGAAATTGTGCCCAAAAAAGGACAAGGGCGACCTTACTGACATGCAGCATGCCCATGCAAGTCTGCACCTAAATCACATCCTTCTTGAGTGTGCGCCCTTACCTAAGTACAACAAATTAATCGTGGGATATCCTACAAGATGTTTGGGGTGCTGGGAGTTCATCTACCCGTTTGTACGTCATTCTCGTTTAATTCCATCTCTCCCCAACTTGCTTATGTTGGGCATTAATGGAGTCCTTTGGTAGGTAGGGATGCGTTTTTGCAGTCAACAGGCGGGAAAAAGTGTTTAAAAATCTTTTACAACACTAAAATTCTCAATTTTGTATTTTTGGCACTTAAAACACTGCCAGGAACTTTTTTGACAAGTTCCTCATCTTCTCGCCTCATTTCCTCTTTGTCAACGAGTTCCACATCACCTGGAACTGGCCGAAATCTATACTGTCTCCTTTTCTTCCCCTTCCCTATCACTACCTTGGTTACACTTTACTTTCCCTGCCTTAGTCATTTTTCTGCTTTTCCTTTCCTTAAGAGCCTCTTGTCGAAGTTCCAGAGGTGCCTGGGAACTTTGGAACTATGTCGGCAGTTTCCTTGGTTCTTGGAACCAAGCAAAACATTGACACCATTATCTTTCCTTCGGTTTGTTCACCTTGTCGGCGACTTCCACATCACTTGGAACTCGCCGAAGTTCATTCCATTCAACCTCGTTCTCTTTGCTGTGACTTAGAGATTTCCCCCCTTTGGTGATCAGGGGTTGAGCAGGAACCAGGAACACTTTGGGGGATTTCTAGTGTTCCTGGAACACCACGAAACACTGACAACTTTATCTTCATTCTTCACACTAAGTCCCTTGTCGGTGATCGAGGGTTCACTAGGAACTTGTTGGTCGGCGAGTTCCTAAGTTCCAGGAACTGCCCAAAACACTGATGGGCTTTTTATTTTCACTAGGAACTCGCCAAAATAGTTCCAAGAAGGCCCCAAAAGGCCGAAATCACCAAACTTCACCATTTTTTTTTTATCTTTTTCAAAATTTTCGAAGGGATTCAACAGGGTAAGGACACAGGGGCAGACTTAAAGGGCACGTTGATGGATTTTGGCAAAAATATTGCAGGTTCAAGTGCCATAAAAGCCGAGTGCCAACATATGCAATGACTCTGGTATCAGTAATGCCAAGGTTACACTCTAGAAAATGCATAAAATACCAGGAAAAGTGAAGCAAATGCTAGTAATCCAAGGGCATTTCTAAAAAAACAATAATATTTCAATATAATTACATTTCAGAAATGTGTAAATAGCATTTCATGCTCCACATTATGACTTCTAGCGTGTTGTTGTAGTAGATGCTGGTTCAGTACATTAGTGCCCGCAATCATGGATGAGAATGATAAAAAAAACATTATCATTCAATATATCTCTTCAGAAGGAAGTTTGTTATTTCCGATTGTTTTTATTTTTATTAGTCATTGCAATGTTATGAGAGTATGAATGTTATTTCTCTTTGGTACCCCTCTTCAATTGGGTAAAATACGGTATAAATCAGGTAGTGGTGTTCTTAGCTCTGACTGTTAGGGGTAATTAAGCCTATTATGCCAAAACTCTAAATTAATTACTGGTTTCTGTTGTATCATATGTTATGACATCTTCCTTCTGAAAAGTTACTTTATAAATGAAACAAGCAAGCTTTGCTCAATCTGCATATTTTATATTGACCAAGGAAATCTAGATTTAGTATTAACATTCAGAAAACTTTCAAAGGAGAATATGAATGAATTTTTGGTCTTTGACAACGGAAGACCCTTTAAGAAGAAACATTGGAGAAGAGTAAGTTGGTATTTGCTGCTATATGGGTAAGACTAAAGGATGCTACTTAATGTGGAAAATCTAATTCTCGAACCAATCAACTCCTAGAGTACTTGGCAAATTAAATATTTTCTTCCTAATAATGTAATTTTTAACCTTGTTTACAATGTATTTGCTATTATATTAAGTGTTTTTTTGACAATGTGGTTAAATGTTTAATGGACAGAGCCGATGGTTCTGAGGTAGTTGTGGACAACAAATTCTTGAGGTCCAATTATCCTTCATTGGTAAGTGACTTTGTATTGATACTTTTGTAGTTATTTTTTATTAGAAATTAACCTCTTATCTATTCCTTGCAATGGCTTGTGGAATGTTTCATTGTCATCTGCTTTTATTTAACAATTTGTCAATGAATCTGCTTCTGAACATGTAACTTCACTCGATTTGCATTGTTATAGTATCTAATTCATCTTAATACTATATGTGCAGTTGATAGATTTTTATGAGCAGCATCTTCGATACAACAACACTGTGTAGAGGTGTATCAATCCCATTTGCAGAGTGAAAAGACCACTAGTTTCACAATCAAGTACTATGATATAGATTTCTGTATACTGACCTTGTTAATTGCATTATTGGAAGTAAGGTTCTCAAATATTCAGAGATAATTCTTGCTGAAAAGAAGCGTTAAAGAAGTCAATCTTATGTGTAGTATTCTGGAAAAAATGGTGTTTAGATTTTAACCATAGGATGGCACTAAATTATTATTTTCAATTATCAGCGGGTTCATTCACCTCTCATGGCCAGAGGTATGTATGCATATGATGAACTTGCCATCAGTCAGGTTTTAAGGGATGCTTTAAAAGACATTTCATTTCACTGCAGTCTTACAAAATTTAAACTGTAACTAATGTGGATTTTCACTTTCGCATGTATGTGTTTTTTATGTCAACATATATTTTGTTGTAGTCAAGACCATGACTATAAACATTTGTGCTCGTTGTGAGAATGGGATGAAACTTCTATAAAACAAAATAGTTGTGTGCATGAATGCTTTAATTTTTGGGAAGGTTTAACATGTGTGACTAAGATGAGTTAAACACATTTAGAAGGCAGAGTATCATCAACTTCTTGTTTAATGTTGATGCCAGATTCTAGGGGTGTCTCACTTTTAGGCATTGAAAGTCGAAATGGCTGTTGATTTTCCCCACTACATGGTGAAATTGTAATCCATAGACAAATATATTAATGTTTTTAAAAGTTTGAAGCATTATTTTCAGTTCTAAATGATTTATCCATTAAACTGTGTAGTTTACCTTGATTCTAGTAGCCCTGGCTGCAACCGTTGACCTGTTGGCTGGATGAATTCTTACCAACCATTTGTCCTAAAGGTGGCTGTTGAGAAAATTTTATTTAACAATTTATCAATGAGTTTGTTTCTGAACAGGAAACTTCACTAGATTTGCATTTTTAAAGCATTTAATTTATCTTAGTACTATATGTACAGTTGATTGATTTTTATAAGCAGCATCTTCGATACAACACTTTGTAGAGGTGTATCATGCTCATTTGCAGAGTGAAAATACCACTAGTTTCATAAGGCTAGTAGTATGAGATATAGATTTCGGTATACTGATCTTGTTAATTGCATTATTGGAAGTAAGGTTCTCAGATGTTCAGGGATAATTCTTGCTGAAGAGAAGCTTTAAAGAAGTCAATCTTATGTTTAGTATTCTGGGAATATGGTGTTCACATTTAACCATAGTATGGCACCATATTATTATTTTCAATGATAAGTGGGTTTATTATGCACATAATGAATTGGCCATCAGTCAGGTTTTAAGGGATGGTTTAAAAGACATTTTATTTCACATAGCCTTACAAATATTAAACTGTAACTAATGTGAATTTTTACTTTTGCATGGATGTCTTTTTGCCGTGTTGTAGTCAAGATCATGGCTATAAACATTTGTGCTCAGGTGAGAATGGTACTAGACTTCCCTACAAAACAAAATAGTGGTGGTCACGGAGACTTCAATTTTTGGGAAGGTTGAACTTGTGTGATCAAGACCAGTCAAAACAGTTTTAACGTGCAGAGTAGTATCAACTTATTTAATGTTGTGCCAGATTCCAGGTATGTCTCTTTTGAGGCATTGAAAACCAAAATGGCTGTTACTTTTTCCCAGTACGTGGTGAAAATTGTCACCCATAGGCATATTTATTATATGTTTTTAAAAGTTTGAAGCATTGCTTTAAGTTCTACATTGTTTATCCATTAAATTGTGTAGTTCTCCTTGATTCTTGTAGCCATATTGCTATCGTCGACCTGTTGTTGGGACAAATTCTTACCATCTGTCCTGCAGGTGGTGGTTGAGAAAATCTTATTTCCTTGTTATCCATTTCTTTGTTTGCGATTGGCACTCTATAAATGTTAAGATACATTGTTGACATGTTTCCTTAAGTACAGATGTGCCTTTTGGAGACTTGTTTATTTCTTAATGTGTCGTGGATTGCTCTAATCATCGGTTTTGATCTAATAATAGTCAACATTAATGAGGTAGAAATATGTGTGTGTTCCCTCTTAAAGGCATTTTTCAACAACGTTGTTAGGTTTTAAAAAACCCTTCATGGAGGGGGGATGAAATGGTTAGTTTCACTTTATTCTCGAAACCCCAACCTCTTCATTCAATAGATTTTGCGTCAAACACTTAATGCTAGCAGGTACGTTTTTTCTCCTTCCCTCAAGAAATTATAATTTAAATTTAAAATCCAAAGAAATGACAAGATAGCCTCATGTGATGAAACATAACTTCAACATCATAATGTAGCAATCAAAAGAAATTACGAGCATTGCATAATATAATATAAGAAATACAAAATTTCTATTTGAAAGACTAGTAGTAACATTAATGTACATAATCTTAGGAGTAGTAGGATAATGTTTTATATTTTGTATTTTTTAGTTGTACTCAAAGCTGAACAGTCATCCAGAAGATGAATTGAAGAGTCAATTTCATATTGTTAAATGTACGTAGTATCACATTTTTTTTATCAATGAGTGCAATGAATGCATTAATGGATGAAAGCTATGAACTTCACTAAATATTTGTCCCATCTATTATATTTGTAGATCTTTTTTGCATTTCATTTTTTGGCCTAACATTGGTATTAGAGCATGATGAAGAGCTTTGGCTGAAAAAGAAGGATGAAGAAGTGCAAGTTTATTTTATGAAAATGTTTAGCGCATTCATTTTTATTGTGAATGTTCATTTTGTAAAGATTTCAATGTGCAATTTCTAATTTTATTGTAGAGGAAAACATATTGTTAGTCAGATAAGTAAGTTGTAGATCCATTCAAAAGATATTGGAGTTCTTTTAATCATCTCTTGCAACAGTTTTTTTCTTTTTCTTTTTTAATTTCCGTCACCCTGGACATTGATGTAGCACTCTTTATCTTTCACTAATTCTCTCAAAACACTTTTTGTAAAATACTTCTTACTGTTTATCTCTTACATGCTTGTGTGCAATACTTGCATGCTATTTTGCAATACTCGCGTGTCATTTTGTGTAATACTTCATGTGCCCTAGCCACATCTACCATTTCCCTACAACATCCATTATTTCAAATCCCTTTTTCTCAAAAGCATTGAAATGCCCATTGAGATTTCTAGTCATGTGTTGCCCCACTTTTAGTCCTCCCTTTGATAAGTCTTGTTTCAATTTTCGGTTCTTTTCCTCCCTTTGTTTCCTAGTTGGTCCACCATCTTCTTTAGCCTTTGATCAGTGGTTTTACATTTTCCCGAACTTGGTCGGTGAGTCCTTTTTTGAACCTACTGATTTGAAAGTAAGCACTCGAAAACTTTCCCTTAAGTTTCATTGTCGGCCATTTTTGTACTCCGAACCAAACCTTTCACTTTTGTCGGCCAGTTTGATGTTTTGCTAACTTCACCTTTTGCCGATGGCCTTGTTGTATAAGTTTGTCAGTTAATATTTTCACCGATGAAGAACAAAGGCTGAAATTGTGTAAGTTTAAAAGTTTAATTAGTTCGCCGATGACCAATATCGTCGATAACGAAAGATTGTCAGCCAAACTTGAAATCAATGAGACTTAGAATCGGCAAAACTTTTAGTTCGCGAACTGGTTAGTTCGTCGATGAAGAATTTCATCGATGAGATACATGAGTTTCTAAATTGTGCAACTTTCAAGGAAGATCGCCTAAGGTCATGGTTTAGGAATTGATTGGTTCGCCGATACGTTCTACCACCGATGAAGAAAGTCTTTCACGAAGAAGTTAAGAGATCTTCCCTTCGCCAGTTCACAAAATGACAATTTCACCAATCAAGGAAAATCGTCACTGGGCTTTATTGCAAAGGTTCATTCACATGTTTTAGCAATAGCTTGACAAGGAGTATTTATTTAAGGATGGTTCATTAATTACATCTTACCCTAATTCCACCATATAAATTGGGTAAGGTGTTGTCGCTCAAACATAATGTTACAAATCCAGAAATTGCGGCGGCGGCATTGGGAGACTTCATAACTTGGTCCCACTTCGCGGACATCTCGGCGTACTCAAGTCAGTTTTCCGCCTTTATAATATTGTGTACTTTGCAACCTCATTTGGGAAGAGCAACATTGCTGTCAGAAGTTTTCATGACCAGCGTACAATATACTATCCATAACATTTTGATACGTCTCCTCTTGAATTCTTATCATCCCCTTCTGGAAGTATTCGACTTTTCAGTGTGGTGGATAGTAAAATTTGCCAAAATGAAGTATAAGTATCAAGGATACGATGTGTCTTCCATAATTGAAAACGACTTAGTAGGGGTTAGAGATACAGAGCTAGGGCACATTGACTTAGTTGATTTCTGGACAAGGATGAATGCAGAACCCCAGACAAAACTAGCTGAACAAACTTTTTTGAGTGGTCTCGCCCATGCAGTTGGGTTTCCCCCTTCAGTCCAGTGCCCGACCTAGTTCTTGCCTGTGTAGAGAAGTATCATACTTAATCCCATTAGATAATTGGGGCAGATGGTGAGGTGATAGTGAAACTTGACGTTGAAACTATTAATGGTGTTGTCATGTCCCTATACTAATGATTTATAATTGAATCGATTATGTATTATTCATTCAAATTCGAGATATGAATGACATTAAAATATTGCAAATCGATTAGATAATATAGATTAAATATATTTGAATAATAAATTAAGTATTATATAATCCTTAAAATAATATTATAAATATAATATATTTATTGAAAATATATTATTAACATAAATAACAAATATGTTAATAATATATTTATAACAACAAATATATGTTAACATAAATAACAAATATAATATATAACAACAAACAACTAGCATGAGTGGGAGCGGGCGTGGATGAGGATGGAGTAGGCAATCCCAGAGTTTTTTGCAGGGTGGTAGAAGATCACCCTCGTAGGGAGAGGATGAACATGGAGAGGATGAAGATGGAGAGGATAACGATGGAGAAGAGGATGACGATGGAGGATCTGATGAATGGCATCTCTCTGAGGAAGAAGAAGAGGAGGAATCTTTCTTGGATATCTGGTTGGAGGTGCAACGGTCTGTGGTGTGGAAGGGGCCTTCTGTGGCTCCTTCAAATTCTGATTTTTCTAGACTTTGTGGGGTGCTAAAGCAGGGTTTCCTTTCTCCTCCAACGACCTGTGCAAAGGATGCTAGGGTTTATGCTAAGGGAAATGTGTTTGGAGCGTTGGAGCCCTCTCATTCCCTTGCGGTGGCCTCTTGTCGTGTTGATATTGGGTTGGGGTTTGACCATTTGAATGTCACCCCTGTTTTGCCTGTTTCCAGTCAGGTAAATTTGAATGTCTGTGTTTTGCCTTTGGATGTGGTGAACCCTACTAGGGTGTTGCCACCTTGCATGTTGCACGGTTGTCCTGGAGAGGGTACTCCTACTTTGGGTCCCCTTTTGAAGCAGGTTTTGTAGGATTCCAATCTGAACTTGCAAATCAACTCGTCAGCTAATGCAGATCAGTCTGGAGATCCCGTGGCTCAATCGTTGGTGGGGGATTCCTCTTCTTCTTTGCATGCTTTTGACATCTGTTTCAGTGTTTCTCCAAATGCTTTAGATGGTTCTTGCATCTTTCTGCAGGTCCCTGATGATGATGTTGACAACGCTATTGCCTGCATGGAGAATGCCCTTATTGGGAGATTCTCAGGGTTTCGCCCAAATATTGATGTGGTTAGAAAATGGGCTAAAAAAAGATGGGGCCAGTCTGATCAAATCAATATGGCTGCCATGTCTAATGGATTTTTCCTTTTCTCTTTCCGATCTCTTGAGGCAAACAAGACTGTCCTGCAGGGAGGTCCTTGGTTCCTTGGTAAGTCAAATCTGCGGTTGAAAAGATGGTCTCCTGGTTTTGATGCAGCCAAGGAAAATTTCAATAGGGTTTCTATTTGGGTTAGGCTCCCAAGACTTCCTTTAGAGTACTGGATTGAAGCCATAATCCGGGGTATAGCAAATGCTCTAGGTCAGTTTTTATCTATTGACCATGTTACTAAATCTATGAAGTGTCTTGGCTTTGCTAGATTTTGTGTGAGTGTTGATATTGATAAGGTACCGCCTGAAGTCATTAAACTGTGCTCCAAATTTGGTATTTGGGAGCAGAAAATTATTTACGAGTCATCTTCGTAGGTTTCTCTACTTTGTCATAAAGCTGGGAACCTCTTCAATTCCTGTAATAAAACTCATGAGCATGGGAAAGAGTGAGAATAATGATAATAAATGTTATGCTACAAGTAATGAAAGAAAAGATAAGGATATTGTTATGGTTGGTCCTGGTGGAAACGAGCAGGTGACTCCTTTGAAGGATAAGAATAGGCATCCTTTCGATGAGCTTGGTTTAGCTTCTAAAAAAGGCAAGACAACTCAATTTCCTCATCAGAGTTCTTTGGTGAGGTTTGGTTTTAAACCACCATGATATTGATTAGGGCTGCCCCTTTGCTACGACCTTGCTGTGTTTAAGGCTTGCTTCTTTGCTGTTTCTTGTCTCTTGTTGTAGTTGGTTTTTTTTTGATTCATGAGGTTGTACAAGGTTTAGGGGCCCTTTCAAAACCCTTTCCGGTTCATAGCTCTAGTTAAAAGCACTTATAATAATAAAAAACAAATATAATATATAATATATAAATATAAATAATTATAATATAATAATATAATATTATTATAGTTAAATATAATTAAATAAATATAATTACAATGACAAAATGCTCATATAAGACATTTTGTCTTATTTAAATATACTTACAAACCAACCATAATATGCAACAAATATAATACATGCTGATCGTGACTATGATAATGTAGAAGAGCCCCGATTTATTGATGAAGGGGTGCGATTTATATTTACTAAAGATGCTATTCATATATAGAGGCAGGGATTTAATATATAATGGAAAGGAGTTGGAGGTTTAAGTGACGGATCATAGAAGGATGTGATTTGAAGTTTATAATATGATTTAGTTTTAATAAGAAGGTGGCCGTGATTAATATTGAAGAGGCTACAATTAACAAAGGTTGCATCTTTTATGTGAAAAGACATCTTTCTTGAGGAAAAAGAAATAGAAAGATATTTAAAAGGAGAGTAGATGAGGTTTAGGGGAAGCATAGATCAATAGAAAGGAATATCTGATTGGGACAACAATGAAATAATAACTCTGAGTTGGAATGAGTAACAACATATAGATATACTCTGAGTTTTAAATATACATTTTCTGAATATAAGAGGAGAAATATATTTCTGATTATAGGCAGAAATAAGGAAGGACATCTGAATTTAAAGAGGAAGAGAATAAGAATAAAAAGAAGAATATATATGTCTATAGATATATCCAGATTTGCATAAATAAGGGAAATATATAGATATAAGTATAAATCAGTCATCCTCGTACATAGCAGCAGATTGGAATCATCAATCAATCAAATCATATAAATAGTTGTGCCACAACAAGAGGATACATTGCCATCCCTGAACTAAACTATATATATTGATGAAGAGATGATAGGTAGGAAGAATGCCCTCCATCATGCTCTCATCAAGTTATGTTAAAGGGATGATAGGTAGGAAGCATGCTCTCCATCATACCCTCATCAAGAGATGATAGGTGGGAAGAATGTCCTCCATCATGCTCTTGTCAAGATGTGATAGGTAAGAAGTGTGCCCTCCATCACACTCTTGAACCTTGAAGGTGGACATAAGAGGTGATAGATAGGAAGTGTGCCCTCAATCACGCTCTAACTTGTGAATATTCCTATGGGATCCATCATAGGATCGGCTTGAGGATTGGGTAACTATATGTTGAACTAAATTTTATTTATGCTATATCATTAATTATGTTATGATGTATTGATTTCATTACTATATTCTAATTTATTGAACTTTAATATTGCTAATGTTCCTTTCTAGTAGTTATTCTTGTGTGTAGGTTAAGAAATCAAGAATATCCAAAAAAGAGGACATTACAAGTGGTATCAGAGCAGTCATTCTGCCATCCTGTGAATTGTAGTTGTTACATAATCTTATGCTAAGTTATATTGTGGGCCCATAACCCACAAATCCCAGGATCATTATCCACGTTATCTTATCATCGTTCATTGATTATTCTACAACTTGCCCAACAATCAAAGTCTTGAATTTATCTTCTCTACATCATTAGCTTCATCTTTCAGATTTTTCATCAATCTCCAATCTTTGATTCTCAATGCTCCCAAATTTCTTCTTTAACATTGAAAAGATTTTTCTTCCTGCATTCACTTGATTAACTACATATTCATCTATAACACTTGTATTCCCTCAATCATATTGCTATTCAAAATCAAGTAAAAGCTTACCAAATCTTCTTTGATCATAAATTTTCTCTCCATGACATCATATAATCAATTACTCCTCAAGAACATGACTCTTCTCAATTTTGAGGTCAATAAAATATCAAAAGGTAAAACTACAAGATGACAAGTACAAGACTGAATCTCACAATTAAAAATTAAAATGTCTTTATCATCCATTGGAATATGGGAAACTCAATACTCTCAAAATCTTCTTTAGCATTGAATCTATGATACTTGCATCACATCGTTGTTATTCAAACATCGAACAAATGCTTACCTATACATTTGTCTTTAATTAAATCTTTCAAATATTCTTGGTCACAAATTCTCTTTCATAGAATCACAATCATTTTCTCTTCACTAAAGCATGTTCATTCTGAATCAAACCATGACTTCGTCTCAACACATCGAAAGGTAGACGTTAAAAAGTGCAAGGTAATGAAAGAACTCGTTGTGATTGCTTGAGAACAAGCAATCTTGAGTGGGGAGGGCAGTCATGTCCCTATACTAATTATTTATAATTGAATCGATTATGCATTATTCATTCAAATTGGAGATATGAATGACATTAAAATATTGCAAATCGATTAAATATATTTGAATAATAAATTAAGTATTATATAATCCTTAAAGAAATATTATAAATATAATATATTTATTTAAAATATATTATTAATATAAATAAAAAATATAATATATAATATATAAATATAAATAATTATAATATAATAATAATATTATTATAGTTAAATATAATTAAATAAATAAAATTATAATGACAAATGCTCATATAAGACTTTTTGTCTTATTTAAATATACTTACAAACTAGCCATAATATGCATCAAATATAATACATGCTGATCGTGACTATGATAAAGTAGAAGAGCCCCAATTTATTGATGAAGGGGTGCGATTTATATTTACTAAAGATGCTATTCATATATAGAGGCAACAATTTAATATATAATGAAAAGGAGCTGGAGGTTCAAGTGACAGATCATAGAAGGATGCGATTTGAAGTTTATAATATGATTTAGTTTTAATAAGAAGGTGGCAAAGATTAATATTGAAGAGGCTGCAATTAACAAAGGTTGCATCTTTTATGAAAAGACATTTTTCTTGACAAAAAAAGAAATAGAAAGATATTTAAAAGGAGAGTAGACGAGGTTTAGGGGAAGCATGGATCAAGAGAAAAGGGATATTTGATTGGGACATCAATGTAATAATAATTCTGAGTTGGAATGAGTAACAACATATAGATTTATTTTGAGTTTTAAATATACATTTTCTGAATATAAGAGGAGACATATATTTCTGATTACAAGTAGAAATAAGGAAGGACATCTGAATTTAAAGAGGAAGAAAATAAGAATAAAAAGAAGAATATATATATATCTATAGATATATCCAGATCTACATAGATAAGGGAAAGATATAGACATAAGTATAAATTAGTCATCCTTGTACATAGCAGCAGATTGGAATCATCAATCAAGCAAGTCATATAAACAATTGTGCCACAACAAGAGGATACATTGCCATCCCTAAACTAAACTATATATATTGATGAAGAGATGATAGGGTGGGAAGAATGCCCTCCATCATGCTCTCATCAAATTATATTAAAGAGGTGATAGGTAGGAAGAATGCCCTCCATCATGCTCTCATCAAGTTATCTTAAAGAGATGATAGGTAGGAGGAATGCCCTCCATCATGCTCTCATCAAGTTATGTTAAAGGGATGATAGGTAGGAAGCATGCCCTCCATCATGCTCTCATCAAGTTATGTTAAAGGGATGATAGGTAGGAAGCATGCCCTCCATCATACCCTTATCAAGAGATGATAGGTAGGAAGAATGCCCTCCATCATGCTCTTGTTAAGATGTGATAGGTAGGAAGTGTGCCCT
Source organism: Cunninghamia lanceolata (assembly GCA_027924645.1). Taxonomy (NCBI): domain Eukaryota; kingdom Viridiplantae; phylum Streptophyta; class Pinopsida; order Cupressales; family Cupressaceae; genus Cunninghamia; species Cunninghamia lanceolata. The sequence continues at coordinate 15,911,783 of BSBN01001101.1, forward strand.
CCATCACGCTCTAACTTGCAAATATTCATATGGGATCCATCATAGGATTGACTTGAGGATTGGGTAACTATATGTTGAACTAAATTTTATTTATGCTATATCATTAATTATGTTATGATGTATTGATTTCATTACTATATTCTAATTTATTGATCTTTAATATTGCTAATGTTCCTTTCTGGTAGTTATTCTTGTGTGCACATTAAGAAATCAAGAATATCCAAAAAAAGGGACATTACAGGTGTGTTTAGACTACTAGTACATGAAGAATTTGCTGATATGTCCAGATAAACCAGCTGGGATTACTATGTAGGTGGAAAGAATTGGTGCCAAACATGCATTGCAAAGTCTTGGCTAGTTAAGGATAAGAAAGGCAAATCCCAAATTCCTAAAAATTTGGTGGGAGCCCATTTCAAACAAGACATCTCTGACATGATCACCTTGCTACACAAAATTGTGGGCGATAAGGATGCTAATGAATTTGTAGAATGGATGTGCTAGTTCATCCTAGTTATTTGCACTGATTTACAACATATTGATTGGGCGAGGATGATCAATTATCATTTAGATGACCAATTGAAGAATTTTCACAAAAACAAACGGTTCCACATGTGTTCATATATCTTTTATCTTATAGAAAGCACTTAGAAAGTGTGGCCTGGTTTGAAAACATATGGTGTATACAGTGATAAAACCCAAATATATGATTATTACCTTCAATTGCGAGAAGAACTTGGGAATAAAGATTATAGGTGGTTGAGTGATGCCTTCTTGATGTTCAATGTGATGAGAATCATTGGCAAACCTGAGGCTGCCAATTTGGTGATGCAGTTTGGGAGTTTCTATATTCAGTTCAATAGATTCTGTTACATTAGAATTGGAGGATTTGATCAAGCCCCTTATAAGCTTCCTAGATATGTTTCAGACTATTTTGTGCTTTTGGAAGTGTGCACACAAATGGTAATAGCTGGCAAGAAATATCATGATTACAAGAAGAAGGGATACCCCTTCCCTATCAAGCTAACTCATTTTACTTGCAAGACTCATGAAGATGCAAGAAATGTTGATAGAATCTCTCAAAGTTTCATTTTCATTTATTTGTACCAAGATCGTATTTTGATAGTATAAGTTATGTAAAGAACAATTTGTATGCTCCTCTCTCTTGTACACAAACCTCATTTGAAGGATTATTGGGAGGATTATGTTCATGAATATGAGGTTATAAGGCGAGATTGGATGAGACTTACAACCGATCAAATTAAAGCATTTAATTTGGGTTGGAACCTCCTTGGTATTGTTGATGATTTTTCAGACATGATAGATGAAGGCTACCATGTGAAATCAAAGCCTATACCTAAACTAATATGGTTTGAGAAGGAAAACATTGATCTTTTCACTAGATATTCCTTTTTATTGGAAAAGACCCAAAGGTGGTTAGATTCTAAAGTGACTAAGCACACATCAGCTGTATCCTCTCGGAAGGAACATACTACAAATGAACAAGATGCAACTAAAGAACATAACTCTTTGGAACCATCCACAAGTATACCTACCACTAGAGTTGGGGAAATCTCACAGGAAGGAGATGGCGGTGATGATAATGACCCAGAGAAAAGAGAAAAATTGAAGACACAGTGTGAGCAAGATGTTGAGGAACCAAGGAAGAAACTAGAAGTGAAAAGGGCATCTAAGAAAACTAATGAGGATGTATCACAAGTAGATCAACAAGTAGGGCAAAAGACTCCCTCTGGCTATGTTCCAAAAGGGAAGACCCCTGTGTCTTAAAGTACCTCACCTTCTCAGCAACAAGATACAAAAGATGATACCTCAGATGATGTGCTTAACACTTGTTGGTTTACAGATTTGCCATTTAACTCTATATTCTCTCACCCAGACAAATGACAAATGTAACCATAGTTGAGTCAGTAATAATAATATTTTATCACCAACTCTTTGCTTATTTTACAAGGTGGTGCCTACCTTCTATTGATATTCAACAAATAAACAATCTATGATGCTTTTAACCTGAAAGCAAAAAAAGGAAATGCTTTTAACCAGAAAGCTTTGAAAGGAGATTTTCATACAAATAAACTAACCAGTACTCTCAGAAGCTCAAAGACTTCGAACAATAATAATAAAAAAAGAGAAGATTATGAATTATAATCACCACAACATATCCATTCAAAGATAGATATCCACATCAATGAAATCACGAACTGAATTCTTCAACATAAGGAAGATAACCACAAATATAGCATTCAACATAAGCAGAATGATAGTCCAAACATTATAACACAAAGATCATATATGCCTAAACAATTCCAACTGTGTATCTTTTCTATATATTGAATTAGGTTGAAATCAAAACAAACATACGAGATATCTAACTAAATTGAGAAACAACAAAGTTTGCCTAACCAGAAAGATCGTTCCATTGTTCCCCTATTACATATTTATAAGCATAAAATAATAACTATCTTTGAAAGAGGAACGATTTCTTAAGGACAACCGTTTCTTTTTCTTAAAATAAAGTCCTAAAAGTTTTGAGCCAAATAACTTGAAAAGCATAAAATAAATAAACTTAATCCGCCACCCCTTCATTTTCTTTAGGATCTTCAACGTTCTTCACCACTTGATCTTCTGCCATCTTCTCTCGCACCTTCACCCTGAGCTTGTACTCCCAATACTTTGTGATGATAGCAGTAATACTTTTGCTTCTTGGAACAATAGTGTTCTACAATCTAGTTTTGAATTTGGCCAAGTTCTTAGCTACTCCTGCCATGGTCTCCTGGATTATCTCATCCCTATTTTTGTAACCATTAAGATAGACTTGCTTATAGCCCAATTTGCTCAGCGATTCTCTAGAAACAATCTCAGGATCAACAAGTTCACTACAAAGCATGTCTTTGACTTCTTGGTTGATATTGTTGGGATCATGTAGGTTTTCTCCGAAGTCATCCAAAATATTTATTTCAAGAGCATTACAATCCCTTTGAATACCAACCATTAGATCCAGGTATTCTTACAGAGCCTTGTTGATATGATCAATGAGATTGTCATACATATTGAGCTTCTAGTCCAATGAGTCAACCCAAGACAAATCAATTTCACGGGGGTCGCTAGCCAGATTTGCCTTTGTGAGTGTTATGGAGTCCAAGGCTGCTAACTCAACAACTTCCCTCGAAAGCACATAAGTACTTCCTTGTTCCTTTCTTATTTGCTGGAGCTCATTGACCAATTCTTTTCTTTTATTATGTATAAGAGAATAGCTTTGTATCATCTTAGTCAAGAAAAATAAAATATCACAAGACAAATTTTCAACCCACTCATTGATAGCCTTGGCAAAATTTTGACTCGTTTTAATCTACTTGACAGTATTTGCATCAATCCCAATGACCTCTGAATTAGGAGTTTCCTGAGAAGAAGGTGCCACAATTGACTGGATGAATTGGCTCAAAGACAAGATTTGAGATTGGAGTTTTATATTTTCTTTCCTTTCTTCCTTAGCCCTTTCAATCAAAACATTGACAAAATAATTTGCATGGTATGACTCCCCCTCAAGATTAGAAGGGCCCAAGTCAATATGACTTATTTTATAATTTGCCTCGGTTATATCATTTTCATCCAAATCTTTTATGGGATCAACAATTTCCAACACCTGGTCACCAGAAGTAGCATCATTTATCATTCTGGACATTCTCCTAGCCTTCTTAGGCTTTGAAGTCCCTTGCAGAAGCATAGTGATAGTATCAATTTCTTTGGTTGCGGTGGGAACAATTTTTCTCTTTTTCTCTACCACCTTTTTCAGCCAGCTAGGAGAGGAAGTCACCATAGTAGTATTTATATTGTTAGACACAAATTTATTTCTATCTTCTAGTGGGGAAGCAACAAGAATTTATTCATTATCAGGAGAAGAGGATGCATCAAGAAAACTGGGAAAAGAGCTATCATTAACAATTGAATAAAAAATGGAGTCGGGGTTCACTACCACTTTATGAACATTTCTTTTTCTCACAAGGGGACTATCTGATTCACACCCCGATTTCAACTTGAGAGCATCATTAGGCCTCTCACCATCACTTCCTGACTGTGAATTAGAAATAGATTGTGGCATGTCATATGACCGTGTGGAACTCTGAGCAACAGAATTCTGCACTGTTTTATGCCCAGTAGCCCTTGAACTACCTGATTCATGAGGTGAACCTGCATGTCCACGCCACTTACCAACCAGCCAATCCTTGGTTCTCTTAATCACTGGTGCAGAGCGAACATTTATATCCACAACCTCCTTCTCAGACCAATTTATAAGGGGAAGAGGTTTTGACAGCAAATTCTGGTATTCCACATCAATTACTTCAGAGTCCTCCTCAGCTTTTTCTGGAATATGAATGGGTAAACCAAAAGCCCAAATTTGACTTATGGTAAGTCTTATGTAGCTTCTTCTTAGAACTTCACGGTCATCCACACAATCCTCCCATAAGTCCTCTATGCTCGAACGATGCTCATAAGAGCTAGAGCCATAGAAGTTATGCTTAACATAGTTCTTGCTATCAAAATGTTGCCTCAAAGATAGAGTTAAGATTAAATTCTGCTAATGCATGCTCGGCTCCTTTAGCGACATCTTTATTTTTACAAGAATAAACTGATAAAGATAGTGGAAATGTGTAGGCCTTCTTTCTCATCCTCTGGTATTTAACATTTACAATAGTCATTTGTCTACAAACTTCTAAAAAGACAATGCAGTCACTAGGGTATTGGGGCAACTTGGTCATGGCTGACTCATAACCCCCTAATCTCAGGTAGGTGAATCTATCAAATTAGATATAAAAACTCCCAAATTGCATGACTAGAGATGTAGCCTCAGGAGAAATCCTCATTTCAGAATCACAGTTCAACTTTCTCACCAAAAACATTAAAAAGGCATCATTAACCTGACAAAAATCTTTCATCCCAACATCTTTTGTAAACTAAGGAAAATAAGCATACACAGGTGTATCTAGGGTTAAAGACCCACGAGGCCTCAACCCAGCCCAGACAACCTCTCGACTAGCTAGAACATATACCAAATAGGAGCACATGTGAAATACAGAGGTCTCTTGAAACTTCAACAATTGCTCATTCAAGTGATAGCTTATTATTTCAGCCCAGTCAATAAACTGATTCTTACTACATATCATTAATATAAAGCGGCACATCCAGAATTCAAAAGAGCTAGCATTTTCACTACCCACCACCCGGTGCAACAGAGTGGTAATATCTAAAATTTCATCTTTATAATGTGCTCTTTTAAGTGTAGGGGGTAGCTGAGACTTACCTCTTTTCTTTGATTTTAGCTAGTTACGTGCAATATAATTTCTGCACCAGTCTTCATTCTCCTTGAAAAATTCTGCACTTAGGGATACAAACATGACTTCGTATTTCTCTTTCCTTGGAATTTTCAATGCATGAGAGATAGACTCAGAATCAATCCTTGCGACCACCACACCTTCCTTAGTCTTGATCTCCAAAGTCTCGGGGTTGTATCTCTCCACACATGCAACAATTAAATCCTCACAACACATTGAAACAGGGAAACTTGCTGCATGAGCCAAACCGCTCTATACAATTTTCTTTGCGAATGATGACCTATCTTCCTACTGCAGACGAGACTAGAATTCTGCCAAGTCTATGTGTCCAAGTTCAATGTCTCTTACTTTAGACCAATTTCTCTCAATTCCAGAGTGGGAGGAGACACCCTGAAATTTGAATTTCATTATAGTGACCAAGCACCAAGGACTATGACAGAGTATTGTGGAAGTAACAATTCATAATAGAAAGAAAGCAGCAGAACATTTAGATAATTTTGCCACAAGAAATGAAATGATGTGAAGTTATAGCGCTCTGTCATGCTTTTAAATGTTGGGCCGTCATGGTACCATTTCTGTGCCTTGAGAAATTAACTCAAAGATTTGCTCATTTTCTAAAAAAATGCTGAAGGATATCTCACACCAGCGGTGTAAGTCCACCACTTAATCGTCACTGAATCGTGAGAAATGAGAATTTCAGAACCTTAAGTCGCGGGTTATAAAGTTTGGAAAACCTGCGACACAACGATAACAAGAGGGAACCAAGTGGGCAACAAAACATAACACAAAGAACATGAAGTCATGGGATCATGAGGTTTCAGAACTTCAGAACCTAGCGATAAGGTTAGAAAACTTAGGGAAGTAGTGACTAGGTTAGGAAACTTGTAGTATCCATGACTTCAAAGATATTTCTAAGGCAGAATAGTAGAGAGTCATAACCTTTGGGACTTAGAAACCTAGAGTACCACGAGAATGAAAAATAGAGATGAATGAGACTTAGAAATAAAAAGAAGGGGTAACAACTGGCTCTGAATGGGGACAAGGACCAATGGGATGCAGAGGATCCGGAACAATGTGGCACAAAGCCTTATTCATTGGACAACAGGGGAAAAAACAATAAAAACAAAGAAAACAGAAAGAAACTATGTACAAGAAGAAGACTCAAGAATGCTACCAGTTAAACAATTTCAAATCTTGCCCATTATAGGCAAGAGACAGAGTTGTAACATCTGGATATTTCAATAGGAAAGAATTATCACCAACAACCTGCCTGATCAGAAAGGGACCTTTCCATAATGAATCAAACTTTTTATGTGCACCCTTTGGTTCTTTCCTTCTATCCAAGAGAAGCACGAAATCTCCAACCACAAATTTTCTTTGCCTGGCTCTTTTATCAAAGATTTTCTTGACCATCTGTTGGTGTCTGGTAATTCTATCCACAACTATTCCTCTTTCTTCTTCCAACTTATTCAGATACATGATTCTTTTCTCTAGTGCCAACTGAAACTCCTCATTTTCTATGGCCTTTTGTAAATTTAATGCTGACAGCTCCAAAGAGATAGGAATAGTACTATCAATGCCATAAACAAGCTGGAAAGGAGACATGCCTATAACTCTTTTATATGTGATCTCGTCTGCCCAAAGAGCATCGTATAGCTTCCTATGCCATCGTATTTGTCCTCCATCTATCAGTTTCTTGATGATGGAGATTAAATTTTTATTGTTGGTCTCGGCTTGCCCATTGCCTTGAGGATAATAATCAGATGAATGTCCCAAACTGATACCATGTTCATAACAGAAAAGAGCAATCTCAGAGGATGAAAAAGAGCTAGCATTGTCTGTGATTATCTTTTTTTGAATACCAAATCTTACTATAATATTCTCTTTCAAGAAATTGCACACCACTTCTGAAGTAGTTTGTCTCACTGGAATGGCTTCTACCCATTTGGTAAAATAATTTGTGGTAGTAAGGATGTGTGTATGTGTGTTCAACACTTGAGTTAGGATTGACAGGAGCAATAAAATCTAGGCCCCATTGTTGTAACGACTCATCAATCACCACAGGTTTCAAAGGTAGTGCTGCTAGATGAGGACAACCAGTGAACTTTAAACACTTTTCACATTTAGATGCCCATTCCTGAGCATCCCTAAACATACCTAGCCAATAGAAACACTGTCTTAGGATCTTAAAAGCTGTCACAGAGGCAAAAAATGTCCACCACAAGCTTCATCATGGAAGGCTTTCAGAAGTCTCCTTTGTTGTTCCTTGTCAACACACCTAAGAAATGTTCCATCTATCCCTTTCTTATATAAATTTCCTTCCCAAAGAACATACTTAGTGGACTTTAGTTTTAGGTTCCTTTTCTCTTTGGCTAATAAATGAGCAGGACAATCACCATAAGTTAAAAAGTATGAGACATCTGAAAACCATTCATCAATCGTGCTAGTAAAAAGGACCAGAGGTAATTGTTCTTCATCAATGATTTTATTTTTTGTAATCAATTTACATAGACGCTTACCCCTTACTAGATTAGTAGGTTTGATGTCTACATCATATTCCTTAACCTTTGCTATCCAAGCCCCCCGTTTGTTACATCCAATTTCTTGCTGTGTAAGGATACTTTTAACATCAGTTTCAAGAACAAAAACCATGGTATGTGAATGTAGAATATAGAACCTAAAACTTTTCAAAGCTCTGACAACAACATAAGCATATTTTTCAAGTGGTGTGTACTTAAGCTCATAGCTTTTGAGAGGGGTACTCATAAATGAAACAGGGGCTTCAATGCCTTGATCATTTTTCTGCATTAAAATGGCTGATAAAGTATGTTTTGATGCATAGTAGTATACAATAAAATCTCTATTGAAATCGGGATGTACCAGTGTAGGTGAATTTTCTATGGCAATGTTTATATCTTCAAATGCCTTCTTTCCTTCATTGCTCCATTTGAAAGCTGGATGGTTTTTCATCATTTCGGCTATGGGCCTTGTCAACTCAGTAAACTCAGGTACAAATCTCCTCAGGAAGTTTACTTGGCCAAAGAAAGATCTGGTGCTATCCTCATTCACGGGCAACCCCAATTGCATGATTACTTTCACCCTTTCAGAATCAACCTTAACCCCATCTTTTGAGACAATGTGTCCCAAAAGCTTACCTTCTGTAACAACAAAAATAGATTTCTTGGGGCTTAATGAGAATCCTTGTTCTCTACAACGATGTAATACAACCTCCAAATGATGTATATGATGTTCCCTTTTTCTTGAGAAAGCTGTCAAGTCATCTAGATACACCACAATGATTTTATTTTTTAAATCCCCAAATGAGAAATCCATAGCCCTCTGAAAAGTAGCACTTGCGTTGATGAGACCAAATGGCATTCTATTGTAAGAAAACACACCAATGGGGGTGGTGAATGGCGTTTTATGTTGATCTTCTGGGGCCACTTCAATTTGATTGTAACCAGAGAAACCATCTAACATGGACATCATTTCAAAGCCCGTAACAGTTTGTAGAATGTGGTCCATAACAAGTAGCGGATAATCGTCCTTCAATGAAGCTTGATTTAGGTTTCTAAAGTCAACACAAATCCTTATCTCTCCATTTTTCTTCCTGACAGGAACTATATTCGCTACCCATGTAGAATAATGGATTGGATAGATAATCTTAGCTTTCAACATCTTATCTATCTCGTTGAAGATGGCCTCTACTACTTTTGGGTTATAAGTTTGTTGTTTTTACCTATAAGGTGTAGTGCCAGGTTTCAAAGGTATCTTATGTTGTAATTCTCCATTCATGAACTTCTTCAAGTCAGTATAACACCATGCAAAAACATCCTTGTATTTTATCAACAAAGAAATCAATCTTTCTCTTTCTTGGGGAGAGTAGCATTTCCCTATGCACACTACTTTGGGATCTTCATCTGTGCCAATATTGACACGGTCATAATCGATAGATGATTCAATATTAACCTTATTCTTTCATTTCAAGAACTGATCATGTCTATTGAACAAATCTTCTAGAGAAACCAAACCCTTAGGTATTTTGTTTCCCCTCAAGTGAATCATTTTAGTCTTTTCTTCCCCATGTGCATTGACATATCCATCAGTAACATCATTGCTTACATTATCACTTCCTTCAAAGAAAATGTTAGCAAAAGCTTTAGCCTTCTCGAGAAATGAAATAATTTGTCTATCACTATCGAACACTTGCCAATGGTTTACATTATCAAGGACACTGGGGCGATATATCAATTCAATCCTATAAGGTTTATCCCTAAAATCAGGATGAGGTAATAATAAGGATGCAAAAACAACTAATGAATTGACTCTTGTGTTAAGATCCCTAGGCATTGCTTCAATAGAAAAAGCATCAAAATCTTCAACACAGTCCCAAACTCTATTTCTATAATGTCTCAGTCTACCATTCTTCACAGAGTATTGTTTCGTGACCTGCTTAACTATCAACTCTGCATCCCCTTCGTCTCTCAATTATTTTATGCCCCTTTCCTTAGCTAAGGCTAAGCCAAGTAGAAGAGCCTCGTATTCAACAGTATTGTTGGTGTTCTCAAATTCCAGTTTGTAAGCAAAGGGAAAGATATAACCATTTGGAGAAATTAGAACAACTCCTGCTCCAGAAGCAGCATGGGAACAACTTCCATCAAATTCTAGTGTCCATAACTCGTTCTGTAAATTAGGGCTAATAAGGCTTGAATATTCTTCTTCTATGGAGGTATACATATAAGTGCCTGGTCCAGTCTCAACAAATAGGATATCTACCCTAGGATCCCTAGACTTTAATACAGTGAACATGGCCTTAGACTTTGGGTTAAGACGTACTTTCTTTCCCTCTAGTGGTATTAAAGCATGAGACCAATCTATTTGTATCTCCCCTCCCAAGTCTCTGCAAAAACTCCTACTCAGAAGCATGCCATAACTAGCGGGAATATCAGCAACGAGGATAGTTAACTTTATTCTTTTTTTGGGGAAAGTAGCTAAAGCAACTTTTGCATCTTTTATTTGTCCCAAAATTGGAACTTGTGAGCCATCCATTGAAAATCATTTACCATGGGAAGGAGTATAAGACAACCCTAAATCTCTAGCCACTTGAGCAGGCATTACATTATCGGAAGCACTAGAGTCAATGACACAATTACTCAATCTAAAACCAACTATGTAAAGAGACATAAAATGGTTCTGGCCTAGAGAAAGGATCTTGCTGTCCCAATTCTTTTTCATATAGATTATGGGGAACTTGTTCATCAATAGGTGTCTTGACCTCATTAGACACTTGGGCGTTATTTTGAGATAGGGAGGGTTCTTGTTTGATATATTTCACTAGTCGGTCTAGCTCGAATGGGTTGAGTCTAAGGTACTCAGCTTGGGAGATCTAAATTTTAGTATTCTTACATGACTCAATTATATCAATTGTACTACTAATAATAGCATCAGGGGAAGGAACAAATGGTACCTCGGTAGACACATTCTTGGAAGTAGTGTTGTCAGGTTTCTTAGGACTGGAAGTAGATTGCCTAGATAGAATGTACTTTGGAGTGAAAGATGAACCACTCGTTTGTCCTTTAGAGTCTTCTCCTTTCTGGGCTTGTCCTCCTCTAGTGAAGATTGCACAATTAGGATCAATATCTGCATAAACATCTTCTTTACCTTTAGCATCTGATTCATACTCAAAGAAATTAACACTTGCATCATAAGATGGACTAGGTTCTTCTACATATGGTACTTCGACTTGTTTATTGGTAGAAAGCATTTGCATGAATCAAACCATCTCCGGGCAAGTGGACCCATCATGATCTATAGTCAAATAAAAATTGCACATCATGTTACCTTTACTAGTAGAGGGAGTATCCTCAATAGCTAGCCTCTATGCGGGTCCAGTTAAAGGCAAAGTTTTGTTATGACCACCTTGATTACCATAATCCTTCCTTGGTATATCTTGGTAATGTGGCTGAAACTGTCCCTTTGGCATCTGCCTCTTTATGGTGATTATATAATTGGCTAACCTTTGTATAACTGGGTCAGTAGAATTCACACCAGAAGGTTTACCAGTCTGCAATTCCTTTTTCCATTTCCCTGCTATGATCAAGTCATCTTCTATGGATATGGCCCTCTCTTGGGCTGTATTTACATTAGCTGCCCCTTCTCTTTTGATAGTAAAACTAACATCTAGTGGAAGAGTATTAATAAAGAAACATTTTAACAGATCATCTCTAGGCCTCATGTTCTCAGGAATCCTATTACATAGCTTATTAAATTTGGCAACGAATCCCCTCATTGGCTCCTATATCTCCTTTTTCATTGTGGCTAACTGTGTAACCAGAGTTTGTTCATTCTCGACAGATTTGAATCTACTTTCAAAATTTGTTTTTAAGGCATCCCAACCATTAATAGAGCCATTAGGAAGATGATAAAACCAATTAGCGGTAGCATCAGTTAGGGATTCTACAAAAAGCCTCATGGCTAGATCTTCATGTTGTACAACAAGGATAGAAGAGGCAGCAAAAAAAGCTTGCATATGTTCTTCTAGGGTGACTTTCCCATCTCCTCTAAATTTAGGTATAATTTTACCTGACCCCTTAGGTAAATCATGTAATTGGACTCCAAGATTGAGTGGGCCTATGGTGGCTCCCCATGGAATAGGTGGAGGCTGGGCCATGACAAGCAGATTTTGTATGGGGAAATTTACTTGCAAAGGGAGGGTAACTCCGTGTAAAAGGAGAGATTGACAAGATGTGGATGGAGTACTTGGAGGGTTTTGACTAGGTGGAGGGGACAAGGGTCTACTAACAGACCTAACCTTTCAATTAGGTGGGAAGGAAGAAATGTTAATGGACTGTAAGAATGCAAAATCCTCATCGAGGATCCCCTTCTTTCTACCTCCCCTAGTATATCTTTTGGAAGCCAGATTTAAACAATAAAACTTAATAAAAATAGAGTTGCCAACTTCACTTACTGATTAGCTCTTGGAAGATTTTGCTGATTATTTAATTGGTTCCTCTGATCATCCCCCTGGTTTCTACACCTATTGTTAGGAAGTGCTATGGCAGGAAACACTCTTTCTCTTCATGGCATAGGTACAACAACTTCAATAATAATAATTTCTTGAGCATTTTCAAAACGCCTAGCATTCTCTCTCACAACTTCACCAATTTCTTCTTCTTCTTCTAACACTTCCTTAACTTGATGGTATTGCAAGTTAGTCCTTCTATGTTGCCAGGCAAGCAACCTTAATCCAGTAATAATATCTTCTTGATTAGCTATAAGCCAATCAACATTGGGTTGAAGAATAGGAGCGTTACGTCGTTGAAGAACCAGTAGAGCAACTCATAATACATACTTAACAGTTATAAATCCCCATTAGAGTCACCAAAAATCTGTTGGTTTACAGATTTTTCATTTAAATCTATAGTCTCTTGCCCAAACAAATGACAAATGTAACCACAGTTGAGTCAGTAATAATAAAATTTTATCACCAACTCTCTGCTTATTTTACAAGGTTGCAGCTACCTTCTACTGATATTCAACAAATCAAAAATCTATGATGCTTTTAACTAGAAAGAAAAGAAAGGAAATGTTTTTAACCAAAAAGCTTTGAAAGGAGATTTTCATACAAATAAACTAACCAATACTCTCAGAAGCTCAAAGACTTCGAACAATAATAATCGAAAAAGAGAAGATTCTGAGTTATAATCACCACAACATATCCATTCAAAGATAGATATCCACAACAATGAAATCATGAACTGAATTCTCCAACATAAAGGAAGATAACTACAAATATAGCATTCAACATAAGCAGAATGATAGTCCAAACATTATAACACAAAGATCATATATGCCTGAACATTTCCAACTGTGTATCTTTTCTATATATTGAAGTAGGTTGAAATCAAAACAAACATACGAGATATCTAACTAAATTGAGAAAAACAAAGTTTGCCCAACCAGAAAGATCATTCCATTGTTCCCCTATTACATATTTATAAGCATAAAATAATAACTGTCTTTGAAAGAGGAACGATTTCTTGAGGACAACCGTTTCTTTTTCTTAAAATAAAGTCCTAAAAGTTTTGAGCCAAATAAATTTAAAAGCATAAAAGAAATAAACTTAATCCACCACCCCTTCATTTTCTTTAGGATCTTCAATGCTCTCCACCGCTCAATCTTTCGCCATCTTCTCTCGCACCTTCAACCTAAGCTTGTACTCCCGATACTTTGTGATGATAGCAGTAATACTTTTGCTTCCTGGAACAGTAGTGTTCTGCAATCTGGTTCTAAATTTGGCCAAGTTCTTAGCTACTCCTGCCACGGTCTCCTAGATCATCTCATCCCTGTTTCTGTAACCATTAAGAGAGACTTGATTCTAGCCCAATTTGCTCAGTGATTTTCCAGAAATAGTCTCATGATCAACAAGTTTACTACAAAGCATGTCTTTGACTTCTTGGTTGATATCCTTGGGATCACGTGGGTTTTCTCTGAAGTCATCCAAAATATTTATTTCAAGATCACTACAATCCCTTTGAATACCAACCATTAGATCCAGGTATTCTTGCAGAGCCTTATTGATCCGATCAATGAGATTGTCATACATATTGAGCTTCCAGTCCAATGAGTCAACCCAGGACAAATCAATTTCATGGGGGTCGCTAGCCAAATTTTCCTTTGTGAGTGTTATGGAGTCCAAGGATGCTAACTCAACAACTTCCCTCGAAAGCACATAAGTACTTCCTTGTTCCTTTCTTATTTGCTGGAGCTCATTGACCAATTCTTTTCTTTTATTGTGTATAAGAGAATAGCTTTGTATCATCTTAGTCAAGAAAAATAAAATATCACAAGACAATTTTTTGACCCACTCATTGATAGCCTTGGGAAAATTTTGACTCGTTTTAATCTACTTGACAGTATTTGCATCAATCCCAATGACCTCTAAATCAGGAGCTTCCTGAGATGAAGGTTCCACAATTGACTGGATGAATTGGCTCAAAGACAAGATTTGAGATTGGAGTTTTATATTTTCTTTCCTTTCTTCCTTAGCCCTTTTAATCAAAACATTGACAAAATAATTTGCATGGTATGACTCCCCCTCAAGAGTAGAAGGGCCCAAGTCAGTATGACTTATTTTATAATCTGCCTCGGTTATATCATTTTCATCTAAATCTTTCATGGGATCAACAATTTCCAACACTCGGTGGCCAGAAGTAGCATCATTCATCATTATGGACATTCTCCTAGCCTTCGTAGGCTTTGAAGTCCCTGGCAGAAGCATAGTGACAGTATCAATTTCTTGGCTACGGTGGGAATAGTTTTTCTCTTTTTCTCTACCACCTTTTTCAACCAGCTAGGAGAGGAAGTCACCACAGCAGTATTTATATTGTCAGACACAGATTTATTTCTATCTTCTAGTGGGGAAACAACAAGAATTTCTTCATTATCAGGGGAAGAGGATACATCAAGAAAATTGGGAAAAGAGCTATCATTAACAATTGAATAAAAAATGGAGTCAGGGTTCACTGCCACTTTATGAACATTTCTTTTTCTCATAAGGGGACTATCTGATTCACACCCTGATTTCAATTTGAGAGCATCATTGGGACTATCACCATCACCTCCTGACTGTGAATTAGAAATAGATTGTGGCATGTCATGTGACCGTGGAACTCTGAGCACCAGAATTCTGCACCGTTTTCTACCTAGTAGCCCTTGAACTACCTGATTCATGAGGCAAACCTACATGCCCATGCCAATTACCAACCAACCAATCCTCATTTCTCTTAATCACTAATGCAGAGTGAACATTTATATCCACAACCTCCTTCTCAGACCAATTTATACGGGGAAGGGGTTTTGATAGCAAATTCTGGTATTCCACATCAATTACTTCAGAGTCCTCCTCAACTTTTTCTAGAATACGAATGGATAAACCAAAAGCCTGGATTTGACTTATGGTAAGTCTCATGCAGCTTCTTCTTAGAACTTCACGGTCATCCACACAATCCTCCCAGAAGTCCTCTATGCTTGAACGATGCTCATAACAGCTAGAGCCATAGAAGTTCTGCTTAACATAGTTCTTGCTGTCAAAATGTTGCCTCAAAGATAAAGAGTGAAGATTAAATTTTACCAATGCATGCTCGGCTCCTTTAGTGACATCTTTATTTTTACAAGAATAATCTGATAAAGACAATGGAAATGTGTAGGCCTTCTTTCTCATACTCTGGTATTTAACATTTACAATAGTCATTTATCTACAAACTTCTAAAAAGACAATGTAGTCACTAGGGTATCGAGGCAACTTGGTCGGGATTGACTCATAACCCCCTAATCTCAGGTAGGTGAATCTATCAAATTGGATATAAAACCTCCCAAATTGCATGACCAGAGATGCAGCCTCAAGAGAAATCCTCATTTCAGAATCACAGTTCAAGTTTCTAAACAAAAACATTAAAAAGGCATAATTAACCTGACAAAAGTCTTTCATCCCAACATCTTTTGTAAACTGAGGAAAATAAGCATACACAAGTGTATCTAGGGTTAAAGACCCACAAGGCCTCAACCCAGCCCAGACAACCTCTCGAATGGCTAGAACATATACCAAATAGGAGCACATGTGAAATGCAGAGGTCTCTTGAAACTTCAACAATTGCTTATTCAAGTGATAGCTTATTATATCAGCCCAATCAATAAACTGATTCTCACTACATATTAGTAATATAAAGTGGCACATCTAGAATTCAAAAGAGCTAGCATTTTCACTACCCACTATCCGGTGCAATAGAGTGATAATATCTAAAATTTTGTCTTTAAAATGTGCTCTTTTAAGTGTAGGGGGTAGCTAAGACTTACCCTTTTTCTCTAATTTTAGCTAGTTGCGTGCAATAGAATTTCTGCACCAGTCTTCATTCTCCTTGAAAAATTTTGCACCTAGGACTACAGACATGACTTCGTATTTCTCTTTCCTTGGAATTTTCAATGCACGAGAGATAGACTCAGAATCAATCCTTGCGACCACCACACCTTCCCTAGTCTTGATCTCCAAAGTCTCGGGGTCCTATCTCTCGACGCATGCAACAATTAAATCCTCACAACACACTAAAACAGGGAAGCCTACTGCATGAGCCAAACCGTTATGTAGAATTTTGTCTGCGAATGATGACCTGTCTTCCTACTGCAGATGAGACCATAATTCTACCAAGTCTATGTGTCCAAGTTTAGTGTCTCTTACTTTAGACCAATTGCTGTCAATTCTACAGTAGGAGGAGACAGCCTAAAATTTGAATTTCATTACAGCGACCAAGCACCAAGGACTATGACAGAGGATTGTGGAAGTAACAATTCAAAATAGAAAGAAAGCAACAGAACACTTAGACAATTTTGGCATAAGAAATGAGATGATGTGAAGTTATAGCGCTCTGTCATGCTTTTAAATGTTGGGCCATCGTGGTACCATTTTTGCACCTTGAGAAATTAACTCAAAGATTTCCTCATTTTCTAAAAATTTGCTGAAGGACATCTCACATCGGTGGCATACAACACTTTAAACGATCATTAATTGCCTTGGTTTCTAGTCCACCACTTAACTGTTGCTGAATCATGAGAAATGAGAACTTTAGAACCTTAAGTCATGGGTTATAAAGTTTGGAAAACCTGTGACCTAGTGATAACAAGAGGGAACCAAGTGGGCAACAAAACATAACACAAAGAACGTGAAGTCACGGGATCGTGAGGTTTCAGAACTTCAAAACCTAGCGATAAGGTTAGAAAACTTAGGGAAGTAGCGACTAGGTTAGGAAACTTGTAGTATCCACAAATTCAAAGATATTTCTAAGGCACAATAGTAGAGACTCATAACCTTTGGGACTTAGAAACCTAGATTACCACGAGAATGAAAAATAGAGACAAATGAGACTTAGAAATAAAAAGAAGGGGTAACAACACTCCAACTAATGCTCAACCAGTTCTCCCTCCACACACTTGGTTAAAGGACACCATTAATAAGAAAAAGAAGTATACTAAAATGGTGGACCTTGGTTATGATGCTGTGGCTAAATTGTTACAACTTGATTACAAGCCTAGGATTAAAGCATAGTGTCAAGAATGATGGTTGATCCTTCCTCTAGTCACTAAGTTGTAGAGATTGTTGACTCCATATGCTATGGCTAAATTCTTATAACTTGATTACAAGCCCAGGAAAGCACAGAGAGTGTCAAGAATGATGGTTGATCCTTCCTTTAGTCACCAAGTTGTAGAGATTGCTGACCCCATGGTTGATAAAGATGGAAAGGATATTACTATAGCTAATTTTAGCGTTAGCGAGATTGATCTGGGACCCCCTACTATTGAAGGGGATATACATATTGTGAAATTGTCTGTTGAGATCGTCACTAAGAGATTAGAAGAGGAAAGAAGGGAAAGAGAACTTATTGAAGAGCAGATATCATTCCTTACATCCTACATCAATTCAATTATGGACACTTCTTCCCAGCCTTTAAATAATTCAATAGATCCATACAAAGGGATTGCTCCTGAGTTGTTTGACCAAATTGATAAATATCAGACCTTTGGGAAGGCAAAAAGAGAATGGATATAAAAATTACTCATTGATGGTTTAATGTATAATGAGGAGGTTATGTCTTTGTATGCGAATATCATAAGCAAGAGAAAAGAGGTGACTTCAGATGTTCAAATTGCCAAGAAAGATGTGTCTTTTCTTATGATTGTATTGAGGGATCTATAAGAAATAAATAAAGTGGATACCAACACCCTTGTGTCTGAGAATGTGTTCAACAAACCCGAGGAGAATGAGGCAACTAAATGGCTTCACACAGTGGAGTGGAGGCTTGTAGTTATCAACTAGTTTCTAACTGAATTGAACAAAGCATTAATTACATATAATTTAATAGTGTTAGATTTCAAGGATAATTGCATGGCTTTGGAGATTAATATTATGGATGAGAAAGAGGAGAATTTGGTTGATGTCAGTTCAGTTAAGGTAGAATTCAAAAAATTGATAACAGAGGAATTGGGTAATAAAGACATCATTAACGGTGGTGCTGTTGAGAAGCTTTGTCATCTATCATCCTTCCTCATATCTTTCAGAAAGGACATCACCAATTTCTACAGAAAATTGAAAAGAAGTAGAGGATACTGTTTCTATGTGGAAAGCTAGGTTAAGCACCATCATCATTCCCAATGAGAAGGCTGTTGCTCCAGTAGTGAATAGGTTCAGAAACTACAAGGAAAAAATGAATCCAACAGAGACAAAGAGCCCTGTTAGGGAGACATAATCAAGTTGAGAAAGAAAATTAGGAAAGGCAAAAAGGAGAAGATGAAAAAGTGGAAGATACACCTGCATAGCTTGCAATTGTTTCTTTTATTTGATAGTTATCTCATGAACCATATAAAGTAGACTTTGTTATTATTTATAATATTTTGCAAAGTTTATTTTAAATACTTTATTTTCAAGAATCTATTACATGCAAGATCAATTTCAAGGGTGGTAACTGTATATGTTGATTTGAAAAGATCAAGGGGCTCTCTCTCTATTTTCTTTTTGGTAGCGCTTGGTTTGGTTTGTAAGGGGAACATTTTGTATAGGGATATAAATCTTTCATTGAAGACTTTGAGCTTTAGATTTTGGTAACCATAAATACAAAAGAATAGTGGGCCTTGAATCATTTTCTTTTGTTTGTCATGGATGTTGCATTTATGATGTCCATTTATAATATCTTTGGATATTAAAGAAAGATTTTCATCTGTGTTGCATAAATTGTTGATAACCTACTTCATTTAGATTACCACATCATCATCTGTGTCTTCTGTTATATGTTAGAATCTGATGTGTTTGTGGTTCTCTTAAAGATTCTTTTCTATTGTCATTGGCTGCTTTCCTTTCCTATGTTTAGAAGGATTAGTTGTTGATTTTTTGTCTACAATCTACTTTTCAGTATCCAATATCAGTGTTTTATTTATATATAAGAAAATATCCTTTCTTGCTTTCAGGTTAAAAGCAAATCTAATTTATTTGTTTGTTTTACAAAGGAAGCTACTTCTTTTCAAATGCAGAGAACAATTACAAAATCACAATTGTAATTGACTCAACTGTTGGTACAATTGTCACTTTTGTGGGCAAATATACATTTAGAGTTAGGCAACAAATCTGTTTATTGACATCATGTTATTCCTATTTTAGTGGATGTCCACAAAGCTCTTGAATACTGCGCTTCCTTGTGTTGCATGTTATTCCTATTTTGATTGTAAAAGTAATCTCAACGCTTTTATAGAATTCTACAAAGTTATAAATGGAGATTCATTTGATAGGTTGATGAATGATTGATGTGGAAAAGAAATTGTGCAAGAAAAGCGTGAGAAGGCAATTGAGGAGCATCCTTGGGAAGGGCAAGTGTTAGATTCCTATCTACGAGTTTGTGCTTACCATTTTTACTAGATAGGAGCCTCACGATTTGTAGCTGCATCTTGGTAATCATCTCATATGCTTCAACTCTAATTCACCTTTTGTTGGTTTAGCTTCCAAACATGGAACACTTTGTTTGAAGTTTCATAGCACCTAATATATGCATGCTCTCCTTGCACGTTGCTCAAAATTTGTGTTATATTGCCATTGTATTGTTTGTGGTCCTTGATTTGTGAAGTCTTAGGTTATTGTTTTGCAAAGTGTATGGCTTTTCTAAAAGCCAAGGTTTTGGTTTATACCTTGTGGTACCTTCCACAACATTATCTTTAGTAGTGGTGGGCTTTGGTCTAGCATTTTCACTAGCCTCCTTCAAATCTGCAGCGATCGCTTCACATTTTGCAGGCTATGTCAATAAGTTGCTAGTCATCACAAACTCTAGCCTCCATTGGACTCCTCAATGTAATTTGCAACAAGGTTTTAACTACTAATTTTCTTTTTGGGATGATTTAACACGGTGAGGTGTTTTTCAATTAGGGATGATTTTCATAAGTTGAATATTTAGATTATTTTAATAGTCTTTAGGGGGTGAAAGTTTTATTTAGTGGAGGTTAATTTACCCATATTAGTATATTTTGGATGAGGGGATGTTTTAAACAATATCCCAACATTTTAAATCAGAAGTTCAAAAATCAAAAGAAAATTTGTAGACCAATAATCACAGTGTTTGGTATTTGAGGTACCTTTGGTTCACATTTATAGGTCAATCCGTCGTGATTGAACTACGGTATCGAATGCCTAATATAGTTGTAACAATGACATCTGTGGCTTCATCCCTGTTGGTGCCTGCATGAGCAGTCAAGTTACAAGCATATATTTTGCAGGCACTTTCCCTAAAAATCCAAAAAAAATTTGAAGTATTCAGGCCTCCTCAACATGTTCCAGCATTAGCATCATTTTTCTCTTAGGAGGTGGTCAGCATCATCATGATCTTCTATTGACCGGATGTTTCATTAGGGTCATCATGTTTCAATATCGGGTGATATCCCGATGAGGAGGATATTTGAGGGTCAGGATATCCGGTTGCTACTTCACATTAGGATATCGGCCAGACATATGGTTTTGGCATGGTTGGAGAAGTTTCCCTTGATGCGTTGGTTCTCACCGATGAAGTGTTATCGGTGTAGTGTTGGCTGTCGGCAAGGGAATTTTGAGTTGGGCAGATAGTGGGAGGTTTGGCCGATGGTGTCATCGGCGTGTGTCTTGCCGAAAGAAATGTTCATCGGAGTGATCGATGCGATCAGTGGGAGAATTTTTGGATGAACCGATGGAGATGGTCTCGCCAAAGACCTAAAACGGTGTAGCGATCAGTGTGACATGGGAGGTCGGTGAGAGGATTTTTGGTTGCTCCGATGGTGTATGTCAGGGCGATGGGCTATTGGTGAGAGGTTCGTGGGTCGAGCGGGGCAAAATGCTCGACACTTATTGTGCTCGTGGCCATGCTTATAAAGTGCTAAAGGGTCTCCAGAGGGTGCATGTGGGATATATGTTTCCTACATTTTTGAATTATCACAGCGATTGTATTTTGGCGGGAAGTATCTAAGGCACGCTGTTGCTGCGTTTCCTGGTGGCCGCAGGTGGTTGAAGCCTTTAATGGCGACTGTTGCAGGGGTATGGGAGATGGTACGAATGGTAAAAATGCCCGTTTGAAGTGTGGATACCTAGGTGGTGGTGCAAGGCTCGAGGCCTCCCCTGTCTACTCCCCTGCCTGCTGCATTTACTTTTGATGAGCGCCATTCTTCTCATGTGAATGTATCTGGCGAATTTTGAAACAAGCCATTTAATTAATTGTTGGGTACACTTCCCTGTAGTATTAGAGGGACTCTGTTACTCATTTCTTGGTTGTTAAAAACTAGACATAATCTGGCATTGTAATAAGATACAACTGGTTTGGGTTGCTCTGTGCAGAAGATCTTGTGAGTTTATGTATCTCTTGTTGTATGTCTCATGCATGAATTTACTGATTTCATGATTGATTCTATATGAGTAATGTTGTATTTGCATGTGTTTTGTTAATTCTGTCTCCAATATTGCATGTGTCCTTCTTCTGAATCTAGATATCTAAGGGGTGTCTGGTATTCTAGAATGTAGAATTCCTGTATTGAATGCTTGATCTTTCAACTTCTGCTCAGAGGGTAGATTAAAGTGTTTTTAGATTAAGTGTTGGGAAAGATATACTACGATAGGGATACCATAAGTAGAGATAACTTAACACTCTGTTCTGGGAGGTATCTGTAAGGCAGATATCACACAAATCCCCTTGAAATCTAGTTTTATTGTGTTCATGCTGATCATTCACAGGTGTATGTCTACCGACTCCAAGCCCTGGATAGGCACCAATCTAGCTCTGTGTTGAGGTTATACACCAGGTCCAAGTTTGCATCCAAACATAAATCCTCTGTCTACAACTAAATCTAAGCCTAAAGCTAGCCCCTTTGCATTTATCCCACAGTCTTGGTCTTCATATAGGAGGATTTATTTGCTTTGTGTCAACATCCGAGTCAGTTCATAGTCATATTTCATGGATGTTGAGTAGGGAATACCCCCCTAGGTCTTGCAGAGCCTGAAGAAGAAGAGGAGATAAAAATAAAGTCTATCTCCTACACTGTTGGCCCCTGGCCTAGAGATCCTGTTGATCACTGATGGCTACTTTGTAGGGAAATCTGGGAATGAACATCCAGTCAGGGAAAAAACCAACAGAAATTGGTGACTCCGCTGGGGAGAAAAGAAATAAAATAGAATATATTTGTGGCCCATCCGAGTCGCAACACAAATGGCGACTCCGCTGGGGATTGAACAGAAAAAGTGATATCTTACAGCCTTTGGTGAAGTTTTGTCTGGCTCTGCTGGTGGAATGAACCTGGAAAAATAGCTTTCAGCTATTGAAATTTTTATCCTCTCTGGAGAGGTGGTGACTCTACAAAAAGTTTCAAGTGCACATGAAAGATAGATATATGTTACGTGGCAAAAGATGTTCATATTTCTGTATCTGGATGAGAAAAGGTACCTTGCTCCTTCCTACTTGTCATTGTTGTTTTATTGCATAGGTTAAATGCCAGGGGAGGTTATAGGTCTTAGGTATATATAAGATGTCTGAAAATGGGACTTATATGAATCCAAATATGTATACACCTGCGCTCAACCAAGAGGGAGATGCAATGTTATGTGATAGAATAGAAGAGATAAGAAATAGGTTGATACTCTTAGAGGCTAGGCAAGCTCAGTTAAATAATGATAACCCTAGTGTCTGCCAGTTAGAAAGCTAAACCTCTTTTCAGCCCTTTTGATCCTTTGTATGACCAACTGGATTTGTCATGGGTTGATTATAAAGTAGAAAGTATGCCTGCTAGGATATACTGTCAGATGCCTAGATTTAGTGGTCACAATGCATGTGATGGGGGTGCACATATCCAAAATTTTTGCAGTTTTATGGAAGGATATTCATTCAGAGATGAGGATATGTGGATGAAGTTTTTTGTTAGATCCTTTGATGCAAAAGCAAAAGATTGGTATTTGAGCTTTCCAAAGAGATCCTTTGCCTATTGGGATTAGCTTGTTGACTGTTTCAAAAAAGAATTTGCAAAAGAACTAGTTGATCTTGTTGCAGAATTGATGAAAATCAGAAAACAAGATGAGGAGCCATGTATTGATTTCAGTCATAGATTTGTAGT
Source organism: Cunninghamia lanceolata (assembly GCA_027924645.1). Lineage (NCBI taxonomy): Eukaryota > Viridiplantae > Streptophyta > Pinopsida > Cupressales > Cupressaceae > Cunninghamia > Cunninghamia lanceolata. The sequence goes on from BSBN01001101.1 coordinate 15,935,278, forward strand.
AGCCCTTTCACAGATCCCAGAAGTCTTCAGACCTGATATTTTAGCCTGTGTTGGCATATATTTTGAGGCTTTTGAGGAGCTCTAGTGCAATACTGAGGGCATTCAAGGTGACAAGCATGCAAATGGCATACATTTTTTTGGAAAATGTAGAAGAAATGAAAAATGAGCACCTGCAGAAAACCCTATCTCCAGGCCTTGGTATGAGAAATGGTTGTGAAGCTGCAAATGACCAAGAGATTAAGGCATCATGTGAAGATGCCAATGAAAGGACTAATGAGAACTCCCATTGCAATGTTGAGGCATCTGGCCATGAAAGCAATAATGAGGTTGTGGACAGCAATGAGCAACTTTTTGAATGGATTTGTGGAGACATTGCGAGTATTGTACTCAAGACAGAGAAGACATAAGCAAACAGAGAAGCAGTTCCATGTGTGAACCATTGCCTTCTTTTCAAACACATGGAGATCATGAAGAGCAGTCAGAGATTGAAACAAGTGCTAGTGCAGAGCATGATTATTTTTTATTTGGTGATTGTTTTGCTTATGACACACAAGATGATATTCTTCCACAAAATGAACCCATTGGTGATGAAGATGCATGTTCTACTGCCCATGAACAAATGGCATATTATGATTAAGCTAATGCACCTGGATCACCCATTTTTGACACATATGGTGATGAGGATCTATTTGAGTATGGTGAAGGTTTGAGAATTGTTTTTGACTTGGATTCTATTTCTCATACTGATGAAAGAGAAACCAACATACGTCAGGTAAGTGACTGTAAAAATGTGCCTGATTGTAAAGAGGTGCCAGAGCCTGATCTTTTCCAGTTTGGTGCTGCTGTTGGTTGTGTACATGATGTGCACAATTATGAATTTGAAAGCTTTTCCTTTAATATGCCAGCTCATCAAGAGAGCCTTGTTTTTCCTAGCTGCGTGGTGGACTTTGAGTGCTTTCAATTTTTAGTCCTGCTAGGAAATCATTTTGCAATGCATAGTGATGATAACCTGTGTTCTATGCCATTTGAATATGCATTTCTTGATAAATACTGCATCCACTTGTTGCCTGATGCTGAGGGTTGTTTGCATAGGGTTGACAGTGACAAGCTAGATCAGAGGGCTGAATGTGCAAATGACCGAGCTTGCTTGTGGGCAGATCATGGCAGCATTCTCAAGCTTGACCCAGTGTATGCAGATGAAAACAAGGTATTTGACAAAGGGAAATATAGGTTTTCCTTTTCTTGGTGGCCTTAGGCCATCAAGTGTGTTCGGTGATGCAGATTTGTAGTTTTATGACACTATGCCCAATGGATAGGGGACTGGTCTGCATCCCAGAGATCTGAGGTTCTTGCCATGCCTGCAAGAGGCATGCATCCCCAGACAAAGCCATTGTTGGTGCCTGCATGAGTAGTCAAGTTACAACCATATATTTTGTAGGCACTTTCCCTAAAAATCCAAAAAAAAATTCGAAGTATTCAGGCCTCCTCAGCATGTTCCAGCATTAGCATCATTTTTCTCTTAGGAGGTGGTCAGCATCATCATGATCTTCTATCGACCGGATGTTTCATCAGGGTCATCATGTTTCAATATCAGGTGATATCCCGATGAGGAGGATATTTGAGGGTCAAGATATCCAGTTGCTACTTCGCATCAAGATATCGGCCAGACATATGGTTTCGACATGGTTGGAGAAGTTTCCCCCGATGCGTTGGTTCTCATCGATGAAGTGTTATCGGTGTAGTGTTGGCTGTCGGCGAGGGAATTTTGAGTTGGGCCGACAATGGGACGTTTGGCCGATGGTGTCATCAGCGTGTGTCTTGCCGAAAGAAATGTTCATCGGAGTGATCAATGCGATTGGTGGGAGAATTTTTGGACGAACCGATGGAGATGGTCTCGTCGAAGACCTGGAAATAGTGTAGCGATCAGTGTGACACGGGAGGTCGGTGAGAGGATTATTGGTTGCTTCGATGGTGTATGTCAGGGCGATGGGCTATTGGTGAGAGGTTCGTGGGTCGAGCGGGGCAAAATGCTCAACACTTATTGTGCTTGTGGCCATGCTTATAAAGTGCTAAAGGGTCTTCGCGGGGTGCATGTAGGATATATGTTTCCTGCATTTTTGACTTATCACAGCAATTATATTTTGGCGGGAAGTATCTAAGGCACGCTGTTGCTACGTTTCCCGGTGGCCACGGGTGGTTGAAGCCTCTAATGGTGACTGTTGCAGGGGTATGGGCGATGGTACGAATGGTAAAATTGCCTGTTTGAAGTGTGGATACCCAGGTGGTGGTGCAAGGCTCGAGGCCTCCCCTGTCTACTCCCCTACCTGCTGCATTTACTTTTGATGAGCGCCATTCTTCTCATGTGAATGTATCTGGCGAATTTTGAAACAGGCCATGTAATTAATTGCTGGGTACACTTCCCTGTAGTATTAGAGGGACTCTGTTACTCATTTCTTGGTTGTTAAAAACTAGACATAATCTGGCATTGTAATAAGATACAACTGGTTTGGGTTGCTTTGTACAAAAGATCTTGTGAGTTTATGTATCTCTTGTTGTATGTCTCATGCATGAATTTACTGATTTCATGATTGATTCTATATGAGTAATGCTGTATCTGCATGTGTTTTGTTAATTCTGTCTCCAATATTGCATGTGTCCTTCTTCTAAATATAGATATCTAAGGGGTGTCTGGTATTCTAGAATGTAGAATTCCTGTATTGAATTCTTGATCTTTCAACTTCTGCTCAGAGGGTAGATTAAAGTGTTTTTAGATTAAGTGTTGGGAAAGATATACTGCGATAGGGATACCATAAGTAGAGATAACTTAACACTCTGTTCTGGGAGGTATCTGTTAGGCAGATATCACACAAATCCCCTTGAAATCTAGTTTTATTGTGTTCATGCTGATCATTCACAGGTGTATGTCTACCGACTCCAAGCCCTGGATAGGCACCAATCTAGCTCTGTGTTGAGGTTATACACTAGGTCCAGGTTTGCATCCAAACATAAATCAAATTCAAACTTCCAAAACAACCATTAGGACTGTAGATGTAGTTTTAGGACCCAAATCCTCTGTCTACAACTGAACATAAGCCCAAAGCTAGCCCCTTTGCATTTATCCCACAGTTTTGGTCTTCATATAGGAGGATTTATCTGCTTTGTGTCAACATCCCAGTCAGTTCATAGTCATATTTCATGGATGTTGAGTAGGGAATACCCCCTAGGTCTTGCAGAGCCTAAAGAAGAAGAGGAGATAAAAATAAAGTCTATCTCCTACACTGTTGGCCCCTAGCCCAGAGATCCTGTTGATCACTGATGGCTACTTTGTAGGGAAATCTAGGAATGAACATCCAATCAGGGAAAAGACCAACAATCCCTATAAATCAGTGGGAAGAAAGGACACTCATTCTCATTTCCCTCTTTTACCTATTTGTTTCTATCGTAAGGCATAAATCTTGACTGAAAGAAATTTGATTTTTCTAAGCAGGTGTCATTGATAGGATGAATCATTTTCACATGTTCCCTATGTGCTATGTACCTCTCTGCTCTCATCTGCTTTAACGTCACTTTCACATACTAACGAGTATATAGAAAAGGATGGGCTTCTTCCATGTACCAATGACTATATTAGAAGGGTGAGCATATCGATAGGTTTGGTATATCGGTCTAGCGATATATAGAAAAGGAAACATATTGAAGTGATAAGGAACAAGACATCTCCACTTGAGAGAAAAAGTCATAAGTTGTGAATTGTATTGCCTTTTAGCATTATCGGTGGACTTGACTCAGAAGTGTGTAATCTTTGTAATCATGCTCACATTATACACCAATGACATGTTATCTTTAATTAATGTCAACAATAGACAAGAAGTAGAGATAATATCAGAATGTTGGCATCAATACAATTCACTATTCATGCAGTTTTGCAACCAATACAAGATGTTGTGACAAGAAATCAATAAGTTGCATAATCAACTACATGATTAGAATCCTGATGCCTCACCAAAGAAGAAAGATGCTGTCAACAATGATGTTCCTTCTTCAAGTAGTTCAACTCAAAAGGTTGGTAAAGACAAAAAATCTTTGAAGAAGAATGTTAAGCTCCCTCATATGTCATAAGTGTTGTAGAGAAGAAAAATGTTCATGTTTCTTCAAGTAGTGTTGAGTACCCTCATGTGTCACAAGATAGCATTGCAAAGAAGAAAGTTGTTGATGTTCCTTCTTGAAGTACAAATTAGAAGGAAGGAAAAGACAATATTTGAAGAAAATTATTGAGCCCCTCCCATGTCACAAATCAATGTTAAAAGTGTGTTGTCAAAAGACATCAAGGATACACAACCTGTTGATCCTCCCATTGTAGAATCCCCTCTTGCTATGCATGTCAGGGAGACAATACAACCCAACAAACATCATATTGGTCTAGGGTATATAGGTGGTGAATTTTCATGTACCAGAATCTTCCAAACTAATCAAATTTGTGATTGGAGGCATTCAGAACAATAGTCAAGTTGAGTGTTCACATGTTGGTCAGCCTTGTGAAATTGATGAGTTGTCAAGTCAATTAAGATCAACTTGCACTAAAACCCATCAAGTCCAAACTTGTGATTGTGGACGTTAAGGACATACCTCCCATGATTGTTTTGATCTACATCCTTGTCTATCATGTGGTTAACACACATTCTTCAAACTAATGTTATATTTGAGATCTGCGAACAAAATCAATGATGCATATGCATTTTGGATGGATAGATCATTTTAGATGGTAAACACAGACTTAACTTTTGTCAAAATCTTATATGAGAGGCCAATCCACCATTTTAGATGATGGTTCATATTCTCCTCGTGTCAATGCTATTGTCGATTTAGTTGATAATAAAATCAAGATCACATATATTGTCGAGCAATGGTATGAAAGTCTGTTGAGCTTGTCTACTCATGATGCAGATGCTACTGTTTATCCAATTGATGATGAGCTAAGTATTGCAATCACCGATATTTGTACTATTGAGCAACAACCTACTAAGAAAACTGTAGAGTTGCACTCAATTCCCACAGAGGATAATTATGCTCTTAGTCTCTATGGTATTGACAAAAGTAGTAACTTTTTCTACCTATAATTTCCCATTGGGATATTGATAATGAGTACACTAATATTTCCAAATATGCATCTCAATATAGATTATTTGAGGTTATGAATATTCCCTCTTGTTGATCATACTTTTGCACTTGTGTTGTAAGTTGAAAACTCAAAAGGGTGGCTTACAAACTCTTTCCATTAAGTTGAAAACCGAAAGGGTAGCTTAATCAAGACTTGTGATGAAAATTTAAGAGGGTATCATTGAGTTGTGCATTTATATACGCATGTTCATATATATTGTTCTCTTTCTCAGGGGCCTTTGCAACAACTCTCCACTCTCATCTTACAGGGGGAACACCATAATCTAGATTTCAAGTTCTTCAAGCATAGTACTTGGGGAAACGTCAAGATTCAAATTTTGAGCTCTTTGAACATAGCACTTGGGGAAACATCAAGATTCAAATTTCAAGCTCTTCGAGCATAGTACTTGGAGATTGCTTATGTTGTCCATTGAGGACTTGTCATTGTAGCATATTGCCACTTATTGCTACAACATCTTAGTAAATAATGTTTAGCTCAACACATAAACACTTGAGATTGTACACTTCATTTTGGTTTTTGACGAATATGCCATGGAGTGAGACCATCATATGCCTTCATTTTTGACATAGTTCTTTTTTCTATGAGAGCAATTTTTATGTGTCAACATGTATCTTCATTTGACAACATCCTGGACAACAAGTGGTTCACATTTTAACTTGACAAAAAGTCAAGTTATTCAGTGCATGCTTCAACACACTTTTGGACTACTCATGGGCACAATTAGCTTGGGTTTTCTAGTTTTCACTCACAGAAGTGACAAAGACAGAAGTTGAACAACCTTCTTTTACAAATTTTATCACTTAAAACAAAAAATGGTGATGAAATTTATCACAACAAACAGGTGCAATATTCTCTCAAAATGGGATATAGCATCATGGAAAGATAATTCAACTTGAGAAAAAAAACTCAGGTCCAAATACCAAGTCCATATCTTGGTTCTTGAAAAACTACAGAAGGGATTCACTGAAGAAAAACTTTTTGTAGAACACTGAAGCTTCATATCAAGAAAAAGAGGCGCCATAAACAAGTTGCCTGATGAACAACACAAACAATGGTTTTACCACCACCCCTATGGATTAAGGGGGGATGTAACAATAATACACATAATTATTTATATTTTGCATTTCCCAACTGCACTCTAGAAGCTAAACAATCATCCAGAAGATGAACTGAACAGTCATTTTCATATTGTTAAATATGTACATTTTATTACATTTTTAATCAATTAATGCAATGAATGCATTAATGGATTCAAATGTTATGAAATTTATTAAATATTATTCCATCCATTATATTTGTCAATCTTGTTTTAATTTCATTCTCGAGTCTAATAGGAGAAAGAAGCATTTGAATTCTAAATGAGGAACACTTGGAATGCTACAATCTACATCTTCGAGATGTGATAAAACATTTTTTGGGGATTTTTTAGAGAGGGTTCTATTGGGGCCTTGTCCATGATGCAATTTAAAACCAAATACAACCATAATAACAATCAAACCCAAAGAATAAAGGCACTAATGTTCCCCCATATACTTATCCCAATAAAACATTCCGCATAACTTTTCATCCTCAAAACCATGACTTCTAAGGGGGAGTGTCGGAGGAAATGCAAAACCAATTTCCTAATTTTCTAAGAGGGCAATGTTGTTTTCATTCTTACAGGATTTTTTTTGATGAATAAATGTCTATATCATTAGTATTTATATAAAAATAATATTACACATATTCACAAAAAAAGGTGGAATAAATCACACCCCGAAGTCCAAATGGGGAAAAAGCTAAGAAAAAACAACCACTAAGTGACAATAACTACCACTAGAAGGAGAGTCTTGATCATCTAAATTGCCCCATACATTAGTAGGGTTCAAAATGTCCATAGGAGGATCCCAACCATCCTCATTTACATCTTCATTCTTATTAACATCTTTAGTTTGATTGTCAGAAACAGGAGAAATGACAAGAGCTAGTGAGGGGAACTTGCGAGCATCTAGTCAACCTGTAGACCCATGCCTGAGGGGTGGGGAAAAGTAGACTGGTGGCGGGAAGGCTAGGCCACCCCTTTTGAGCACTGTCTCTATGTATAGGAGATTGAGATGCTTGGGAATGAGAATCTTGATCTCTATGAGCAAAGTGATTACGTCCCCTACGATGCCCACGAGATGGAGAGCAACCTCGACTAGAGGCAGGTGTAGGAGGGACTCTAGCAACTGTGTAGGGAGAATTACCCCAATCGTCTAGAAGCATCTATAAATGGGAAACCTCAAGTGCAACTTTGTCAGCTTGCACTTGAATCTGCATAAGAACATTGGAACAAATCACAACTTTAGTATAAAGAGAAAAAGAGGAATCAACTGTACATCTTCAAACAAAGCAACATTTCTATCCTTCCATATGTTGAAAAGAATTTTTACCCTGAAGGCATGCCAAATTTGAGTGAATTTGGAGGGGATTCAAGGCCAATCCCCTAATAACACCATATGCCAGAAGAAAGGTTCAGGTTGAAATGGCCTGAAGAAATCATGGATCCATGTCTAGGCTACTTGTGCTCTAGGAGAAAACTAGAAGAGATGCTTAAGAATTTCCCAGTGACCATAAAAAGGCATTTTGGGTCCTTAATACTAGAATGAGTTAGCTTGGCACTAATACATAAACCTTGAAAAAGGATACACCAAGCGAAATGAGCAAGGTTGGGCTCAAGAATGGTTGACCAAATGGTATAGAATCTGCACTGCCAGACAACCAAAGGAGACTAAAGTATCCACCATTGGTTCAATGTAGGAACCATGGGTATGTGAGGTGAAAGCCATAAATATCCCTTGTGGGGTTTATAATTGCAAAGTGGAGTATTAGGATACCACTTCCAATCTTTCCACCATGGTTTACAACGTTGGACCCTAATTTTATGAATAGTGTCTAAGGCAATGCATCAATGATCGTCTGAAAAATTTCATGATCCTGATTATTCAAATGAAATTAAGCTTTGGATTTAGGCTAGGATAAGAAATTCTTGTGGTTCTAGGAAATAGATCTGGAAGGGTCTTGATACCTTTTTTGAAAAACCTTAGAGCACAAACCTAAGGGATTCAAGCAAGACGACGATCTTGGCAAGTAATGATAGGAGACCACCAAATTGATTGTTAGTTAACAGAGAGACCATTGCAAAAACATGCGCCATTCCAAATAAGCCAAGGCTTCAAAGCTTTCCAAGCTTTCCAAATACTTTTGAGGACAAATGTTCCTTGGATTTGAACGAGATCCTTCATAATGAGAAGGGTATGAAGATCAATCCCCTTCTAGGCACACTTCCCAGGAGAAAGACCTAAAGAAATACAACGATGCACAAGAACTTTCCAAGCTTTATTGCCTTCAAGGATTCTAATGATCTATTTAGTGTAGAGAGCCATACCTTGGCACTAAATAGAAATCAAACTAATCCCTCCAATATCATGCGGGTGGTAGTAATACTCCCATGTAACCTTGTGAAATCCTTTGTGATTCTCAGACAAGCCCCAAAGAAAGTCCTTAAGATGCTTTTCAAGATTTTGACAGGAGGCTTGAGAGGAGATCCAACATGATGAATAATAAACATGGGTAGTGGTGAGAATTTTAGAACAAATCTAAAATTTCCCTGCTAGAGATAGAAGCTTTGTTATCCAATAGGCCAATTTCTTCTCAATTTTGGAGATAACTACTTGCCAAAGAGCAACTGGAGAGGTTTTAAAAACAAAAGGGATGCCCAAAAATTGAAATATTTTTCCATGCCCAATCTACTTCCACCCAAAAGAGTCAATTCAAGGAGGCTTAGGAAGAAAGGATTATCGGTAGCATTGAGTCCTCTGCTACTGAATGCTTGATCTTGAGGCTTTACAAAAGATATTGTTGTCCTATTTTGCCTTCCAACCAAATAGCCCAAGGATCCATGAAATTTCTAAGTGTTTCCCTTTTGAAGTGCAAGGAAAAAATCCCCCAAATGGATAAGTCCAAAATCCTAAGTGTTTTCCTTATATTTTTTGTCTTTTCAGAGTTTCAGAGTTCGGGGTTCTCCTCTTCATCATGCCATTCTTATCAGCTTTGAAATTCGCCTTGGTTCCTTTGGAAATCACCTAAGTGTTTCATACATCGGGGGTCAGGAGATTCATCTTCCTTCTTTTTTGTAAGTGGTAGATGGAAGGTTTGACTGCCAAATCTTGACAAGTTCCAATGTTTCTAAGTGTTGTAGGCAGCGACAGGTGGGAGTTCTCTTTTCTTCCTTCTTTTTTGAAAGCAGAAGGCGGAAGGCCCAACGATCGAGGTTCGTTGGTTTCAAAGGCTTCTAAGTATTGTGGAACTCAGAGGCTAGGGTTCTGGTCTTTTTCTTTTGATTTGGCAAGTGGTAGACGGAAGGCCCGCTCACCAAAGTCCACTGAACCTTTAAAATGACTAAGTCATTCGGGTAGTGGCAAGCGGGATTTTTCTTCTTCCTCTTTTCTTTTGGAAGACAGAAGGTGGAAGGCCTGACAACTGAGGTCTGTTGAGCTCATAGATTTGTCTAAGTGTTGCAAATATCAAGGAGCAGAAGTTTTCTTCTTCCTCTTTTCTTTTGGCAAGCGGAAGGTGGAAAGTCCGAGGCCCAATTCCTGACGAAGCTTCGTAATTTATTCTAAGTATTTTAGAGTTGGGGATCGAGCGTTTCTTCTTTTCAAAAGCATGATGCATGGTGAAGGACTGATCTCCAAAGCTTGACAGTTTCCTTATTGTCTCTTTCAGACTTTGGAGATTGGGGTTTCCTTCTTCTCCTTTGAAAGGCCCAATCGGTGGAAGCCCGATCAGAGGAAGCCTGATTGATTGGGGCCCGACCTATTTTGCCTTCCCATCTCTTTCTACTATTCTTGACGTGATGGGACTACTCAACGACCTTCCTAGTCACCGTTAATGTTTCTTTAGAGCCAAGGCATGAAAATTTTTCTTCTAAGGCAAAGGGAGAATTAGAAAAGTCATCGGAAAAATGGAAAGTTGAAGAGTTAACATTCAATGTAGATATTTCTTCAACCACTTCATCCTTCAAATATTTTCATATTTATTGTTGCAGATCAAATCAAGGATATTTTCTACATTGATGTTTTGCAGAATAGATGTATACAGACATTCCTTTTGTAGAAATATCTTCTGACAGACCCATGGGGTGAATTTATTGTAGTAGGTGAATGTGCTATCAATTTAAAATGCTATATATACTTGTAAATCAGATGTGTTATTGTTGGCTATTGTTCCTAAAAAGGCCACATCTTGTATCAGTTATAATCTTGCCTCCATGATAAATAAAAAATAGATTTTACCTTCTCATACAATTTTTTTTGCAATGTGTAGCATGGGAGTTTGAATCTCCATTTTGTGAACGTTTCTTTCATGGTGGGTTTCAATCAAATTTCTTTGCCTTTGTAGATAGTTTATGAGTTGTGTATGCACTTCTATTGTTTGATATTATTCTGTGCATGAATGGTTAATCTGAGAGCCAAACACATTAAACTTGGTGTATCACCTTTCCCTTTCAGTTTTCTCCTTCTTCCCTTTTCCCAGTGGTGTTAGATTAGGTTTAGTCTTATAATTTTATCTGAATCTTATATTTAGAAAGAGGAACTAGCCTTCTCTGGAGGTTTGATTTCATTTGCAAGGTCCCACACCTTGAAATCACTCCCATGTTTCATTGGATTTTTACGACAAATGGGCTTCAACAAAAGGTGCAAATCCAAGTGACAACATTTTATGGCACACCTGGTGGGACCGCTTTATCTGGTTTAAGAGTTGAGCTGAGAAATTGGTGTTGTTCTCAATATTCTATGTTTTGGCAGACAAGTTTCATGCACCTGGCGACTCTATGAGCTCTTGGTTTCAGATTAGTCAAACATTATATGCCTAGAGTGCAGACTAGGGCTTCTTCAAGAGGTAGGAATTATCATTTTGTTGAATTACCTTTAGCCGCTTCAAGGAGAAGAACTAGGTTATCTAGGTTTCATGTGAGAAGGAATATCAGTGTTGTTTCATCCCCTCTAAGATCTCAATCTATGCCTCCTCCTGTTAGGTTTCAATATTCAAGAAGGGGCTTGCATATACCTGGAATAAATTTGAATATCCTCAATATGGCTCTGCCAAGAATTCTACCCTTCATAACCTTCAATGGATGTATCCCTTTAGCCCTAAATGCACATAATGACATACTTATCTTGGCCCTAAAGAGTATTCCATTCTTTATGGGTTAGGGTTCTATACACCTGCTAAACATATTAAAGACATATCAAACGTATGCTCAATTCACCATATTCAAGATGAAGATGTGGCTGTTAGGCTCTTGGTTTCATCCTTCAAGGGAAGAGCTCTTCAATGGTTTAGAAGTTTACCCCCTACTTCAATACATGATTGGGATGAGCTAGGAGAAGAAGTCTACAAATAGTTTAGAGAGAGCAGATAATGTCCCTCTACTGGAACAATTGACAACTATAAAGAGGGATCCCAATCAGCTGATGGTTGACTTCAACTTTAGATTTCAAAGAACGTTGGAAAGAATTCAAGCTCTCCTCAGACCATCTCCACAAGGTGCTTTCTTACATTTTCTAAGAGATTTAAATTCTGATATAGCTATTATGATGCAATGTATGGGTGCTCAGACTTTACCAGATGCATATGAGACAACTTTGAGAAATAAAAATTATTTAATACAAGCTAGAAAAATTGTCCCCAGACCTCCTATACCCATCTTCCTAGAATTGCCTTCACAAATTGAACAATCCACTATTGCTCCCATCCTAGAGCCTAAAGCCTCTACATCTGATCTTCCACAAGAAGGGGATGAATTTAAAACCCTAGTGGCCAACATGGCTAACAAAGTCAATACCATAGCCATCTAAACTGCCCCTAAACCTCATCAAAATTATAACTAGGGACAGTCTTCAAATTAGGCATTGGGGCAAGGTTATAATTCTAATAGAAACGATAACTAAAATCAAGGTTACCAACCAAATAGATACCAAAACAATAACCTTGTTCAACCTTTGCAAACAGTTAGACCCATTCAACAAATATTGATTGTTAACCCAATTAGGACCTTGGTTCCTATCCAAAACAATATGCCCCATGAGGCAGATTCGTGTTATCCTTGCAATCAGCCTCATAATCAGTCCACTTGCACATTTGGAGTGCAAGAATGAGCCCTAATGGTGCAAAATTTTTACAGTCAACTAGAATCATTGGTGGAAGCAGTCAACAACAACCCTAAGGTACCAAATGATGCTGCTTCTGATTCCAATCCAATGCATTGGACTCTTGAAGATTTTTGTGTTGTTAAGCAACCTATGGATAGCATGATTATGCCTGTAAATAGTGTTGCAGAAAACACAAGATCCAAGAAGAGGTAATTAGAGGATGATGCCATGCCTGCTGTATTACAAAAGGAAGCTGTATCAAAAGAAAAAGGTGTTGGCGCTTCAAATTTAACTCAAAACAATAGTCCTGCCACTATAAATTAGGTTCCATCATGCCTAAAATTGCTTGAACCGGCCGCAAAGGAGTCAAAGAAAGGAACGTGGATTCCTTCCATGCACAAAATGGTAGGATTTCCTCTGAATATTGTGGAGCAAATGAAAAAGATGAACCTGAATGCGTCCATGTGGGTTGCATTATCATTCCCTCTCAAAGAGATTTATTGCAAGATTCTTTAAGGCAATTCCCAACAGCTGAATTAGTAGTTCAGAAAGAAAGGGGCCCAGTCAATCTTGTACAACTACGTGAAGAGTAGGTAGGTCCAACAAAGAAACCATCCCCATTCTACTTGTCTGTAATCATTGGGAAGTTCTTGGTGCATACCTGCATGATAGATTCAAGATCCAACATTTCATTCATGCCAAAGAAGATAGTAGAGGTGTTAGGGATTAAATACATCCTAGTTTCATCAGGTGTATTGCAGTTGGACGGTACTTCTGTTAATACCGTTGGAGTGATCAAAGGACTGGATTCGACCTTGCATGCTTGCCCAAACTTGACTATTCTTCATCCATTTTTCGTTATCTTCTTGTCAAGATATTTCACAGTTAAGGTGGGTGGTTACCTATTTTCTAATTGGTCTCACATGCTTCTAAGAACAAGATATGGCACGTAGTTCACCATTAAGGATGAACTAGTTTTGAGTTATCATGTGAAGAATTATGACCATAGCTTGGTGAACCCTAATTTCATGATTTAGGGTGAGGAAGTGAACAATTCAGGATCTCTTGAGGTAGCATCTTCACCCCTTCCAATCCTAGACCTTTTTCTTAATGAGTGGGTGAAAGACCATTTTGATTTTGATCCCTATGACACCACTGAAATGACTGGGCTGGCTACCTACATGATTCATGAGGGAAATTCCTCTATCCCTTCTATACTAAAATTAGATGATGATTCTAATGGCCCATGGACAATGTTCATTAATGTTGCAAAGACTAGAAATGGAGTTGGTGCAAGAGTATTACTGATCTCTCTGATTGGTAAGAAGCTGCATTTTTCTCACAAGATACATTTTTCCTGCACAAATAATGTCGCAGAGTATGAGGCATTGGTCCATGGCTTGTTACTAGTTGAAAAGAAGAAAATCAAACATCTAGAGATATTCAAAGATACTCAATTAGTGGTCAACCAGGTTAGGGAAAGATGTGCAACAAAAAACCAGCTTTTGAGAGCTTACAAACATAGAGTTTGGGGCCTGCTTGAGAGTTTTGATGCTTTCAACCTATAGGTGATCCCAAGGAAATTAAATGTTGAGGCAGACAAATTGGAAACATTTGGTGCTCAATTTTCTCCCCCCACAGACCTCTTTCAAGGCCCTGATCAACATGTCAAAATAGTGGTTAGACCCTTAGTTCTTGATAATGGTGCGAATTGGTAGGTATTTGATAGCAATGAGTAGATTGTAAACTTCATACAAAATGAAGCTGAGTTCTCATCAAGTGCATAGTCCAAACTGCAAGAGGGGTATGGTGATCAAATTATGCAACTGAAAACGAACAAGTTACCAAATGGATTAGTCACTCTTGAGACTATTTTAAGTCATGATGATGAATTCAAGGGCGAGAAGAAGAACATCATATTCAAAAAGGAGGACTACCAAAATGTTACTATCACCTAAGACAAATACTTATTGCTAGGAAAAGTATGTCGTGATGAAAAACAACAAAATTTTATTCACCTTTCTCAGAAATACAGTGATGTTTTTATATGGAATTATGAGGACTTGAAGGGTTTTGACCCAAATGTTGCCCAACACATCATAGATCGTGATCCAAATGCCAAACCTATTTGCCAAAGACAGTGGCTTGTAAACCCCAAAATCGAGCCTTTGATGAGGAAGGAGCTTGCAAAGCTCATTCAGGCTAGAATTAATTTTCCCATCAAGTATTCCACCTGAGTGGCTAATTTAGTGCCAGTGAGGAAGAAAAATGGAGAGATAAGGCTGTGTGTAGATTTCTGTGATATGAATTGAGATTCCTTGAAAGACCATTACCCTCTTCCATCCATGGACCAAATCTTGCAGACTGTGGCAGGGGCAGAAAGATTCTCATTGCTTGATGGTTTTTTTGGTTATAACTAGATTTTTGTAAGGGAAGAGGACAAATTCAAGACAAATTTCACCACTGAGTGGAGAACCATGGCGTATGCAAAAATGCCATTTGGGCTCTCCAATGCTAGCATCACTATTTAGAGGGCAATGGACATTGCATTTAAAGGCTTCATTAACAAATTCATCCTAATTTATTTGGATGATATTACAGTCTTCTCTAAGAGATAATAAGACCACATGGAGCATTTGGAGAAAGTTTTTGAGAGGTGCAAGAAGTTTGGGGTGTCATTGAACCCCAAAAAATGTATTTTTGCTATTACTCATAGCAAACTTCTGGGCTATTTGGTGTCCAAGGATGGGATCTCCATAAATCCAGAAAGAACTTTAGCTCTTCTTTCTCTTCCTTTGCCTATTCATAAAAATCTCTGCAGTCATTTCTAGGGCATATTAATTTTGTTAGAAAATTCATCCCTAATTGTGCTGGTTTGGTCAAACCATTGACCCTAATGCTAAAAAAAGATGTTGTTTTTAGGTGGACCAAGGAGGTGAAGGACAGTTTTGATAAGATAAAAGAAGAAATTTCTCAAGCTCCTATCCTTGTGAACCCTAAATATGAGAAGGATTTTGTCTTTTATGCTCATGGAGGAGAAAGCAACATTGTTGCTGTTCTAATGCAACAAAATGACCAAGGTATGGAGCAACCATTGGCCTTTTTTAGTCAAACATTGAAATATTATGAGGTTAGGTATAGTCCATGGAAAAACAAGTTTTTACCATTGTAAGAGAATTAAAAAGTTTAGATATATGCTGGAAAATAACCACATTAAAGTATTGGTTTCTCATCCCAATGCGAGAGACTACATAATGGGAATAGAAATTAGTGAAAAGAGGGTGAGTTAGTTTACAAGGATCCTAGAATATGATGTTACTATCAAAGCCACTAATTTGATTAGAGGCAGGGGATTGTGTGAGTAGTTAGCTCAAACTACAATGGGTGAGGCGAACTCATCCTATCTCTTGAATGGGGCAGAACCTATAGCAGAGCCAACAAATTTAAGTTTTTGGACAACAGAACATGGCCATGTTCCTATCCACTGGCAAGTATCCTTATGAATTGGACATAACTAAGAGAAGACATTTCAGGTTGTAGCCCATCCTGTATGCTTTGGTGGATGGAATTCTATTTAAAAGGAATCTAGATGGAGTCTTGCTGAGATGCATTGAAGAAAAATAGATTGATAGATTGCTCAGTGAGTTTGATACTAGCCCAGTTGGAGGTAATTTATTTGCAAGAGCTAAAACAATGAAGATAATGAGGGCAGGTTATTTTGGCCCACGTTATTCAATGATGCCCATGTATGGGTAAGAAAATGCAAAGAGCGTGCTCTCTTTGCCGGAAAGAAGAGATTGGCAACCCTTCCACTTCACCCTATCAAGACAAATCAACCTTTCTCACAATGGAGCCTGGATTTCATTGGCATGATCAACCCTACATCTAGTGCTGGCCACAAGTGGGTTCTAACTGCAATGGACTACTTCACCAGCTGGGTTGAAGCTGTCCCACTCAGAGAGGCTACACAATCAACAATCATGGATTTCTTGGAAGAAACCATGACAAGGTTTGGAGCTCCCCACACTATCATCTCTGATAATGCAAGAGCTTTCACTAGTTTTAAGATAGCTGGTCAGGCTTTGAAATATAATGTGCTTTTGAATACTTCTAACTATTACCCCCAAGGTAATGGTTTAGCTGAATTTGATCAGAATCTTGAAGAGAACCATGGAACAAATCAAATGTAGTGGCATAATAAAATTAGATTAGATCTTTGGGCTAATATGATCACCTATAAAAGAGCCATTGGTAATTCTCCTTTCGTTCTTGTGTATGGAAAAGAGGCTAGGTTGCCGTTGTCTTTGGAACTTCCTTCATTAGAGTTGACCCAACAGTTAGAATTAGAAGGTGAAGATGCTAGTTCTATAAGGATGGCTGAGTTAACTAGATTGGAAGAACTTAGACAACCAACCATGGTTACATTGGAAGAGCACCAAAGATAGACCAAGAGATACTTTGACAAGAAGGCCAAAGATCAAATTTTTAAGGAAGGAGATCTTGTTTTAAAATGGGATGCTGATAGAGCCAATCCTGGAGGCCACACTAAGTTTGATGCAATCTAGAGTGGTCCATATATCATCACCAACTGTAAGCAATCCAATGCTTTCAATCTTTCAAAGCTGGATGGTGAAGTTCTACCGATCTTAGTCAATGGGATCCATCTCTAACCTTACTTCTAGGGTTGGTCTGAGATTTTGTATATACTATTTTGTTTTAGTTCTCCTTTTCCCTAAGTGTTATTGCACATGCTACACTCTCATTAGGAGAATGTAGGCCTCATTTTTTTCTTTGTTTGTTGTTTTGTCAAGGTAATGTTTCAGTTGTTCCCAACATATTGTAGTCCCTTTTGACTCTATGCCCAATAGATACTTTAGGCTATGGGTTTCTTTTGTTTAGCAGGCAAACATCCTTGAGAGGTTGCCAAAATGTTGTCCTAGTTTGCCTTCCAGTCAAATAGCCCAAGGATCCATGAAATTTCTAAGTGTTTCACTTTTGAAGTGCAAGGAAAAAATCCACCAAAATAGTTTAGTCCAAAATCCTAAGTGTTTTCCTTGTGTTTTCTACCTTTTCAAAGTTTCAGAGTTCGGGGTTCTCTTCTTTGTCATGCCATTCTTATCGGCCTCAAAATCCATCTTGGTTCCTTTGCAAATCACCTAAGTGTTTTGGGTGCCGAGGGTCGGGAGATTCATCTTCCTTCTTCTTTTTCGTAAGCAGTAGATGGAAGGTCCAATTACCAAATCCTGACGAGTTCCAATGTTTGTAAGTGTTGCGGGTGGTGGTAGGTAGGAGTTCTCTTTTCTTCCTTCTTTTTTGAAAATGGAAGATGGAAGGCCCAACGACTGAGGTCCACTGGTTTTAAAGGCTTCTAAGTGTTGCGGAGCTCGAAGGTTGGGGTTCCGGTCTTTTTCTTTTGATTTGGCAAGCGGTAGACGAAAGACCCACTCGCCAAAGTCTGCCAAACCTTTAAAATGACTAAGTCATTTGGGTAGTGGATCTCAGGGAGTGGAAGTTTTCTTCTTCCTCTTTTCTTTTGGTAGGAGGAAGGTGGAAGGTCTGAGGCCCCATTCTTGACAAAGCTTCATAATTTCTTCTAAGTATTTTGGAGTCAGGGATCGAGCGTTTCTTCTTTTCAAAAGCACGATAGATGGTGAAGGCCCAATCTTTGAAGCCTGATAGTTTCCCTATTGTCTCTTTCAAACTTTGGAGATCAGGGTTTACTTCTTCACCTTTTAAAGGTGCGATTGGTGGAAGCCCGATCGAAGGAAGCCTGATTGACTGGGGTGTGACCTGTTTCTCCTTCCCAGCTCTTTCTACTTTTCCTGACATGATGAGACTGCTTAGTGACCTTCCCGGTTGCTATTAAGGTTTCTTTAGAGCCAAGGTAGGAAAGTTTTTCTTCTGAGGCAATGGGAGAAGTGGAAAATTTTTTGACAAAGGGAAAGTCGATGAGTTAACATTCAATGTAGATATTTCTTTAGCTACTTTATCCTTCAAATATTTTCATATTTATCATTGCAAATAAAATCAAGGATATTTTTTGCATTTATGTTTTGCAGAACAGATGTATATAGACATTCCTTTTGTAGAAATATCTTCTGACAGGCCCATGGGGTGAATTTATTGTAGTAGGTGAATGTGCTATCAATGTAAAATGCTATATATACATATAAATCATATGTATTGTTGTTGGCTATTGGTCCTAAAAAAGCCACATCTTGTATCAGCTATAATCTTACCTCCATGATAAATAAACAATAGATTTTACCTTCTCATACATTTTTTTTGCACTGTGTAGCATGGCCATTTGAATCTCCATTTTGTGAATGTTTCTTTCCTGGTGGGTTTCAATCAGATTTCTTTACCTCTACAGATAGTTTATGATTTGTGTATGCACTTCTATCATTTGATATTATTTTTTGCATGAATTGTTAATCTGAGAGCCAAACACGTTAAACCTAGTGTATTGCCTTTCCCTTTTAGTTTTCTCCTTCTTCCCTTTTCCTAGTGGTGTTAGATTAAGTTTAGTCTTATAGTTTAATCTGAATCTTATTTTTAGAAAGAGGAACCAACCTTCTCTGGAGGATTGATTTCATTTGTAGGGTCCCACACCTTGAAATCACTCCCATATTTCACTAGATTGTTGCAGCAAATGGGCTTCAACACAGGGTGCAAATCCAAGTGACCATAGATCCAAATAGTGAAGAGCTTGCTTGATATTATTTTCTTCCTCTATGAGAGTGAGGAAAGAGTCATCAACAAAATGTCCATTCACTAGCTAAGTAGTAGAAATTGGAAGAGAGATGCCTTTGACAAGCTGTTGGGAGACTGAATGGGCTAAAAGATAACCAAAGACTTTAGAAACAAGAACAAAAAGGGCAGGTGCTAGAGGACATCCTTGATGGATGGACCTAAAAAGTTCAAAGATAGAAGATTGTTAGGTGTTGATAGTGATGCACGCAGAAACATTTGTAAAAAGCATGCACACAGATTGAACGAAGTGTGGGACAAAACCCAAAGATTGAAGCATAGCAATGATAAAGGGCCACTCAATGCAGTCATAGGCTTTAAAAAACTCAATTTTGATAAAAATGGCTTGTTTTTAAGAACGAGGGGCCCATTCAATACCTTCTCACACAACAATGATATTATCCAAAATAAATCTAGATTTGACAAAGCCAATTTGCTCAGGCTAGAGATTTATGGAAAAAGATGGCTCAATTTCAAGGTGAGCACTTTGGCAATGATCTTATAGGAGATATTAAACAATGTAATCGACCGCCAATTACAAATATCATCATGATCTCTAGACTTAGGTGTGAGCTTAATGTTGCCTTTGTTAATAATTTTTCCTAAAGAATTAGAATGAAAAGATTCAAGGTAGACTTTTTGAAGATCTTTGCCCATAGTGACCCAAAGTGTCTTATAAAATTTGCAAGGAAATCACAATTCACACACTGGGAAGAGGAAAGCTTGCAAGGAAAAACTTGAAGACATTCTTGCAAAGTGTGATCACGTTCAGGAGAATTCTCTTGAGCTTTGAAAACTTGCTCATAGTGTCAAACAAAGGCCTGAAGAATATTCGAGAGATTTTTGAGCAACTGGTGTCCATAATAGACATGCTTAATCACTTGGGAGGTGTGGTGGGTGACAGGCTGTCGTAAGGTCCTAACACTTTAGATGAAAATTATCAGTTTATCAATAGGGGTAGTGTCTAAGGCTGTATGCAATAGGGAGTTTGGATATTTCATTGAGAAATAATTTTCTAATTCTGTTAAACGATTGAAACAACACATGAAATGAAAGCGTAATTATATCCCTCTACATAAAGCATTCAAATTTTATACCAAAAAGCATGAAAACTCTAGACTAGAAAGCATATAAATTCTATACTAGAAAGTAGATAAATTCTATGCTAACAATTCACAAATACAATTTTCTATGCTGGAAACATTACAAATTCTAATTATCAGAAAACAATAATTTTAACTAAGGCAGATGCACCAGAAAACTTCTAATCAACACAAAAAGTTTCGAAACAACAGTACACAATAGTTTAACTTTTAAACAACACACCCTGTAGGTTAATGACAGAAAACTAAACATAAACTATCTTCAACTGAATGGAAACATCCACAGAAATGAAAGTACTTATCCATGTTTTGAGCAACAATTAAAACTAAACTACTTCAAAACTCCTAAATTTCAGATGGTGGGAAAATGCCATTTGAGGAAGTCTTATAACTGAAAAATTGAATCTTTACTACTGTTGTCTTTTAAAACATAAAAAGGACTCCAAGTGGAGCCATAATGTCTTTTGGGTAACCACATAAATAACAGAATTAAAACAAAGTCTTCATTTAATGTACGCCTAAAATTTTTGGCACCCCCAACTTCCGGTGCACTCATCCACAACTGCATGATGTCCACTTCTTTTGTAGGCAATGCATTAACCTGTGCAATTACCCAACATTTCATGCCATTAAATCAACATTTAAAAGATAGTTTCAATCAATTTAGGAAATAAGGATTTGTACAACATTTTAGTAAAAATAGATAAATATCGCTTATAAAAATAAATAAATTGGCAAGGCTAGGGAATTGGGTAATGCAAAAAGGGCTATTTGTTCCATCAAAGAAATGAGGTTATTTATACCTCATCATTCCTCCCCTTGCTAACCTTGAGTAGGTCCTGGACTGCTCTATGATGCATCCTTTGTCTCTCTGCCTCTCTTTTCCTATTCAATTCATCATACTTTGAGCTCAAATCATATACTTCATCTACCTCTTCATCAATATGGTCAGGGACCTTCAAAAACCCTTTGTGAAGTTTGATTCTCAGCTGCTAGGTATATAAGTCCCTTGGTTCCTATTTTGTAACTCTTAAGACTGGAGGGGGTGGCTGCAAAAGTAGAGGCGGTCTGTATCTCATTCCTATCCACTTAGTTTTTAGTTGCTGAAGAATCTCTGTCAACGCCTCAACTCTTTTGTATGACCATCTAAGGTTAGTGGGGGAAATCATTTCTCTTTTTTTTTAAATACATAGGCAAGGGGGCATACCTTTCCTCACAGGCATTCCAAGCTCTGTCAATCAACTATGGTCCATTAATCTTGAAATCTTCATAGCAGATCCGAATGCTTTCATTATATTTTTCTTTCATATGTTCATAACTCTTAGCTCTCCTAAACCGAGATTTGAAAGAAAAAGGTTTTCGGTTGGGGTACCTCATGTGTAGTCCCATAGTTCTCTCTGCATGAAGATATTCTCTAGTTCTGTCCTGCCACTAAATTTATTTTTTGCATATTTGACAAAAATGTCCTTAACTAAACTTCCCCCACAAACAGGTTGATGAAGAAATCATTATGTTTTTCGAGAAATAGATTATAAATGAAGAACTCACATAATAAATTCTTCTGTATAGGAGATGCTTCTTTAAATGCTTCAAAAAATTTGCTAGTCATCAAGATCATGTGGTAAATTGCTAGTCATCAAGATCATGTGGTAAATTGCAAGAGATTCTCAGGAGCTTCCATCTTAACAACTATTCATTAAGGAACATGGAATATAATATGGATGGTTTCCTACAGGCCAGCAATAGCTCTCCAATCTGACATGCATCCATCTTGGCTTGATATAATCTATCATAAGACTCTTTCAACAATACTATTTCTTTCTTAAGTCTAGCATTCTCAGCTCCAGATTGTCTTAAGAAATAGCATTGCTCCATCCACTTGGTTAGCATGGGAGGGATGTGGATTTGAAACCATTCCATTTTAGTTGATTCGGTTTGAACCTCTTTTGATTCCATAGTCGACCTAATATTAATTTCTTATAAATCTTTCTCCAGTTCAACAATTCTACTTATGGCCTTATTTAATTCAATTTTCTGCTTCTCCTACTCCTCTGCAAATGTCCTCAGGCACTGTTCTAGGTTGAAGGGTAGATTCTTGATTTGTCTTTCTAAGATAGACTATCCAGACAGTGCTTATCTCTTTCTTCACTTTGTTGCAATTGGGATTGCAACTCTCTAATAGTTTAATCCTTTTGCTCCAGAAGCTCTTTCTGTTCTTCTATCTCATGCTATTGTCTGTTCAACTACTCTTCACTCAATTGTATTTTATTTCTCAACTGCATAATTTTTGCTTTTAATTTCTCTATTTCTAATGTCATAGACTCACCTTTATTGTCCTCTGCATCTGTAGAGGGGGAGTAATAAAAACTTCTATTTCATTGCTAGATATGTGCTCTTCATTAATTACCCCAGATGGACATTGTTCTCTATCACCAACATTATTTAAGGGAGACAATTGTCTCTCCTCAAGCACTGTATCAACTTCTTGAATGTTTTCTGGCTGCTAGAATGAAGAAGTTGTTTCAACAGTCTCACATTCTTGACCCTCCTCTTCTTCAACTAGGACATAATTAGGCATTTGTTCACTGATTCCCTCTTGTCCTTTTTCTCCTTTTTCCTCTAGGTCCTCTTTAGATGGGTCAATTGACAGTCTAGATGCAGGGGGTTCATCACTTTCCAAAGTTTGAGTTACATCTGCACAAATTTGAGATACATTTTCATCGGGTTGAGTCACTTTTTCCTAGGACTGCCTTTCTTTTCTCTTTTTCTTGGGAACATGGGGCAATTCACAGGCCACGACACAACTAGGCTTATCAACTAATCATTTGCTCCTTCTCAGAGGAGTAGGTCTTTGCAATTTCATTTTGGGCCTCTTCT
The DNA here is from genome assembly GCA_027924645.1 of Cunninghamia lanceolata. Taxonomy (NCBI): domain Eukaryota; kingdom Viridiplantae; phylum Streptophyta; class Pinopsida; order Cupressales; family Cupressaceae; genus Cunninghamia; species Cunninghamia lanceolata. The sequence continues at coordinate 15,958,362 of BSBN01001101.1, forward strand.
CCTTTTTATGGGGCCGAACACCTTCCTCCTCTAAGTCTACTAAATCCACATTTTCTCAATTTTTTGGGGTTTCAGGTACATTATGTGATTTAGGCATTTCTTCATGGTCTGGAGGGTTTGGTGGATTTTCTAGCACTTCACTGCCAGGAGCTTGTTTGTCACCTTGGGGTGCAGGGGAGAGTTCTCTCACATCTTGGGTTGCCCTACCAGATGACTCACCTACCTCAAATTGTCTTAGAGGTTCAGGATTCTCAAATTTTTACAGAAATTTCTGCCATTTCTCATATGGTTTTCTTTTTCTATGAAAATGATATTTGTAAATTAACTATATAAGACCATGATGCTTCAAAGGTCTAGACCCAATTTTGAAGCGTTCTATCATACATACAAGGGAATCATGGAGGAAGGCAGGAATGTTAACTTTCAATTCAAGATTTTCTAGACCATGGCGCAAATGAATGAGCAACTGAAAAGGGGGACCAACTACTGTGGCACATTGCCCTTCACAAGTGAAATACTTAATAATCCATGCAACTACTATTCACCATGGCTCTGTAATGGACATTCTCTGAAACCCCTTGTTTTGCCCTTAGGTATTTACAACTAATAATGGGTGAGGTTCCCCTTCTCGTGTAAAAAGTTCTATCATTTTCTGATAGGAAATGTTTGTAGTTTCAGACAAATTAATACCTTCATTTCCAATACCAGATAATTTGGAGGTAATTTGGGGACTTACCTTGAATTTCTTCCCATGCACAATCGACTGCCCATCTGCAAAGTTCTCGACAAATTCTTTGACGAGCTGTGCATGGTGTCCTTCAAATTTCTTTATGAAGTCTAGCCATGCTACTCTTTGAAACAGTTCTAAAATATTACCCAATGCCAACAATTTATCTAGTGAAGTTGCCTCAGACTTGTGTTTGGTTCCTCCCATATTTCTCAAAGACTACTAAAATATCACAGCACCCAGAGTAGTAAAACTACTCAGGAAACTGATAGGAAGATTAAAGGAAATGTAGGTTTCAAGGCCACTTGGATTTTAGTAATGTTGGTTCAGGGTACTTGGCTTTTCAATAGTTAATCACAACAGTTAATTAAGACTTTGCATGGGATAGAGTGAATGAGCCACCACCTTCTCTAATGAAGGAGCAGTTCACACATTTGCTAAATTTGGAATAGAAAAGGGTTCGTGCCAACTTATCTATCTTTACTTACAGTAAATGATCTATTAAAAATAAAAGATGTACGTACCTTTCGTCTCGTTATTGATTCGAAAGTCGCTTGTCTTTACTGACGTAATAGCATCCTGGGTGGCGGTACTAACTGGTTTGAATGGAATGAATTTATTATGATGTGATAATGGAGTGGCTAAATTTATTATGGTATGACGATGGGGTGGCTAAAATTTATTATGACGAAAGGTTATCATAATAATGTTTATTTACTATGATCGGAGATGTCAAACTCATGATGGCATTCGCAGTGGATTGTAGGGTGAATGGTGTGTTTTCAAATAATATGAACATTTTCATGGATGGCAATTACAATTTAACAATGATGGAAGAAGATATCAAAGGAATGGATATGGAGGATATGAACAAAATTCTGGAGCATCGTCGCAAGATGTAGCTGGCTGAAGGAACAAAATTATGGAGCATCACTGAAAGATGCAACTAGAATTCAGGAACAAAGTTTTGAACCATCGCTGAAAGATGCAGCTAGAATGCAGGAACAAAGTCCTGGAGCATCACTGAAAGATGCATCCGGAATGTAGGAACAAAGTTCCAGAGCATCACTAAAAGATGTAGCTAGAATGCAGGAAGAAAGTTCTGGAGCATTGGTGAAAGATGTAGCCAGAATGTAGGAACAAAGTTCTAGAGCATCACTGAAAGATGCAGCCGAAATGCAGGAACAAAGTTCTGGAGCATCCTTGAAAGATGCAACCAGAATGTAGAAACAAAGTTCTGGAGCATCGCTGAAAGATGCAGCCAAAATGCACAAACAAAGTTCTGGAGCATCGCTGAAAGATGCAACCGGAATGCAACAACAAAGTTCTGGAGCATCATTGAAAGATGCAGGCAAAATGCAGAAACAAAGTTCTGGAGCATCGCTGAAAGATGCAGCCGGAATGTAAAAATAAAGTTCCAGAGCATCACTGAAAGATGCATGCAGAATGTAGGAACAAAGTTCTAGAGCATCGCTGAAAGATACAGCTAGAATGCAGGAACAAAGTTCTGGAGCATCACTGAAAGATGCAGCCAGAATATAGGAACAAAGTTCCGGAGCATCGCTGAAAGATGCAGTCGGAATGCAGGAACAAAGTTCTAGAGCATCGCTAAAAGATGCAGTCAGAATGCAGGAACAAAGTTTTGAAGCATTACTGAAAGATGCAGCCAGAATGTAGAAACAAAGTTCTGGAGCATCACTGAAAGATGCAACTGGAATGCAGGAACAAAGTTCCGGAGCATCGTGAAAGATGTAGCCGGAATGTAGAAATAAAGTTTTGAAGCATCACTGAAAGATGCAGCCAGAATATAGGAACAAAGTGAGGGTATAGATCTTATTCAGACAACAAGTTTCAGAGCATCACCAGGAGGTGCACAAGAATTTGTAAAACTTCTTAAAAGATGAAACCCTACGAAACAGAGATGAAATTTAGGCAAATACTAAGAAGAAAATATGAAGAATTGTTCCTAAATGCATATACACACATTCACACATAAAAATTTATTATTATTATTATTATTATTATTTTAAACTCTACAAGATACTTATGGTATTGTTTCTACCAAAGTAGAATCAACACATTGAGTTTCTTCATGCATTTCTACTGGTCAAGTAAACTCTTCTTTGTTGACAGGTTTATGGTAGATCCTGATTTGATGTCCATTGACTAAGAGGGTTCAAGAATCACCATCAATGGGTTTGAGTTGTACTGCTCCATTTGGGAATACCTCAGAAATCTTGTATGGACCCAGCCAATGAGTTATGACTTTACCTTTTTGGTCCTTGTATCGGGAATCAAACAACAACGCCTAATCTCTTGAATGAAATTCTCTTTCTTTGATGTGTTTATCATGCCAGGACTTTCATTGTTGTTGAGCTAGTTTAGTCTGATGAATGGCTTCTAGGTGGAGTTCATCTAGTTCACTAAGTTGCAAGACTCTCTCTACCTAAGCTTGATCAAGGTTGAAGTCTAGCTCTATTGCTGTTCTAAGAGTTTGGAGTTCAAATTCAATGGGCAGAAAAGGTTTTTTTCCAAAGACTAGTTTGTAAGGGGTAAGACCAGTGGTGGATTTCCAAGTTGTATTGTAAGCCCAAATAGCCTCAGGCAATTTCCTGGCCCAATCCTTTCTACCTGATGAGACTATTTTTGTTAGGATGTTTTTGAGCTCACTATTAGTGAGTTCTACTTGTCCATTTGCTTGTGGGTGATAGGGTGACGACTTTTTATGGCTTACCTGGAAATGATTGGTGAAAGCTAACATAACTTTAGACATAAATTGAGGTCCTTGGTCTATGACAATTGACCTAGGGGCTCTGAATCTGAGAATAATTCTGTTATATAGAAAGTCTGCAACCTGTTCTTCTCTAGCAACTTTGAGGGCTTGGACTTCTACCCATTTAGTAAGATAGTTCGTGCAGACTAGAATATATTCTTTCCCTTGCGAAGGAGGATCTAGAGGACCAATGAAATCCAATCCCCACTTTTCAAATGGTTCAAAAGCTACCTGTGGTTGTAGAGGCATTTCATTGTATGTCATAGGTCTTCCCACTTATTGGCATTCATCACAATGGCGAACATAGTTCTTCACATCCTTGTGCATAGAGGGCTAATAGTATCCTGCACCTAAGATTTTATGGGAATTTCTTTTGGTAGAGTAATGTCCGCCAGATGGGTCATCATGGCAAGCTCTAAGGATGCTGTATGTTTCATCTGGTTTGACACAACGTCGTATGACTAAATCAGGCCCATATTAGAATAACATGCCATTAATCCATTTAAAGTGAGCACTTTCCTGAATAAGGTGTTTCTTTTGTTTTGATGTGAAGTCTAGGGGAAGCTCAGAGGTGGCTAAGTAATTGGCAATGTCTGCAAACCAGGGTGTTTTAATGGAGACAACAAATAAATTTTCATCAGGAAATTCATCCTGCACAGGAGTACAATCTCCATCATCTTGCTTTATTTGGGATAGAAAATCTGCAACTACATTGAATTTTCCAGGCTTATCCATTATGGTCACATTGAATTCTTGTAGAAGTAATAACCATCTGATTATTCATCCATTCACTGAGGGTTTTTTCATCAGGTACTTGATAGCTGAATAGTCTTTGAATACAATCACTTTATATCCTGTAATGTAATAACAAAATTTGTTTATTACATGAACTATTTGTAGAAATTCCTTCTCCATGGTGGTGTAATTTCATTCCGTGGGGCTCAAGTTCTTATTGATGAAATATATAGCATATTTCCCTCCATTCTCATCTTCTTGTCCTAACATTGCTCCAATAGTGTCATTGGAAGCATTAACATATATATGGAAGGGAAGTTTCCAATTAGGTCCTCGTAGGACTGGGGCTGAGACAAGCTTTTTTTTTAATGATGTCAAAAGACTTTTGACATTCTTCTGTTGAGGTAAAATCCACATCTTTTTGCAGAAGAGAGAACATGGGAACTACAATCTTACTGAAGTTTTCTATGAATCTCCAGTAATAACTAGCATGTCCTAAGAAACGTCTAACATCAATTTGATTCCTTGGGGTTTCCAACTGTTGTATCACTTCAATCTTCTTAGGGTCAACCTTTATCCCTTCAACTGAAATATGATGTCCCAGTACTATACCTTGTTCTACCATTATGAGACATTTCTCATGGCTTAGAGATAGTTGATGATCTTCACATTGTTGCAACACTCTATCCAAATTTTTGAGACCTTCATCGAAAGTGGAACAATAGATTGTGAAGTCATCCATATAGACTTCTACACAATTGTTTACAAGTTCAACAAAGATAGCCAAAATAGCTCTTTGAAACGTGGCAGGAGCATTACAAAGCCCAAAGGGAAGTACCTGATATGTGAATTTTCCCTAAGGATAGGTGAAAGTAGTTTTGTCTTGGTCCTCCACTACCACTTGTATTTGGTTATATCCACTAAATCTGTCCAGAAATGAAAAATACTTCCTTCCTACTAGATTATCCAAAACTTGGTCTATGAAGGGTAGTGGGAAATAATCTCTGTAGGTTGCTTTGTTGAGTTCTCAATAGTCAACGTACACTCTCCATTTTCCATTTTTCTTTGGCACTACCATTGATGGTGAAACCCATTTTCTATCCAAAATAGGATAAATAAATTCCACTTGTAAGAGTTTATCAATTTTAGTTTTGACAATATCTTTGAGAGCAAGATTCAGTCTTCGCTTGGGTTGGCAGACTGCTCTAACATCTTTGGTATAGATGTGGTGGGTGCAAACACTTGGGTTGATTCCTCTCATATCTGTATAGTCCCAAGCAAAAGCTTTGGACCTGTTCATCAAAACATCGAATAATTTACGCTCATCGGATTCTATCAACAAACTATGGATATTTAAAGTCTTTCCTGGGAATAACATGATAGTCTTGGTTCCAGGGTAATTGGAGGTGACAGTGTGAACTTCTTTTGTTAATGTGTTGAGAGGACAACTATGTGGTATGATTCTATGGAGTCTAACAATATCTGATAAGAAATGATTTGTTTTCAAGATGATATTTTCCAGGGGACAAGGTTGAGTTGTGAAGTTGGTATAATCATGTTCTTTGTCGTTAATGTGGATTAGATGTCCCAAGATTTCTTCCACTTCTAAAGTCTCTTCATGTCCTGAGCCTATGGAAAGATCTTGGATGTTTTCTAATTCATCTTCCAGTTCTTTGCCATGTTGTTTAATAACTACCATGGCAAGTGAAGCTAGATTCTCTTGCTTATCAGATTCATCAGATTCATCCATCCAGACTTGGTTATATTCTACAGGTTGAGCAGGGGGATATAGATTTAAATGTTTGTTACTGGGACCATGTGAAATGATCATTCCTCCCACTCTGTAGTCAATCTTGGCTGCGACTGTAGCTAACCATGGCCTAACCAATATTAAGGTGGGTAACTGTCTTTGGGTGTGAGGGATTGGAGGACTTGGAAGTCTACTGGATATTCCCAATCGTCAACCTTGACAGAGACATTTTCTAAGACTCCTTTGGGAATAGCTATGGCTTGATTTACCATCTATAATATGGTAGTCGTGGGGCGTAGATCAGTGAGTCCAAGTTTTTCCATAACATCCACTGTCATAACATTAATGGCTGCTCCCAAGTCTACCAATGCATTAGGTATTGCTACCTCATTAATTGTTATTGTTATAAGTGGACTACCTGGGTTGCCATATTTTGGGGTTAAGGTTTTCCAGCTAAAAGTTCAGCCAGATATCCATTGATGTACACTGTATTAATTTATTTTGGTTTCCTTCCTGGTGTTTTAATGCATAATTGTTTAACTAGCTGGTTTAGTTCAGGAATTTCTTTGATCACTTGTAACAGAGGAATCTCGACATGGAGTCATTTAATTTCTTGTATCAGAGTAGTTTTGTTAGATAATGATACTTCTGGTGGGTTCTTATGAACATTTGATCTGAGATGGTCTGGAAAAGGTGCTTGGATTTTCTTTCCTAGTATGGGATCTTTTCCTGGAGTTATTGATGGTTGTTTGGCAACTTCTTCCTGAGACGGCTCTATTATAGGTGCTGAAGTTTCCTGAGAGTGCGGTAGGGATGATTCCTCCTAATTTCTCTTGGAGTCAAGCTTTGTAGGTACAAGAAGAGTCTCTGGTTCTACATTAAGTCCTTCATCTGGGTCTTCTGTAACTTAAAAAATGGTCAATTGATTAATTGTTTTTCCTGACCTCAATTGAAGGTTTCCACAATAGATAGCATTGATGCCTACCATGTTATCCTGATTAGCAGCATATGCTGGGACATTTTGACGTGTGTTCTTGGGATTAGGAACATGTTGTGCCGGTAATGCTGGTTGATTAACTTGTTCACTCTACTGAGGGTTTTGAGGAGCCGTGAGAAGGTTTTGTTGCAGATTTGGCATTCATATTGGACCATTATAGAATTGATTTGGTAGCTGATTCCATTGTGGAGGTTGATTATGAGGATGTCATTGTTGATTTATCCATTGGGGGTTTCCCCATGCTTGGTTCATCCATTCAGGCTGTCCCCAATGTGGATAAGATCCCCATCCAGGTGGTACAGAAGGCCATGGAGCTGACCACTATGTATTGTTCCAAGGGTTTGGAGGTCGCCATGTAGGGTTGGTGTTCTACGAAATTGATTTCCTCCTTAGTGTGAGATGGTCATTTTTTAGAAGTCTTGATTGCATTCAAAATCTCACATTGATTAGTGGTATGATTCTTTTCACAAATTTAGCGACTATTGGCCTTGTCCAAGGGACATTCTCTTAACAGATGCTTGTTTTGACACCTAGGACAATAGATGGATAAGGTCTCAGGGTTACGTGTTTTGGCTTGTATTCCATCCAAGGTGGTGTTCAACTAAACAAGAATGTCAGTTTTTAGATTCACTATTTCCTCTTACAGTTTACCTATTTCATTTGAGCTTCTTAAGAGGCTATATTTTCAGATTCCTCCTCAAGTACGAATTTTTTTTTGACATAAATTAGAGATATTAGTAAGTTTGAGTTGGGACACATCTCCTTTTCCGGTTAAATCTAAGCTTGTCCTAGCATCCTCATCAAGTCCTTTGAGAAATATAGTCTTTAGGATCTCCAGACTTATGGCTTCCTCACCACATCATTTGGTTAGAAAGATAAACCTATCAAGGTAATCTTATAGGCTCTCATCTTCTTTTTGTCTTAGTTTGAACAACTCTTCCTTCCTAGTGCTAACTCTGCAATAACTCAAGTATTTTTCTAAGAAAATAGTTTCCATGTCATCCCATGTAGTTATTGATCCAGAAGCTAGTCCCATAAACCAACGCATTGCAGCGTCTCTCAGAGTGGAGGGAAAAAGTTTAAGCTTTTGATTGTCATTCTTGTAGTCATATGTTTGACACAAGACTTTGAACTCAAAGAGGAACTGGTTAGGATCTTTAGAAGCAAGTCCTCTGAAAGTTGGCAAGATAGATGGTGAAATGTTTTTCATTGGTGCATCATCATCTTCTTTGAGAGTGATAGGGTAGGTAAAGGTTTGTGCTACCGGTCTTCTCGTCATATCATCATTATGGAGATTGTTAGCCATAATGTCAAAAGGAATGTTCTCTTCCTTGAAGACTAGGTTGGTTGGTTGAATAACTATCTCCTCAAAGATGGGGTCAACTAGAAAAACTGCTGGGGTATGATGGGAGTTCTTAGGTTGATCTTGCTCGATCAATTCATAATTTAGTTCTTTAGATGAGACTTCTTCCTCCCTATTTATGGTTGGAATTACTATTGGGGGTGGGGTTTGGTATGAATCTTCCGTGTGGGCCTCGTTTCCTGACCAATGTAGAAAGAGAGGTTTGGTGACTATTTTTGGGTGTTTACTACAAGAAATTCCCAAGCATGCCCTAATAATACTTAGAAAAGATCACATATCCCTGGCAATGGCACCAAAAAGTGACAGGCTATCGTAAGGTCCTAACACTTTAGATGAAAATTATTAGTTTATCGACTGGGGTAGCGTTCGAGGCTGTATGCAATAGGGAGTTTGGATATTTCATTGAGAAACAATTTTCTAATTCTATTAAAAGATTGAAACAACACATGAAATGAAATAGTAATTATATCCCTCTACAGAAAGCATTCAAATTTTATACTAAAAAGCATGAAAACTCCAGACTAGAAAGCATATAAATTCTATACTAGAAAGCAGATAAATTCTATGCTAACAATTCACAAATGCAATTTGCTATGCTACAAACATTACAAATTCTAACTATCAGAAAATAATAATTTTAACTAAGGCAGATGCGCTAGAAAACTTCTAATCAACATAGAAAGTTTCAAAACAACATTACACAACAATTTAACTTTTAAACAACACACCCTGCAGGCTACCAATAGAAAACTAAACATAAACTATCTTCAACTGAATGAAAACATCCACAAAAATGAAAGTACTTATCTATCCTATAGTCTCGCGAGTGGCCAACTCATGGGAGAAACTTGTCTTAACTCAAGTCACATTCAATCACTTTCACAACACATGATAACTCCATTCAAATCTTCATAATTCCAAAAGAAACTAAAACTTAGAACAACATCATTTGCATTGATGAAAAATTGCAAGTACACAGCTTTGATTATTTTAAAAACTAAGGGATTGTCTTTCATTCCTCCATAATATATATTTATATCCATGTTTCAAGCAACAATTAAAATTGAACTACTTCAAAACTCCTAAATTTTAGATGGTGGGAAAATGCCATTTGAGGAAGTTTTATAACTCAAAAATAGAATCTTTACTACTGTTGTCTTTTAAAACATAAAAAGGACTCCGAGTGGAGCCATAATGTCTTTTGGGTAACCACAGAAACAACAAAATTAAAACAAAGTCTTCATTCAATGCATGCCTAAAATTTTTGGCACCCCCAACTTTCGGTGCACTCATCCACAACTGCATGATGTCCACTTCTTTTGTAGGCAATGCATTAACATGCACAATTACCCAACTTTTCATGCCGTTAAATCAATATTTAAAAGCTAGTTTCAATCAATTTAGGAAATAAGGATTTGTACAACATTTTATTAAAAATAGATAAATATCACTTATAAAAATAAATAAATTGGCAAGGCTAGGGAATTGGGTAATGCAAAAAGGGCTATTTGTTCCATCAAAGAAATGAAATTATTTATACCTCATCAATGGGCATAAAGAGCTTAAAAGAATTCTTTAGAAGCTTTATCCCCAACTCTAAGCCAATGAAATCGAACATTAATCTAGGCTCCTCTAGTAGTATGGTTATCAACAATTTCCTTTTGATGGCAAAGCTCATCCACCCATAATTGGAGAGAAGGAGAAAATGGGTTGTATCTGAGCTCTGAGGTGGTAGCTTTGTATGAGTGGGGGTGAAATATCACCAGCTAGAGGCCATAGATACAAAGGAAACAAGTGATGTGCTTGATGGCATTGTTCCACTAGTCGATCCAACTTGTTTGTTGAGTAGGCCTTAGCACAAGATTCCAAATATGAAAAATATGGGCCAACGTAGGTTGATGAGTAAAAAAGGAAGCATTAAGAAAGAATTGTGTCTTGTTGTTCATGGGATGAGCAAACTGCTAGTCAATATGGAATCAGATGGGAGAGTGGTCTGAAAGGACATTTGGCAATGGAAACACTGGAAGAGGAGAACAACTGGAAAAAGAAAGAAACCCAAGGGATGAGATCATATCATGATCAAGCCATTTATAAACTATATTAGAGTCAGACCAAAAATTACTCCACAAACTAGTGGGGATGAGCATGACGATGACCAATGTTGGGATAAAAAAGGCCTAGTTTATTGCATGTAATACCAAGCCTCCCTCTTGCCAGTTGTCCAACACATAGGAAGAGAATCATCTTTATCATAAGCCATCTCTACCATATTAAAATCCCTACATAGTGTTGCCCCTCAGTTGTTGTCCTTGATGACAAATACACAACTTGGTATCACTTGGTATGGTATGCATGGTGTACAGTTGATTTATCTCCTGTGGTTGTTGATGGTATGCTCATAGTCATACATGTTCTATGACAACTCTATGATATTTGATATGCATTTGATGCTCATCTCAGTTGCTATACTATTTTCATTTTGATATTACATTCACATGGAATCATGACAGTTGGCAAGGTACTGACAACATGGTATTAATGGTAATATGGATATAGCATTGCTATATCCATAACATTGCTATGAACACATACCACTTATCAGGGTGATATGGTGACATAACTCTTAGGGTATCTTAGTAAAGATATGCATTGTAAGTATTGACAATGGCATCCTTAGTTGTTTGGTATGGACATCCATGGTAAGTTCATCATGGTGACATGAACACATTGTAAAAACATTGATATCTTATGGTGATAGCACATTGATATCATATGGCTGCATTAGAGTTAAATGATGAATTGTTATTCAGTTTGATATCTTCATTTTATATGGGCTACAATGGTCAACATTTGATACATTACATTAAGGTGACTACTGGTCACGAAAGGTATTTCCTTCTCATTTGAATAATTCAAAAGCTGGCATTTGATGTTATAAAGATATAAAATGCCACATTCAAGCCACTTAAGAGCTCAACTTGTTATGTAGGTTTTGGGCTCTAGAAACAGGTAAACAAGATTCAGTTACAGTTTCTAGTTGATGAGAGGTTCAATTGATATTGTTTATCATTCAGTTGGTATTCACATGCTTCAGCTTGCTATGGTATCACATGCTTCAGTTGTTCTTGGTTTGGTATCATATGATGATGTTGACAGTTAATATGCAGTTGATATGATATCATGTTTCTGTGGTAAATACTTGTATTAGCTTGGCACATAGACTTTTGCACAAGTTTGGCTTATGACACTTTCATGCAGTTGTGTTTGGTCACATTGATATATGGTTGATATAAGCCTTGATTATGTTTGCATTAGATTTAAAATGGATTACAAGGTCACATTTGTTCACCATGCTTTGATCATTACATGGGGTCACATTGCATTACCTTATGTTTAATTCTTTTCAACACACTTAATAAAATGTTTGATTGGGCTCCATTGAGGTTTTTACCTTCCGGGCCGGTTGCCATTATTTGAAACAATTTTTGAAGATGTTTTAATGCAATGCTTTATCGACCCTTTTTAGGGCTCATCGAAGGCACCGGTTACATGTGTTGTAATCGGGCAAAAAGAAAACAAAGCTTTTCATTTTGCATAGTTTGAGTTTGGAAATGAGCTCTCTTTGAGCTAGGGTTTGACAACTTGGTGATAATGATGGTAAATCATGAAACACAGAGTTAAATCCATGGAATCCTTGAGCTATTTGGTGTATGACATGATAGTGCTAACTGTTGAAGCAAAATAGTTATCTGAGGCTTTCAAAGCATGACCAAAATATGTGGCTTCATTTCTTGTTTTCTGGTTATGGTTTCTTTCTTGCATTAGTCTATCTTTATTTTCTTTCAGAATGGAATTAAAGGTTTTCTCATAGAAAGCTAATGCAAATATATTTGAGGATTTACTTGGTAAACAAATGCAAACATAGTTAAAGGTTTGTGACAGTTTGAAGGACCAGTGATTAAAATGTGGTTACATTTTGTCTAGGGTTTGAGACAATTCAAAGACCTTACTTTAACTATAGTTTAGTTATGCTTACTCTATGATGGCAAGGTTACTTGACTGTGATTAAGACTATGATTAAAGGATATAATTGCAAGACATTTATTATTACTGGTCTATGGTTACTTGAATAGTTTGCTAAACTGTAGTTACACTTTGTGTTTCAGTTTTGGTAACTGTGGTTTGCATAAGCAGTTTGTTTGTATAACCAAGTACATGGTTCATTTATTGTGAATAGAGATTTTATTCAAGGTTTGATTGATTCTCATAACATATACAAACACATTCAAACTTGTTTTACTTGGGACAGTTTGACATCAACCATGATAGTTTACTTGACAGTTGAAAACTGTCTCAGATACAATTATCTGTTCAAACTGTTCTGTGAAAGAATGAAAGACATTTTTTGAGAAAGTATAAAAGAGAGATTATACTCTATTGTGCTTGCTTGGTTTTTATAATTACTATGATATAAAACAAAAACAATAGACTATAATTGAACATCTTTCTATATTTATTTGTATATGTGCACAAGTTGTATTTCTTGGAATCTCAAATATTCAATGAGATATTCAAGAATAGAGCTTTAAGAGAAACAAAGTAACCCTCTATATTAAATTGTATTATTCATTATATGGATTGCAATATACCAGTGAGGCACATGTTGGTTTTTTCCCAGACTAGATGCTTATTCCCAGATTTCCCTACAAGGTAACCATCAATGATCAACAGGATCTCTGGGCCAGGGGCCAACAGTGTAGGAGATAGACTCTATATTTTATCTCCTCTTCTTCTTTAGGCTCTGCAAAACCTAGGGGGTATTCCCTACTCAACATCCATGAGGATATACATACAAGGCTGGGATGCTGACAGAAAGCAGATAAGTCCTCCTGTAAGTAGACCAAAACTGTAAGATAAGAGCAAAGGGGCTAGCTTTGGGCCTATTTGCAGTTGTAGACAGAGGACTGAGGACCCTAAAACTAATTCTAATGTCCTAATGGTTGTTTTAGAGTTTGGTTTTGATTTTATATTTGGATGCAAAGCTGGACATGGTATATAACACAAAGACAAAGCTAGATCGGTGCCTATCCAGGGCCTGGAGTCAATAGACATACACCTGTGAATGATATGCATGAACAACTAAAACTGGATTTCAGGGGGACACATATGATACCTGCCTTACAGATATCTCCCAATATAGAGTGTTAAGCTATCTATACTAATGGCATCCCTACTGCAGTATACCCTTCCCAATGTTCAATTTGAAAATAATTTAATCTACCCCTTGAGCAGAAATTAAGAGATCAGACATTCAACACAGGAATTCTATGTTCTAGAGTCTCAAACATTGCTTAAATATCCAGACTCAGAAGAAAGATACATGCAATACTGGAGATAGAATTAACAAAACACATGCTAACATAGCATTTCTCATATAGAATTAACCATGAAATCAGTGGATTCATGCAAAAACGTACAACAAGAGATACATAAACTCACAGGTTTTGCTGTACAGAGCAAACAAATCAGCTGTATTGTATTACAGAGCCAAATGTTCAACTTTCAACAACCTAAAATGAGTAACACTTCCTGCTTATAACAGCCAAAGAAGTGTACTCAGCATTAATTACATGGCTTTGACAAAAAATTTGCCAGATACAAATCCTTCAAAGGAATGGCGCTCAGAATTTATTAATGCAGCAGACAAAGGAGTAAACAAGGGTGGCCTCGAGTCCTGCGCCATCATCTGGGGTCTTCATTCAAAAATTGAGCGACCTGACCATGTGTACCATTGCCCACATCCTTGCATCGCCGCCATTAAGGGTCCCAACCACCCGCGGCCGCTTGAAAACTGTCGCTGCATTCAAAAATGATTTCCTGCCAAAACATGTTTCTTTGCAGGTTGAAAATACACAGGGGAATAATCCCACATGCACGGTGAAGAGATCACTTTATTAGTTTAAAAACGGGGCCGCATGCATACTAAGTGTCAAGCGCTTTTGCCACGCTCGACACACAAGCCTTCGCCCAAGAGCCCATCGCCGTGACACAAGCCATTAGCCAACTCCCAAATTCTCCTGCCGACCTCACTAGTTACTCTGATCACACCTCCATAAGCCCCTGTCGGCTAGACATAGTCTATCGGCTCGCCTCAAAAACCTCCTGCCGACCTCCGTTGTCTCACCGACCGCTACACCACAATTCCCCATCGGCCAGAGATGCACCATCGGGCCAATCTTCTAAACTTCCACCAATAGCATGAGTCTTTCCACTCGCTACTCCAAACTACCTTGTCGGTGTGACTGACACCTTTGGCCAACATGAAATTCCTCCTGCCGATAGAACAACTCCCGCTGATAACATATCGGCTTCCCCCTTCATCAGTCAGACCCTCCACTGTTGGCCCAATGCAATCCATCCTCGCCGACAACACAAGTCACGCCGAAGACCACCTCCATCGGTGTGACTTACATCATCGGAGCAACCAAAATCTCCCTAGCCGATCTCACTAGTTATGCCGATAGACATCGGCCTCCCATCTTCGTCGGTATGACCAAAGCCATCGGCTAACCTCAAAATGCCTATGCCGATACTCAATCTCACTCTGATGGCATACCACATCCTAGGTCTTCAGCGAGACCATCCTCCCTCGGAGCAACAAGAAAATCCTTAACTGATAGCACAAGCCTTGCCGACGACCACCTTAAACATCCCTCATCGGCCAGACACCTTACATCGACAGCCCAAAAATTTGCTTTGCGGATAGCCAAACACACGCCGATGACCACTCCAAATCCTCATCGGCCTAACACTACCCCATCGGCGGACCCTCCAACAGCTAGCCTGATATAAAACCTCACTCCGATGGCATTCCCCATTAGGGTGACCTCCTTCCATCGGTAAACCACAAAAGACTGCTGCCGATATGCCAAAGCTCGCCGATGAACACCTGAGATACCCTCATAGGCATGACCAATACCATCAGTGGAACCACAAACTCCATCGCTGATAGATCAAGCTCCTGCCGATGGACATGAATACCTAGGGTTTGAATGAAGAAACCCTCCAACAAACAAGCTCAGCCTCCAGGTCAAAACGAGTGCCAACACTGGCTCCGAATGGGGACGTGCAGGTGAAAAACCTGCAGTGAGAACCAGATCTCCAGGCAGACCAGGCAAAAAAGCCAAAAAAAAGCATGAACTGTACAGAACATTTACACTATATACATATTTTTACAAATGTGCACAGCGACAAGTCATCTATGCAAAATAGAACTTAAGGAATTAGCCATGCACAGGCAATTCCAGAACTTCACCATCCAGGGCCTAGAGGAAATAAGAATCCTCCCCATGCATACTGCAAATTTGATATGGGCCCATCCATAAGGGTTCAAACTTACCATGTTTACCCTTGTCCTAATTTTTTGCATTCCAGATGAGCACCAGATCATTGACTTGAAACTTCCTTTTTGTAGCTCACCTGTCAAACTGATATTTCACATCTTGTTGTCTCTTGAGGTTGATCTGGTGTGCTTTCCTTCTATTCTCATCCAATGCAACCAGCTGATTCACTCTTTCTGTCATGGAGTCTTCAATCTCTTCATCATTTTCCTAAATGAATCTGTAAACTGGTAGGAGATTGTTTATGGGCAATTTGGCTGATGCACCATATACAAGCTCAAAGGGTGACATTCCAATAGCCTTTTTTACTGTCACTCTGTCAACCCATATTGCTAACTTTAATTTTGAGTCCCAAGCTCTCTTGTTATTGTCCAGCATCCTCTTGATAATTTTTATGATGCTTTTATTGCTTGATTCTGCTTGACCATTTCCTTGTGGGTGGTATGGTGATGCATATGATAGATTTATCCCATACCTATTGCAAAAATCAACAAATTCACCTGATCTGAAGCACATAGCATTATCAGTGACTATCTTGAATGGTACTCCAAACCTGATGATAACATTTTCCAGTATGAAATCCATCACCACCTTACTTGTAGCTCTCTTAGCTGGAATGGCCTCGATCCATTTGGTAAAGTAATCAGTTGCCACTAAAATCCAACTGTGTCCCCCACTTGACTTGTCTGCAATTTCCCCTATGAAGTCAATTCCCCATTATTGAAATGGAGCATCCACAGTTACAGTTCTGAGGGGTAAAGCACCATCATATCTTAATTTTCCTGAGAATCTTTGGCAAGGGTCACACTTCCTTACTAACCTTTGTGCATCTGAAAAGAGAGTGGGCCACCAATATCCTGCTCTGAGAGTCTTATGGGCTGTTGTTTGGGCAGTATAATGTCCACCACATAATCCTTTATGCATATCAATCAAAACATTGTTAGCCATATCCTCATCCACACATCTCAACAGCACACCATCAGGGTTTTTCCAGTATAGCTCACCTTGAACAATAACATACCTGATTGCATGTAACTTTAAAGTCCTCTTTTGACTGTCACTGAAATGGGAAGGACAATTCAGATTTTGCAAGTAGTAGATAATATCCTTGTACCATTCAGATCTTGATACATTTACACTCTCATTTTGGACTGCATTAACTTGGCATGCTTCTAAGTTTGACTGTGCCATAATCTTGGCTAATCCTTGTCCTCTTACCAACTTGGTAATTTGTATGTCTATGTTGAACTCTTGCAGTTTGTTTATCCACCTACACTTTCTTCCAGTCACCTCCTGCTGAGTGAATATGTCTTTGACTGCTGCATGGGGTACATATGCAATTATATGTGATCCTACCAGGTATGGTCTGAAACTTTTGATGGCTCTGACTAGTGCATATGCCTGTTTTTCCATAATATCATACTTCAACTCAGAAGCCTGCAAGGACATACTGAAGAAAGCTATGGGCTGTTCAAAACCATCTTCATTTTTCTATAGCAAACACGTAGCAATAGTGTGAAAGGAAGCAAATGAAAATACTTGGAATGGCCTAGAAAAATCAGGAGATTTAAGAACAGGGGCCATCTTGATTGCCTCTTTGATACTCTGAAATGATTCTATTGCTTCACTTTCCCAGTTGACAGTTGCATCCTTCTTCATCATCTTAGAAATGTTCCTTGTAGTTTCTGCAAAGTTGGGAACAAATCTCCTAACAAAATTTATCTGTCCAAAGAAGGACTGAACTCCTTTTACAGTTTTTGGCATTTGAATTCTATCAATAGCAGCCACTCTCTCTGGATCTATCCTAACTCCATCCTTGGAAACAATGTGTCCCAGGAGCTTTCCTTCAACTACCCCAAAGGCACACTTCTTTGGATTTAAAGAAATACCATACTCTAGTGCTCTTATGAAAATCTGCTCTAGATGCAAACAATGCTGCTCTTCCTTCTTTGAATATGCAGTCAAGTCATCCTGATATACAGCCAGGATTGAATCAATCAACCCTGCAAAAGCAACATCCATTGCTCTTTGAAATGTAGCACCTGCATTTGTTAATCCGAATGGCATTCTAACATATACATAAGTTCCCCATGGAGTGGTGAAGGCAGTCTTATACTGTTCTGATTCCTTTACCTTCACCTGATTATAACCTGAAAATCCATCCATCATGGATAAGAGTTCACAACCAGTCACTCTATGCAACATAGCTTCCATATTAGGCAGTGGATAGTTATCCTTTAAAGAGGATACATTCAAGTTCCTAAAATCAACACAAAGCCTAATATCACCGTTCTTTTTTCTGATTGGGACAAGGTTAGACACCCAAGTTGAATGTTTGATTGGCACAATTATTCCAGCTTCCCTAAGCTTTTTAAGTTCTTCTTGCATCTTTGGAGCTAAGGTAGGATTAATAGGTCTTTGCCTCTGTCTGAATGGCTTAGCTCCAGGCTTCAATGGGATCTCATGCTGGAATAGATTTTCCCTATAGGCTTTTAGGTCCTCATATGACGAAGCAAAAACATGTTTATACCTTTTTAGTAATGTAATCAGCATACTCCTGATGTGTGGTTTGAGCTGTTTACCAATGTATACCTTCTTGGGGGCCTGAGATGTCCCCAAATTTATCTCTTCTAAATCTTCCTTATTTGTGGGAGATGTCCTTGTGACCAATTTGTCTCTACTGTCAAAAGCTCTTTCCAAAGCTACTAACCCTCTAGGGATTTTATCAGTCTTCAACTGAATTATCTCCTTCCCCACAAGAGTTTCTTTTCCATCTATAGTCTCTACAAAAGCTTGGAAATCAATTTCTTGATTCTCAAATTCATCTATGCAGTGCAAAAATTTTAACAAGTCCCTATCATCATTAAACACTTGCCAACTACATATGTTTTTTGGTACTGCAGGCCTGATTTTAACTTCTACATTTGTAACATCTGACAGAGTGATGTCATCTGGCCTTATTGCAACATTAGCTAAGAAATCAGCCATAACATTCTTTGATCTCTCTACCCAGCCTATTGAAAATGCATCAAATAGTTCAATGGTATCCCAAACAGCATGCTTGTATTGTTTCAATCTTTTGTTTTTTGAAGCATACCTATCTCTAATTTGGGATACAATCAGCTCAGAATCCCCAAATACTCTTAGCATTTTGATTCCATGTTTGAGAGCTATATTTAGGCCTAAGAGCAAAGCCTCATATTCTGCAATGTTGTTTGTGCAAACAAACCTCAGTAAGAAGGAGAATTTGAGGAGCTTACCAGTTGGAGACAGGAAAACAACTCCAGCTCTAGAGCCTTCTTTTGCACAAGCTCCATCAAAATACATGGTCCATAAACCTTGTTGGTCTAGCTCTTTAATGCAGACATTTTTCTTTTTATCTTCTCTATCATCTGAGACAACCTTGAAGTTATCATAGTCAGTGTTTACAAAGCATATCTGTTCCTCTGCTTCTTGGTCTTCCACTGTCTCTAATGATCTTTGTTCTTTGATTAGCTTAACATCCCTACCATTCATTGGAATCATGGCATATGATAGGTCCAGCTACATACTTCCACCAATTAGTGCAGCCCATCTTCTTGACAGCAACATACCATACTGTGGCTTGATGTCAACCACTGTTATATTCATTTTATATCTCTTTTCAGGAAATGCTGCCAGTTTGAAATCTGCATCCTTCATGATTCCAATAACTGGTACCTCTCTGGCATCCATAGCGTAACATTTTCCACATGCCTTGTCGATTTTCAATCCTGCTTGTTGCATGACAGCTAAAGGCATGACATTTGTAGATGCTCCAGAGTCAAGCATACAATTTCTGATTATTTTTCCATTTATAACCAGGGATACATAAAATGGTTCCACTTGTGAAGGACACTTTGTCATAGTCACTCCTAAATAGACTTCAAGAGCCTCATCTTCTTCATTATACATGACATGTTTCTCACCCTGGGTCTGAACATTTTGTTTAGCTTGAAAAGGCACCCCTGAAATTAGGGATACTGTCCTATTCTTGATCTCTTCAACCTTCATCAGTTCCATAAGTGGAACAGAGACTTTTACCTGGGAGAGGACTTGAGCTATATCAAATAGAGCATAATTTTGTATAACAGTTGTAGCTTGCTCCACAATCTTGTTTTATCCTGAACTGATTTAGCTTTTACTTTCATAGTTCCCTGATCATCATTCTTGTCTTGGGAACCTTTACTTTGATCTTCAGCCTGAGGGATTCTGTTTTCTGGTCCTTGGGATTCATGACCTGTTCTATGTCTAAAATTCTGTTTATTATTACCCCACTACCTTTTTTGTGGTTCAATTCCTTTATGACCATGCACTGGCTGACCTGCAGAAACATCTTCTGGTTGACGCAAGCTGCTTATCTGAGCTTTACCTCTGAGATTGTAGTTACTCTTGACTTGGGCAACTGCTGCAGCTGTGAAGGCCCTAATTTCCTCATCAGAAGGTCGTTGTAAGTTACTCATAAAATTATGCAAGCTCTGAGCATACACATAGCTCTCTTCATTACCTTCATCATAAAAGTCCTGTTGACAGGCCCGAATTCCATCATCTGCACTCTCATCAGCATCATAAATGGGGTATCCATTGTTTGTGGACATCATATTAACATCATCATCTTGCACATAATGTGGCTCATTGCATTCATTACAAGATGTAGTATTATCACACAAGGACTGAGCAATCATACACTGTGACTGTGAATGTGGCATCTGACAAATTATACACCATGGAGTATCATCAACAATATTTACAGCTTTCTTTAGAGGATCAGGAGTTTCTTTGACATGTTGAGTCCTCTGATTTGTGTTGTTATGTGGGAATATAGGCTTACCATTATGCCAATTGGTATTATAAGGCATATCATGCAATGATGGCCTCTTTTCCTGCCTTTGATAGACTTGCCTATCAGGACCTATCCCTTTTTCACTTCTAGCTAGTCTGTAACTTAGGTCCTTAACAACATTTGCCAATTTGTCTATCTTATCTTCAGGGGCAGATGTATTACCTTGAGTGTTTTGAGGCTTGTTTGGATTCTACAGAATTTTCACATCATCCCTTCTGTTAGTCTTGCCTGATGCTTTCCTGTTGTTCTCAATATTTACTGCAATTCTGAAAGCATCCCTGATAGTAGCAGGACTTTTATCTCTTAATCCATATGCAATTTTTGCATCAAAGGCATTGATATACAATATTATGCACATAGGTTCATTTGGCCTCATGTGATGTGGCAATTTGTTTAACACTTTAGTAAATCTTGCATTAAAATCTACAACTTGCTCATTTGACCCTTTAGTGATACTGGTAAACTCATTTACAAAAAAGCTAGGGTCAGTTTTGTCACCATATTGCTCCTTGAACATCCTTTTAAAATCATCCCATGATGAAATACTCCAGTCAGGCAGATTCTTATACCATTCCCTTGCCTCATCTACTAAAGATTGCATGAATGACTTCATGAAAACATCCTCATGTTCAACCTCAAAGTTATCCATGACATTTTGAAAGGCTTTTAGATGATCTTCTCCTGACACTGTGTTGTTTCCTGAAAATTGAGGCACTTGCAGCCTCAGATGCTTGTCAATGGGGTTAGGATACCCAGGAATACCATCAAATACCAGCTGTCTGAATCTATCTAACTGCATGGGTTGTCTGTCAAACTGATTAATATTAATATTTCTGTTCGCATTCTGGTTTCTTACATTGTTCAGTGGTATCCTAGCATCATTCACATTTTGTCTCTCATCATTATGCTGATGTTGCACTTCATTTCTCTGTTGATGTCTCTGCACATTTGCATTCTCAAGGGTAGGAATTGAATTATTTTGGGCAGCCCTTAAAGCTTGCACTTTCTTCCTCAGGTCATCTCTGATTGTTATTGCCTGCTAATATTTGAACTCGGCCCTTAAGCTCCTAATTTCATCAGCTAGTTCTTCCTCGCTAGGCCTAGAGGAGGATGGTTTTACCATATTCTGATCTTCATCTTCATCATCCCTCAGAGACTCTGCCTCTTCAAATCTTTCACTAGGGTCTAGAAATGGGCGTTCTTGGAACACCTCTGACCTCATTCTCACGCTACCACCCTGTTGCCTGTCATATGCACCCTGAATATCAGCTTCTGCATTTGAAAAGTAAGGCACATACTGTCCTGATGGCCTAGGGTTATCTTGCATATCATCATTTTTTCTAGGGGAACCCTCATGACTGATTGAGACAGCTCCCTTTCTTCTGTACATCATTCTTCTTGTTACTGGTAACTCTTCAAATAAAGGATTTTGTTGGGATCTTCTCCCCTGCATATAAATTTTACTTTGACCGGTTGGGAGATTACTTCGGAGTCGCCACCTATTACTAGGAACTGTTTTCTTTTGTAAATCAGTGTTCTTTCACAAACTCCCTAGTAGAGTCGCCATTTTCTGTTGGTTTTTTCCCAGACTGGATGCTTATTCCCAGATTTCCCTACAAGGTAACCATCAATGATCAACAGGATCTCTGGGCCAGGGGCCAACAGTGTAGGAGATAGACTCTATATTTTATCTCCTCTTCTTCTTCAGGCTTTGCAAAACCTAGGGGGGTATTCCCTACTCAACATCCATGAGGATATACATACAAGGCTGGAATGCTGACAGAAAGCAGATAAGTCCTCCTGTAAGTAGACCAAAACTGTAAGATAAGAGCAAAGGGGCTAGCTTTGGGCCTATTTGCAGTTGTAGACAGAGGACTGAGGACCCTAAAACTAATTCTAATGTCCTAATGGATGTTTTAGAGTTTGGTTTTGATTTTATATTTGGATGCAAAGCTGGACATGGTATATAACACAAAGACAAAGCTAGATCGGTACCTATCCAGGGCCTGGAGTCAATAGACATACACCTGTGAATGATATGCATGAACAACTAAAATTGGATTTCAGGGGGACACAAATGATACCTGCCTTACAGATATCTCCCAATACAGAGTGTTAAGCTATCTATACTTATGGCATCCCTACTGTAGTATACCCTTCCCAATGTTCAATCTGAAAACAATTTAATCTACCCCTTGAGCAGAAGTTAAGAGATCAGACATTCAACACAGGAATTCTATGTTCTAGAGTCTCAAACATTGCTTAAATATCCAGACTCAGAAGAAAGATACATGCAATACTGGAGATAGAATTAACAAAACACATGCTAACATAGCATTTCTCATATAGAATTAACCATGAAATCAGTGGATTCATGCAAAAACGTACAACAAGAGATACATAAACTCACAGGTTTTGCTGTACAGAGCAACCAAATTAGCTATATTGTATTACAGAGCCAAATGTTCAACTTTCAACAACCTAAAATGAGTAACACTTCTTGCTTATAACAGCCAAAGAAGCGTACTTAGCATTAATTACATGGCTTTGACAAAAAATTTGCCAGATACAGATCCTTCAAAGGAATGGCGCTCAGAATTTATTAATGCAGCAGACAAAGGAGTAAACAAGGGTGGCCTCGAGCCCTGCGCCATCATCTGGGGTCTTCATTCAAAAATCAGGCGACCTGACCATGTGTACCATTGCCCACATCCCTGCATCGCTGCCATTAAGGGTCTCAACCACCCGCGGCCGCTTGAAAACCGTCGCTGCATTCAAAAAGGATTTCCCGCCAAAACATGTTTCTCTGTAGGTTGAAAATACACAGGGGAATAATCCCACATGCACGGTGAAGAGATCACTTTATTAGTTTAAAAACGGGGCCGCATGCATACTAAGTGTCAAGCGCTTTTGCCGCGCTCGACACACAAGCTTCGCCCAAGAGCCCATCACCGTGACACAAGCCATTAGCCAACTCCCAAATTCTCCTGCCGACCTCACTAGTTACTCCGATCGCACCTCCACAAGCCCCTGTCGGCCAGACATAGTCTATTGGCTCGCCTCAAAAACCTCCTGCCGACCTCCGTTGTCCCACCGACCGCTACACCACAATTCTCCATCGGCCAGAGATGCACCATCAGGCCAATCTTCTAAACTTCCACCGATAGCATGAGTCTCTCCGCTCGCTACTCCAAACTACCCTGTCGGTGTGACTGACACCTTCGGCCAACATGAAACTCCTCCTGCCGATAGAACAACTCCCGCCGATAACATATCGGCTTCCCCCTTCATCGGTCAAACCCTCCACTGTCGGCCCAACGCAATCCATCCTCGCCGACAACACAAGTCACACCAAAGACCACCTCTGTCGGTGTGACTTACACCGTCGGAGCAACCAAAATCTCCCCAGCCGATCTCACTAGTTACGCCGATAGACATCAGCCTCCCATCTCCGTCAGTATGACCAAAGCCATCGGCTAACCTCAAAATGCCTATGCCGATACTCAATCTCACTCCGATGGCATACCACATCCTAGGTCTTCGGCAAGACCATCCTCCCTTGGAGCAACAAGAAAATCCCTGACCGATAGCACAAGCCCTGCCGACGACCACCTTGAACATCCCTCATCGGCTAGACACCTTACATCGGCAACCCAAAAATTTGCTTCGCCAATAGCCAAACACATGCCGATGACCACTCCAAATCCTCATCGGCCT
Organism: Cunninghamia lanceolata; assembly: GCA_027924645.1. Lineage (NCBI taxonomy): Eukaryota > Viridiplantae > Streptophyta > Pinopsida > Cupressales > Cupressaceae > Cunninghamia > Cunninghamia lanceolata. The sequence goes on from BSBN01001101.1 coordinate 15,982,685, forward strand.
GACACTACCCCATCGGCGGACCCTCCAACGGCTAGCTCGATATAAATCCTCACTTCGATGGCATTCCCCATCGGGGTGACCTCCTTCCATCGGCAAACCACAAAAGACTACTGCCGATATGCCAAAGCTCGCCAATGAACACCTGAGATACCCTCATAGGCATGACCAATACCATTGGTGGAACCACAAACTCCATCGCTGATAGATCAAGCTCCTGCCGATGGACAGGAATACCTAGGGTTTGAATGAAGAAACCCTCCAACAAACAAGCTCAGCCTCTAGGTCAAAACGAGTGCCAACAGCACAAATAGCTAGTGAGGCACTATTGTCAGTGAGATGTTAAAAAGCTAGAGAGGCAAAGTTGTATAAATCTAGTGAGGCAAGAAAAATGTCAGTGAGACAAAAGAAGTCAGTGAGATTATATGATTGGGATTTTGATACTAAGCCAGTGAGGTATCTTTCCTGAGTGGTTTTTATTCCCTAAGAGGGTTTTCCACTCATGCAATTTTTTATGTTATGGTCTATTTGTGTGTGATCCATTGATATCTTATGTCTAAACTTTCCATTATATTCATTGTTCAATGTTTCATTTTATGTATTGCAAAATATTCAAATCAGCATTGCAATTTAGTGACCCTTGCAAGAAGTCTAAACAACTTAAAGATTCCTGGCAAGTCGAGTACAATGGGTAAAAATAATAGAAATAAGGCCTCAAATAAAGAAAAGAAAAATGTTGATCTACAAATTGTAAAGCAAGTCTCAGTTAAGTCCAGCAGTAGTTGTTGCATGAGTCAACCATGAATGTAGATACAAAATGTCATAAAGAAATTAGTCCTGCAGTTAAGAGTCTTGACAATGTGAATGTTAGTAGACAAGAACTTGATGATTTTGTAGTTGAAATTGGTGATGCAGAAGGAGATTTCTTTGTAGATGAAGATGGACAGGAGTTTGATGAAAATGACTGTGAAGTTGATATTGAAGGAGAACTTTTATGTGCTTTAGAAGTAAACAAGTATCTTGAAAAAGAGAACCAGGAATTAAAGGTTCAACTTCAACAAGAGAAGGATTCTAAGAGTAAGGTACTCTCTAATTTTGTAAAAGTTTCTTTAGAGTTTGAAAATGCAAGAAATCAGATTGCAAAATTAAAGAGTCATGTAGATAAATCTGGTAAACTGATTATTAGTCTAAAAATAGAAATTGAAGAAGTTAAAAGAATAGTTGACCTTAAAAAATTTGACCTTGAGGTAAAAAGAATAGAATGTCTGAATTTAGAGAAAAATAGTCTCTTTAAGAAAATATTTGGAAGAAGCATCTTCAAAATTACAAAAGAATATTCAATTTGAAAAGAGTACTGACTACTTGAATGACATGTTGAGCAAGCAAAGGTATTACAAAGACACTAGTGGCTTGGGTTATGAGAAAGGAGAATGCTCCAAGTCAAGAAATGCTCCTAGGAAGAAGATAGACCTAAATACTTACTCTATTGCCCCTAAGAATGAAGCCAAGAAGGAAGAAAAAGATAAAGTTGCTGATAGAAGTAGTATAAATAGGCATTCAAGACCTTCATCTACCAGGCAATATCATTTGGTGAGGTATAACTATACTCAGTTCCATGGTTACTACTATTCGTGCCATGTTTATGGTAATAGAGCTAGAGATTGTAGAAGAAATGTCTTTGGTTGGAACAAGAAGAAAAGATTTAATAGTTTATGTTATAAGTGCAATAATGTTGGTCACATACAAAGAAACTGTAAAATGCATAGAAGGTATGATCTTGCATGGAAGCATAACATAAATACTCAAGGGATGTCAAAAAAGTATTATCAATCATTTGATTATGATTACAATATAATTTGTTATATATGCAACTCTCTTGGTCATAAAGCTCATAGTTACAGAAAAGCATCACCTGATTTGAAAAGGTGGAAAAGGAAAGAAGCTGAAAAAGTTTGGAGGAAGAAAGAACCTGTGAAAATGTGGAAGCAGAAGCAAAGACAAGAGAAGATAGATTCTAAACTTGTGCATCTTGCACAAGTTACATCATCAGTTGTATAATAGATAGCATGAAGTTAGGGGAAGTTGTTCATGTTCTATCAATTATCCCTGAGAATAAGTTTTGGGAGGAGATCATTTGATGTTTGTCAATTTGATGATCTTATTTTGTTTATTATGTTTTTGGATTCATACCTGATAATTTTTGCTAAGATGCTATTCATATAAGTTTTGTTTAATGAAGTTCATAATGGTGTTGATTACTATGTTGCTCTTCAGTATATGTCAGTGGTCCAATTTTTTTGGTCTATCATATCTTTTGATCTCAGTCATGTTTGTCAAGATGTAGGCTTGTGAAGTTATATTGTGATCAATGTTTGTGCTTACAAGGTGATTGTGTAGGCTCCATCATGTTAAGGTATTTGTTAGTATTGCAGAGAGATGTTTGATGTTTTTATAGAGGTGCATTCAAGGTGCAAATGGTCTTGACAATTGTGAGTCTTCAAGGTGTAGATGATATCATTGTTAGATTTAGGATAGACAACTGAGAGGGGGGGTGAATCAGTTGTCCAAAACTTTCTTCCAATTAAACACTTAAATCCACTTTGTAATTTAGCAGCATAATAATAAATCAATCATGGAAATACAATGCATTAAATCAAGAGTAGAAACACATTAACACATGAGACACCAAGATTTTGACGTGGAAAACCCGATTAAGGGAAAAACCATGGGGTGACTAACCCAAGATTGTATTCTCTGTTAGAAGAATATAAAGAACAAAAATGGAACATGCCAATTAGGGCTCACTACCTGAGCACACTGCTCACAAGAGGCTCACTACCTACAAGAGACACACTATCTATAGAATATTAAGTATCACATACTTGAATTGAAGAATAGCATCTTCACCATGCTTGAGTCAGTTCCATTTAAGCCCAATACTTCTGCTCTACCTTTCGCTCTCCTCCTCGCTACTACACTCTCATCTTCACAAGAAACTTTTGAAATGACCCTACTATTCCCTATTTATACAAGACATCAACTTAGGAATAATCATCTAAGTTGGAAAACATTACAGAGCAAATACATCACGACTAGTTACAAAAGACTTCACGCGGATCAACACACTGTTGGCCATACAGATCTGGGACTTCAATCTTCTTCTAGGAACACGCAAATATTCACATAACATCTTCAAGAACATCTGCAGGATGTGTAACTCATCCGGTCAGCTAGAGTTAAGAAGAACATCATCATCCAAAAGTTATTCTTCAATTGCGAGCTCAAACTCCAATGCAGACCACCAACACAAACTAGACATGATCCAAAGACCTCCACAAGCTTGCCCACCAAGAACATACACACTACATCTGCTTATTGAAATCCTTATCTCCTTCATCTAGAACCTCAAGAACACAGTCTGTCATCACTGTCACAATGGAATAGATGCTTGCGGACCTCCATACCATGAACCAATTGAGTTGTCAATTCACATTGACTTCCTAAACACTTCACCAAATCCGTAGAACAAGATATTTAATTTCTGGATCTCACCGGACCTATCTGTGTCACTCTGTCACCTCTGAACATTTGCGAAAACTGGTTTTACTTGAGTGGCCACAACTTCTTCAGATCTTCATGCGGACCTCTAAAATATTTATTGGATCATCTTAAGATACATATCTACAAACCCTTTGATGCGCATCCTCTGCTCTTCATCTTAGCTAAGATCTTTAGCTCACTGTCTTCATTGTTCTTCTTTGTTCTTGATTATGACTAATTTTCTCAATATCCTCAACACACAACTCATCCAATCCTTATCATCAATGCAACAGGAGTATGTTGACATCAATGACAACACCAGTTAGTCCCATACTTGTAACAATCTCCCCCTTTGTCATTGATGGCAACATATGATGTGAAAAACTATTTTGACCATCAAGACAAGAATTTTTTCTCACTAACACAACTCTCCCTATCAACAACAACCATTCACATGTCTTCTCTTCCTTTACTGCCCCCCCTTTGATCAGCAACCACTTGTTTTTCACATGTCTTCTCTCCCCCTTTAACATCAATGGCAAGGGGCACATACTTGCAACTCCACTACTTTAAAATCATACCAGCTGCTCCCCCTGAGTAGCAACTCCCCATCATCAATCCGGACCACAAGATATGACTGTGATATCCACCATACTAATGCACATCAGTGCACCTTAGTTTATCACTGGAGGGGTAATAACCCCTAACTTCTCCCTGAGATACTCAAAAGAGTCCTTAGGTAGAGGTTTAGTAAAGATATCTGCAATCTAATCCTTGGAAGGCACAAACTCCAATCTGATTTCATTCTTCTTCACTTTCTCTCTCAAAAAGTGAAACTTGATGGATATATGTTTAGTCTTTGAATGCAACACTGGATTCTTAGATATATTTATTACACTTGAATTATCACAGAAGATTGTGATAGGTTCCTCATACTCCACTCTAATGTCTCTTAGCATTTGCTTCATCCACAAAACTTGAGTGCAACTACCTTCTGCTACAATATATTCTACTTCTACAGTGGATAGAGATATTGCCTCTCGTTTCTTGCTTAGCCAAGAAACCAATCTCTTCCCCAAAAAGAATGCTCCACCACAGGGACTCTTCTAGTCATCCACATCTCTTGCCCAATTCGCATCTATATATGCATGAAGAGAGAAATCATAATCTCTAGGATGCCACAGACCATACTCAACTGTCCCTTTCAGATACCTAAAAATCCTCTTGATTGCCATGACATGAGATTCTCTAGGATCAACTTGGACTCTAGCAACAAGACCAACAACATTCATAATATCAGGTCTAGTTTGAGTGAGATACAACAATCCTCCAATCATTGACCTATACTTTTTCTGATCAACCTTAGGAGAGTCATCATCTTTTTTCAATTTACATCCGGTTGCCATTGCAGTACTCATTGGTTTTGATTCTTCCATCCCAAATTTCTTCAACAATTCTTTCACATATTTGGTCTGATAAATGAAGACTCCTTTCTTAGTTTGAATGATTTGTAGACCCAAGAAGAAATTCATTTCCCCAAGCATGGACATCTGAAATTCACTTTTCATTTGATTTGCAAAATTTTTGCACATACTATCTCTTCCTCCAAAAATGATATCATCAACAAATACTTCAACAATCAAGATATTTTCATGATCAATTTTGAAGTACAAATTACTGTCAGCAGTACCTTTGTTGAAACCAATCTTCAAAAGATACTTATCCCATCTTTCATACTAGGCTCTTGGGGCTTGCTTCAGTCCATACAGTGCTTTCTTCAACTTGCAGACCATATCAACATGATCAGACAATTGAAATCCACCCGGTTGCTCAATGTATATTTCTTCTTCCAAGTCACCATTCAGGAAGGTAGACTTGACATCCATCTGATATACTTTAAAATCCTTGAAGGCAACAAAAGTAAGAAACAATCTGACTACTTCAATTCTTGCCACAGGAGCAAAAGTTTCTTCAAAATCAACTCCTTCTATTTGAGAGTAACCCTTGCAGACCAATCTGGCTTTATTTCTGATTACTTCACCAACTTCATTTAGTTTGTTCCGGAAGACCCATTTGGTTCCAATCACATTCTTGTTTTTAGGTTTGGGAACAAGATCCCATGTGTGATTTTTCTCAATTTGCATCAGCTCTTCCTCCATTGCTTTAGTCCAGTTTTCATCATTCCAAGCTTCATTCACTATCTTAGGTTCAATCTTCGAAATCAGACAATACTCTTCTAAATCTTGAGCAATCCTTCTTGTTTGTACACCTTTTCTTTTATCACCTATGATCTGATCTTCAGAGTGGTTCAATCTTACATACCTGGAAACTTTGAGAGTTTCTTGCACTTTTGATTCTTGAACAGGCTCATTCAAACTCATCTCTTCTACCTAATTTACCGGATTAGTCTGAGTCTAAATTTCAGAAGGGCCTTGGATTCCTTGAATCAGAACATCATTCTGATCATCTTCATCATATTCATAAAAACTTGAGGATTTTTCAATTCCTTCATCAACCTTCACATTTGTACTTTCTATAATTTTTCTTAGTCTCTTGTTATAACACCAGTATGCTTTGCTTTGAGTAGAATAACCCAAGAATATTCCTTCATCACTTCTAGCATCAAATTTGCCTAGATCTTCATCTCTTTTAATGTAACATTTGCTACCAAAGACTCTAAAATATTTCACAATAGGAGTGATGCCAAACCAGAGTTCATAAGGAGTCTTATCGGTATTGCTTCTGATTTGAACTCGATTAAGAGTGTAGACTGCAGTGCTCACAGCTTCTCTCTAGTAGATCTGAAGAACATTTGCTTCCATCATCATGGTTCTAGATGCTTCTTGGATGGTCCGGTTCTTTCTTTCCACTACTCCATTCTGCTATGGAGTCCTAGGAGCATACAATTGTCTTCTTATTCCATGCTTCTCACAGAATTCTATGAAATCACCGAATGTGAATTCTCCACCTCTATCAGACCTTACACATTTTATGTTCAATCCGGTTTCATTCTCCACCATAGCCTTGAATATTTTGAATTTCTCAAGAGCCTCTAATTTCTCCTTCAGAAAAGTAACCCACATCATCCGGGAGTAGTCATCAATTAATAGCATGAATTATCTATCACCTTGAACACTTCTGATTCTTGCCGGACCACATAAATTAGTATGAACTAAGTCCAATAATCCGGTAGAAGACTGTTCCTTACTTTTGAATGTGACTCTGCTCAGCTTACCCAACTGACATTCTTTGCACAAGCTATTAGTAGGTTTCACAAGTCTTGGAAGATCTCTTACAACCTGAGTGTTGCTTATCTTGATGATATTATCAAAATTCACATGACACATTCTCCTATGCCACAACCAACTCTGATCAACTTGAACAAATAAGAAACTTTTACCAGTACCAACCAAGTGGAAGATATTACCTTTAGTTTGAGTACCAGATGCAATCTCTGTTCCAGATCCTTCAAAGATTTTGCATTTTCCATTTTTGAATCAGAGATCATAGCCTTTGTCCACCAACTGTCCAACATTGAGAAGATTGTGCTTCAATCTTTCAACATACAGTACATTACCAGTTTTGTTCCTCTACCTCTGATTCTGCCAGCAGAATTATCACCAAATTTTACCACTCCTTCATACCTTTCCAAGTCTATGAACTCATTTTTGTCACCTGTCATATGGTGGGAGCATCCACTATCAATGACCCAATCATCCTTTTCTTCTACTTGGGCAGCCGGAGCTCTTTCTACAACTTTATGATTGACAAATTTAGAGGGCATTAGATCTTCTTCCTTGATGGCAATAAACACCCAATCACTTCCGGATTTGTTTCCTGTCTTTGATTCATCATCTATTACTCCTTCATTATCATCCTCTTCATGAACATAGTAACAATTCTTTTGGAACCTTGATTTGTTAGGATTTGGCCTTGAAAATCTTTTCGGACACCTTGAGGCAAAATGACCAATCTTATTGCAGTTAAAACACTTAAAAGGCAATTTCCCTTCATACTTACTGGATCCTCTTGGTAGTCTTTTTGTAATAAGGGTTTCAAGTTGAGAAGCTTCTACTTCTTCTTCTTCTAGGTCTTTTCTTACTTTTTCATACCATGATAGTTTCCTTGAAGAGTTCTCTCTGAGATCAAACCTTTGTTTTCCTTTTATAGAGGCACTAGCTTTGAATGTAGATTCAGTCTTGGGGGGGCATCTCCAAACTCGGTCAATTCAAATGCAGCCAATTTACCAACCAATTGATCTCTTGTGACACCTGAATGGGCTCTTAATTCTTTAATGGTAGCAACCTTGTATTTATAAGAAGCAGGAAGGGATCTGAGAACTTTGCCAACAATCTCATCTTCATCCGAGATTCCACCAGCACATCTAATGCCACAAACAAGCTCATTTACTCTCGGCATAAAAGTAGTGATGTTTTCATCTTCTCTCATCTTCAGATTTTCAAATTTTCCTTTTAGACTTTGTAGCTTGTCACATTTACCATACTTGTCTCCTTCATGCAGAAGTTCCAATTTTTCCCAAATCTCAAAAGCAATTTGTAGGTCAACAACATTTGTCAGCTCTGAATCAGACAAGGCACTTAGAAGAGCTTCTTTAGTCTGTAGATTATTTTCAGCATCTGTGATTTCATCTACAGATTTCAGACCATTCTGTGGAGTATACTTCTTTGAATCCATGGTCCAATACTGCATTCCCATACATTGCAAGTGACTTTTCCAAAGAGTAAAATTGGTTCCATCAAACTTCAGACTATCCTTCTTGTAGGACGACATCCTAGATCTCCTCAAGCGGTTAAGCTCTTTTAGAGGAACTTGGCTCTGATACCAATTGTTAGATTCAAGACAGACAACTAAGAGGGGGGGTGAATCAGTTGTCCAAAACTTTCTTCCAATTAAACACTTAAATCCACTTTGTAATTCAGCAGCATAATAATAAATCAATCATGGAAATACAATGCATTAAATTAAGAGCAGAAACACATTAATACATGAGACACCAAGATTTTGACGTGGAAAATCCGGTTAAGGGAAAAACTACGGGGTGACTAACCTAAGATTGTATTTTCTATTAGAAGAATATAAAGAACAAAAATGACACATGCCAATTAGGGCTCATTTCTGGAGCACACTGAGGCTCACTACCTGCAAGAGATACACTGTCTACAGAATAATAATTATCACATACTTGAACTGAATAATAGCATCTTCACCATGCTTGAGTCAGTTCCATTTAAGCCCAATACTTCTGCTCTGCCTTTCTCTCTCCTCCTCACTACTACACTCTCATCTTCACAAGATACTTTTGAAATGACTTTACAATTCCTTATTTATACAAGACATCAACTTAGGAATAATCATCTAAGTCAGATTACAGAGAAAATACACCATGACTAGTTACAAAAGACTTCAAGTGGATCAACACACTGTCGGCCACACAGATCTGGGACTTCAATCTTCTTCTAGGAACACGCAAATATTCACATAACATCTTCAAGATCATCTGCAGGATGTGTAACTCACCCGGTCGGCTAGAGTTAAGAAGAACATCATCATCCGGAAGTTATTCTTCAATTGCAAGCTCAAACTCTAATGTAGACCACCAACACGAATTGGACATGATCCAAAGACCTCCACAAGCTTGCCTGAATCACCAAGAACATCCACACTACATCTGCTTATTGAAATCCTTATCTCCTTCATCCGAAACCTCAAGAACACAGTTTGTCATCACTGTCACAATGGAATAGATGCTTGTGAACTTGCAGACCACGAACCAATTGAGTTGTCAATTCACATTGACTTCCTAAACACTTCACCAAATCTGCATAACAAGATATTTCATTTCTGGATCTCATCGGACCTATCTATGTCACTTTGTCACCTCTAAACATATGTCAGAACCGGTTTTACTTGAGTGGCCACAACTTCTTCAGATCTTCATGAGGACCTCTAAAATCTTTACTGGATCATCTTAAGATACATATCTAAAAACCCTTTGATGCGCATCCTTTGCTCTTCATCTTAGCTAGGATCTTTAGCTCACTGTCTTCACTATTCTTCTCTGTTCCTAATTAGGACTAATTTTCTCAATATCCTCAGCACACAGCTCATCCAATCCTTATCATCAATGCAACAGGAGTATGTTGACATCAATGACAACACCGGTTAGTCCCATACTTGCAACAATCATATCTTTTGATCACATAGTGATTGGGGTTTTATTGTTTTCATGCTATAGTAAGAGTATTGAGTTTGAAATGAATGCCTTAGTCTGCAATGTGGAAGTAATTCTTGATGTGTTGAACATTATTGATACTCTTTCTTTAGTAATTTTTGCTCATTGCATAATGTTTTGGGAGCAGTTCAATGGTGTTGTTCTAATTCATATTATGGTATTATCATAGCATTATTCGTTGTATTGTTGGTACAGTTCATGGTATAGTTTATGGCATGACATTATACAGATTGGTTTAGTTGATGGCACATTGGTTCTTTGTATTTGATATGGTGATATGGGTTCGATGTCTTTGGCCTTTGACATGTAGATTTAAAGGATAGGACAATGGTTAATCATAAGTGTGGGTGTATGATCAATTATCTGTCTTCATTATTTTTGATACATGCTGACAGAGTAATAATGACATGTGAACTACATTGTGGAATATGAAGAATTCATAGTGAAGTGACTCCTATACTCTTGTTTGATAAAGAATATATGGTGTATGAGTTCATTTATCTCAGTAGATGATGTCTTCATGCTATGCATCATGTTTTAGACTTTAGTGATGGTGATGTTCAATCAACAGACTTGATGATAAAACTTTCCAATAAGTGATCAGACCTTTATTTGTGTGTGGTACAAGCTTCATATTGAAATGAGCAATGACTTCATGACAGTTTTGAAATGATTTTTTTGTCAATGATTTTGTGTATTATATCTTGATGGTGCAACAAATCTAGCATAATGATCACATATTTATTGCTTTGTGACAATGTGTTGAGACAATGCAAAGTGGAGTATGAGGTGTTTAGGATGATCCAGTGCTATAATGTTTCCTTCTTGATACTCAAGTCACATGTTTTTATGATTATCAGCTAATGGCAGACTATTTGGTAACAACATATTGGTTGTGATTTGTTCAATTCTTAGTGTTGTTAGGTGTCATGGATAGATGATCAAAGTTGGTTATGGTAATACAGTGTTTGCTTGACAGTGGTATGGAGAAATTACTTGACAGTACAGTGGTGTTCTGCTCTATACAACTGCTCTTTGATGATTTTTCATGTTTAACATCTTCAGTTGTTATCCTTGCTATGATCCATGCTTCTTTTTATGCTTATCATGGTGCTGACAGTGCAGTTCTATTTTAGGATATTCTGAATGTCTCTCTTTCGTGGACAGTCATGGTATGCTTTCTATTTTTTGATCTTGTTTATTATTTCAGGCATATGTTGATCTCTAATCTGAGGCATTTGCATACTTTCTTTTTCCCTTTGTCTTGATGCCAAAAAGGGGGAGAGAGAGTTGTGTTTTGCCGTCATGGACAAAGGGGGAGTTTGTTGCCACTCAGTTGTTGTCCTTGATGACAAATACACAACTTGGTATCACTTGGTATGGTATGCATGGTATACAGTTGATTTATCTCCTGTGGTTGTTGATGTTATGCTCATAGTCATACATGTTCTATGACAACTCTATGATATTTGATACGCATTTGATGCTCATCTCAGTTGCTATACTGTTTTAATTTTGACATTACATTCACATGGAATCATGACAGTTGGCATGGTATTGACAGCATGGTATTAATGGTAATATGGATATAGCATTGCTATATCCATAGCAATGGTATGAACACATACCACTTATCAGGGTGATATGGTGACATAACTCTCAGGGTATCTTAGTATAGATATGCATTGTAAGTATTGACAATGGCATCCTCAGTTGTTTGGTATGGACATCCATGGTAAGTTCATCATGGTGACATGAACACATTGTAAAAACATTGATATCTTATGGTGATAGCACGTTGATATCATATGGCTGCATTAGAGTTAAATGATGAACTATTATTCAGTTTGATATCTTCATTTTATATGGGCTACAATGGTCATCATTTGATACATTACATTAAGGAGACTACTGGTCACGAAAGGTATTTCCTTCTCATTTGAATAATTCAAAAGCTAACATTTGATGTTATAAAGATATAAAATGCCACATTTGAGCCACTTAAGGGCTGAACTTGTTAAGAAGGTTTTGGGCTCTAGAAATAGGTAAAAAAGGTTCAGTTACAGTTGCTAGTTGTTGAGAGTTTCAGTCGATATTGTTTATCATTCAGTTGGTATTCACATGCTTCAACTTGCTATGGTATCACATGCTTAAGTTGTTCTTGGTTTGGTATCATATCATGATGTTGACAGTTAATATGCAGTTGATATGATATCATGTTTTCTATGGTAAATACTTGTATTAGCTTGGTACATGGACTTTTGTACAAGTTTGGCTTATGACACTTTCATGCAATTGTTTTTGGTCACATTGATATATGGATGATATAAGCCTTGCTTATGTTTTCATTAGAGTTAAAATGGATTACAAGGTCACATTTGTTCACCATGCTTTGATCATTACATGGGGTCACATTGCATTACCTTATGTTTAATTCTTTTCAACACAATTAATAAAGTGTTTGATCAGGCTCCATTGAGGTTTTTACCTGCCGGGTAGGTTGTCATTATTTGAAATAATTTTTGAAGATGTTTTAATGTAATACTTTATCAGCCCTTTTTAGGGTTCACCGAAGGCACTGACTACATGTGTTGTAATCGGGAAAAAAAAAACAAAGCTTTTCATTTTGCATAGTTTGAGTTTGGAAATGAGCTCTCTCCAACCTAGGGTTTGACAGCTCGGTGATAATGATGGTAAATCATGAAACAAAGAGTTAAATCCATGGAATCCTTGAGCTATTTGGTGTATGACACGACAGTGCTGACTGTGGAAGCAAAATAGTTATCTAAGGCTTTCAAAGCATGATCAAAATAGGTGGATTCATTTCTTGTTTTCTGGTTATCATTTCTTTCTTGCATTAGTCTATCTTTATTTTCTTTCAGAATGGGATTAAAGGTTTTCTCATAGAAAGCTAATGCAAATATATTTGAGGATTTAATCGGTAAACAAATGCAAACATAGCTAAAGGTTTGTGACAGTTTGACGGACCAGTGGTTAAAATGTGGTTACATTTTGTCTAGGGTTTGAGACAGTTCGAAGACGTTACTTTAACTATACTTCAGTTATGCTTACTCTATGATGGCAAGGTTACTTGACTATGATTAAGACTATGATTAAAGGATATAATTGCAAGACATTTTTTTATTATTGGTCTGTGGTTACTTGAACAATTTGCTGAACTGTAGTTACACTTTGTGTTTCAGTTTTGATAACTGTGGTTTGCATAAGCAGTTTGTTTGTATAACCAAGTACATGGTTCATTTATTGTGAATAGAGATTTTATTGAAGGTTTGATTGATTCTCATAACATATACAAACACATTCAAACCTATTTTATTTGGGACAGTTCGACATCAACCATGACAATTTACTTGACAATTGCACAATTACAGTTATCTGTTGAAACTGTTCTGTGAAAGAATGAAAGACATTTTTTGAGAAAGTATAAAAGAGAGATTATACTCTATTATGCTTGCTTGGTTTTTGCAATTACTGTGATATAAAACAAAATCACTAGACTATAATTGAACATCTTTTTGTATTTAGTTGTATATGTGCACAAGTTGTTGTATTTCTTGGAATCTCAAATATTCAATGAGATATTGAAGAACAGAGCTTTAAGAGAAATAGAGTAACCCTTTGTATTAAACTGTATTATTCATTTTATAGATTGAAATATGCCAGTGAGGTACAAATAGCTAGTGAGGCACTATTGTCAGTGAGACATTGTTAAAAAGCCAGTGAGGCAAAGTTGTATAAAGCCAGTGAGGCAAGAAAAAATGTTAGTGAGACAAAAGAAGTCAGTGAGATTGTATGATTGGGATTTTGATATTAAGCCAGTGAGGCATCTTTCCTGAGTGGTTTTTATTCCCCAAGAGGGTTTTCCACTCATGCAATTTTCTATGTTATGGTCTGTTTGTGTGTGATCCATTGATCTCTTATGTCTAAACTTTCCATTACATTCATTGTTCAGTGTTTCATTTTCTGTATTGTAAAATATTCAAATCAACATTGCAATTTATTTTGTATGAATTCTTCAAATGTTTTCATCATACATCTACTCCATTTTCTATCATATAGGATGATTAGGATGTTACTACTTCAGTGGTACAATCATTATGGGATTATTATGTACTGTCTAATTTTTCCATCTTCCTAGCAATGTTGTATGACCTACTCAAGAGAATGGTATCATACAATTATCACCTACTTTTCACATTTTTAATGTTTAGGATGCAAATGATTCACTTGTATGGCCCTTGCTAGTGATCTTTCTAAAGTAATCAATGGATCTTCTACTATATTTGTTCATCCTTCTATAATTGTCTCTTCCTCAAAATGTATAATGGGTAGAAATAGGGAATTCTTCTTATAGGTTGGTGAATTGGATGAAAGTACATTCATGAAATATGAGGATATTGAACAATATTTTTTTGATGAGGATTTTAATGAAAAGAGTACTTCTAGAGTACCAATAGTAATGTTTGAGTTCAGTGACCAATTAGGTGAAGTATTTTCTAAGTCCAGTGTGCATTCAAATTGGATTCGTTGTTTGTTTGTTCCTCAGCGTGAACTTCATGTTTTCCTCCGTCAATTTTCCTTTCTACTTCTAGCTGATATAGGCACAACAAATCTTCATTCCACTTTCCTCATAGAATAATCACTTGTTTTGGAAAGATTAGTTTATGATGTGTCTGTTTTGGTTGCTAATGGGAAGCATAAACATACAAGTTCTCTTTCATCTACAAAGTCGTCACAGGTTGGAACACCTTATCTAATGTTAACTATTTTCTTTGTCATCTGGAAGATGACTTTTCTTTTGGGGGGATGATGTAGTCAGTGTACAATGCCCTTATTATGTTTTGATAATATGTTTGTATCTGACTATGTATTAATTGTTTGTCGGCTTTCAGGGAGTTCTAGGAGTTAGTTGGTAGATGCTTGTGTTCTTGGAAACTGTCGAATCATTTAAAAATACTTTTGATAGTCAAATAAAGCAATTTGATCCTTGGTTAACCATCTATGGTCTACTTATATTATAACTTCATGTATGATAAAAATGTATTTTTTCTCCCCTATGTGGTATGCATTGTTATTTATTTCATTAATTCAAATATTATTTTTATCAAAAAATAAGAGTAAAAAAATGGAATCTATAAAAGAGAGTATGGGAATTCATCACCAAGGAAACCTGAGATTAGACCTCGCAAAGGTGTGGGACTTAAGGTCTAGAGAAT
Organism: Cunninghamia lanceolata; assembly: GCA_027924645.1. Classification (NCBI taxonomy): domain Eukaryota; kingdom Viridiplantae; phylum Streptophyta; class Pinopsida; order Cupressales; family Cupressaceae; genus Cunninghamia; species Cunninghamia lanceolata. Next base: position 15,997,712 of record BSBN01001101.1, read on the forward strand.
TTAACTAAACTTATGCTATTGATCACCAAGGAAAAGGGAGAGAAGGAATACATAAAAGAAAACGGTGATGCACCGAGATTTAGGGTGTTAGCTGGAACTGACATAACAAAGTAATGATCTCAAATATTGATATGGATTCACACAAACTTACAAATTTAACAGAGGTTTATAATAGAAAATTGTAACTACAGGAGGGACAATTTTTATCCACAAAATAATCCTACAGTTTTCAACTAAACATAGAGTAGAAGCATAAAGAGAGGCAAAATATCAGTGATTATATTGACCATAGAGGCTAAATAAACATTACAAAAGAAGGAGAATTCATTGCAGAAGAGATAGACACAAAATAACTAGTTACATTCATGGGTGAACCACAATCAGAGACATCAAAAGCTCAGCTTCAAGCATAATGTATTGGATCTGACTAGTTCTTGTAATGCATTACAAGGTCTATAACTGCAACAAACTCTCCTACTCACGTAGTGACCTAGAAAAATAGCTAACAATTCCATCCTTTTTCATGTATGTATAACTTTTCCAATCGGTGCGCAACTACATGCACTGAAACTTGGTCAACTGATCTGATCATGCACCCATGCTACATTGAATTCAACTCATGGTTCCGTCAAGAAATCCTACAAATTGGGACAATGACCATGCTCTGATAGGTTTGCAAAAGATGCACAAGAAGATTTCCCACATGTAGGGGTGTCAGGTGCATTAGGAAGGAAGGTCTGAAATCCTTCCATGGTACATGTAGGTTCATTTTGTCCCTTGTTTATACCAGCACATTGAAGAATTTAACTATTTCAACTACCTAAATGTGATTGATCTGCAACATTATTTTAATTCATTCTGCAACAATGGAACAATTTTAGGAAATCATGCTCTACAAGCTTTTACAACACTTTAAAAGTGTTTATTTTCAATTATGCCTTTGGTGCATTTTGAATTTTCCTTTATAAGTGAATTTGCCCTTTGGCGAACTCCTTTTCCTTGGCTTTCTTCACTTTTCTTCTCTTATCCACATTTAGTTGGTGAAATCTTCATTTGGTGAACCATCGGGTCCTCTTTATTTTCTCCTTTTTTTCTTTTAGTCGGCAAATTGCCTTATCGATGAGCTTTAGAAATCACGAATTAATTGGTGAGTTTGCAATTTTGTCAATTTCCTAATTTCTCTCTTTTTTTTGACCTTTTGCCTCCTTTTCACCTTATCGATGAATCTTCTTGCTCACAAATTTTCCTTGCTAAACACTTAGCTGATTTTACATTTTCCCTCCTTTGGTCAGCAAAATCTCTTCGCCACGAACCATGACCTTATCTTTTTCTTCATTCCTTGCTTAGTTGGTGATTTCACCGATCGGCGAACCAAATAGTTCACAAATCTTTCACTTTGCCGACTAAGGAACCTTTCTTTCCTTTGCCTCTCCTCGACATGCCTTCCTTCATTAGAGCCTTGAATTAACCGCTTCCCTTTTAGCCTTGCCTCGTTCCTCTGTCAATGAAATAGTCCATTAGGAAACCTGCTCATTGGGAAACCTACCTGTCAGCAAACCTTTGGGTTCACAAACTGCTGAGTTTGTCGACAAAAGCATGGATTGCAGTATTTTGCCTCAGAGAATTCTGCCTTGGTTCCTTTGGTCGGTGATTTCATCGATCGACGAACTTTGAGTTCGCCAAACTCAAAGTTTGCCAACTAAGGCAAACTTTGTCTTTCTTCAGCCTTCCTTCTTCCCCTTAGTCAACAATTTCATCGAACGGTGAACTTGCCGATTGATGAACTTTAAGTTCACCAAATTTGAATTTTGCTGACTAAGGCAGAAGACAAATGCAAAATACTTAGAATTTTTGGGATTTTTTAAGGAAGACTTTCTCCCATTTAAGCTTTCTTAGATTGGATATTTATGGTGGAAGAAAGGTGGGATTTTTGGGGGAATGTTTGGGCTACTTTTGCCTTGGTTAAAATATGACAACATTTTGGTGACTATGCAAGGGCGTTTGCCTACTAAACACAAGGATCTATTGGCCTTATCAATCCATTGGGCACATAGTCAAAAGGGAAACTGCAACAACATGACCATACAACACTGAAAACTATCTCCAAAAAACAAGACAAAATAGAAAATAAGAAGGTAAACAATCTCCTATTGAGAATGCTGCCTATGCAAGAGCACTTATTGAAAGGAAGACTATACAAAACAAACCTATCCTATGATGAACACATAGAAGTACTGAGAGGGTGGTGAATCAGTACTTATTTAAATTCTTTTCTTGCAACAACATTCAAACTAACATAAGAATTTAAAACATGAAAAGAACAAGAACACATAAGCACACATCCATAACATCAGAATTATGTGGAAAAACCTAAAAGGGAAAAAACACGATGAGCAAGCTACTTGGATCTACTGTCCAAATCCAACCACAAAAATAAAACAAAATCACAATATTATATATGGGCTACAACCCAAAGGAAGCTGTAACTCCCTGAACAGTTACAACAGTTACAATCTTTACACAATAATTCTTCAATCTATGTAACACAAAACTTATCTGACTCGAGTATTCTTCTCACAAAATTAACTGTTGATCACTTCAGCCTTTGCACAACTATCTCACATTTGTACAACTACAATATCAACCTCTGCCACAAAAAAAAAGAACTTCAGAAACTCTTCTCCATCATCACATCACCAATAATTACCTCCACAACAATAACAAACTAGTCCTTTCCACATTTCATCATGAGATCTACTTCTGTGGTAAGTTTATTTGCACAACATCAATACTATCACACAATATCCAAATCATCCTTCCCTCAACAACTTTGATCTTTTATATATATCCTTTGAAAGCTTCAAAATCTTTCTCCTTGGTTAGCCAAGATGAAACATGTAGCATGAAACATGTAATGGCCATATATTCGACTCCCAAACATATGCGGTAAGTAAAATTCTAATGCGGTTCAAGAGAAAGACATAATCAGGTCCTATCTTACCTTGGCACACTCTTCTATGTTGGCATACACTCCAAAACCATATGGCATAATCATCAACATATATTAGGTTGGCACAACAAACACTTACCCTTCATTGCATTTAGCCCTGGACCAAAAGTGGTGCCGGAGGAGATAATATTACATCATGCGGTCCACACAAAGAGAATTATATCATATGTAAATCATCGCTATACACTTCTACCATTTCAAGTCATCACATGTTGGCACAAACACATAAACTCTAATTCCAGTATCCTTAACAACTCTGCTTACATAGTCTAAAGATAGAACAATGAAAAGCATACTTTGCAGTGAACATAAACATTTGAAACTTGAACAACGTATACCAACCAACCTTATGAGCTTGACATTCAATCAACAAGGTCAATTACCAATGTACGATGAATTGTGGTGACCTTAACAATCTCCCTTTGCTTATTTCAATTAGTACCAAGGCATGTCAACACACAGTTGACTCTAAAGAAGCAACTATGGTACATATTGTCACTTGAATCTTGAAACATGCATACTTGAAACTCATATCTACCTGTCCTCCAAACTACAACATCATATCTTCATCTACGGAGAGATGCAGAGCATTCTCTTGTCTGTCTATGACTACACTTGCCCTATTCCATTACTGTCTTCACTTTTCTATGTCTAAAACACTTTGCGGTAAACCTTGTCATCTCAAACTTGAAACATAGATACTTGAGTGCAATATCTAGCCAATTGTTCAATCTACAGATTCATATCTTCAAATGTGGTAGAATGTGGTATCTTCTTGTGAGCCTGTAACACCTTTCCTGACTTGGACTTTACTAAGCCAAAATATTTCAAACTATTGCAGCATTCTTTATCCAGTGTTAAGTCACATATCATAATCCACCCAATAAAGCATTCATGACATTCATTACCAACATACCAAAGATATTGAGAGCATACACTTAGCATGAAATTACATATGAACTTCAGAGGATAAGGTATGACCATGTATAGGTGATACTAATCCATCTCCTTTATTCCACAACTCTTCTGATCAACTTCCTTTGTCTACTTCTTTGACCAACATTGCATATGCACATCCCTTCACTTTCTTCCTCACAATGCTTCTGGTCAGTTACTCTATTATCCTCACTGATCACTCCATACAAGTATAATCTCCCTTTAACATATGTGGTGAAATCACTTACATTGCAACAATCCATACCACTGTTGACATCAATGACAACACCTATTGCAACAATCTCCCCCTTTATCATTAATGGCAATACTTAACCAGATATGTGCACATTTCTCCCCCTTTGACATCATCTTCCTCTATTCTAGAAAAAAACATATAAGCTCCCCCTGTTTGAATATTCCTTATCAGTCCGCTCCCCCTGAGGAGTGGCCTCTATCTCTTCAAAGCTAATGTTAGCAAAATTTGATTCTTCATTTTCCTTAGGATATACAAAGATGATATATATATAGGGTGCCTAACACTTATTACTCCTACCTTGTTCTCCGCATATCTACAAAATCATCAAAATTTGTCTTACCTTCACAAAAGTTTCTATTTACTTGGAAGGTAGAACATTCTTGTAGATCACCTTCAACTAGACAAGTGTAGTATCCCAGTTCTTCTTTGCAAATGACAAAATGTGCAGTTGACTTTCAAGCTAAATATATAGATCTGCTTCCTCCATAGTGTCTGACACCTTCACTTTTTGTGTAACATTTTCAGCTTCAGTTATGATGCTAGTCAAAACTACTAGCCTCATATTTACCACTTCCCTTAGTTGTCCTATCTCACTCTTTATTTTCTCCCTTTGATCCAATAGTTGCTTCAACTGGGAATGTAGATTTTCTATTTGATATCTAGTGGTTCCATCTTTGCCCTTCAATGGATCATATACCTTGGTTGATTGAATTAGTTGTGACTCAATAGAGTCAGCTTGATCTTTTATGTTCTTTGTAGTTGCAGGCTAGTTCAAACAAAATTGATATAAGACATAGGCATCCTCTACACATTTTTGAATGTTTTTCATATTTTCTTGAAATTTATTATGTGCCTTAACACATCTACCAGATGCATCAACCAATCTTTTATTGTTCATTTGCTCTGTTATCTTCAACTCAGCTTGCTTCTTAAGGTAAGATTGTTGGCAAGAGACACTGTGTGGCTTCATGAGTGTTGTCATTGATGGCAACAAAGTCCATCCCACACATCTGTAGGACATGGTATGACTGTACCAGAAGTCAGATTGAAGAGTATTGTGGTTCGGTGAGCAAGAACAGAGCATGCAACAAGGTTCGACAATCAGGTCTGGATCTCTCAGATGAAGTATCTTAGCAAAGTGTGGACTTGGGGAAGTCAAGAGGAGTACCATGACTGATACATTCCAGAGATTGAGCCACCGGTGATGAAAGAGTGAAAATATATGAGCACCTAAGTGTTGGGTTCCTGTTTGGCAGAGTAGACTGAGGAAGAACTGACCAACAGAGCATCAGACCATAATCCGGATGAGAAATTAACGGTGATCAAGTTTCTTAAGGGATCATTCATGGTTGGCTGACATGATTGATGACTCCTATAACTATCTTTTTGATACACATCACTTAGTAAGCATGGATTCAGTCGACAGACCAGAGTTTGGAAATATCTTGAGTTTTCCAGATGCCAACTAGAAAGATGTTGAAATCCTTGATACGGATATATATACCAGATTAATTTCAGGATGTGAAGGTGTGTGTGTGTGTGTTGCGAAGTGTGAAGAAAAGAAGAGAGCAGTGTGGAAGCAGCAATACAGGTCTGATATGTGACACAACAACACTAAGCAGAGGAAGAATGAAGTGCAACAGATCAATATATTGAGCTTAACTAGAATTGAACCTCAGTATATGTGGATGCCCCTAATCAGTTCAAACACCTGGTTACATTCTATATACCTTGTAGACAGTGAGTCTCTTGTAGGCAGTGAGCCTCTTGTGAGCAGTGTGCTGGGGCAGTGAGCCCTAATTGGCAAGTGCCATTTTGTTCTTCTATTCTTTTAATAGTGAATACAATCTTGGGTTAGTCACCCCGTGGTTTTTCCCTTAACAGGGTTTTCCACGTAAAAATCCTTGTGTTATGTGTGTTGATTTCTTTTTCCTCTCATGTTCATGTATGCTTATATGTTTTTGATACTACACTAATTATTAAAGAAGAAAAGAAAGTCAAATAATTAAGATAACTGATTCAACCCCCCTCTCAGTTATCAACAATTGGTATCAGAGCTAAGTTCCTCTAGATAGAGCCTAACAGCTTAAGGAAGATCTGAGAATCTCAATGGATATGTATGATATGAGAGATCAACTTCAGTCTACCCTAGATGATCTTGAGCAATCTCACTCTGAAGTCAATAACCTAAGGGAAAGACTCAAACAAGCTGATGATTTCATAAATGAACTAAAAGAAAAACTGAGTATCTCTATGAAAAAGAGAAAGGAACTTCTTCAACAATTAGCGAAGATTTAAATGAGAAGAACAAGTTATGTGAGAAGCTATCAAAAGAGTTCATTATGGTAATACATGAAATGGAATCAGGGGTTATGAAGTTCACTCAAGAAATTGAAGAGAAGAGAAAAATTGAAGATAATCTAAAACAATCTCTCAAGGAGAAGTCAGAAGACTACCACAAAATGGATAGAATAATCAGGCATATGGAATCTGATCTTGAAGAAGCTAGAGACAATGAAGAACAAGTTGAGAATTAGATAGACACTCTTAAAAGGGATCTTCAAACAACAAATGAATACAAAGAGAAATTCAAGATAAGATCTGCTCAACTTGAAGTTCTTCTTGAAAGCCAAAAGAGGGTAGATGACAAGCAAGGCTTGGGTAATGAGAAAGGGGAAAGCTCCAGATCCAATCAAAAGAACTCTGGATAAGGAAATCTAAGGAATAGGCCTAGAAGACCTCCAGTAAGGCAACCAAATGCTCAAAGATATCTTTCATTAATGGATACTGCTACAACTGCAATAACTTCGGTCATAAAGAAAATCAGTGCAGAAGAAGAATGAATCAGACTAATTCATCCTTCTCCGGACAGTGTTTTAACTGTAAAAGGTATGGTCACAAATCTCATGAGTGTAGAAATATGCAAATAAACAATTCATTCAATGGTAGATGCTTTGCATGCAATAGAATGGGACATATGGCTAATCAATGCAGATCAAGAGGATATCAGTTAAATTTGCAAAGAAATGTTGTTTGCTACAATTGCAATAGATCCGGTCATAATGCCAAATTCTACAGAAGTAAGAATCAGGATAAAAGGGGTCCGGCACATCATAATCAAAATCAAGACAAAGGAAAAGGAAAGGTGAATGTGGATGAAATTCAAAGGGAAATGAACAAGATTTGGGTGAAGAGAAGCACATAAAATGTTGAGGATGGATCCACACCAAAATCTAGTGCTGATATTCCTTCCAGAAATTGAATAGATGAGCTCTGGCTCAGGGGGAGTCACAAAGGAAAACAAATTCCCCTATCCAGTCAATTGGTACCTAAAATTGGCACATGGAAAGTTGAAGATAAAAGGGTTCTTAGAGAAATATCTAATTAACCGTTGGTGAAAATATGAAAGATCCTCAAGAAGTTTGAAAAGGTCAATCATCTAAATTGATCCGGTTTGACAGTCATCTAGTAAAAGTAGGACTTTCTTGGTTAAATCCGGTATGAGTCAAAATTGAAATGTTTGGATCTATGGATTGATGGAATGATTGGAGAAATGGAGATACATTGTCAATCATCACCAAGAATAATTCTAAGTGCATCACAGTGATTCGGAAGGATCCCTCTCTCAGAATAAGGGAACCAGAATGACTTAAGTTGTGCATTTATTGCAATATGGAATTAGGGTTTGCGCAGCAATAAAAGGGTTCTTTTGTTCATCATTTGCACATTTGCATTCGAGAAGAAGTGAGAAGGAGCTCTGCAACAAGATTGTCTCAAACGTCTCGAAGATCAACCGCAGAAGTTGATTCATCCAACAATCTTATCCGACTCATATCATGAACCCTAGAGGCATAAAAAGGTATTTTCACTCTTAAATATCTCTCTGAATCTTTTGAAAGATGGCTACTCTGAATATTGTCAAAATCACTGATAGGCCACGTCCTAAGTTCAAGAAACACCCTTACAAATCTCTAGAAGTTGATCCTTTAGGCACCTTCTCTAGTATTCCCCATGGGGTCTTACATGTAGAAGATGTTAGGGCATACATTCATGTGAATATTGAGGAATTTGGGGAATCCAAGCTGATGGATATCTATCACAAGCAGTTAATAGATGAATCATTTGAACTCAAAGCTTAGTACAAGGCCATTTGGGACAAGCATTTTGGACATTGCATCCATTTCCCCTATTTTGCAGATGATGAATGGGTTCGGTATGTTCTAAGCAGAGTGCATGACAACTTCATGTGGCTGATGAGACCATTTAAGATCACAAAAGATGTCATTAGGGCGGTAACCAGATTGCACTCATCTGGTGGGTTACTTGCTCTCAAATCGGTCAAAAACCAAACTGTAAATGAGGCTACCGGATCAAAATTTGACAAGAGAGCAATGACAATAGAAGATATCACTGATCCAAATATCAAGTTTGCCTCTATGATAATTGGCTATAAGATATATCACTCCAGCAGAGAGAATTCTGTATTTGAAACTGTAATTTATACTGCTTATCAGATGCTAAGGGAGAATACAGATTATGATCTTTGTGAGCTTCTTCTGAGCCAACTATTGGAAAACCTACAAAAGATCAAGAAGGACAAGAAGAACTCATTCAAGTATGGTGGGCTAATACTGTGTTTATTCTTTTACTTTATGAATGAGCTACCCGGATCCAGTGGTTGGGTATGGCAAAATGACAGAGCTGTGGCCATACAAATCAGAGACTATATGTGTGGGCTTGGTCATGCCAAGACACAAAGCATAGCACTCTGGAGTTACTTCAAAAACTTCCAAGGCATGATGCAGGCTAGAGAGAGAATTCCCCAATTTCTAGTTGAAAAATACAAGGATACAGTGTGCTTCATGGTAGACACTAACCAATGCCTAATGGAGGCAGTGGAACCGAGAATAGTGTGGATTATGCCAATGGGCTATGAGGTTGATGAGAAAATCCTAGAACTGCATATCCAACACCTGCTAAGTTAGCCCAAGGACCCTGAGGTGGAAAGGTTTGGCACGTTTCAAGAATTGAGAGTAAAAATTCATGTTGAACTAAGGCAACCTGAAATAAAGAGAAAAGTCAGGAAGGAAGTAGAGGATTTTGCAAAGAAATATGGGTTTTCAAAGGAGGCGGTCGATGCCAACAGAGAGAAGGTAGAAAGAGCAGAAAAAGAGAGACAAGAAGTAGAAAAAGAAAGTGATCCAGTGCAAGCCCCCTCCCAGACCAGATCCTCCAAAAGCTCTGCACCTTCCACCTCTAAGAGCCAAAAAGCCTCAAAACTGGAAGTTAAGACATCCGGAAAGGGTGAGAAGAGAACAAAGAAAAAGGCCACAAGGTCATATACAAGTCAGAAAGATGACGAAGAGATAGAAACAGATGAGGAGGTTAAGAAAATGAAGAAGAAAAAGAAAACTTCTATGGAATCCTCTACCGAAGAAAACAAGGAAGAAGAAGCAGAACAATTTGTTGAAAGGTCCACTCCTATTGATAATGTTGTCAAGGCAGTCACAGTGGATGGAAATTTGCAACCATTGACAGATTTTTATGATGAGTCTAGTGACACAAACAAATGGATCTTGGAAGAAGTTACTGTTAAGTACTTAAACTTATACAATAAAACATTCATTGAAATCATCTCTCTAATACCCAAGAGTTTAGAGAAAGTACTTGAACTCAGAAAAGACAATGCCAGAGAAAAGGATTTGGAGATCCGGGAGTAGATTGCTATCCAACTCTATCCTTCCATTACCCCTCAACAAATGAACATGATCTTCAAGAATTGCAAGGATGAGTTCCAGAGCAAAGCAAGAATGAACCAGCTTATGCTTGGAGAGACTGGCCAAGTGGCAAAAGAAATAGAAGATATCCTCTGGAATGCTTTTAAAAGATTCAATCTTCCTGTTATAGAGGACTTAGGCGATGAACCTTCTGCCATGGATGACAAAGGACTAAGTACATCAAAAGAAGAATCTACTATGAAAGATACAGAAGAGCCAAAGGTCATAGGTGAGGAGAGGACTCATAACTTAGATTCCTTTGCTCTGGAAGAGGAAGTCCCTGAAGAAGTAAACATCTCTCTTTTGGATGCCCCTGCTGACTCTGGAACGGAAGGAGAAGAAAGAAAAGATGAGAAAATTAGTCAAGAAGAAGAGGTCAAGGGAAGAGAAAAAGATCAAATAGAGAAAACCCTAGGTGATAGTTCTGAAACTACAGAAGGAAAGAAGACTTTGTCTCTGGCAAGAGACACTGCATAAATAGTTAAAGATTTCTTGACCAAAGAAATGATGGAATTAGATGAACCGGAGCTATTTCAAGGACCATTCAATTTTGATTCCCTCTTCCCAGCTTAGACAATGAAGATAGCATCCTTTGCCCAAGCAAAGGCAAAATAAAAACTTCTAAAGTCTCACATGGAAGACTATGAGCTGATAGAGATTGCATCCGGTGTGTTGGAGAAGATTATGCCATCTTTCCGGAAGGATCTTTCGGCCTCTTCATTTGGTAATCTAAAATCTCTTGTAAATTTTGTTAGCACACATTTTGATTCTTTGGAGAAAGCAGCAGAAGAGAAAGTCCGGAAAGAGTTTTTGGGTAAGATTCTCCAAGATACAAGGACTTATAACAAATGATAGGAGAAATTTAGATATTGAGATAAAGAGCTTAGAAAATGCTCTTAAAGATGGCGGAGACCTATACAAATTTTGTCTATCTTGGTCCACTGTGACAACATATATCACCAAAAAGGTGGAAGAACAAGAGAGCAAACTATCAAGTTTATCTCAAAATTTTGATCCTCTCACCTCTTCCATAATAAATCAAGAATGTCAGACTATTGCAGCTATAAATGAAATAAAGAAGCTTGAGAAGGAGAAGAAAAATAGAATAAGCAGGATAAGTGAACTAAGGGGGACAATTATCCCCAAGTTAGAGGCCATGCATGAGGCCCTAATTGATCCCTAGAACACAGCCCGGACCAGTGATCCAGCAAACCTAAAGAGGGCAGAAGGTTTTGCATTTTTGCTAAGTGGCCATATTTCAATTTTGGACAGGATGAAGAAGAGTTGGGCAACAAAAGTGGTACAGTTGAAGACCACCTTTGCAGATATACTTTAGTATATGTAAGTACAACATGTATATATATTTATGCGGCCAAGTGTAGATTGATTTTTGGAATTTTTGGTGTGCGGATTCTACCCTTTGCCATTGATGTCAAAGGGGGAGTGAGGAACAGTGAAAAATGTGGAATCTAGCTAAGGAGGAGCTCCAGAAAAGTGTACATTAGAACAGAGCATCAACCAAGGGGGAGTGTAGTGTGACAGTCATTTTTCACTAAGTGTTGCCATCAATGCCAAAGGGGGAGATTGTTGGCAAGAGACACTGTGTAGCTTCATGAGTGTTGTCATTGATGGCAACAAAGTACATCCCACACATCCGCAGGACATGGTATGACTATACTGGAAGTAAGATTGAAGAGTATTGTGGTCCGGTGAGCAAGAACAAAGCATGCAACAAGGTCTGACAATCAGGTCCAGATCTCTCAGAGGAAGTATCTCAGAAAAGTGCAGACTTGGGGAAGTCAAGAGGAGTACCATGACTGATACATTCTAGAGATTGAGCCTCCAGTGATGAAAGAGTGAAAAGATATGAGCACCTAAGTGTTGGGTTCCTGTTTGGCAGAGTAGACTGAGGAAGAACTGACTGACAGAGCATCATACCTTAATCTGGATGAGAAATTGATGTGATCAAGTTTCTTAAGGGATCATTCGTGGTTGGCCGACATGATTGATGACTCCTATAACTATCTTTTTGATACGCATCACTTAGTAAGCATGGATTCAGCCGATAGACCAGAGTTTGGAAATATCTTGAGTTTTCCAGATGCTGACTATAAAGATGTTGAAATCCTTGATGCAGATATATATATACCAGATTGATTTTGGGATGTGAAGGTGTGTGTGTGTGTGTGTTGTGAAGTGTGAAGAAAAGTAGAGAGTAGTGTGGAAGCAGCAAAACGGGTTCGGTATGTGACAGAACAACAACACTAAGCAGAGGAAGAATGAAGTGTAGTAGATCAGTATATTGAGCTTAACCAGAACTGAACCTCAGTATATGTGGATGCCCTTGATCAGTTCAAACACCAGGTTACATTCTATATACCTTGTAGACAGTGAGTCTCTTGTAGGCAGTGAGCCTCTTGTGAGTAGTGTGCTCGGGTAGTGAGCCCTAATTGGCAAGTGCCATTTTGTACTTCTATTCTTTTAACAAAGAATACAATCTTGGGTTAGTCACCCTATGGTTTTTCCCTTAACAGGGTTTTCCATGTAAAAATCCTTGTGTTATGTGTGTTGATTTCTTTCTGCTCTCATGTTCATGTATGCTTATATGTTTTTGATACTGCACTAATTATTAAAGAAGAAAAGAAAGTCAAATAATTAAGATAACTGATTCACCCCCCCTCTCAGTTATCAACAAAGATGAATGAGCCTTGAAAGACTCTAGCATGAACTTCATTTGCTAAGTAGGTGGCAAGGATGGCTCTCTTTTTACCTCAAGAAATTTTTCTTGTATTATCTTAATTGCCTCTTCCAACACTTCAACTCCTTCTACTTGTTGCTTTTGAATCTCTTGTCTTAGGGTGGACTAGAGTATATCTCCTAGTTGTAGCTTTTGGAGGGGAGATATCCCAGAAAGGTCAACCTATCCATCTAGCATAGGCAACTATAATAGTTGCGGAGTAACTACCGGTTGTATTTGCATTTGTTGAGCTAAGAACTCATTAATTGAGTCAACTGGAGATCAGGAGGAAGATGTGTCTTGTTCTCTTTATGAGCCCTCTCCTACATCAACATTAACCTTCTCATGTTATTTACGGTTACCTTGATATGCAGTGTTCTTTGGAGGAGGGTTATCATGCACAACATTATGGTTAGGCGAGGCATTTCCTTCACCGTGTGCTACTTGTTCTTCATCTTGTGTTGCTGGCTCTTCTTTCTCCTCTTGAGAATCCTGCTAATGTGAGTCATGCAGAGGAGATACTGCACCATGTAGTGGAGAAACATGTGGCTACTCCACATTCTTAACAACTTTTATACCTTCAAGTATCTTGTTCATCACTTCTTCAGTTTCTTTCTAAATTTTATCTTTATCTCCTTCTTCCATGCTCATAAGAGCATCTACCCTTTGATTTATTCTCAACTCTTGAGCCTGCATTTGATCTAATTTATCTTTTTCTTCTTGTGACAGGGAAGATCCAGCTTTATCAAGGGCTTGTTGTCGCAGTTCATCACCATTTTAACAACTTTTTCTCTTCTTTGCCTTATAACATCATCAAGGCTTTCTGGAACCTGCTTAATAATATCATTCAAGGGGACATCAAATTTGAGCATATACATTACAATGGCTTTTTCAATGGTCCTCTTGTCTTCAGGAGGCACATTTGGATATAAGTCTGTTGTATCCTTTAGGATACCATAATGCACAATTCCATATAAAATAACATTTAATTATAAAGGTGCATGTTCATACACCACTGAAGGATCTTTCTTGGACTTCTCTTTCTTCTTTCGCTGAGAGGTGCCTCCTCTCCTGCTTCTTTAATCTCTTCTACCTCCTCAATATTGACCTTTCTTTTATCGCCTTGGTTTCTTCTTTTCACTTGCTTTCATCTGAGACAAAATTTTAGAGGCAACTCTTCTTTCAGTTGAGGTAGTTTGAGTTGATCTGAAGGGCTGCGGTGCCTTCATAGTAGCAGAAGTAGATTTGCAAGTCCTTCTTGGTCCTTGTGCAACTAGTGGAATAGTAGGAGCATGTTGTGTTTCTTCTACAGGGGCTTCAGAGGTTGATTAAGATGAAATACCCTATTTCTTATGCAACTCACCTTTATTCTTCTCTAGATGCTCCTCTGCATTTTTCTTGTGCATCTTATTCATTATCTCATCATAAGTCCCAAACCGCTTAGCAGATGTATCTTTGGGTTTGCAGAGCAAGATGTCAACATAGGCCTTAATATCTTCAACTGAGATCTCATGTTGCAATCTGGGAATCCAAACAGTCCTAGGCTCAACTGTTTCCATGTAAGTGAAGTCCTTATCAACCAAAATGGTAATTTCCCCTTCATACTGCCTAACAATGCTTGAGGGAATTCTATCTCTTGCTTGCATGCTGGTTTGCAGGTTTTTAAAGAAACCCCAGTATATTTGTTTGTAGTGATTAGGATCACTAAAACTCCTTATGTGACTTCTAATTTGTGCTGCAATAGGAACATTTTGTTGCCAGAACTTTCCTCTCAAACTAGGTAACTCATTCATGAAATAGAATGCAAGGCAGATGATCAAAGTACCATACCAAAAGTTATATCTAGTTTCCTTTGTTCTCTCATGATCTCATAGAGGTCAACGTCTTTACCCTCCTTAACCATTTGGTAAGTAGTATGGATTATTGTACCAATGGCGAAACCCTCTCTGTTTGTATAGTAGACTTTATATGCTATCCCCATAGTAGCATATCTAACACCTGGATCGATTATATCATTCAAAGTCAAGGTCCTCTTATCAAATTTGGCACCTGTCAGTTCAATGACCTTTTCATTCTTAATAGAGTTCATCACTGGTATAGGTCCGGTGGAGCACAACCCAGTTACTGCCCTGATTGCATCTTTGGTGAGCCAATAGGGTTTATCTAGAAACATAAAATAATCATGAATCCTACTCAGAATGTATCTTACCCATTCATGCTCATCACAAAAATTAGGAAAATCCTTCCATATGTCTAAACGCTTGGCTTCCATATTGGAAAACTCTTGTTTGTAACTAACACCATCATCTAGGAGTTGATCTCTAAGCTCCTCAAAATTCATATGATCTATTTCATCTAGCTTAGAGTGAATTTAAATTCTAGGACATCTTTAGTATATACAACATACGCTAGAATGTTTGACAAAGCTCCATCCTTGGTGCAGGGGCACCAAGCTTATTTTGTAAATATGCTCAATTTTGGTCTTGTGATAGGTTTGGTTGTTTGTGTATTATTTTACCACTCAATAAGGTCTAAATAGACCACCTAGAATGTAACTAGGATCTTAAGAGAGTCATTTTACTTTAGTTGTCAATATCTTTGAATTTTTGTCATGTGTAAAGTACAAAAATGTAAAATGTGGGAAGTTGAAAAGTCAGGGCATTCAAAAGTTAATTGTAGACATTGAAGTTGGTTGAAACGGTTGGGTTGGCATTGTATATGCTTAAATAATATTGAAAGGGTTGAGACAAGCGTGTGGAAGAAGTTTTGTATGTTCAAGCAATGAATAAACATTAAATTTCTGCATTTTTTACATGTTTTCTATTGTTCCAGAGAGTTGTACAGGCTTGTATGGTTGAGTATGGCCCTGAAACCTACATGGGTAGAAAGATAATTTAATTTTAGAAGTTTTTTGTTCTTACCAGCAATTTTGAAAAGGTCGTTTAAGTTGTCTAATGGTTGAATCTTTCTAGCTACCCAGTTCAGAAATTAGGGTAAACAGTGAGCAAGAAAATTGTGTAACTTGGAATATATCCAGTGAAAACTCATAAAAATTGGTTTGTAGGTCTTTTTCAACATAATATTTTACTCTATGTAAGTTGTAGGACCTGGAGAGATTTTAGGGCAAGTATCATGATGCCCTAGGTGGATTTTGGCTAGTTTGAAAGCAAATAAAGAGGTATGAGAGTTGGGTTTTGATAAGATGCTATTGTAAGTGACCATTTAATGGTTTGGGAAGTAAGTGCAGACATTTTTAAAAGTGTCTAAGGTGTTTTTATAGTTTGAGAAGGTTTGGAGATGGTATTTCCATTTAACACCTCCTTGTTTCAAGCCTAGAAAGGCCTAAAGCAAGGGTTTTGTAAGTTGGGGCTTTAGTGAGTGTTCCAATCCCTAAAAGTTGTTGATTTAGAGGTTTTGGAGGCTATTAAAGGTCTGTCAGTGGAGATTTAAAGTTGATAAGGAGTTTAGAGTGCACTTGCTTTGGAAAACAGGGCTAATTGCCCCTTTGTAACAACGGGACAGTCAATTTTAGGATGAGATGTTTCAAAACAACCATATCTCATTTCTTGATATGTTGAAGAACTTCATAATGGGTATCTAAAAATCCAATCCATTTGTGGGTTGGAGGGGTATTTTGCAATTTATGCTAGAAAAAGCCTCTGAGAAGGGCTACAAGGAATTGGGACAGTCTAAAAAGAAATATCTTATTGTTGAAGGGGATAAGTTGCTTGAAGGGTTTTATTTGAATGTATATGTTATTGTCAACTTGTGAAGGGTCCACCAAGTATGAGATAAGACATTTTGTTGTTGATTCTCCAAATAGGTTGTTGCAAGTATGCTTCCAAGAATTCCAAATAGCATGAATTTTGTGAACATTGCCTTGAGTAATTGAGAAGTTGTAATTTTGTCCTCCTAGCACTGCATCAATCCTTATCTACCTCCATTGCTTTGAACATATAATTCTTATATTTTGGTCTAAGTTTTTCAGAAACATTAACTACTTGTGGAGTCGCCATTTCAAGCTTCTTTAATTCAAGGGTTTTAACAGTTTTGATAAAATACCTTTATTCTGCTAGGGTTCCAAATTTGAGTGTTCTAAATCTGGGATTCTCCTTTAGCTCAATTTACCAAGTTGTAATGAAACAACTTGCACAATATCTAAATATAATAGTAAATATGCTGCAAATACTTGATAATAATATGCCACTTCGAGGGGGCAACCTCCTAATCCACTTCGAGGGGGATACCTCCAATAGTCTTCAATGAGAACACAATACACAAATGATATGAAATGAGACTCACTACCTCCTATATATACCTATTTATGCCTAGGATATCACCCAGGCTGACTTAGATAGACCTATAGAAGCCTTAGGCTGACCTAAACAACTAAATAACAATATAATAATGATAATATGACTTAATTAAGAGTTAAGATAGCCACAAGCCGACTATTCATAACCATATACACTATAGAAGTAAGGGCATAACATGTCCCCCACCTTTACAAAAGCGTTGTCCTCAACGCTAATCAATTGTGGTAGTTTCTTCATATAATCTTCATCATCCCATGTGGTAACTTCAACTAGAAGATATTTCCTTATAACGAGGTAATTTGGAACTATTGATGTCCTTAGCTTATTCATGTGTGTTTGGAAAATTAACTTCAGCTCCAAGATGTGTCTTCCCTTTGCATCTAGCTTTTGATGGTGATGAATGTGTTCTTCCTTTACTTGAACCTTTTGATGTGCCATAGAGGAAGAGGTGAGGAATAGTACATGGTACCCTTGCATTGGTTGAATAACTTGACTAGGAAGTTCTTCTTATTCTTTCACTTCTTCTTCTTCATTGCCTTTTTCTTTTTCTTTTGTTTCTTCTTCTTCTTCTTCTTCTTCTTCTTGTTCTTCTACTTCTTCCACTTCTTCTTCTTCTTCTTCTTCATCTTTGTCTGCTTCTTCTTCTTCTTCTTCTTCTTTTTCTGCTTCTTCTTCTTCTTCTTCTGTTTCTTCTTCTTCTTCTTTTGCTTCTTCATCATCATCATCATCATCATCATCATCATCATCTGCTTCTTCCTTTTCTTCTTCTTCTTCTTGTTTGCTTGAGACCACCTTTCTTGGTTCATTCAGAAAGGCGCTTAACATGCTTCGTAAATCTGATATATCTCCTCTTAGGTCACACATATCCCTCTTAATCTCTTCCTTGAACTTACTTATTTCCTCATTGGGATTACTATCCTCTATTGTTTCCCCATCCTTATCAGAGGATTTCCCTGGTGTGGCAACATTCTTTTTGCCTCTTGTTGTAGGCCCCGTCATGATGGAAACCAATATTTTTGAAATAAATCACACAAATGAAATTTAAATTCTCTAAAATTTTTACTATAACTTACTAGATCCAAGATACAACTTATCCAGAAAAAAATCCAAAAAATTAGCAAATTTGCTGCCTTGAGAGTGAATTTGTTGGAAACCCTAATTTTGCAATAACTCTCTTATTTTTGCTTCAATTTCTCCAACCTTTGGAAAGTAGGATCCTCTATTATGTATTCAAAAACCCAATACAAATTATACTCCAATTTGGCAAGATGTGAGAGATATGTAGATCTCAAATAAATTGTGTAGAAATCATAATTCTGCAATAATTTGCTCAAATCTGCTCCAATTCCTCTTCAATCTGGACTGTATCTTCTTTAATATGGTCTTCAAATACCCTTTAAAAATCTTTAAAAAATTCACTAAAATATGAAAGTTAAGCTCTTCCCAAAATCGCCTCTAATATTGAGAAAAAACCTTGCCTCTACGGTGCTAGGATCATGCTCTGATACCACTTGTAATGAAACAACTTGCACAATATCTGAATATAATAGTAAATATGCTACAAATACTTGATAATAATATGCCTCTTCGAGGGGGCAACCTCCTAATCCACTTTGAGGGGGATACCTCCAACAGTCTTCAATGAGAACACAATACACAAATGATATGAAATGAGACTCACTACCTCCTATATATACCTATTTATGCCTAGGATATCACCCAGGCTGACTTAGATAGACCTATAGAAGCCTTAGGCTGACCTAAAAAAATTAAATAATAATATAATAATGATAATATGACTTAATTAAGAGTTAAGATAGCCACAAGCCAACTATTCATAACCATATACACTATAGAAGTAAGGGCATAACACAAGTGATCTAAAAGTCTTCTTCTCTCCTTAGCTTTGAATGCAAAAGCTCTATCTTCAAATGAGATTTGACCATCCAAAGAAAGCATAAGTACTTTACAATTTTCCCTAATATGCCTCATTAATGGACTTTTGTTTGATTAGGTAAAATCCTTTCGGATTGCTCTGTGATCTCACAAAGACTTAAAACCCTTCCACAATCCCCCACATCATGTGAATTTGCTTCAGAAATTTGGGGGAAAGAAACTACCTTGCCTTATCAACACTTTCATCAGCTAATTTTATTCCAACTCATCTGTATGCTTAGCTTCCACTTGCAGAAGCCACAAATATTCAGGGGAAATAATAGATATGCCTTGATTAGCTCCCCCTAACTCTATGCCTTCTCTTAGTCACCAATGAAGTCTTCTACACTAGGAAGAAGCTCACACTCTTCCTTCTCATTATCTTTATCTATCTTCTTCCTCCATATCTTTTCCATTACCTTCTTTTGCCGAGTCGCAATTTTCTCTATTTTCTTATGTTAAACAGGTGGTTCCACATAAACACTTTTCTAGAATCTTGCTCTATTCCCCAAGTTGTTGCATTTGTAGTAAACAACATTATATTCCAAAGTCACACCATTTCTCTTTATTTTAGTTCTACACTCAATAGCCATGTGACCAAACTTATTGCATGCAAAGAAATAGCCATAAAAGGAATAAGTGATTCTAGCATCATGCTTTAGAGGCACATATGAATTCTTCCTCATGTTATCATTTCTTCTAGCCTTGGTTCTATAATCAATAGCCTTATGTCCAAATTTATTGCAAGAATAAAAGTAACCATTGAATGATTGAGAGAACCTGGGATTAACAGTTTGTCTAGGAGGAGATCTCTTGAGATGTTTCTTTTGATTGCTGACCTGTATGAAGTCATCGTCATCCAACTCCTACTTCTCATCTTCAATCTCCTCAGAGTCTTTAGTGCCAGGCTCTTCCTTTTTCATTTCAAACATGCCTTCAAGTGTATCTATTTTAGGACTTTGACTTTTCTCAAATCCAGTACCACCTTTATTCCGTAGATGTCTTTGATTACTGATTATCTCATCAAGGATATTGGTGCTTTTCTTTAGTTTTAGACCTTTGCCTATCTGGTCCTTTGCTTTCTCCAATTCTTTCCTCAAGGAGACATTTTCTTCTTCAAGTTTGGAGCATTCAACCGATTTGTCATTAAGCTTGGTATTTAGATCATCTGTAATCTTCTTACCTTCTTCAACTTGAATTTTCAATTTGGCAATTGCTTCTTTTGACTTTATGAGCTTGATCTTGTATTTTTCATTTTCACTTCTTGTTGCATCCAGATCTTCTAGGGAAGAAATGAGTTCTCCTTCAAAATCAACTACACAGTCTTCTAGAATATAGATTGTCATGTCTTCATTAGCTTCTGGAGGATTCTTTCCATTAAATAATACTTTAGTTCCCATGTGTTCCATTCCAAGATCTACCTCATCTATTTCGCTGCATTGAAGGAACTTAGCTCTGATACCAATTGATGAACACATAGAAGTACTGAGAAGGGGGGTGAACCAATACTTATTTAAATTCTTTTCTTCCAATAGCATTCAAACTAACATAAGCATTTAAAACATGAAAAGCACAAGAACACAGAAACACACATCCATAACACAAGATTATGTGGAAAACCCTAGAAGGGAAAAACCACGGTGAGAAAGATGCTTGGATCTATTGTCCAAATCTAGCCTCACAAATAAAACAAGATTACAATTACTTTTATGGGCTACAACCCAAAGGAATCTGGAACTCCTTGAACAATTACAACACTTACAATCTTTACACAATAATTCTTCAATCTCTATAACACAAAACTTATCTGACTCAAATATTCTTCTCACAAAACTGACTACTGCTCACTTTAGCCTTTGCACAACTATTGCACATCTACACAACTACAATATCAACCTCCACCACAACAAAAGAACTTTAGAAACTATTCTCCATCATCACATCACCAATAATTGCCTCCACAACAATATCAAATTGGTCCTTTCCACATTTCATCATGAGATTTGCTTCTACGATAAGTTTATTCACACAACATCAATACTATCACACAATATCCAAATCATACTTCCCTCAACAAATTTTATCTTTCATAAATATCCTCTGCAAGATTTAAAATCTTTCTCCTTAGTTGGCCAAGATGAAACATGTAGCGTGAAATGTGTAATGGCCATAACAGTCAGCTCCTAAACATATGTGAAGTCCTATCTTACCTTGGCACACTTTTCCATGCTGGTGCACACTCCAAAACATACAACATAATCATGAGCATCTATTAGGTCAACACAACAAACACTTACCCTTCATTGTATTTAGCCCTAGACCAAAAGTGATGCCGGAGGAGACAATATTACATCATGCAGACCACTTAAAGAGAATTATATGATATATAAATCATCCTTGTACACTCCTACCATTTCAAGTAAACACATGCTAGTGCAAACACATAAACTATGACTCTGGCATCCTTAACAAGTCTACTTACATAGTCTTAAGACAAAACAATGAAAAGCGTAGTTTGCGGTGAACATAAACATTTGAAACTTAAACAATGTATACCAACTAGCCTTATGGGCTTGACATTCAATCAACAAGGTCAATTACCAATGTGTGATGAACTGCAGAGACCTCAACAATCTCCCTCTGCTTATTTCAATTAGCACCAAGGCATGTCATCACACAAGTGACTCTAGAGAAGTAACTACAGTACATATTGTCACTTGAATCTTGAAACATGCATACCTAAAACTCATATCTACTTGTCCTCTAAATCGCAACATCATATCTTCATTTGTAGAGAGATGCAGAGCATTCTCCTGTCTCTCTGTGACTACACTTTCCCTATCCATTACTATCTTCACTCTTCTATCTCTAAAACACTTTACGATAAACCTTGTGATCTCAAACTTGAAACATAAATACTTGAGTGCAATACCTAGCTAAGTGTTCAATCCGCAGGTCCATATCTTCAAATGCGGCAGAATGCAGTATCTTCTTGTGAGCCTGTAACACCTTTCTTGACTTGGACTTAGCCAAAATATTTCAAACTATTGCAACATTCTTTATCCGGTGCTAAGTCACATATCATAATCCACCCAACAAAGCATTCATGACATTCATTACCAACATACCAAAGATATTGAGAGTATACACTTAGCATGAACTTACATATGAACTTCAGAGGATAAGGTATGACTATGTACAAATGATACTGATCCATCTCCTTTATTCCACAACTCTTTTGATCAACTTCCTTTGTCTGCTTCTTTGACTAAAACTGCATATGCACATCCCATTGCTTTCTTCCTCACAATGCTTTTGGTCACTTACTCTACTATCCTCACTGATCACCATACAGTTACAATCTACCTTTAACATATCTGGTGACATCATGTACACTATAGCACTCCATACCACTGTTGACATCAATGACAACACCTATTGCAACATCCTAAACCTAAACTAACAAGTAAATGACCTCAAACAAAGCCATTAACTAGTTTTACAAAATAACTACCTTTCTCAACAATTTACAATGCTTTTCATGCCTATGGGTAGTTAAAAAGAGGTGGGGAAGGGATGGGCATACAACAAAGTGGTGAAATTGTTCCCCAAGGACAAAGAAAAATTCACCTATCCACTCGCACTGTTTGGAAATATAACTACTTGGAAGTGGATAAATGGGCTGATCTAGCCCTTCTTAACACTCAAGCTCATGCTTGGAAGTAAGCATGACAGGTGGCGACTCTTTCTCATATGTTTCCATCTATGGCAAGTGCCTTATAGGACATCCCTTTGAGATGACATGCAAATCAACAGAGTTGATCTCATGCCTCTGCCCTGTTTCTTTCTTATCCTACTGGTCTAAATGCTCTGACTCCTGCATATCAATTGGAGGAATGATTGCCTCCTCAAGCTGCTCAAACTACTCATTATCTGCCTCACTAAGAGGAGTTGATTTACTATCCATATTTGAGCAGAAAAAAATCAAGCTCATCTTAGAAATGAGCTTCCTTCAAGTCCTCAGCACTCTTTAGTATAGGGTTGCTTATATGCTCCTCCTCATGAGGTGGGACCTCATTGTTATACTTGGCCTCAACCTGCAACAATTTGCCATCATTTTCACTGCCCTCATGTTGCTCCAGAACTGCTTTTAATGTTGGCATCTACATGCCTTCCTCATCATCAATGTAGCCAAGAAGTTCATGAAATAGAGTGACATCATCCACTTTTGGAGCAATTGCAACAACTTCCTCCTCATTGTCCTGATCCTCTTGCCAATTCAAAAACACACATTCATCCTGCATTTACCTTTTTCCCACCATAACCTACTGATTAGGTCCAACTTGTAGTTTTGGGACTGCTGATGGACTGCATGGATGGTGCCACTCATAACCCTGAGCCAGGTTGTTCTAGATTGGAACAGGTACGCCTGATGTACTTGTAGCAGCTGAGTTTATGGAATCCAAGGGCCTAACATAGCTCAGTTGATTTTGTCTTTGACTATTCCCCTCACAAAGCTGCCAGATAAGCTGATAGGGTTGATTGGGAGCTTGGCAAGGCCCATTGGTCATAGGAATTGGTGCCATAATTAGCTAAATGACTAAGGATTCTATAAATAATGGCATTGGAGGCTTGGGAGTAATATTTCTAGCCAGAATCAAACAATTCTCTACCCTAATAGCTACCTCATAGGCATCAGGTAACACATCTCCTCCCAAAGACTAGATCATGATAGTGATATCACTGTTTTGGGATCTCAAATAATACAAGAAGGCAACATTAGGGGAAGGTCTCACCAATGGTGGGATTTTGTACCAAGTCTTTTGAAACTTGAAATTAAAATCCACCATGAATTCATAAGGGGCCCTTTTAATAGTGTCTAGTTGCTCTATTAGGGACAAATGATCACCGTTATCTACAAACCATTGACAGAGCCTATCTCCTAACTCATCCCATTCATGAATTGAATTTGTAGGTAACCCCTTGTACCATTGGAGAGATTTTCCTTTCAAGGAAGAAGCAATGAGCCTTACCGTGACATTGTTTTGGGTAACATTGTGAACAAAGCATACATTGGTAATGTCTTGGATGTGCTCGATAGGGGTAGTGGAATTTTCACCAGTGAAAAAGGGAATAACCTTTTGCATTGAAACTGGTATGTCGTCATATTGTGCAAGGTCAAGAGGGATTCCAACATTGAAGGCCACAAAGGTTTTGTGGCATATCCATGACAGTGGTGTGAATGTTATGATGAGTGTATGGAAGCCTATTCTTGATGGAGGGAAAAGACCATGACTTCCATTATAGCTTGACATACTAGAGCATTGAAAAGCAAAGATGCATAAAAAATCTTCTTTAAAAATAAGGGTAACAGGTCTGCCTTTGGAGACTGAACATACCATAAGAGAGTCACCAAGTGATTTGAGAACCCTTGGGGGTTGGAAAAGACCAAGAGCATCACCAAACTCTGATATTTAATGGAGCTTTAAGCACTTGAATTGACTGCACTAGTAGATTTGTTCAGTAGAGTCGCCATGGTGCTTGTTGAATTCTTTCACAGATGCACATGAACTAAGAACAACACCAAATCTTCTCAGTTCAGCTCTTACTTAGAGCAAAGAGTTCCACTGGGTGTACCATAAACTATTGTCACTTAAATTTGCACCCTGTTATTGAAGCTTTTGGTAGTTCCAACAAATTTGGTGAAACATGGGAATGATCTCAAGGTGTGGGACCTTGCAAATGAGATCAGACCTCCAGAGAAGGCTGGTTCCTCTTTTTGGACTTAACGTCTAGAGAATTTAACTAAACTTATGCTACTGATCACGCAAAAAAAGGGAGAGGAGGAATACAGAAAAGAAAATGGTGATGCAACAAGATTTAGGGTGTTAGCTAGGACTGATATAACACAATCATGATCTCAAATATTGATATGGATTCACACAGACTTACAAGTTTAACAGAGGTTCAGAATAGAAAACTATAACTACAGGAGGAACTATTTTATCCATAGAATAAGCCTTCAATTTTCAAGTAAACATAGAGTAGAAGCATAAAGAGAGGCAAAATATCAGTAATTATATTGATCATAGAGGCTAAATAGCCATTACAAAAAAAGGAGAATTCACTGTAGAAGAGATAGACAAAAAATAACTGTTGTAATGTGAAATTGCACCCTTCTTGAAGCTTGTTCAAGCATTCCAATGACACAATGAGACTGATCTCAAGGTGTGGGACCTTTTTAATGAGATCAAACCTCTATAGAAGGTTGTTTCCTCTTCCTAAGCTTAAGGCTCAGAGAATTGAACTAAATCTAATGCTAACACTTGCAGGGGAAAAGGGGGAGAAGAACTACTGAAATTAAAAGAGGTGATGCACCAGATTTATAATGTTAGCTGGGAGTGACATAACAAAAACATGGTCTCAAATATTGACAGAAACTCACATAGACTTACAACTTTTGACAGAGACCTAAACTAGAAAACTATAACTACAAGAGGGGTCATTTTACCCTTAGAATAACCTATAGATTCAATCAAATACAAAGTAAAAGCATAAGAGAGGTAAATATCAATGATTGTATTGATCATGAAGGCTAAATAATCATTACAAAAGAGAGAATTATTGCAGAGAAAGTAGACACAGAATAACCAATTACATTCATTGGTGAACTATCAACTAGAGACATCAAAGGCTTAGAGTTGAGCACAATGTATCAGATCCAGTTGGTTCATGCAATTGCATTACAAGGTCTAGTCACAAGAACTCTCTAACTTGTATAATAACTCAGAAGAAGAACTAACAGAAATACATTATTTCCAGATGTATATATAACATTTCATCATCATTCTGCTATAGTGGGTGCTAAATTCTGGTCAAATGATATAGGACATACCCACGCTTCATTAAATTTCTGGCTTAGAATCCCTGTCAGAACCTGCAAACTGGAACGGTGGTCATACTTCTGACAGGCCTGCAAACCTACAAAAGAGATTGCTTGCACGCATGGGTGCCAGGTACATTTATGAAGGAAGGCCTGTAAATCTATTTTGTCCTTATAAATCCATTTGTAGCAGCATTTGTACAACAACATTGAAGAATTCACTATTCCAACTACCCTCATTCGGCCTTGGCTTGTGGAGCTTTGAATGTTGGGTACCTCTCTGTGAGAAACGATGTGATTTCAGGGAGGAGCAAGCTTTTACAACACTTTAAAGTGTTGTACCTCTTTTCTTCCATGGCACCTCTGAATTTATTATGGTCGACGACTTCTTTATTTCTAGAACCATCGGGCTCCATCTTCATTTCCTTTCCCACCCTATCAGCGAAAATGTGTGTTTTCAAATTTGTCTTTGCACTTGCTTGCTCATATCAAATGACCACTTTTTTGCCTATTGGCAAAACTTCACTTTCCAGAACTACTCTGGCCTCCTTTTCCACCTTATCAACAAAAAACCATTCTTGCAAACTTTTGTTTTGTCTCCTTTTCACCCTATCGGCAAATGTTCACTTTTGTGAACCATCAGGCCCTATCTTTCACCTTATCGACAAATTTGTCTTTTTCCAAACCTTTTCCATTTGGTTCATTTTCATCTTATTACCAAATTCTGCATTTTGTGAACCAAGCTCTTAGCGCCTCTTTTTTTTTCATTTTGCTTTGTCAGCAAAAGTGTCTTTTGCTAAATTTTCTTTAGCTCCTTACCATGCTCGTTAATCGGCTCTTTCGCCTGTTGGCGAATCATGAGAAAATCAAACTACTTGCCTTGTTCTCTACTTTTCCAATTTGCCAATTTGCCAATTTTGCCTTTCCTTTAGTTACTTTTCACCTTATCGTTGAATTCCCCAATTCTCAAATTAAGCTTTCCCTACTTATGCTTTGTCGGCAAAAAATCCATTTTTCAAACCACTATGCCTTTTGGCTTCATTTTCACCTTTTGCTGCTTTATCGACAAATTCTCATTCCTTTGCTACACCTTCTCTTTTCCTCTTGCCTTATCGGTGAATCCTTCATTGAATAAACCTTTTGTCGGCAAACTTGGAGGTTTGTGAACCTCCAATTTTGCCAACAAAGCCAATCTTTCACTTCCTTTTGTGCCTTAGGAACTTTCACTTATGTTGCGGCTCTTTTCTTTTCGCTTTGTCGGCAAAGTCACCAATCGACGAACCTGCTGATCGATGAACTTAATGTTCGCTGAACCATAAGTTTTCTAATCAAGGAAAACAATTACTTTTCCTTCACTTAGAAACATTTCTCTGCTTTTTCTTTAGTTGGTGAAGTCATCTCTCTGTGAACCACGACCTTCAACTTGGTCTCTTTATCGGCAAATCGTCTCGTTTGTGAACTGAGGAAATCATGAACTAGCTGATGAGTTCACCTTTTTTCTGATTCCTTGATTTTCTCTTCCCTCCATTATTTGACTTAGCCACATCATTGTTTCCTTGGCCACCTTGTTCTTTTGTTGACAAAGTCGCTGATCGGCAAACCTGCCGATCGACGAACTCAAGGTTCACCCAACCAAAAGTTTTCCAACAAAGGAAAACTTGTCTTCTTTCCTTTTGTTTCTTTGAAGAGAATGCCCACTACTCCTGCCTTCATTTTTTCTTTAGTCAGTGAATTAGCTGATCAGTGAACTTGCTGATCGGTAAACCGAAGGCTTATCGAACCAATATTTTGCCGATAAAGGCAAAACCTTGTCCTCTTTCCCCATTGCTTACTACTGCCTTGCCTTAGATGATTTCTACTTTTGTTAGCAAATTGGTGAATCAGCGAAAAATTGTGTTTTTACTGACTAAGGCAAAGAGACAAGCAAAATGTTAGAATTTTTTGAGGAATTTTTTGGGTTTTTTGCAAGGATTTTCCTTAGGGAATTCTAAGTTTTTTTCTAAGGGAAACCTATATCTGTGTTGGTTAACAGATTGTCCTTATTCTGAAAATAATTTACTCTGACTCTATACCCCTTTTAAAGAACAAATGAGTTAAACAACAAATGGGTGAACCTTTTATATTAGTTCCCCTCTGAATTTAGGTACAGCTCCCTTTAAGATTTTCAATGAATTTAATCTATTCAAGTATCCAAACGCACTTTTAACCAGAAAATGCTTAAGGCAGACTGATATTCATACATAACTATGTAATGAACACGATAAATTTATATAGTAACAGTAAGCAATAGAATGCACAGATTCTACTTTTGATATATTCAAATACATGGATACATTCATACGAACTTGTTGAACCAGTAAATAATAAAACATATATGATGAATTGTCCAAATAAAGAATAATTACCAGATGAAAGGAGATTTCACACAGAAAATCTAATTCCACACATTCTGACACACAGATCCAAACAA
This sequence comes from Cunninghamia lanceolata, assembly GCA_027924645.1. Classification (NCBI taxonomy): domain Eukaryota; kingdom Viridiplantae; phylum Streptophyta; class Pinopsida; order Cupressales; family Cupressaceae; genus Cunninghamia; species Cunninghamia lanceolata. The sequence continues at coordinate 16,026,032 of BSBN01001101.1, forward strand.
GTAGCAATTGTTTCTTCTTCTCATTCACAGATGAAAATTACTCAGACAATCATCACATAATGTAAAACTATGAACCGTTTTGCTAAAATTCCCCTCTTTTTTTTTTAAACTTCTGTATCTCTATCTTCTTCAAAGATTTCAAAAACCTATAAATATGAATGTCTTAATCATGTCTTTGAGTAAATCAAACCCAGAGTTAACATAACTCTGACCCGTACGGGATTTAGTTTTAACAACTGAATTTAAAGATCAAGATGCTGAAAATAACATGATAAAGGAACTGAAATAGAGAAAACGAGCCAATGAGGTCATGACTGGGACGACGGGTTTGTATCTCCGGATTTGTTATCAGTGGCCTGGGAAGCACGTTGGGCCTTCCATTCCTGAAAAGCAGCAACGAACTCCTGAATCTTCGGCAAGTTAGGAATACCTATATGCTTCATTCTTGACTTCCAAACCTTCTTTTCCCTTCGCATTTTACCAAATTTTTCTTTCTGTTCTGGAAGTGCGTCGATGTAGAGGTAAAGTAGTGATTCAACTTTAGAAATCCTGGAGAAGTCCTCAATTAAAACATTGTCATTTTCTCTGACGAAGCTGATTTTATCTTTGAAAGATTGGACCACTGCATCGACGTCTTCCACTGGTTTTCCATCATCTTTAATGTATTTAATATCAATACATTGCAAGTCATTTTGCAACGATTGAGTGAATTCTGTTATTTCCTTAATTAACTTTGAAAGTTCAAAACAACCTTGCCAGGATATGGAGTTCCTCCATTCAATATTCTTTTTGTTCACATATAACAAATCTTCATCCAAACGAGTCAGGCTTTTCTCTGTCAAAAACTTTGCCAGCCCATATTTTTGAACTTCATCCATCTGGTTTATTACATTTGTCCACTTACTTTCATCTTTCGCCCAAACAACAACCTGTGCTTTGAGATCCTCAATGGTGGTAGTAGTCAGATCATATATGCCCTTGAGCTCATGAATGTATTCAGTTCCTTTTTGTTCAACATTATCCAACCAACTGTTAAATGTTTTTGTCACCATTTTGCTTCTATGAACCTGATCTAACATCTTTTGGTTGACAGGTGATTTCGGGTCAAAAGACAGGGGAAGCTGTGAGATCGGCTGTGGGTTAGGATTGTTAATAGCCTCAATGTACTCCGCCATTGAACACAGAGTTTGTTTCAACTCCTTCTTGTCCTTTTCATCTTTCCATGTTTGACTGACCATCCTCTTAGTAGAAGCTTCAAGGTGGTGGACATTTGCAGCTCTGGAGGCAGCACTGAGATCCACTTTCTCCACAGTGAAATCATGCACTGTTGGGTCCTGCACTTCTTCCTCTGTCACTGGCCTAGCAATTTCAGCACTCCAGTTACCAGTGTTTGGATCAATATTTATTTTGGATGTCGTCTTGAGTTTCTTGGACTTGGGGGTTTTCCCCAAACATTTGCTTACCATGTCCTCCAAAGGGACAACAAAAGGAATCACTTTTTTCTTATCAGAAATAGAACTCTCTAGCCACTTTGGTGCAGGGGCTGAGGTTGTCTTCTCGGGGTTCACTTCATCAGAGGATTTATTTGAAATCATTAATATTTTAGGGGCCTCAAGAGCGGCCTCTGACTGTGACCCGGTGTCAACCTCCTCTGTTCTGTGTGGGCTTAGCTCCTTGTCACCCATAGGTCCTTCTGAATCTTCTTCTGAATTCAAATCAACAACTATTGTTTCAAAAACCTGTTTCTTTCTTTTTCCTTTGGTCCTTAACCTGGTAAGACGAGATGGCAGAATATCTGTGAGGACTCTTTTGGATCTCTTAGTGATAGGGCTTCTCTCAGTTGATGGCTTGGAAGCACCTGCACCACAGATAGCAAGAGGTTGATTAGAAGAGTCTATGGGAAGCGGTGATCCAACCATTGAAGAGATTTGTTGGACATTTTTATCCTGAAGCCCTTCCTGTCTCTTTTCTCTCAGCCATTTCTCAGTTCTTCTTATTACTGGAAGAGTTTTAATTTCAATTCTATCTTCTTCCTTTTTGCTCCAGTCCACCTCTGGAATGGGTAAGTGTTTTACTTTTTCAAACTGTGGGTCAACCACCTGTTCTTCATTATCAATAATTCTAGAAATATCCATGTTTAAATTGAGGGTAATTATTTGTCCCAAAGAAAACCTACACCACAGCCTTCTCCTAACCTTAAATTCATCTGGACAGTCTTCCCAGTAATCCTCCAGCTTAGGAAGGTGTGAGTGCCCTGTTCCAGGATCTAGGTTATCTTTGACAAATCGTTTACTGTTGAATTGAGTCCTGGCAGTGAAGGACTGAAAATTGAACCTTTTGAGGTTCACCTCCAAATTCAAGGCATCAAATTTTGAATGGCATGAATAATGCCCAAGTTCAATAGGAAAAGAAATACCAAAACCCTTTTTTGATGAGAATTTCTTATCAACATGTGCCAGCTGCCTACATACCTCCATCAGCACGAAACGATCAAACACATATCTAGGTAACTTCACAGGTTCACCATCAAATCCTCCAACTCTGATGTAAGTGAACTCAGAAAATTGGATGAAGAAGCTACCATAGATACTAATCAGTTGCATTGCTTCACTGGACATTCTTTTACTCAGGTTCCCTACCAATTCATAAGTCATTTTCCCAGTGAAGACATCATTAACCCTTTTATAATTTTCATAACAATTCTTTCTCTGCAACTGTGAATAATATTCATAAATTTTACTATTCTCAGCTATGGGTGCATGGGGTAGGTCAAACCAATCTCTTGTAGATGCTAGACAATAGAACAGGTACGAAGACATATAGAAATCTCTGTTGCCCAGACAATTGTTCAAACCCTGATGTAGACAGTCAGCCACTATTTCAGCCCAATCTAAATATTGTTCCCCTTGAAGGATGACTTGTATGAAAAAGTACATCCAATCCTCCCAATAATAGGCATGCTGATTGCCTCTCAGTTTGTGTAACAATACTACAATATCCCTTACTTCTTTTATCAAATGATCTCTGGTAAGTGGCCTGGGCAACCTTGAACTGCCCTTTTGAAATTTTAGCAGCCAGTTCCTCGCTATTACACTTTTGTAAGTTGGTCTCTTCTCTGAGAAATACCCATTGGAGGCAGTAATGTCAAGGCTGGAATACGCCTCCTTAGGCGGTATCTTCATCACAGACATGAGTGTTTGTCTGTTGATATAAAATAACACATCCCCGTTTGTATTTCTGACACATCTGTCCTGGGGGTCATACCTATTCATACACTCTTGAACCAATTCTGGGCACAGTATAGCCTGAGGAAAAGTTGCGGCTTCAACTAAACCACTGTCTACAATTTTCTTCATCGTAGGGGTTTGAACAGGGTTTCTAGTTCTTTCTTTAAATTCCTCTAAATCATATTGAACCAATGCAATATCTCCAAATTCTGAGTGAGAATAAGTAAGGCCAGGACCATGTTCATCCCCCAAACACGTAGATTTCAAAGACATAGTTGGAGAATTACAATAAAACACTTGGAATTTTGAAAACAACAGAAATTCCAGAGATTCTTCTTTCCAGCATAAGAACTAGGAATAGCATATGGGAAACAGAACTCACCTTCAAGATATCTGAATTCACTGTGAAAACTTGAATAAAAAGAGCCTTACACTTCTAGCGCTATCCTCCTCTGCATTGCACAGTATGTTTACTTGCTAAACTTGGCTTGTTCTTGGTTAATAATGGTACTAACCAGAATGAATAATTATCGCTCGGAACAAAATGTGCCAAAAATATTTGAAAAGACGTGAACTCTGATTTCTTCATTAATAGCAAGCAGTATTCACGAGTCATCATGAAGTATAATGATTATCCATAGCCTCCGCTAAATTAGAGCTCTCGGTCTCATAATGAGTTTCTGACATAATTTCCTCCAACTTTCCCACTAAATTGACTTAGAAAGCCGCGGGAACAAACGGGACCAAAATCACCAAATCTTTGAACTATTGAACCATTGAACCTTTAGGACGTGGTTCAATGCATTGGTTCAATATGGTGGTTCAAACATGCCAATCAGACCATATAGATAAGGAAAGGAGTGACTTACTGAAACAGGAACTTAACTCATGAACCATTGAACTTGTAAAGACATGGTTCAATACGAAGGTTCAAAGATGCAATGGTTATGTAGACCAACAAAAGTTACGCGACTTTGGTAAAAGGCTTCCAATTATGAAACAGTGAACTGTTGAACCATTGAACCTTGAACCCTACTACAGAGTACAAGCGGAAGGTTCAAGTTCAACCCGAAAGTTCAAAGGTGCATAAGACAAACAAAACGACAGCTTGCTTTATGAGACACTTAGACATATTGAACCATTGAACTTTGAACTTTGAGAATGGTTTAGGTTCAAAGGTTCAAACCTTAAGTAACCTTGTCTACAAAGACAACAAACAAATACAAATTGAAGGACCAAGAGCCGATTTACGAAACAAAGGTATGACCAAAAATATAACATGGTAAACCGGTGCTTGGCTCAGGAAATATTACCAATGAATAAATAAATAAGGGGTGACTCAAAAGGTAACATTGGCTCTAACTGGGGACTGCGTTTTATGGCAAAATGTAGAGGACTCAGAAGCTCTGGTTTCGTAGAAAAAGGAAAATAGAGAAGAAAGGAAACAGAACGGGGCAAAACAAAAATGGGAAAGGAAAACACAAAACCAAACAAAAGGGAAGACTATGTACAAAATAGGGGACCCTGTTTACAGACGATACAGCTTGAGATCCTGTCCATTATAGAACAGGGGTAAAACAGTTCCATCAGGATATTCCAATTTAAAAGAATGTGGACCCAATACCTGGTGAATCTTGAAAGGCCCACTCCAGAGCGAGTCAAATTTGCTATGTGCACCCTTTGGTTCTCTTCTTCTATCCCACAGTAATACTTCATCTCCTTCCATAAACTTCCTGGGTCTCGTTTTCTTGTCAAAAATTTCTTTAACTCTGGCCTGATGCACAGTAATTCTGTCAACCAACTCATTTCTCTCTTCTTCAATCTTAGTTAAATACATAATCCTCTTCTCCAGGGAATCTTGGAAATACTGATCCTCAATTACACTTTGCAGCTTGGCTGTAGATAGCTGCAGAGGTAAAGATAATTGAGCACCTATCCCATAAACTAATTCAAAAGGTGCCATCCCAATTTCTCTTTTCAGAGTTATTCTGTCGGCCCATAGTGCTTCATACAACCTCTTATGCCAATCTCTAGGGTTGTCATTCACCAATTTCTTCATGATAGTAATCAGATTCTTGTTACTAGACTCAGCTTGTCCATTCCCTTGGGGATAGTAATCTGATGAATGGGAGAGAGATATACTATGTTCATAACAGAAAGAAGTCATTTCAACTGAAGAGAAATTGGTAGCATTGTCTGCTACAATCTTCTGGGGCACACCAAATCGTACCAATATATTTTCTTTGAGAAAATTACAAACCACCTCCGAAGTTGTTCTTTTAACAGGGGCTGCCTCAACCCATTTTGTGAAATAATCTGTTACTGTTAAGATGTGGGTATGCCCTGCACTTGAGGGGGGTGAGATAGGCCAAATAAAATCCAATCCCCATTGTTTAAAGGGTTCTTCAACAACAACAGGCCTCAAAGGTAGAGCTGCAAGTTGTGGCCTCCTTGAGAACATTTTACATTTTTCATAATTGGCCACCCATCTATATGCATCCTTAAACATCCCTGGCCAGTAGCAATAATGTCTGAGAATCTTGAAAGCTGTAACTGAAGAAGAAAAATGTCCACCACAAGCTTCATTATGGAAAACTTCTAAGAGCTTATTCTGCTGCTCTTTATCTACACACCTCAGGAAAGTTCCATCTAATCCTTTCTTATAAAGGACATCCCCCCAAATAACATATTTTGCAGCTTTTAGCTTCAGGTTTCTTTTCTCTTTAGGGGTTAGGTGATTAGGACAATCCCCATATGTAAGATAATGTGCCACATCCAGAAACCATGGGTCCTGCAAGCTTACCAATAAAACTGTGGGGAGTCCTCCTTCTTGTTCTTTGTTCTCAGCAATCAACTTACATAAACCTTGACCCCTGATCAGCTTAGTAGGCTTAATTTCCAGATCATATTCCTGAATTTTAGCAACCCACGTTGCTCTATTGTTTAATCCCACTTCTTGCCGAGTCAAAATACTTTTCACAGCTGAATTTGGAACAAATACAACTGAGTGGGAATGAAGTATATAATATCTGAATTGTTTAATAGCTTTAACGACTGCGAAAGCTGGTTTTTCAACCAAAGAATATTTTAGCTCATGTTTTTAAGGGGAATGCTCATAAAAGCTATGGGAACCTCTTCATCCAATTCATTTTTCTATAACAAAATACCTGACATGGTGTGTTCTGAAGCATAACAATAAATAATAAAATCCTTTTGAAAATTAGGATTTACCAAAGTGGGGGTGTTTGCAATCGCTTCCTTGATGTCCTCAAACGCCTTCTTAGCAACTTCATTCCACTTGAAAGGTTGTTTCTCGCTCATCATCCCAAAAATGTGTTTTGTAATCTCAGCAAAGTCAGGAATGAACCTCCTGAGAAAATTGATTTGACCAAAGAAGGACTTGACTCTAGTCCTATTTGAAGGGAGACTAAGCTGTTGAATTGCCCTGACCCTCTCTGGATCAATTCTGATTCCGTCTTTTGAGACTAGGTGTCCTAACAATTTTCCCTCAGTCACACAAAAAACTGACTTCTTGGGATTGAGTGAGATGCCATGGCTTCGACACCTTTGCAATACAGACTCCAAATCTCTCAAGTGATCTTCTCTACTTTTGGAGAAAACAGTTAGATCATCCAGGTAAATAACAATAATTCTGTTCTTCAGATCTCTAAAAGATGAATCCATTGCCCGCTAAAAAGTTGCTCCTGCATTAATCAAGCCAAAGGGCATTCGACTATAGGCAAAAGTTCCTCGAGGTGTGGTGAAAGCAATCTTATGTTGATCTTCTGCAGCTACACCTATCTGATTGTAACCTGAGAAACCATCCAACATAGACATCATTTCAGATCCGGTGACTGTCTGCAAGATGTGGTCCATCACAGGCAAGGGATAGTTATCCTTCAGGCTGGCCTGATTCAAATTCCTAAAGTCAACACAGATCCTTATTTCTCCATTCTTCTTTCGTACTGGAACAATATTTGCCACCCAAGTGGAGTGATGGATTGGATAGATAATTCTAGCTTTCAACATCTTATCAATCTCTTTAAAAATGGCTTCAGCAACTTTTGGGTTATAATTCCTCAGCTTCTGCCTGAATGGAGTTGCATTTGCTTTTAATGGAATATGATGTTGAAACTGTCCATGTCTAAAATTCTTAAGATCATCATAACACCAAGCGAAAACATCCTTGTACTTGATTAACAATTTAATCAGCTTGTTTTTCTCCTCTAAAGAACAACACCTACCAATGGATACCCATTTAGGATTAGCTTCATCCCCAATATTTATCTTCTCATAATCCTCTGCTTTGTTAGGAATACAGGGAGGTTTAACTTTAACATATTCATCTCTTCGAGAAAACAGATGTTCTAAAGAGACCAGCCCTTTAGGGATTTTGTTTCCCTTTAACTGAATCATGTCATCCCTTGGATTAATCCCAGGGTCAGGACTGAATTCTTTACACTCTGCTTCGGAACCTTCAAAATAGGTCCCCAGGAACATTTCAGCATTTTCTAAAAACTTTCTGATCTGATTATCACTTTCAAAAACTTGCCAGCTCTCGGCATTGTCGGGGACATTAGGACGATATATCATTTCTATTCTATAAGAATCTTTTTTGAAATCTGGATGTGGCAAAAGGAGAGAAGCTGATATTGCTAAAGAATCTGCTCGGGAGTTTTGATCTCTGGGAATTGTTTCAATAGAGAAGGCATCAAAATATTCAATCTCATCCCATACCTTGTTTCTATAATGCCTTAGTCTCTCATTCTTAACAGAAAAGATCCCCCTTACCTGTTTCACAATTAGTTCAGCATCACCCTTCACCTTAAGTACCTTCACACCCTTTCCTTTAGCTTCGAATAATCCAAGCAGTAAAGCTTCATATTCTACAGTATTATTAGTGTTTTTGAACTCTAGCTTAAAAGAATAAGAAAAAATTTCACCCTCAGGTGAGATCAACACAACTCCAGCCCCTGAACCAACAGCAGCACAACTGCCATCAAATTCCATAACCCATAAATCATCAGAATGTACAGACCTTTGCATTAATTCTTCTTTGGGATCTAATTCACAGCTCTATTCAGAGGAGAGAAAATAGTTGCCAAATTCACATTCCTCAAACAAAATCTGGGCCTTGGGATCATCAGAGGGGTAGACAGTGAACTTGCACTTGGGCTCAGGTTCCAGCTTCACTTTCTACTTCCCCACTAAGATTGTGGCCTCTGACCAATCCAGTTTGATTTGTCCACCCAAATCCTTGCAAAATGTCTTGCTCAAAAGCATTCCATAACTGGCAGGAATATTTGCTACCAAAATAGTCAATTTCACCCTTTTGTCAAGGTAAGCAGCAAGAGCGACTCGTGCATCTTTAATCTGCCCAAGCAAGGAAACCTGTTTTCCATCCATAGAATAACATCTACCAAAAGTTTTTGTGAGTGATAACCCTAGGACTTTAGCCACAGAGGAAGGCATAATGTTATCAGAGGCTCCTGAATCTATAATGTAGTTACTAAGTTTATGGCCATTGATAAACAAAGACACATAGAAAGGATTGGGTTTTGAGTCAGTATAAGGAGCATTGGTTGATGAATTGGGAGTTGTTTTAGGGGTAGACAAGGATGACTCAGATGAGGAAGCAAATAGTCTAGCAATGGGGGATTTAGTATCAACCTCCAATTGATTCTCAAATTCAGTTTGTGCAGGTCTACCCTTAACATGTTTAACTAATTTGTCAAGTTCAGTAGGTTTCAACTTGAGATACTCAATAGGAGAAATTTGGATTTTTGCAGACTTACAGAAATCTACAATATCAAAAGAAGCATCTAGATCATTTCTATGTAGCAATCTATTTTCCTAAGCCTTCAAATTAGCATCATGAGTTCTAGTTAAAGGTTCCTTACCTTTGCCAGGTACTTCTTGAGTATTAGATGGTCTCATATTCCTCTGACTCCTAGTGAGCACAGCACATGAAGGATCTTCAAGGGTTACCAATATTTCACCTCCCCTTTCTGAATTAGACTCATATTCTAGGAAGTGTATTTCAGAGCCACCAGGTTCCTCAAAGTTCCTTTCTTCTTCTGTGGATTCCCCTAGTATATCTTGAGTAGCAGTCATCTGAGTGTACCTGAGCATTTTTGGGCAAGAATTTCCATCATGGTCCGTAGTCAAGTGAAAAATACACATGTTTCCCCTCCCAGGAGGAGCTTCAATAGCCAATCTTGGCTGTACTGATGTCAGGGGTAAAGCTCTATCGGTATTTGCTTGTTGATTCAAATTCCTTCTGCTTATATCTTGATACGATTGTTGGAAGGGGGCAACAGTCTTAGGTAGTTGTCTCTTTAAGGCAATCATATCATTCACCAACCTTTGCACTACAGGATCCGTAGATGATGAGGGCTGGGCATTTGGCACCTGGACCTTTCTCTTCCATTTACCGGCCATAATGAGATCATCCTCCAATCTGACTGCTAAGGCTTGTGCAGCTAGTAAATCAACAATTACACCTCTCCTGAGATGGAAGCTAATATCAGGAGGCATAGAATTAACAAAGAAACATTTTTGATTTTCGCCAAATGGTCTTTTAGTAGTAGGGATTTTGTTCACAATTCTATTAAATTTAGCCACGAACTCCCTCATAGGTTCATGAATCTCTTTCTTAAGCTGAGTCAACTGTGCAAGGAGGTAATGTTTGTCCTCTGCACTTTATTGATGATGTTAGGTTGTCATTGATGTCAAAAGTGTTCAGGAGCATGAGACATCATCTTGCAGATATAGAGAATGGTTTTATACTTCACAGGTTTGATCTTGCATCATCAGGAGATGTGTTCTTCACAATGTCATATCAGTGAACATGACATATTCTTGGTAGGCATGGTCTTCATTATTCATCAGGTTCTTGACAAGGTTGATGATATCAATTGTCTATTGTCTTCGTATTTGTTGATCATGTATAAGATGCTTTACAGGAGATGGTATATAAGCTTAGACTGCAGTGAGTTGTGATATCTGATCTTGGTCTGCCAAGAGGATTGGATAGGTTCATACATGTCATATCATTTGTGATGCTTTGGTTAGACCAAATCATTTGCTTTCATATTCTTCAGGGTGTCACAGTTATGGTTCATGAAGATGCTTATCTCAGTGATGAAGTGTGTTAGTATGATTCAGATGAGATGCTTTAAAATGGAGGAGGAAAGTGTATCTAACAAGTACTTGGTCTCTTCATGTTAAGGCACAAGTGATTGGATTATGAATGTATTCCATTAGTATTTTGAGTTGTTGATCAAGACACTTGCCAGTTAATTTGTTTTGTGTCTTCATTGCTACATCCTTGCATTAGACATAACAAGGTTCTATCAAGGTTTTGCATCATAATGATACTCTTATGAAATCAAAGGTATGGTGTTGTTGGTAAGAGATCATTGATTTTGATATTATCTTGAAGATAATACTATTATGCATATCATATTCCTGTTGGCATTTCATACCTACTATGCTCTATGCCTATTGGTACTCCTTGTTCGGTTGAAAATTGAAGTCTTAAAAATAATGCATACTACACCCTTTATGATCTATTTGTTTGTTGACCGGGAGGAGCGGTCATTATGACTTTAGTTATATTTTTAAGGATGTCAAGGATCGTGGGCAACCGGCCCCATCGACCTCTCTTCTCATTAATTCCGGTTACCCTTTGTTTGAAAAGCAAGCTCGAAGGAATAAGACTTTCAAATGTTAAACGTGGAGTTCGATTGGAAAGCTCAAGGGTGTTAACTTCATTGGGCAACTGGCCCTTTCTTTTTATAAGACCTTGTGCAATCGGTCAAGTTGGTGGGACGAGCTACCAAATAAAGTAGGTTTGTTTTTAAAATCCTATTACCTTCTTAAGGAAACAGCCTAAGCGGGAAAAAGCTATTTAAAAACTATGAAGTGGGCGGCATAGCATATCAATTGATATGTTTAAATAAATCTTAAGCGGTTTTAAGACTTTAAAAAGGACCACCGAATATGTTATTCGATGGAAAAAGCATCTAACATGCTTTATAAAGGATGAGGCACGTTTGTGCATTATTTTCTTTAAAGTTTTTTTTAATTAAATTTCTTTTTATTTTGCCTTTTTAAAAGGCATAAGATCAAGGAGTTTTTATAGGAGATGGGGAAGATTTTAAAAGAATTTTTTTAGAATATTTCTAAAAACAAGTGTTTATTCTATCCTCATAAAATTGTTAAAGAGGAATGTTTTTTTTTGTGTGAAAAGGATGAGGACAAAGTTTTTTTAAAACATTTTCAGAAAGATTTTTTTGAGAAGTGAATTAGAATGGAAGATATTTTTTAAGGCAGATTGGATACAAAATTTTGAAGACAAAATTTTTTGTGATTTGATTTATTCTTGCAGATTGATAAGAAGAAGAAGCTCAACAGTTTTGAATAAAAAAAAAACTTGGAAGTTTTTATGGAGATTTATTTTTACAGATGATTTGTTTTTGAGATAGAAAATATGGATCAGAGATTGAAGATTTATTTATTGTTTTATTTGCAATCAGAGATTATTTTTTGCAGGAATATGAATCAAAAAATTGAAGAGTTTATTTGCAGGAGAAAAGCAAATGTGTTTTTGCAGAGAAGTGAAATTTCAAAAGTCTTGTTGCGAAATTTATGTGATCTGAAGGAGAAATTTATGAAGGAATGTGAAAGGTTCCAAGGCAGTGAAAAGACATTCATCTTGTATAAATTTTGTTTCCAGGTGCATTGATGTATGAATGAAGAAGGATAGAGATGAAACAAACAGTGTTGTGAAGTGTTGGATTAGAATACACATTTGATATGCAGTGTTGTTAAAATGCAGTGTTGATTGGAACAGAATAAAGGATTGTTGAGATGTCAGATTGAATAGAATGGGTATTTGACAGACATATATTTGTATTGAATGGAAACAGAGTATCCCTCTGATTTGGTTTATAACTTCTATTGATGATTTGGTTTGCCAGTGAGGCATTGTATTAGCCAGTGAGGCTTATAGGTCAGTGTGACCTTAATATTTGTCAGTGAGACAATTTGTATTGCCAGTGAGGCATGTTTTTCAGTTAATCCAGTGAGGCAATTCTGGAGTGGTTTTTCTACCCTGATGGGTTTTCCACTCGTGCATATCTTGTGTTATGATTCATATTGATCTTCCTTGTGTGTGTTTAATTTACTTATGAAGCTTTATTCTCTTTCTGCATTCATAGTCATTTGCATATGTATTTGACAAATCAAAGGTATCATTCATTCCTTGTGCTCAGAAAGTTAAAGTTTGAAAAAGATTAAAGAATTTACACAACACTGATTCACCCCCCCTCTCAGTGTTGTCCTTAACTCCTACATTTATAACCTATTTTCAAAAGCAGTCTTCATTTCATTCCAATTTGAAATTGAGGAATCAGTTAGGTGGTAGAACCATTGTGCCACAGTGTCAGTCAAAGTCTGCACAAAGAGCCTTATGGCAACATCTTGGTGTTGTACACCTAACACACTACATGCTACTGCAAAAGCACACAAATGTTCTTCTGGTGATTGTTTACCGTCTCCATTGAACCTAGGCAAATGTTCTCTTGCATTTTTAGGTAAAGGATTTAGGTTAGCCCCTAGGTTTAGAGGCCCTATGGCTGCTCCCCAAGGTTGAGCCATGGGTAGAAAGTTTATAGCTAAGGGGATAACAGTGCCTGAAAGAGTTAAAGCTTGATAGACAGGGGAAGTAGAAGGTTTAAGGGGACTAGGGGGTCTACTTCTAGCTCTTCTTGCACGAGTAGGGATATAAGGAAAATTAAGATTTTGCAGTGCTTGAAAGGTAGGGTCCTCAACTCCCTCTCTTCTCGAAGACCTGGTATACGGTCTAGGATCCAGCTTAAAATATTGAGGCTGGGTAGGCAGTTATTGATTTCTTTGCTGTTCTTGATTTCTTTGTGCTTCAAGGACTTGGTTTCTTGCTGCGTTTCATGCCTGCCTTCTTCTCTGCCTGAGTAACAACAATCTCAGGTTATCGGCCAATTCCTCTTCTTGTTCTAATACTCTGCTTGCTCTTCTATAATCTTCACTATTCTGACGAGTACGCCAAGCAAGGGTATTCAACTAGCCAATAATATCTTCCTGCTCGTCTTGAAATCAAAGATTGGGTTGCAGAACAGGAATTATGTTTTCGTGTGGAAGCACCATTGTTGCTTCATATTCAGGTGACCAATCTTTAATTAATGATTTTATCTATATGTCCCCAGCAGAGTCGCCGAAAACTGTTGGTTAACAGATTGTCCTTATTCTGAAAATAATTTACTCTGACTCTATACCCCTTTTAAAGAACAAATGAGTTAAACAACAAATGGGTGAACCTTTTATATTAGTTCCCCTCTGAATTTAGGTACAGCTCCCTTTAAGATTTTCAATGAATTTAATCTATTCAAGTATCCAAACGCACTTTTAACCAGAAAATGCTTAAGGCAGACTGATATTCATACATAACTATGTAATGAACACGATAAATTTATATAGTAATAGTGAGCAATAGAATGCACAGATTCTACTTTTGATATATTCAAATACATGGATACATTCATACGAACTTGTTGAACCAGTAAATAATAAAACATATATGACGAATTGTCCAAATAAAGAACAATTACCAGATGAAAGGAGATTTCACACAGAAAATCTAATTCCACACATTCTGACGCACAGATCCAAACAAGCAGCAATTGTTTCTTCTTCTCATTCACAGATGAAAATTGCTCAGACAATCATCACATAATGTAAAACTATGAACCGTTTTGCTAAAATTCCCCTCTTTTTTTTTTAAACTTCTGTATCTCTATCTTCTTCAAAGATTTCAAAATCCTATAAATATGAATGTCTTAATCATGTCTTTGAGTAAATCAAACCCAGAGTTAACATAACTCTGACCTGTACGGGATTTAGTTTTAACAACTGAATTTAAAGATCAAGATGCTGAAAATAACATGATAAAGGAACTGAAATAGAGAAAACGAGCCAATGAGGTCATGACTGGGACGACGGGTTTGTATCTTCGGATTTGTTATCAGTGGCCTGGGAAGCACGTTGGGCCTTCCATTCCTGAAAAGCAGCAACGAACTCCTGAATCTTCGGCAAGTTAGGAATACCTATATGCTTCATTCTTGACTTCCAAACCTCCTTTTCCCTTCGCATTTTACCAAATTTTTCTTTCTGTTCTAGAAGTGCGTCGATGTAGAGGTAAAGTAGTGATTCAACTTTAGAAATCCTGGAGAAGTCCTCAATTAAAACATTGTCATTTTCTCTGACAAAGCTGATTTTATCTTTGAAAGATTGGACCAATGCATCGACGTCTTCCACTAGTTTTCCATCATCTTTAATGTATTTAATATCAATACATTGCAAGTCATTTTGCAATGATTGAGTGAATTCTGTTATTTCCTTAATTAACTTTGAAAGTTCAAAACGACCTTGCCGGGATATGGAGTTCCCCCATTCAATATTCTTTTTGTTCACATATAACAAATCTTCGTCCAAACCAGTCAGGCTTTTCTCTGTCAAAAACTTCGCTAGCCCATATTTTTGAACTTCATCCATCTAGTTTATTACATTCATCCACTTACTTTCATCTTTCGCCCAAACAGCAACCTGTGCTTTGAGATCCTCAATGGTGGTAGCAGTCAGATCATATATGCCCTTGAGCTCATGAATGTATTCAGTTCCTTTTTGTTCAACATTATCCAACCAACTGTTAAATGTTTTTGTCACCATTTTGCTTCTATGAACCTGATCTAACATCTTTTGGTTGACAGGTGATTTCAGGTCAAAAGATAGGGGAAGCTGTGAGATCGGCTGCGGGTTAGGACTGTTAATAGCCTCAATGTACTCTGCCATTGAACACAAAGTTTGTTTCAACTCCTTCTTGTCCTTTTCATCTTTCCATGTTTGACTGACCATCCTCTTAGTAGAAGCTTCAAGGTGGTGGACATCTGCAGCTCTGGAGGTAGCACCGAGATCCACTTTCTCCACAGTGAAATCATGCACTGTTGGGTCCTGCACTTCTTCCTCTGTCACTGGCCTAGCAATTTCAGCACTCCAGTTACCAGTGTTTGGATCAATATTTATTCTGGATGTCGTCTTGAGTTTCTTGGACTTGGGGGTTTTCCCCAAACATTTGCTTACCATGTCCTCCAAAGGGACAACAAAAGGAATCACTTTTTTCTTATCAGAAATAGAACTCTCTAGCCACTTTGGTGCAGGGGTTGGGGTTGTCTTCTCGGGGTTCACTTCATTAGAGGATTTATTTGAAATCATTAATATTTCAGGGGTCTCCAGAGCGGCCTCTGACTATGACCCAGTGTCAACCTCCTCTGTTCTTTGTGGGCTTAGCTCCTTGTCACCCATAGGTCCTTCTGAATCTTCTTCTGAATTCAAATCAACAACTATTGTTTCAGAAACCTATTTCTTTCTTTTTCCTTTGGTCCTTAACCTGGTAACACGAGATGGTAGAATATCTGTGAGGACTCTTCTAGATCTCTTAGTGACAGGGCTTCTCTCAGTTGATGGCTTGGAAGCACTTGCACCACAGATAGCAAGAGGTTGATTAGAAGAGTCTATGGGAAGCGGTGATCCAACCATTGAAGAGATTTGTTGGACATTTTTATCCTGAAGCCCTTCCTGTCTCTTTTCTCTCAGCCATTTCTCAGTTCTTCTTATTACTGGAAGAGTTTTAACTTCAATTCTGTCTTCTTCCTTTTTGCTCTAGTCCACCTCTGGAATGGGTAAGTGTTTTACTTTTTCAAACTGTGGGTCAACCACTTGTTCTTCATTATCAATAATTCCAGAAATATCCATGTTTAAATTGAGGGTAATTATTTGTCCCAAAGAAAACCTACACCACAGCCTTCTCCTGACCTCAAATTCATCTGGACAGTCTTCCCAGTAATCCTCCAGCTTAGGAAGGTGTGAGTGCCCTGTTCCAGGATCTAAGTTATCTTTGACAAATTGTTTACTGTCGAATTGAGTCCTGGCAGTGAAGGACTGAAAATTGAACCTTTTGAGGTTCACCTCCAAATTCAAGGCATCAGATTTTGAATGGCATGAATAATGCCCAAGTTCAATAGGAAAAGAAATACCAAAACCCTTTTTTGATGGGAATTTGTTATCAACATGTGCCAGCTGCCTACATACCTCCATCAGCACGAAACGATCAAACACATATCTAGGTAACTTCACAGGTTCACCATCAAATCCTCCAACTCTGATGTAAGTGAACTCAGAAAATTGGATGAAGAAGCTACCATAGATACTAATCAGTTGCATTGCTTCACTGGACATTCTTTTACTCAGGTTCCCTGCCAATTCATAAGTCATTTTCCGAGTGAAGACATCATTAACCCTTTTGTAATTTTCATAACAATTCTTTCTCTGCAACTGTGAATAATATTCATAAATTTTACTATTCTCAGCTATGGGTGCATGGGGTAGGTCAAACCAATCTCTTGTAGATGCTAGACAATAGAATAGGTACAAAGACATATAGAAATCTCTGTTGCCCAGACAATTGTTCAAACCCTGATGTAGACAGTCAGCCACTATTTCAGCCCAATCTAAATATTGTTCCCCTTGAAGGATGACTTGTATGAAAAAGTACATCCAATCCTCCCAATAATAGGCATGCTGATTGCCTCTCAGTTTGTGTAACAATACTACAATATCCCTTACTTCTTTTATCAAATGATCTCTGGTAAGTGGCCTGGGCAACCTTGAACCGCCCTTTTGAAATTTTAGCAGCCAGTTCCTCACTATTACACTTTTGTAAGTTGGTCTCTTCTCTGAGAAATACCCATTGGAGGGAGTAATGTCAAGGCTGGAATACGCCTCCTTAGGCGGTATCTTCATCATAGACATGAGGGTTTGTCTATTGACATAAAATAATACATCCCCGTTTGTATTTCTGACACATCTGTCCTGGGGGTCATACCTATTCATACACTCTTGAACCAATTCTGGGCACAGTATAGCCTGAGGAAAAGCTGCGGCTTCAACTAAACCACTGTCTACAATTTTCTTCATCGTAGGGGTTTGAACAGGGTTTCTAGTTCTTTCTTTAAATTCCTCTAAATCATATTGAACCAATGCAGTATCTCCAAATTCTAAGTGAGAATAAGTAAGGCCAGGACCATGTTCATCCCCCAAACATGTAGATTTCAAAGACATAGTTAGAGAATTA
This sequence comes from Cunninghamia lanceolata, assembly GCA_027924645.1. NCBI lineage: Eukaryota > Viridiplantae > Streptophyta > Pinopsida > Cupressales > Cupressaceae > Cunninghamia > Cunninghamia lanceolata. The sequence goes on from BSBN01001101.1 coordinate 16,043,486, forward strand.
CAATAAAACACTTGGAATTTTGAAAACAACAGCAATTCCAGAGATTCTTCTTTCTAGCATAAGAACTAGGAATAGCATATGGGAAACAGAACTCACCTTCAAGATATCTAAATTCACTGCGAAAACTTGAATAAATAGAGCTTTACACTTCCGGCGCTATCCTTCTCTGCGTTGCACAGTATGTTTACTTGCTAAACTTGGCTTGTTCTTGGTTAATCATGGTACTAACTAGAATGAATAATTATCGCACGGAACAAAACGTGCCAAAAATATTTGAAAAGATGTGAACTCTGATTTCTTCATTAATAGCAAGTAGTATTCATGCACCATCAAGAAGTATAATGATTATCCATAGCCTCCGCTAAATTAGAGCTCTCGGTCTCATAATGAGTTTTTGACATAATTTCCTCCAACTTTCCCACTAAATTGACTTAGAACGCTGTGGGAACAAACGGGACCAAAATCACCAAATCTTTGAACTATTGAACCATTGAATCTTTAGGACGTGGCTCAATGCATTGGTTCAATATGGTGGTTCAAACATGCCAATCGGACCATATAGATAAGCAAAGGAGTGACTTACTGAAACATGAACTTAACTCATGAACCGTTGAACTTGTAAAGACATGGTTCAATACGAAGGTTCAAAGATGCAAGGGTTATGTAGACCAACAAAAGTTACGTGGCTTTAGTAAAAGGCTTCCAATTATGAAACAGTGAACTGTTGAACCATTGAACCTTGAACCCCGCTATAGAGTACAAGCGGAAGGTTCAAGTTCAACTTGAAAGTTCAAAGGCGCATAAGACAAACAAAACGACAGCTTGCTTTGTGAGACACTTAGACATATTGAACCATTGAACTTTGAACTTTGAGAATGGTTCAGGTTCAAAGGTTCAAACCTTAAGTAACCTTGTCTACAAAGACAACAAACGAATACAAATTGAAGGACCAAGAGATGATTTACGAAACAAAGGTATGACCAAAAATATAACATGGTAAACTAGCTCTTGGCTCGGGAAATATTACCAATGAATAAATAAATAAGGGGCGACTCAAAAGGTAACAATCTGATCAGATTTCTTTGATAGAAGGAGGGGATTTCTAAAATATTTTGGGCTGGCAAAATATGACAACATTTTAGTGACTATGCAGGGGTGGTTACCTGCTAAACATAGGGATCCAACTGCCTTATACAATCCATTGGGCACAGGGTCAAAAGAAAGTAGTCACATGACCAAACAAAATTGAAATGCCTCTAGAAAACAAGAGAAAAACAAACAAGGTAGACAATCTCCTAATGAGAAAGCTGCCTGTGCAAAAGCACTTATTGAAGGGAAACCTAAAATAGAAATAAAACTAACCTAAACCTAAACTAACTAACCAGAAATGATATTAAACAAAGCCATTAATTAGTTTTGCAAAATAATTGCTCTTTCTCAACAATTTATAGTGCTTCACATGCTTGTGGGAAGTTAATAGGAGGTGGGGAAGGGATGGGCATTCAATAAAATGACAAAACACCTCCCCAAGAATGGGAATAAACTCACTTACCCACTTGAACTCATTGAAAATGTAGCTTCCTGAAAATGGATAAGTGGGCTGATCCCACTTATTTGGATGCTCAACTTCATGCTCAGGAGTGAGCATGACAAGTGGTGACTGTTCATAGTTTGTATCTAGTTGGGCTAGATGTCTAATAGGACAACCCCTTGAATTGACATGCAAAAAAATAGAGTTGATATCATGCCTCTACTCTAATTCCTCATTATTCGACTACTGGTCTGAATGCTTTGGCTCTTGTGATTCAATTGGAAATATGGCTGCCTCCACCCTATGAACAAGATGCTCATGATTTTCTGAATTAGGCTCAAGAAATGAGCCCTACACATGCTCGATGGAGAAATCTCCTTCGTCAATGAGCTGATATCCCTGTTGGATAATTGAGAACAAATCTTTAATTTGTTCTTGCCCATGTTTGATCTCTACATCATTATCTTCAACGAAAAAATGGGAGCTCCACAAATAGATCTACATCAACAACTTCTACACTTTTAAGCATAGGGTAGCATGTTTTCTCTTCTTTATGATCTGGAACCTCACTGTCATCCTCAGCCTCACCTCCCAACAACCTACCATTATTTTCAATGTCCCTACGCTACTCGAGAACTGCTATTAATATTGACGTCTGCATGATTTCTTCATCTTCAATATATCTAGGCAATTCATCAAATAAAGTGGCATTTTCCACCTTTGGAGCAATTGGTGCAGTCTCCGTCACCATGCTCTTATCCTTTGACTGTTGCTTGAGCTGTCTTTGCAGCTGGAACCCTTCACCATGCTTTCTTTGTATTTCGCTTTCATTCTTCTTGTTCAAAGCCTAGGAAATATCCCCAAATGAACCAAAATCCAGAGGAATCAACCCTACGCCTGAATTAGCACTAACCTTATGCTTGATGCATTGTTGTTCCAACCGATTTGGCTTAACTTCTTCTTACAACAGGTCTAAATTTTTAGTTGTAATAATGCATGAGGGATCATTATTTGCAAGTGACTCCTCCCTTGTTGCAGGTATCTCCTTCCTTGGCTCATCCGTCCAATTAGCCCGATAGACAACATGTCCACCTTTGAAAAGTGAAATAGTGTCAGGGAAAGAAGAATAATAGGGAATGTGAGCTAGAAGGGCTTCTTGAGAGGGCTGTTCCTGAGGAGTGATAGGTTGAAATTGTGTAAGAACAGACTCTTGTGAAGGCTGGGGGCTTTTGAAACATGGGATTTTGAAACTGGAAAGTGGTTTTGGAGGGTCAGAGGTGTTATCTTGCCTGAAGCTTGGGATCTTGAATTTGGCGGTTATTTCTGCTATAGGATGGACTTACATAGAAGGGAGGGGTTGCTTGAAACTAGGAATAGAGGGGGATGATTGAGCTTCTAATCTCTTCTGGGAAAGCAATTTCATTAACTTCTCTTCTTTAGCCACAATCTCCAAAGACAAACTTTCTTGATAATCTCTTCCCTGGTCCTCCAACTGTTGTTGGTGAAGATGAGCCTGATAAGCAATCTCATCTTACTGCTGGTTATACATTTGCTCTCTGTCAATATCATCCAACATCCTATTAACATGCAACAAGAGGTCTTTGCCACTCATGCTATAAAATCATAGTCCAATTGAGGTGGGTTGGGAGGGTAACTATATTGGTTTGGAGTGAAAGGGAACTCTTGAGGCTAATAGTAAGCATGAGCGGGGGTGGGACGGAGGTAAGCATCATGAGGATGTTGATATCTTACTGTTGCAGGGCTACATGGCATAAAACCAGGGGTGTTTGGGGCTTGGTATTGCTGATATGGGGGCCAATAGTCTGCATTTGGATTAGGAGGGGAATAACCATAATTCCTATAAAAATTTGACATTTTATAGCATCAAAAAGTAGAGAATAATCATAGAAAAATGTTTGAATTAGAGCAAAACGGGTCCGATATCAGCAGAAAACTGGATACATACCTTGAAGAGTTGCTAGGTGATCAAAAGCCTTGAAGGCTGGAAAAGACCAAAAGCATCACCAAACTTTGAGCTTTGATGAATCTTTAAGAACTTGAGTTGCTTTCACCAGCAGATTTGTTTAGCAGAGTCACCATGGGTTTGAAGAAGACTACCTTGAATGGTAAGATGCATTAAAGAACACACCAAATCCTTCAATGGATGATAAACCTCATCAAATTGGTCCCACCGAGTGTTCCAGAAATTATTGTCATGTGAAATTGCACCCTGCTTGAAGCTTGTTCAAGCACTCCAATGACACAATGGGACTAATCTCAAGGTGTTGGACTTTGCTGATGAGATCAAACCTCTAGAGAAGGCTGGTTTCTCTTTCTAAGCTTAAGGATTAGAGAATTGACCTAAATCTAATGCTAACACTTGCAGGAGAAAAGGGGGAGAAGAACTACTAAAATTAAAAGAGGTAATGCACCAGATTTATAGTGTTAGCTGGGACTGACATAACAAAAACATGGTCTCAAATATTGACAAGAACTCACACAAACTTACAAATTTTGACAAAGACCTAAACTAGAAAACTGTAACTACAAGAGGGGCTATTTTACCCACAGAATAAGCTACAGATTCAATCAAATACAAAGTAAAAGCATAAGAGAGGTAAATATCAATGATTGTATTGATTATGAAGGTTAAATAACCATTACAAAAGAGAGAATTATTGTAGAAAAAGTAGACACAAAATAACCAATTACATTCATTGGTGAAATATCAACTAGAGACATCAAAGGCTCAGAGTTGAGCACAATGTATCAAATCTAGTTGGTTCATGCAATTGCATTCACAAGAACTCTCCAACCTGTATAATAGCTCAGAAGAACAACTAACAGAAATACATTGTTTCCAAATGTATATATAACATTTCATCATCATTCTGCTATAGTGGGAACTGAATTCTGGTCAAATGATATAGGACATACCCACGCTTCATTAAATTTTTGGCTCAGAATCCCTACCAGAACCTGCAAACTAGAACGATGGCCATACTTCTGACAGGCCTACAAACCTATAAAAGAGATTGCTTGCACGCATGGGTGCCCGGTACATTTATGAGGGAAGGCTTGTAAATCTATTTTGTCCTTGCAAATCCATCTAGTAGAAGCATCTGTACAACAACATTGAAGAATTCACTATTCCAACTAACCTCATTCGACCCTGGCTTGTGGAGCTTTGAATGCTGGGTACCTCTCCATGAGAAATGATGTGATTTCAGGGAGGAGCAAGCTTTTACAACACTTTAAAGTGTTGTACCTCTTTTCTTCCATGGCATCTCTAAATTTATTATGGTTGGTGACTTCTCTGTTTCAAGAACCATCAGGCTCCATCTTCATTTCCTTCCCATCCTATCGGCAAAAATTTGTCTTTTGAATTTGTCTTTGTGCTTGCTTGCTCATATCGGATGACCACTTTTTTGCCTATTGGAAAAACTTCACTTTCCAGAACTACTCTGGCCTCCTCTTTCGCCTTATCGACAAAAAACCATTCTTGCAAACTTTTGTTTTGTCTCCTTTTCACCCTATCGATGAATGTTCTCTTTTGTGAACCATCAGGCCCTATCTTTCACCTTATCAGCAAATTTGTCCTTTTCTAAACCTTTTCCATTTGGTTCATTTTCACCTTATTGGCAAATTCTGCATTTTGCGAACCAAGCTCTTAGGTCTTCTTTTTTCTTCATTTTTCTTTGTCAGCCAAAGTGTCTTTTACCAAATTCTCTTTAGCTCCTTACCAGCTCCTTAATCATCTCTTTTGCTTATTGGAGAACCATGAGAAATCAAACTACTTGCCTTGTTATCTACTTTGCCAATTTGCCAATTTTGCCTTTCCTTTAGCTACTTTTCGCCTTGTCGGTGAATTCCCCAATTCTCAAACCGAGCTTGCCCTACTTATGCTTTGTCGACAAAAAATCCATTTCATGAACCACTATGCCTTTTGGCTTCATTTTCACCTTTTGCTGCTTTCTCAGCAAATTCTCATTCCTTTGCTGTGCCTTCTCATTTCCTCTTGCCTTAGTGGTGAATCCTCCATCGGCCAAACCTTCTATTGGTGAACTTGGAGGTTCATGAACCTCCAATTTTGCTATTAAAGCCAATCTTTCACTTCCTTTTGTACCTTAGGAACTTTCACTTGTGCCGCAACTCTTTTATTTTCCCTTTGTCGGCATAGTTGCTGATCAACGAACCTATCGATCGATGAACTTAAGGTTCGCCGAACCATAAGTTTGCCGACAAAGGAAAACATTTTCTTTTCCTTCACATAGAAACTTTTCTCTTCTTTTTCTTTGGTTGGCAAAGTCATCTCTCCATGAACCACGACCTTCTACTTGGTCTCTTTATTGGCAAATGACCCTATCGAGGAACTGAGGAAATCACGAACTAGTCGATGAGTTCGCCCTTTTGCCAATTCCACGATTTGGTCTTCCCTCTATTCTTTGACTTTGCCGCATCATTGTTTTCTTGGCCACCTTGTTCTTTTGTTGGCAAAGTCACTGATCGGCAAACCTACCGATCAATGAACTCAAGGTTCGCCACACTAAAATTTTGCCAACAAAGGCAAACTTGTCTTCTTTCCTTTTGCTTCTTTGAAGAGAACACCCACCGCTCCTGCCTTCATTTTTCTTTAGTCGATGAATTAGCTGATTGGCAAACTTGCCGATTGGTGAACCAAAGGTTCGCCATACCAATATTTTGCTGATAAAGGAAAAATCTTGTCCTCTTTCTCCATTGCTTACTACTACCTTGCCTTAGCCAATTTCTCCTTTTGTCAGCAAACTGACAAACTGGCGAACTGGCGAACCAAAGGTTCGCGAAACTACATTTTTCTGACTAAGGCAAAGAGACAAGCAAAAACTAAGAATTTTTTGAGGATTTTTTTGGGTTTTTTTGGGTTTTTTGTAAGGATTTTCCTTAGGGAATTTTGAGTTTTTTTCTAAGGGAAACCTCCTTCTATTGGGTTTTCTCTAAACAGATTTCTCTGATAGAAGGAGGGGATTTCTGGAATATTTTGGGCTGGTAAAATATGTCAACAATAACTAGTTACATTCATGGGTGAACTACAATCAAAGACATCAAAGGCTCAGCTTCAAGCACAATGTATCAGATCTGTCTGGTTCTTGTAATGCATTACAAGGTCTGTAACTACAACAAACTCCCCTTCTCATGTAGTGACCCAGAAAAATAGCTAACAACAATTGCATCCTTTTGTTGCAAGTATGAGCAGTAAGTGTTGTCATTGATGTCAACACATAAGGAAGTTATTTGAATAAGTCTAAGAAAGTATATGAGGAATTGGTACAAGTACATAATTGCTTTATCTCTCAAGAACAATGCAGTGTTTTGCTCCACATATTCTGTAGATTGAACATCTTTGCCTACAGATTGGAAGTAATGTTAAGGGATGTCTGTAGATGCTATGTTTCAAGTTTGGGCCTCCAGTATGAATATTTGAGCAAGTTGTGTTCACCAGAGTAAAAACTATTTTTCTGTGTATTTAATGGTGACAGTGAGAATGTATATTGCTCCGTATTTCTTCGCATTTAAGTTTCATAGTCTACAGTTCTAGAAATAAGTTTATGATGTTGTTATGTGCCTTCAATTTAAATGGTTTGTGATTTGGTACTCCGCAAGCGATCTTTCATTTATGACAGTGGCTGACAGTAATGTTCAAGTGATCTGGTTTGAAGAATCTTATGGATAAAGTGTTTAGAGGTTGTGCAGATGTCCTTGGTGATTGTAACATGCTTGTGGGAGTCTCTAGATCATGTTCCTATGTTTTGATTGATCCGTAAAGTATAATCTGGATCATGAATGAAGCGTGGTTCTTGAAAGTTTTAGTGTTAGCTCTAGTCTTGGCTGACTTGGTTGTTTTCACTACTTGTGAATATGATTTGAAGATTGTGGAAGTGTATTGTTGCGTGGAAGCTTCCATTTGAGTCCCAGCTAAGGCTTGGCGTAATTTGCACTCATTTCTCTTCTTCCCCAATTCATTTAGGTCCAGACCTATCTTAATGTATTTATGTATGTTTGACGACCTTGGAGATTGTAATGTTGACCTTGATGAAAATTCCAAGGTTGATGAATTGTATAAAAACATGAAACAAAATCATGAATTGAAGTAAGGATGCAAAAATGAAAAGATATATGAGACATGTAAAAGCAGAGCAGAGTAGAGGATACTTATTGTGCTTCAATGGAACTGAACCTTGGCATAGTGTAGATGCTATTATCTTAGTTCACCAAGTTCGGTAGTGAGCCACCCCATTGGTAGTGAGCCTCTTCTTGCTGTGAACATTTTGGTAGTGAGCCTCTAATTTTCAGTATTATTATAACATATTATTTTGTGAGCTAACACTCACCATGGTTTTTCCCCTGTGGGGTTTTCCACGTAAAAATTTGGTGTCTCCTGTGGTTAATTTGTGAATGTGTTTAAGTTTCTATTTCATGCTTTCATGGTTAAAATACAAACACAGTGTTAATTGATTGATGTGTTAATGGTTTTGAAATATTGGTTACAATTGATTCACCCCCCTCTCAGTTGTATTTTGCATTTCAACAATTGGTATCAGAGCGGAGGTTCCTCGGAAAAGAGTCTAACAACTCGAGGTAGATCTGAGATGGCACACAGGAGGGAGTCACCGCAATTTGATGGAACAAATTATGCCCTTTGGAAGGTATAGATGAAAATTTATCTTATCTCTCTTGGTTATAATGTCTGGAAGATAATAGAGAAAAAGTATACAATTCCTGAAAATGGTCCATCAGATGATGATGAAGTCAAAAAGTATGAATTTAATGGAAAATCTAGAGATGCTCTGTTAAATGCCTTATCTAACAATGAGTTGGTGAAAGTTATGGATTTGGAGACTGCTCATGAGATTTGGGATAAGTTAAAAAGTTTATATGAAGGAGATGACTCTATAAAGAGTGCCAAATTACAAAACCTGAAGGTGAAGTATGAAGCCCTGAAGATGAGTGAAGATGGAAACATAACTATGTACATGCAGAGAGTTGATGAAATTGTTAATGGAATAAAAGGTCTTGGAGGTACTACTAAGGAGGAAGAGGTGTTGAATGTCAAGAACACTGAGAGGGGGGGTGAATCAGTGTTCTACAAATCTTTTGATGCCCTTTAACTTTCAACCATTTTCCAAAATTAATTAAATAGAAGCACAACATGCATATGAACAACAACCATAAAAGCATGACACATAGACACCAAGATTTTTACGTGGAAAACCCAAAATAGGAAAAACCACAAAGAGGATTAGCTCTCAAATATATATTGCAATATTTACAAATAATGATGTTCAGGCTTGGTCACTCCACGGGCCTAGAACATGCTGGCTCACCGCCAAGAAGTACAACTAAGTTTAGCAGGCTCACTACCTCAACCCTAAACCTAGCAAGATTACAATAAGGGTTGTTAAACCCTAATGGAGGCTCACTGCCAGGATCACTATCTTGATAAAGAAAGCTCACTTTCAAAAGCAAATTTCACATGAAAAATAAATACTGCAAAAGCATCTGTCACCATGCCAGGATGTAATCATCTATCAACTAAATTCTGAATCCAAGTCTTCATCCTTGCTGATCTTCTAACTTTGCTCTACTATGCACATCACAAACACATGCTTCACACTCCTCACAACTGAAACTCATCACCTTTATATATCCATATCATGATTTGATCCATAATCAGGTCGGCATTCAAGAAATGAAACATGTACATAAAAAAATGTGGCTTGTCGACTTAATCTAGTGCACTATATATCATGCGGACCCAAATCTTTTCCCAAACATGTTCATATAGGTTGGCTCTAATCATTCAATCACTTAGATAGATCCTTCAAATATTATCTCTTCTCCATACAATCATTTATCATACTAGTGGGCCTGTTCCTTAAGAGCATGCTTAATAGGTTCATCTGCTGACTTACAACTTTTACTGCGGATCTCAAAGCACCTTAAAAATCATATCAAGAGCTCTTAATACATTCCCAAACTTTCACTTAGAACCACAAGGCTGTTGGCAAGAGACACTGTGTGCCTTCATAAGTGTTGTCATTGATGGCAACAAAGTCTATCCCACACATCCACAATACATAGTATGTCTATACCGAAAGTTAGTTTGAAGATTGTTTTGGTTTGGTGAATAAGAACAGAATATGTAACAAGGTCTGACAATCAGGTCCAGATCTCTCAGATGGTGTAACTCAGCAAGTTGTAGACTTGGACAAGTCAAGAAGGGTATCATGACTACTATAGTCTAGAGATTTAGCCTCCAGTGATAAAGCATTAAAAAGATATCAGCATCTGAGTGTTGGGTTCCAGTCAGGCAGAGTAGATAGAGGAAGAACTGACCGGTAGAGTATCAGACTTTGATCAGGATGAGTAAAAGGTGTTGATCAAGCAATATGTGGGATTATACATTGTTAGCCAACATGATTAATGACTTCTATGCCTATGCTTTTGATACGCATCACAAATCAAGCATGGATTCAGTCGACAGATCAGTAACTTGCAAATATCTTGAGTGTTCTTGTTGCCGACTAGAAAGTTGATGAAATCCTTGATGCGGATATATATACTAGATGGATTCTAGTATGTATAGGTGGTGAATATACAAGTGATGAAATAAAGTGCGAAGAAAAGTAGGGATAAGTGTGAAAGCAACAAATCAAGTCCGGTATGTGACAGAGCAACATTATTAAAATAAAGGAAGAATGAAGTGCATCAAATTAGTGTATTGTGTCTAACCGGAACTAAACTCTTGCATTTGTAGATGCTTCTCATCAGTTCAAACACCTGATTACCTTCTGTAAGTTTTGTAGACAATGAGTCTCTTGTAGGTAGTGTACCTCTTGTGAGCAGTGTGCTCGGGCAGTGAGCCCTAATTGGCAAGTGCCATTTTGTACTCCTTTATTCTTTTAACAAAGAATACAATCTTGGGTTAGTCACCCCATGGTTTTTCCCTTAACAGGGTTTCCACGTAAAAATCCTTGTGTCATATGTGTTGATTTTATTTCTGTTCTTATGATTACATATGCTTTCAAGTTTTGATGCAACTCTGATTATTAAGATAACAAAAATAAAAGGAAATTTTGAGATAACTGATTCACCCCCCCTCTCAGTTATTTGCCTTGTTTCCAACAATTGGTATCAGATCTCAGTTCCTCTAAACAAAGCCTAACAGGTTGAGGAAGATCCGAGAATCTCAATGGATATATATGGTATGAAGGAACAACTTCAGTCTGCCCTAGATGATCTTGAACAATCCCACTTTGAAGTCAATAACTTGAGAGAAAGACTCAAACAAGCTGATGATTTCATAAATGAGCTAAAAGAAAAACTGAGTATGTCTGTGAAAAAAAGAAAGGAAATACTTAAAAAATTAGCCAATCAGAGTGAAGTCAACGATACTAATGAAGATTTGGATGAGAAAAATAGGCTATGTGAGAAGCTGTCAAAAGAAACCATTATGGTAAGGCATGAAATGGAATCAGGGGTTATGGGATTCACCCAAGAAATTGAAAAAAAAAGGAAAATTAAAGATAATCTAAAACAATCCCTCAAGGAGAAAATAGAGGACTAGCACAAAATGGACAAAATAATCAGGCATCTTGAATTAGATCTTGAAGAAGCTAGAGACAATGAAGAACAACTTGAGAATCAGATAGACACTCTTAAACAAGATCTTCAAACAACAAATGAATACAAAGAGAAATTCAAGATAAGCTCAGCTCAACTTGAAGTTCTTCTTGAAAGCCAGAAGAGGGTAGATGATAAGCGTGGCTTGGGATATGAGAAAGGTGAAAGCTCTGGATCTAGTCAGAAGAACTTTGGATCAGGAAATCAAAGAAACATGCCTAGAAGACCTCCGGTAAGGCAACCAAATGCTCAAAGATATCCATCTTTCAATGGATACTGCTTCAATTGCAACAATTTCAATCATAAAGCAACTCAGTGTAGAAGGAGAATGAATCAGACTAATTCATCCTTCTCCGGACAATGTTTCAACTGCAAAAGGTATGGTCACAAATCTCATGAATGTAGAAATATGCAAATAAACAATTCATTCAATGGTAGATGCTTTACATGCAATAGAATGGGACATATGGCTAATCAATGCAGATCAAGAGGATATCAATCAAATAAGCAAAGAAATGTTGCCTGTTACAATTGTAATAGATCTAGTCATATTGCCAAATTCGGTAGAAGTAAAAATCAGGATACAAAAGGTTTGGTGCAACATAATAAAAAACAAGTTAAGGGTAAAGGTAAAGTGAATCCAAATGAAGTTCAAAAGGAGATGAGCAAGATTTGGGTGAAGAAAAGTACAAAAAATATTGGGGATGGATCTGCACTGGAATCTGGTGTTGATATTCCTTCTAGAAACTAAACAGATGATCTCTGGCTTAGGGGGAATCATAGAGAAAAAAAATTCCCCCAGCCAGTCAACTAGTACCTAGATTTGGCACATGAAATGCTGCGGATTAAAAAGTTCTTAGAAAAACCTTCAAATAATCTTCAGTCAAAATGTGAAAGATCTGCATGGAGTTTTGTAAGACTCATAACTGCTCAAGTTAATCTAGTTCTAACAGCTATCCGGTAAAGCAGGATTTTCACAGATAGATCCGGTATGATTCAGAAATGAAATACTTTGATCTGCGGACCCACGGCATGACTGAAGAAAAGAAGATACATTGTCAATCCTCACTGATAATGATTCTAAGTTTAGCACAATGATTCGAGAAGATCTCTCTTAAAATAGGGTAACTAGATAACTTAAGTTTTGCATTTATTACAAAAGGAAATTAGGGTTTGTGCAAGAATAAAAGGGTTCTTTCACTCATTATTTGCACACTTGCATTTGCGAAGAAGAAAAGAAGAGCTCTGCAATGAAGTTTCTACAATTCACTCAAAGATCAACTGGAAAATCAAATTCAACCAGCGACTTGTTCCGGCTCCTATTTTCAAACCCTAAAGCATGAAAAGGTACTTCCATTCTAAAAATCTCTCTTTGAATCTCTTACAAAATGGCTATTCCAATGGTTACAAAGATCACTGATAGGCCGTGTCCTAAATTCAAGAAACACCCCTATAAATCTCTAGAAGTTGATCGTTTAGGAAGTTGATCGTTTAGGCGCATTTTCTAGCATTCTGCATGGGGTATTGCACGTAGAAGATGTTAGGGTCTATATCCATGCCAACATTGAGGAATTTGGAGATTCAAAATTAATGGACATCTATCACAAATAGCTAATAGATGAGAGTTTTGAACTCAGACCTGATTTCAAGGCCCTCCGGGATAAACACTTCGGACATTGCATACACTTTCCATGTTTTGCAGAAGATGATTGGGTCCGGTATGTCCTAAGTAGGATGCATGATAATTTCATGTGGTCAATGAGGCCCTTCAAAATAACTAAAGATGCCATCAGGACAGTGACTGGACTACACTCATCCGGTGGGTTACCTGCACTTAAATCTGTCAAGAACCAGACAGTAACTGAAGCCACTAGATCTAAATTTGATAAAAGAGCAATGACTATAGATGACATCACAGTTCTGGATGTCAAGTTTGCCTCAATGATAATCAAGTACAAGATCTACCATTCTAGCAGGGAGAATTATGTGTCTGGGACAACAATCTATGCAACATATCAGATGCTGAGGGAAGATGCAGATTATGACCTGTGTGAACTTCTTCTAAATCAACTATTAGAAAACCTGCAAAAGATAAAAAAGGATAAGAAGAATTCCTTTAAATATGGTTGTCTAATACTGTGTCTATTCTTCTACTAGATGAATGAGCTACTCAGATCTGGTGGTTGAGTTTGGCAAAATGATAAACCGGTTTCAATCCAAATTAGAGATTATATGTATGGACTTGGTGATGCTAAAGCTCAGAACACAGCTATCTAGGGTTACTTTAAGAACTTCCAAAGAATGATGCAAGCCAAAGAGAGGATACCTCAATCCATAGTTGAGAAATACAAGGACACAGTGTGCTTCATGTTTGACACTGATCAATGCCTAATGGAGGTAGTTGAGACCATAACTGTGTGGATAATGCCTATGGGATATGAGGTTGATGAAAAAATCTTGGAGCTACATATTCAACACCTATTGAGCCAGCCTAAGGACCCTGAAGCAGAAAGGTTTGGCACCTTTCAAGAACTAAGTGTAAAAATACATGTTGAGTTAAGACAACCAGAGATAAAGAGGAAAGTAAGAAGGGAAGTTGAGGAAATTGCCAAAAGATTTGGCCTATCAAAAGAGGTAGTAGATACAAATAGAGAGAGAATGGAGAAGGTTGAGAAAGAGAAACAAGAAGCAAAGAAAAAAGATGTTCCGGTACAAGCCTCCTCCTAGACTAGATCCTCCAAGAGCTCTGCACCTGCCACAGCTAAAAGCTGAAGGGCCACTAAACCGGAAGTCAAGACATCCAGAAAAGGAGAAAAGAGGATGAAGACCAAAGCCACAAGGTCATACACAAGTCTTAAAGATGATGAAGAAATAGAATCTGATGAGGAAATCAAGAAAATGAAGAAGAAGAAAACATCCAGGGAATTCTCTGCTAGTAAAAATAAGGAAGAAAAGGTAGAAGAATTTGTTGAAAAGCCCACTCCTTCCATTGATGACATCATCAAGGCAGTTACTGTGGATGGGAATCTGCAGCCAGTAATAGAGTTCTATGATGAATACAGTGATACTGACAAGAGGATTTTGGAAGAAGCTACTGTCAGGTACCTGAACATTTACAATAAAGCTTTCATTGAAATTATATCATTAATTCCTAAGAGTCTAGAAAAGGTACTTGAACTAAGAAAAGAGAATGCAAAGGAAAAAGATCTAGAGATTCAGGAACAAATAATGATTCAGCTTTATCCTTCTATCACTCCAAAACAAATGGACATGATTTTTAAGGATTGTAAGGATGAGTTCTGGAGTAAAGCAAGAATGAATAAACTTATGCTTGGAGAAACTGACCAAGTAGCAAGAGAAACAAAAGACATCCTCTGGAATGCCTTCAAAAGATTCAATCTTCCTATTGTAGAGGAAACAAATTAAGAACCCTCTACCATGGATGTTGAAGGATTAAATGTAACCAATGAAGAATCTTCTGATGTAGAAGCATCAAAAGAGATAGATGAAGAGATGTCTAAGGACTTGTATTCCTCTATTCTGAAAGAGGAAGTTCATGAAGTAGGAAAATCAGGTGACATCTATCCTTCAGATCCCACTGCAGACATTCCAGATTCTGAAGCTGAAGGAGAAGGAAAAAAAGAGGAGAAAGTGAGTCAAGAAGAGGAGGTTAAGGGAAAAGAAGGAGAACAAGCAGAAAAGACCAATGATGACTATTCTAATATCCCAAAGAAGACTCAATCACCGATAAGAGACACTGTAGAGGTAGTGAAGAACTTCTTAAACAAAGAAATGATGGAGATAGATGAACCTAAGCTATTTCAAGGGCCACTAAATTTTGACTCTCTCTCTCTCCGATTCAGACAATGAAAATAACATCTTTTGCTCAAGCCAAAGCAAAATAAAAACTCTTGAAATCTCCCATGGAAGATTGTGAAATGTCAGAGATTGCATCCGGGATGCTGGAGAAGATCGTACCATCATTCCAAAAGGATCCTTCGGCCTCTCCATTTGGCAACCTGAAATCTTTTGTAAATTCTATTAGCACTCACTTTGAATCTCTAGAAAAATCAATAGAAGCAAAGGTCTGAAAGGAGTTTCTGGGAAAAAGATTCACTGAAGTACAGGGACTCATTGTTAATGATAGGAGGAACCTAGACATTGGAATAAAGAGCCTTGAAAATGCTCTTAAAGATGGTGGGGACATATACAAATTTTGTCTATCTTGGCCCAAAGTGACAGAGGACATTGAAAAGAAGGTGAAAGAACAAGAAGGTAAACTATCAAGTTTATCTTAGAATTTTGATCCCCTTACTACCTCTTTAATGAATCAAAAATGCCAGGCTATTGTCATCATAAATGAAATAAAGAGGCTTGATAAATAAATGAAGAACATAATAAATAGAATGAGTGAACTCAGAGGGATAATTATCCCTAAGCTAGAGGCAATGCATGAGGCCTTGATAGATGCTCAGACCACAGCCCGGACCAGTGATCCGACAAATTTAAGAAGGGCAGAAGCATATGCATTTTTGAGTGGTCACATCTCCATTTTGGACAGGATGAAGCAGAGATAGGCCACAAAATTTATACATTTGAAAGCCACTTTTGCGGATATACTTAAGTATATGTAAGTATAACATATTTATATACTTATGCGGCCATGTATAGGTTAATTTTTGCAAAATTTTGGTAGGCGGATTCCGCCCTTTGCCATTGATGTCAAAGGGGGAGTGAGGAGTAGTGAAAAATGTGAAATCCAGCTAAGGGGGAGCTTTGGTAAAATAGTGCAAAAGACAGAGCATCAGCCAAGGGGGAGTTACTGCGACACTTAGTCATTTTTCACTAAGTATTGCCATCAATGCCAAAGGGGGAGATTGTTCGCAAGAGACACTGTGTGGCTTCATGAGTGTTGTCATTGATGGCAACAAAGTCTATCCCACACATCCGCAGTACATAGTATGTCTATACCGGAAGTCAGTTTGAAGATTGTTTTGGTCTGGTGAACAAGAACATAATATGTAACAAGGTCCGACAATCAGGTCCGGATCTCTCACATGGTGTAACTCAGCAAGTTGTGGACTTGGACAAGTCAAGAAGGGTATCATGACTACTGTATTCCAAAGATTTAGCCTCCAGTGATAAAGCATGAAAAATATATGAGCATCTGAGTGTTGAGTTCTAGTCAGGCAGAGCAGATAGAGGAAGAACTGACCAACAGAGTATCAAACTTTGATTCGGATGAGTAAAAGGTGTTGATAAATATGTGGGATTATACATTGTTGGTCGACATGCTTAATGACTTCTATGCCTATGCTTTTGATATGCATCACAAATCAAGCATGGATTCAGCCGACAAATCAGTAACTTGTAAATATCTTGAGTGTTCTTATTATTGACTAGAAAGTTGATGAAATCCTTGATGTGGATATATATACCAGATGGATTCTAGTATGTAGAGGTGGTGAATATACAAGTGATGAAATAAAGTGCGAAGAAAAGTAGGGATAAGTGTGAAAGTAGCAAATCAAGTCCGGTATGTGATAGAGCAACAATATTAAAACAGAGGAAGAATGAAGTGCATCAAATCAGTGTATTGTGCCTAACCTAAACTAAACTCTTGCATTTGTAGATGCTTCTCATCAGTTCAAATTCTTGATTACCTTCTGTAAGTTCTATAGACAATGAGTCTCTTGTAGGCAGTGTACCTCTTATGAGTAGTGTGCTCGGGCAGTGAGCCCTAATTGGCAAGTGCCATTTTGTACTCCTTTATTCTTTTAACAAAGAATACAATCTTGGGTTAGTCACCTCGTGGTTTTTCCCTTAACAAGGTTTCCACGTAAAAATCCTTGTGTCATATTTGTTGATTTTATTTTTGTTCTTATGATTACATATGCTTTCAAGTTTTGATGTAACTTTGATTATTAAGATAACAAAAAGAAAAGGAGATTTTGAGATAATTGATTCAACCCCCCTCTCAGTTATCTTCCTTGTTTCCAACAAAGGCATGATATCATCTTGCGAAGAAGTACAAACCATCAGAACTCAGACTTTTTCTCTATCAAGCTCTGTCAAACACTATGCCGATACTTAGTAGCTTGCAACTATCTTTCCAATGGACTTCAGATTTCCCAACTCTGGAATTAGACACTTCATATAAGTGTTTACAATATCTCAAAACCTCATAACAAAATTCTCACCTACGGAGGAATGCGGACCACTGCACTATACCCTGTTTACTATTCCTGCTAGATCTTTGCTTACCTGGACTTAAACATTTCTTCAAGGTGACTTCCGGAGGAAGTCAAGACTTAATCTCTAGAGTATGACACCACCAAACAATTATTAACATCATACCTAAACCGTATTACCAAATCATCATCTGCGGAAGCCTACTATCTAACTTACTGTCCTCTACTCTGTGCATATCCATACTTAGCCATTTCTTCCATTCGGACCTGAAATCCAATATGTCCTTCCAAAGTTATCTCTTCCTGTCATGGTGATAAGATCTCTGGGCCTTGTTGCCATCAATGACAACATACAAGTCCATGCCAGAGCAATGTCTCTTGCCAACAATTTCCCCCTTTGGCATTGATGGCAACACTTAGTGAAAATTGCTTGATTTCTCCCCTTACTATATACACTTTATTTTCCTGCTCCCCTTGAGATAATTATCCATTTTTCATTGATCTACTTCTCTCCCTTTGACATCAATGGCAAAGGGTGTGACCTGGAACCAAAAAGAATGACTCTTCAAAATTTTTTATATATTCTGCCGCATATTTACAAGTACAATCTTCAACTTGATTTTACATGTGCTGGAGGATGTCATTGAAAATGTTCTTTACTTGAGCCCATTCACCATCCTAGATTTTCTTAGCATTATCCAAAATTTGAATATGACCACTTAGTAGAAAAACTATAGCTTCTACCTTTTGTAAATCTGATGGTGTGGCAGTTTGTCCAACAAGCTGTGCTTCAGCCACAAGCTTAGTCATTGAATCTAGTTTGGGAATGATCAGTCTTCTCAATTGTCCCATTCGACTCTTTATTTGATACTTTTGATTTATTAAATTATTCAAGTCATTATGGATGTTAATGACTTGAGCTTCCTTGTTGCTGGTTGATTCATGTACCAGATCAAAATTCTTAGAAATATCCATTAGTTTTACTTCCAATTCCTTGATCTATTCTTCTATCTTCTTTGTAACTTCCGGCCATGATAGACAAAATTTATATACATCGCCAGCTTCTACAATAGCACTTTGAATATTCTATATTCCATTTTCTAGTTGAACCTTATCATGGGCTATCAACTTTGTCAACTCATCTAGCCTTTTCTCATTAAACTCTTGTCTAACTTTTGATTCAACAGATTTTTCAAGTTATTCAAAGTTTGTACTTACAGACTGAATTAGTCCCTTGAGTTGAAAAGTGGTAGACAGAGAAGTATCCTTCCGATAAGTTGGCACCAGCTTTTCCAAAATGCTGGATACATCATTTATGAGTTCACTATCCTCAATATGGGAGTTCAAAATCTCTTCTCTTGCTTTAGCTTGGACAACTGAAGCCAACTTGAACATTTGAGGAGACATTGTGTTCAGGATTATTGGACCTTTGATCAATTCAGGATAATCTAGAACTAATTCTTCTTTTTCCAAAAGCTCTTTCACTATCTCCGCAATGTCTTTTGCTGCTTCTTCAGACACTTCTTCTCCTTGATTTTGTTTCAGAACTTCCATGTCCATGTTCTCTTGCTGACCAATATTTTGGTCTAGTGTAGGGCTTTCCTCTTCATCTTCTTCACTTCCTCATATGATTCTATTTCTTCTTCACCATTTTCTCCCACACTGACATACAACCTTTTTGCCTTCATCTTCTTCTTCTTTGGATCTTTGTTAGAGGGTTTCTTTGATGATGTTGTATCGGATGAAGTAGCAGAGCTTCTGGTAGTCCTTTGTGTTTTTTCAGGCCCTCTTGGCTTCTTCATAGGCTCTTTCGGAACCTTAGCCTGTTCACTATCTTGCTTTTCCTTCTTTGCTTTCTCTGCATTTTCTCTAGATTCCCTAAGTTGCTCTTTAGTGATGCCATACCTTGTGGCAATTTCTTCCACCTCTTTTCTCACTTTTCTGGTGGATTTAGTTTGTCTAAGTTCAACATGGATTTTCATTGATAACTCCTCATATGTTCCAAACCTTTCTTCCTTGGCATCTTTAGGTTTGCGGAGTAGATGCTGGGCATAGTTTTCCAAAATGTGTTTATCTACCTCATAACCCATGGGCATTACCCATACAGTTCTAAGTTCCACAACCTCCATTAAACACTGATCCTTAGTGACCATGAAGCATATAGTATCTTTGAATTTCTCAACAATTGCCTTAGGGATTCTTTCCCTAGACTGCATCATGCTTTGGAAATTTTTGAAATAGCCCCATAGGGAAGATTTCTGAGCATCAATGCTTCCTATACTATTCAGATGATTTCTAATTTGAACTGTTACAGGTTTATCATTTGTCCATAGCAGATTCTTCATACCTAGTAATTCTTGCATGTAGTAGAAGAATAAACAGAGAATCAATGTACCATATTTGAACGGATATTTTTGATCTTTGGTCTTCCTTAAATTTTCCATCAGTTGCTGTCGGAGTAGTTCACAAAGATCATACTCTAGATCTTCCTTCACCATCTCAAAGGCTATATAAATTGTTGTACCAAATACTAAATTTTCACGATTTGAGAAGTAAACATTATAACCAATAACCATGGATGCAAATCTTACAGCTTAGTCTTCAATATCATTGATTGTTAGCGCTCTTTTGCCAAACTTGGCTCTGGTGGCTGCCATTACTTTATCATTCTTTATAGCTTTTAGAAGTGGTACTTATCTGGTAGAGCATAATCCAGTGACTGCCCTAATAGCATCCTTTGTAATCTTGAAAGGTCTCTCGAGCCATATGAATTCATCATGAACCCTACTTAGCACATACCAGACCCATTCATCCTCTGCGAAAGTTGGAAAGTTGATGTATTGAATAAGTTTCTTTATCTCCAATGCCTTGTATTCATTTTTCAGATCATAACCTCCATCACATAGGTGATCTAGAAATAAGTCTGTGAGTTTTCTCTTCCCATGTTCTTCTAGGGTAACATGAATGTATGCCCTAACATCCTCAACATACAGAACTCCATGAGGAATATTTGAAAACGTACCCATCGGATCCACTTCTGTTGCTTTGAATGAGTGTTTCTTAAATTTAGGCCGAGGTCATTCAGTGATATCAATGACTTGTGGAGTTGTCATTTTATAAATTTAATAGATTCACGAATGAGGTTTCAATGAAAATACCTTGTGTTAGGGTTTCCTTTCTTCAAATTTCTTCAACTGCTTCAAATCTTGGTTGTCGCTGCTCAAGCTCAGCTTCAATCTCTCTAAACACTTGATAGCTTCAAATGCAAAGTGATTTTAAATTCAAACTAGCTCTCTTTTATCCTCCGCATGACTTAACCTAATCACCATTAATGCTTGTTCCAAAAAGTTGTTAAACTCTTTACTGTAGAATACAGTCGATTAGGATTGTTCCACAATGTGCCATACTGACTTCTTTTCTTCTGGTTTTTCCTTTAAGAGCTTTGACATATCAGAGTTCATCATACACCTTCATGCCTGATTCTGGCACCCACTTTCTGGTTGGGGGTTTTGAATTTTCAACACTGTTCCCCTTGAGCTAGAGCTTCCAATTTACCTCTCGTAGGAAGTATCTACATCAGATTCTGGTGCGGATCTATCCTCTTCTTTGATTACTTCTTTCTTGACCTAGATCTTATCCATTTCCTTCTTGGTTTCAACCGGATCAATCTTTTCTTTTCCCTTATCATTTCGCTACTCTATTTTTCTTTCTTCAATGTAGTAATTTCTCTTCGCATTCTTGCTTCTACAGAATTTTGCATCATGACCAAATTTGTTGCAATTGAAGCACACCACACTCTTTTGACCTTGATTCCTTTTATTGATTGGATTTGATCTGCATTGATTAGCTATATGTCCAAATCTATTGCATGTAAAACACTTTCCATTGAATGATTGACTATTCCTAATTTTTTGAGAAACATCTCTTACCGAAATTTTGCATTCATTTGATATGTGTCCTATTTTATGGCATGCATTGCACCTAATAGAATTTTGACTCAGTTTACTTCTACACACAACTGCTCTATGACCAATTTTATTGCAAGTGAAGCATTTACCTTTGAAGAGTCCATTGTTGAAATTTTTCTTGATCTAATTTCTACATTCATTTTCTCTATGACCAATTTTCTTACAATTAAAACACTGACCAGAGAGTGATGGAACCTTTTGATTTATTTTGCTCCTACACCGAGTAGCCTTATGACCATACTTATTGCATTTGAAATAATATCCATTAAAAGATGGGTACCTTTGAGCATTTGGTTGCCTAACCGAAGGTCTTTTGGGTCCTCTTCTTTGATTCCTGACTGGAAGGTTTCTACCTCTTCCTTCTCTAGATCTATCTTGACCTAAATTTGAGCTTTCTCCCTTTTCAAATCCTAAGCCTTGCTTGTCATCAGGAAGTTTTTGACTAACCAGTAACTTTTCAAGTTTTGCAGAGTTATTTTAAACTTTTCTTCAAAGCTTTTAGCCTTTTCCAGATCTTCTTTTAGACTCACAATTTCTTTTTCAAGTTTGACACAATCTTTTGATTTATTTTTCACAATTGAACTTAGATCTTCTTCTATTTTTGTTCTTTCTACTTTCAAGAGATTCAGGGTTTCATTTGTTGATATTAATTGGTCACTAACCTCTTTGTATTTGTCCTTAAATTTCTTGACTTATCCCTTTAGTCTTGCGATGAATTCATCAGCTTCTTACAAGTTATCCTTTAGATCCCTGATTTCTGCCTCAGAATCTTCAAGATCCATAAGAGCTGCTTCTAGTTCATTGTTGCTTTCATAATTTCCATATCTTCTTGCTGCCATGGTTGTACTATCCTAGATCTTCCTCAAGCTGTTAGACTTCTTCCAAGGAACCTTGCTCTGATACCAATTATTGAATGTCAGGAACACTGAGAGGGGGGGTGAATTAGTGTTCTACAAATCTTTTTATGCCCTTTAATTTTCAACCATTTTCCAAAATTAATTAAATAGAAGCACAACATGCATATGAACAACAACCATAAAAGCATGACACATAGACACCAAGATTTTTATGTGGAAAACCCAAAATAGGAAAAACCACGGAGAGTATTAACTCTCAAATATATATTGCAATATTTACAAATAATGATGTTCAGGCTTGGTCACTCCACGGGCCTGGAACATGTTGGCTCACTGCCATGAAGTACAACTAAGTTTAGCAGGCTCACTACCTCAACCCTAAACCTAGCAAGATTACAATAAGGGCTATTAAACCCTAAGGGCTATTAAACCCTAATAGAGGCTCACTACCTTGATGAAGAAAGCTCACTTTCAAAATAAAATTTCACATGAAAACTGAATACTGCAAAAGCATCTGTCACCATGCTAGGATGCAGTCATCTATCAACTGAATTCTAAATCCCAAGTCTTCATTGCTACTAATCTTCTAACTCTGCTCTGCTATGCACATCACACACACATGCTTCGCACTCCTCACAACTAAAACTCATTGCCTTTATATATTTGCATCATGATTTGATCCATAATCAGGTCAGCATTCAAGAAATGAAATGTGTACATAAAAAAATGTGGCTTGTCAGCTTAATCCAGTGCACTATATATCATGCAGACCCAAATCATTTCCCAAACATGTTCATATAGGTCAGTTCTAATCATTCAATCACTTAGATAGATCCTTCAAATATTATCTCTTCACCACACAATGCTTTATCGTACTAGTTTGCCTGTTCCTTAAGAGCATGCTTAACAGGTTCATTCGCTGACTTATAGCTTTTATTATGGATCTCAAAGCATCTCCAAAATCATATCAAGAGCTCTTAATACATTCCAAAACTTATCCTTACAACCACAAGGGATGATATCATCTTGCGGAGAAGTATAGACCATTAGAACTTAGACTCTGTCTCTATCAAGCTCTGTCAAACACTATGCCAATACTTAGTAGCTTGTAACTATCTTTCTGGTGGACTTCAAATCTCCCAACTCTAGAATTAGACACTTCATATAAGTGTTTACAATATCTCAAAACCTCATAACAAAATGCTCACCTGCGGAGGAATGCGAACCACTATACTATACCTTGTTCACTATTCCTGCTATATGTTTGCTTACCCAGACTTAGATATTTATTCAAGGTGATTTTTGGAGGAAGTCAAGACTTAATCTATTGAGTATGACACCACCAAACAATTATTAACATCATACCTAAACTGCATTACCAAATCATCATCTGCAGAAGCATACTATCCAACTTACTGTCCTCTACTCTGTGCATATCCATACTTAGCCATTTCTTCCATTCGGACCTGAAATCTAATATGTCCTTCCGGAGTTATCTCTTCATGTCATGGTGATAAGATCTCTGGGCCTTGTTTCCATTAATGACAACATACAATTCCATGCCAGAGTAGTGTCTCTTGCAAACAAGAGGTTGTGATGAAGATTCTTAGGTCATTGCCTAAATCCTATAGTCACAAAGTGGCAGCAATTGAAGAGCTTATGAATGTACAAAAGGTTTCAAAGGATCAATTTCTTGGGAAACTTATAGCTTTTGAAATGAGAGAATTTGGTGATTCTCTACCAAAGATTGAGACTACTTTCAAAGCCAACACTTCAGAAAAGACTTCAAGAGCTCAAAAATATGCTGTGGAATTTGATGATGACCTAGATGAGGTTGAAGTAAACTTTGCGGACAGAATGCAAAGAGGTTCTAGTAAGTACAAAGGCAAATTACCATTCAAATGCTTTTCTTGTGGTAAGATTGGTCACTATGCATCCAGATGTCTGGAGAGAATTGAAAGAGGTAAGAAGAAATTTGAAAGTAGACCTAGAATTATCAAGAAATGCTATTATGTTAGAGATCTTGATGATGATGGTGTAACAGATGATGAGTCTGATGATAATAGTGTTATCAATGGGAATTGCACCCGTATGCAAGGCTAGTGAAGTACTGCAATTCCGTGTAACATGGGACTAATTTCAGGTTGTGGGTGCCCTATAACGATATTAGACCTCCAGATTATGGGCTGGTTCCCTTCAAATGTTCTATTGAGATGTATCTTTTTTACTATTTTGGAAAAGGGAAGAAAAAAACTAAATGAATGCTAAAGGTAAAAAATGGTGATGCACCTAATTTGGATAAAAATAATGCAAGCTGATTCACAATGTTTACCTAGAAATCTGACTTTTACACAATCCAGACTTGGCATAAATATCACATAAGTGATTCTAAGGAAGGTTTTGAAAACAAGTTTTTATGAAGGAAATGGCTTTTTCACAACATAAAAGACTATTTCTGGTTAACACGACCTAAGACCTGTTATGAATATATGCTTAATGTTGCCAGCAAGGAAGTGAGACAATAATTTTAAAGGTTTAGTAATAAAACACAACAAAATTTCATCAAAATCACTTCAATAATCAACACTAAAAGGAAAGGTAATTTTAACTGATCTCAGATAACAAAGGAAAGCTCTACAAAGAAGACAAAAATATAACCTGTAACCTGCGATCTCTCAATAAAACTGTAAAAAAGAGCTACAAGAATTCTCCAATATGTCTGAATTAGAATTAGAATCAAGAACTAGAAAAAACAAGCTTTTGCTTTATAATATATAGGTTTTCTCTTTCCAAGAGGCATGCAAAAATATGGACTTGCAGATAACTGCCTCTAAAAATAATCACTCCCGAGCAACCTCCAAAATCCTCAAAATTAGGGCTTAAAACTACCACAAATTGAGAAAAAATAGCTTCAATTTGGACCTCTCCATATGCTTGACCAAAAAGTTGACCAAGAACCCTAAAAATACTCCTAAAAATCATGCAAAACCTCCTAGGTGGCCTAGTTAACTCAACTAATCAATTTGCATGATTTTGCATGAGTAAAACTGATTGTGAGTAAATAATAAAGTAATAGAATTATTACTTTATTATTGGCTACAATTTGTTCTAAATTTGACTTTACAATTTGTGGAAAATAATAAAGTAATTTAGAAAATATTACTTTATTATTTATTTACAATTAATAGCTTTGTAAAATCATGCATGATTAGAAGAAAAAATATCACTCCAATTACACTTGCCTATTTTGCATGATATGAGCACAAATAGGACTTAGAAGAAAATGAAAAAACTCCTTATACCTCCATGTGAGAAAATATCCCTATTTTGCATGATTTACACATTAAGGCAAAAAAATTTTACCCTTGTCTCTCCATACACCAAGGAGAAAACATTATCTTCTCTCTGCAAAATAAAAATCTTAAGTCAATCCATGCATCATAACACTCCATGCACAAAAATAGTATACATAAACATCCTTATGCCTCCCTTTGGTACCTTAGTGTATATATATATATATCATTATATTTTTAAGCCACCTTATATCTCCATATGCAAACTCAATATCAAGAAAGAAAAAACTACAACTCCATGACTCTATCTCCATCACTGCATCTTCATACTTGCACCATGCATGCCACCTTTTATATTCCATGCTCTGTCCTTATGCATGCCATGTCTAAAATCATACTCCTCTTGGATTTGTTGGCCACCATGCATAATCAAGAAGGATCCTTACCTTTGGATGTTTGCAAAAAGACAAGGAATCTTGACTAGCATGTGTATCTTTGACCATGTTATTTACTCAACCACCAAGGAGTTTTAAATAGCTTATAAGGCGTGAAGCCTTTCTTTCTCATCATACGACCCTTCTTGGCTTAATAAAAATCAAGTAATAAGAAATGTCAGTCAACCACTCCATACTATGATGGTTAGGATCTTCAAGAACAAAGTCTTGACCACAGGCACTTCTTGGATAAAGTAATTATTTGCTTTTTGTGAAGTCAAAAAATACTTGAGAGAAAAATAACCTTCGAACAAAAACAAAGAGACAACCCTAAAAGTTGCCCATTCTTCATTTGGTATATCTCTTTGATACTCTGCAACTGCATTATGCCAGTTTAGGGTTTGAATGTCTCCATCATGTCTCTGGTTTTTACTCCCTTTAATGGCTTTTCTTCGTTGAATCTTTGGAACTCTGCATCATAAGGAAGAAGGTAACACTTGCTTGAGTTTCATATGAGGCATTTTATTGATATCTGTAGCTTTATTTCTCTTTAATGGCTGCGGCCTCCTTCTTCTTTCATGGTTCCCTCCATCATTGTGCATTATTTAACATTCTCCTTCTTGATTATGTATCTTTCCTCTTTGCAACTATTCACCTATTCTTGAAAGCTTAATGCTATTGTGAGGCCGTGGATAGATCTATCTTTCTGTCAGCAAAAAAGAGGTAAGCACTTGTCATTCTTCATCTTTGGTAGCTTCATTTGTCTCTTTTTACAGATTGAAAAATGACAAGGGCTGTATGTAGACATGGGTATTGCATTTTTTAGCAAAAAATGTCTTATCTCTGTCAGCCATGCCTGTATATGTCTCTTTTTATCTTTTACTTGACTGTAAGTGCATAAATCCTGAGGATTTGAAATATTGAGATGAAGGTTTTCTATCTTCTTGCATTTTCAAGGCCTCCACCTTGTCACAACCATGCTCCATCTATATAGAGGCACCAAACTGTGGTAGACTATTGAGGGTTTGTAAGTTTTGAAACTAGGGTTTCAACCCTCCTTGCAAAAAAAACTCTTCTTACACTGCCACAATCATTCTCTTTCACTATTATCTCTTTCTCTTTTGACTGTAAGTGAAGAGAAGAAAAAAGGGTTTGTTCATTTTGTACTTTCAAGGCTTCGATTTGTCATGGCCATCCTCCTATGATATTCACTACTCTTTCTTTTTACTTGTAAGTGCAAAAAGAAATAAGGGTTTGAAGTTTTCTTGAAAAGACCTTGTTCATTTTGCATATGAGTATACATTTTATCATGAAAAATCTTTCTCTTCTAGCATGGCTATGATTGTATTTCTTCTCTGTCTGAAACTTCTTGACTGTGGGTGCAAAAAATAGCACTAGGGTTTGATTTTCTTTCAAGGGTTTGCTCTTTCTTTCAGAGGGGTATACATTTTAGCATGAGCAATCTTTCCTGTATAGCACCTTCTTGACTGTACTTTCCTATAGGTAAAAGCACTAAGGGTTTAAGTATTAATAAATGGAATTTCTCTTCACTTCACATAGAACCTTCTCCTACTCCTTGTGACTGACATAGATGATGATACACTTTACCTTATTTTCTTTTCATTGTAGCTTCTGGGTATGATAACAAGTCTTCTGATATTCAAAAAGAATGTCTATTCTCACTTACCTCCATCTGTATCATACATTGATATTTCTGGAAGGCTCTCCTGTAGCATAAATGGCTTCTTTAGCTTATTTGCATATCAAAATCTTGTATCCTTTTTGCCTGCTAACTGTAAGATGATGGATTGTTTGTCATGTGTGATGATCTTCTGAACTGTGTGACTATTTTTGTTGCATCTGGATTCTACTATAGCATAGATATCATGCTATCTTCTACTTGGCTGTCTATGGCATTCTTAAGGTATTCCTGTAGCATAAATGGAAAATTCTTGCATACTCACTGGTTATCTCATCATTTGGATCTCATAGTAGCATAAATATCAAGCATTGTTCTCCTTCAGTTTTTTATATTAGGACAACTATTTACTATGACTGTATCACTCAAAACAATGGCATAAAAGAAAGAGAACTGTTTACCTTGTGAATTTCATGTTCTTTGTCAATCATCATTACTGTAGCATTTGGCATATGTCATGTTCCTCTTCTGCTTCTTCTCCTTCATCATTTGATGTACTCTTGTAGATGGATATGTAAACTATGATTTATCCTGACTATTTTTTGCTTGCAAAAGCTACTTCATTGATCATTGTCCTGACTGTTCATGATGAAGATGAATGTACTTGTCTTTGTTCTTGCAAAGTATATTTCTTTATGGTATTTGTTGACTACATCATTATATCACTGTAGCTCCAAGGTGTATGAGATAAGGCTTGTTTGATCAAAACAGTGATGAGATGCATGGAAACCACCTTGTTATCTTTGGACTGTAGAATTCCTGTCACTCCACTGTGCTTAATGTATTTGGATCCTTCTATTCTAGACATGACTGTCTCTTGGTTTTGGATTTGTACTTGGCTGTCATGTCAGTGATGACCCTTCATTGTATATTCATCATGTGCTTCATCTTTGGATGCTTGAATGTTTGAACATCTAACTACAATTGGACTGTTTCATCTGTACCTCTTTGTATCTTGATGGTTTGAAGTTTTAAGGCTTTGATGACTACCTAGTTTATTGGTCCATGACAATGATATATCATGACTGTATTTTCACACTGCCATATATCAGCTAGAGCTAATGATGCCTTGTTGTTTTGATTTGTCTCTTTAAAAAGCATAACTTGTATCTTTCAGCTGGCTTGATCATTTGAATACCTGTATCATGTCATTTACCTCTTACTCTTTTGTCATAATGAGATGATACCTTCACATGATTTATCCTGTACTTGTTCAAATGATATACAAGCTCTTGTATCTTGGGAGCTTTATTCTATTTCTCTTCTCTTTATCAGGAACAATAATCTAAAAACTTGTATCATCTCCTTGTACTATGAATGCACTCTGTCAATTGCTCTTATTAGCTGTGATGAAATAAATACATGCATTCATAATGATACTGTACCTCAGATGGCTCCTAAAGCCTAGATGACTGTAATATGATTTTTGCATTTTGTTTTTGTCAATCTTGAGTCAGTTATGTTAAACTGATTTGCTCCAATCAACTGTAATAATGTCATGATGACATATATTTTCTATAAGTTGATTAGATGATGCATGATATAGCTTGGAATGATGCATCCTATCTTTTCTAATACTCTTTTAAAAAAAAATGAAAAGAAACATGCTGGGCTCAAACCCTTATGGAAGCCACATTTAATCCACATGTTTATTTGTCTTCAAATCAGCAACAAAACTTGTCCTATACCTGCACAGTTAACAAACAAGTTAGCATAAAAAGTACTTGATAGTGTTGATTGATCTTCTTCATGATTTCTTCTTGATTTGTGTCATTATCTGATCTGATTTCTCATCTGAATGCATGATATGATAAGTAGATGCTTTTGTTTAATAAAAGCATGTGATAACTTTAAACATCTAGAGCACTAACAAGGTTGTCCCCAAAATTTTGTAGGTTCAACTGATGATGGCCTGGAGTGAAGACTAAAGACTGAAGACTAAAGACTTGAACGCTAGCATCAACAACAATCTCCATCATCAGGTAATGATGGATGTTTATATTTATCATGTGTTCCTTTCCTTTTCTTTTATCAAATAGATGCATAGCTTGCATGTCTACAATTGCTCAGTCTAGTTACTCCCACGGCTTGTGTGGGACACATTTGAACACTTCCTTTAAACATGATCAATTAATTTCTCTTATGCATATGATGTATATGTATTTCCTTTTTCAATCAATGCATGAGATAAAGTAATAGATACTTGAATGTATGTTCAAAACATGTCATGAAATAATAGTGCAACACAAAATATCTTACTTTCTTTATTCAAAACTAATTAATTGAATAATCAATTTAACTTATAACTCTTCAAAGATCAAACTATGTAGAATTTCTTGAATCTTGGATTTTTGACAATCAATTCTCTTGTCATGATAACTTATCAGTCCTGATTGGACTGATGGGTTATCTTGACAACTAGATATCCTTCTCTATTCTGTCAAGGCATCAACTGTTCAATGAATGCATAACTTAGAAGTTTTCTTTTATTCCTTCTGAACAATTACACTTAGGTCCAACTAATTTTAAGTGTGAATAAAAATTTAGTAACAAATAGTACTAGTGGAAATGAATGCTTGTTTATTGCTATTAAGGAAGAACCTTGATGAGGTCGAAGTAGGTTTTGTTAATGCATCACCATTTACTTTTCTTAATCCGGAGGTGTATGGAGCTATCTGCAATAAGACTTCTTAGAATGGGGGGGGTTGGTTGAGTGTTTTGGTGAATGGGACTTGGTTTGTCGGTCTCTCCAGAATTGAAAGTGCATGCAGAGATAAAGGTCTATCTAATTGCTGATAAGTGAACACACTTTGATAGGAAGGAAACTATCTTGAATTGCTAGAAAGGAAACACACTTTGTTGGAAAAGAAACTATCTTAAATTTCTGGAAACAAACACACTTTGCTGGAAAAGAAATTAATCTATCATGCTAAAAAAGTAAATGAAGATCAATTGAATCCACTGTTACTCTACAACAATGAAACACTCTGAATATGACAATGTTGATAAGGAACATAACTATCTCTTTTTGGTATTTTTAGGATTTTTAAGAACTAACTTGCAGGGAACAATTAACAACAATCACACATAACATAAAGGAAAACTTAATAGAGATTAAAACAGAATTGCATAAATACCAAATAATCAAGAGATCTTCCCTTAGATGGGTAAGTGAGCCCTACTTCCCCAACTAGAGATGATCCTCTTGCTCAACTAATTTCTTTCAACAAAAATTTCCTTTCATATTAAATCAAAGTCTAGAAAATGGACAAAATTACAAGCATGAGGAGTTTTCCTCCTATTATAGCGATCTGGTGATAACTACTATGAAACTTAAAAACTTTGAACTAACTAGAAAGAAAATGAATTGTTCCTACTTATACAGTCAAGCATTATTGGAACAAGAAAACTAACAGTAAGTCTAACTGGAGCAAACTGGGACTAAAGCCAGTTGCATGGTTTATTACATTCATAATTCCTAAACAGAACTGTAGATTAGAGATCTGCGTTAATTCTAACTGCATGGCAAACTAGATGATTCTCCAAAAATGGTATGACATAAGATGGGAGTCACTTCAGTTGAGACTGAGGTCGGTTAACCAATTTTTCAGTTAGTCACCAAGATTGTGGCATCATGGCAATGTTACCCTTCTTAGCTGCGTGATTGAAGCACAAGTTATTTTTGCACTCAAGGATGGACTTGTGGCGATCATCAACTCAAGGGGAGGATGATCCGAGGGAGGTTTTCAGCATCTGGAGCTCTCCAGAGTTTAGGTTCTTCTCAGGATAGAGGGCTCCAAGGGGATCTGGAGACCACTGGTTGTTCATACCGCTGCAAGCCTTATAAAAACATTCACAATTTCACACCATAATTCATAACATATGCACATTTGAAATGTAATCCAGTAAAATAAAGCAAGAGATTTCATCAAAGGAAATGAAAACTAATCATGTGCATAATCTAACCAAAAGACAAACATAATTATAATAATATGTATTTATATATGCCAAAGTGTCTGTGAAAGTTCTTAAGAGCAGAAATAACATGAAATAGATGAGTCAATTATATGGCTCATTTGTTGAAATTAGGGCAAACAACTGAGAGGGGGGGTGAATTAGTTGTCACAAAACTTTTATCTCTTGCTGCATTTAATCTTCTTTATCACTTATTAATGGATTAATGATATAACCATGAAAGCATGAATCGACAACACATGAGTAGAAACATAATCAACACACATAACACTAGGATTTTTATGTGGAAACATGGTTAAGGGAAAAACCACGGTGGGGGTTAACCCACAAGATTTATTCTCTGTTAAAAGAATAGATAATGGGAAGGCTCTTTTCTTCGAGCGCACTACCCAGAGTTCACTGCTCAAAAGAGGCTCACTGCGTACAAGATAATTATATGATTAACATAGAAAGATTGAACTGAGAAACAACATCTCCTTCATGCAAAGTTTAGTTCCATTGAAGTGCACAATACTTCTGTTCTGGCCCCCAAACACTTCTTTGCTATCTCCTCATCCTTTTTTGCTCTTCCTCTTCTCTACTCTACCTTTCTTCCTTTCTTAGGATATTATCATTTTCACACAAGGATGATTTTCCACAACTCAACCACACATATTTATATGCTTCATCAACCTTGGAATAAACATCAAGGTTAACACTACAAACATCTGACGTAATGTAAATCACTATACTATCGGTCAAACATAGATGGGACCCAAATCTTCCTTGAACAATATGCCACACTTCATAGAACCTCTTTTAGATCATCAGCAACATGCACAAAGCATCTGGTAGGCCAAGACTGGAAAGAATAGCAACACCCAAGGACAAATCTTCAACCACGAACTCAATCCTCAATGCGGACCACCAACACAGTAGGCACACAATCCAGAGACCATCACAAGCACAATGAAATCCATAGGAACAATCGTACCACCTCACTTCACCATAAACACTTGCATTTTCATCCGGGAACTCAAGAACACCAACTATCATGATTGTCACATTAGAAATATTGCTTGCGGACCTCCAAACCATGAACCTCTTGAGTTGAGGATACACACCGACATCCCAAACACACCTCCAAATCCGCAGATCATAATATTCCAATGCGGATCAATCTGGACCAATTTTCTGTCACTTTGTCATCTCTGAACAACTGCAAAACCCAGTTCTACTCAGATGGCCATAACTTCACAAATTCTTCATGCGAATCCCTCAAATCTTAATTGGGGCAACTTCAGACAATCCTTTACAACACCCTTTGGTCCACAGACTCTGATCTTCATCTCACTAGGAATGCAGAGTAATCTGCTTCATTGACTGTACTATCTTCACTGTCTCTTACAGAGAGATATGTAGCTCACTTGTTTCTTCCAGAGGCTAATTTTCTCAATATCCTCAACATACAAGTCTTCTAGAATGGGATACAGTTGACACCAATGACAACAAGGATATGTTGACATCAATGACAACATTGATTAGGCACATATTTGTAACAATCTCCCCCTTTGTCATTGATGGCAACATATGATGTGAAAAATATTTCAACCATGAAGACAAGAGCTTCTCCCCCTTTCTCTTATCATACCTACACCCATTTTCTTTATTGCTCCCCCTTTCACTAGCTACTTCTTACTTCCAAGTTTTTCACATGACTTCTCTCCTCCTTTGACATCAATGGAAAAGGGCACATATTTGCAATCATCTCTTCCTCTTTTTGTTTCTTAATCCAGAATCATACTGACTACTCCCCCTAAGTAGCATCCCCTATACACCAATCCAGATCACAAGATATGACTATGAGTTCCACTGGACTGATGCACCTTAGTTTTGAATAGGAGGGGTAATAACCCTAGCATCACTCTGAGATACTCAAAAGTATCCTTAGGCAGAGGCTTAGTGAAGATATTTGCAATTTGATCCTTTGAAGAGACAAAATCCAATCTGACTTCATTCTCATTTACCTTCTCTCTCAAAAAGTGAAACTTGATGGATATATGCTTTGTCTTTGAATGCAACATTAGATTTTTTGAAATGTTTATTGCACTTGAATTATCATAGAAGATTGTAACAGGCTCTTCAAACACAACTCTAATATCCTTCAACATTTTCTTCATCCACAAAACTTGAGTACAATTACTTGCTGCTGCTATGTACTCAGCCTTTGCAGTAGACAGAGATATCACCTCCTTCTTTTTGCTCAACCAAGAAACCAATCTCTCTCCCAAGAAAAATGCACCTCCACTAGTACTCTTCCTGTCATCCACATCTCCTGCCCAATCAACATTTGTATATGCATGAAGAGTGAAATCATCACCCTTAGGATACCATAAGCCATAATCAGATGTTCCCTTTAGATATCTAAAAATTCTTTTGACTGCTACAACATGAGATTCTCTAGGATCAACTTGAAATCTAGAAAAAAGGCCAACTGCATTCATAATATCAGGTCTGGTATGAGTCAGATAAAGTAGTCCTCCAATCATTGATCTATACCTTTTCTAATCTGCCTTAGGGGAATCATTATCTTTACTCAACTTGCATCTGGTTACCATAGGAGTATTCACTGGTTTTGAATCCTCCATTCCAAACATTTTCAATAACTCTTTCACATACTTAGACTAAGATATGAAGATGCCTTTTTCTGATTGAATGATTTGCATACCTAAGAAGAAATTCATTTCACCAAGCATTGACATCTCAAATTCACTTTGCATCTTATCAACAAATTTTTTACACATACTCTCATTTCCACCAAAGATGATGTCATCAACAAATACCTCAACAATCAAGATGTGTTCATGATCAATTTTGAAATAAAGATTAGTATCAGTAGTGCCTTTGCTAAAGCCTAACTTTAGCAGATACTTATCTAATCTTGCATACCAGGTTCTTGGGGCTTGTTTAAGTCCATACAATGCTTTCTTCAATCTACAGACCTTATCTCCTTGATCAGACAACTGGAATCCTTCCGGTTGCTCAATGTAGACTTCTTCTTCCAACTCTCCATTCAGGAATGCTGACTTGACATCCATCTGGTAAACTTTAAAATTTTTGTAAGCGGCAAAGGCAAGAAATAATCTGACTTCTTCAATTCTTGCCACTGGAGCAAAAATTTCTTCAAAATCAATTCCCTCTACCTGAGAATATCCTTTGCACACCAATCTTGCTTTATTTCTCACAACTTCACCATCTTCATTCAATTTATCTGGAAGACCCATTTAGTTCCAATTACATTTTTGTCTTCAGGTTTAGGAACAAGATCCCAAGTATGATTCTTTTCAATTTGCATTAATTCTTCTTCCATTGCTTTTACCCAACTTTTATCATTACAAGCTTCATTCACTAATTTGGTTCAATCTTTGAAATTAGACAATACTCCTCTTGTTCTTTAGTAATTATTCTTCTAGTTTGAACACCTTTATTTTTATCTCCTATGATCTGATTTTCACAATGATTCAATCTTACATACCTGGGAGTTTTGGGATTTTCTTCAACTTCTGATTCTTGAACTTGTTCCTCAACATTTGCATTAACTTCTTGAGTCACTAGATTCTCTGGATTAAACCTTGAAGGTCTCTCCTTGCTTTCATCAACCTTGACATTAGCACTTTCAACCATCTTTTTCAATGTCTTGTTAAAGCACTGGTATGCCTTGCTTTGATTAGAGTAACCTAGAAATATTCCTTCATCACATCTTGCATCAAACTTGCCTAGATCTTCATCTCTTTTGATATAGCATTTACTACCCAAAACTCTGAAATATTTCACAGAAGGAGCATTACCAAACCATAGTTCATAAGGTGTTTTACTAGAATTACCTTTGATCTGCACCTAATTAAGAGTGTAGACAACTGTACTTACAACCTCTCTCCAATAGATATGTGGAACATTTGCTTCCATCATCATGGTTCTAGCAGCCTCTTGAATAGTCCAGTTCTTCCTTTCCACAACTCCATTCTGCTGAGGAGTCCTAGGAGCAGACAACTGCCTTCTTATTCCATGCTTTTCACAAAAATGCATTAAACTCACCAGAGGTAAACTCTCCACCTCTGTCAGATCTCAGACACTTTATCTTCAAACTAATCTCATTCTCCACCCTAGCCTTAAACACTTTGAATTTGTCAAGATCCTTTGATTTCTCTCTCAAGAAAGTGACCCACATCATCCGGGAGTGATCATCAATCAACAATATAAAGTATCTGTCTCCTTGCAAACTCCTAACCTTGGTAGGACCACACAAATTAGTGTGCACGATTTCCAACAATCCACTTGAAGATTGTTCTTTACTCTTGAATGTAGTTCTACTATGTTTTCCCAATTGACATTCCTTACACATGCTATTGGAAGGCTTCACAAGCTTTGGAAGATCTCTTATAGCCTGAGTAGCACTTATCTTGACAATGTAGTCAAAGTTTACATGACACATTCTCCTATGCCATAGCCAATATGATCAATCTGAGCAATCAAGCAACTTTTACCAGTACCACTTAAATGAAAGATGTTGCCTCTAGTCTGTGTACCAGATGCAATCTCAGTTTCGGATCTTTCCAAAATTCTACATTTCCCATCCTTGAATCAGAGATTATATCCCTTGTCAACCAACTGTCCAACACTGAGAAGATTATGCTTCAACCCTTCTACATACAAAACATCATTAGTATTATTCTTACCATCAAGAGAGATGGATCCTCTGCCACGGATTCTACTAGATGAATTGTCTCCAAACTTCACAATTCCACCTTCATACCTTTCCATACTTACAAATTTACTCTTATCACCTGTCATATGATGAGAGCATCCATTGTCAATTACCCATCCATCCATTTCTTCAACTTGAGTGGCCAAGGCTCTTTCCACATTCACACAACTAGCAGATTCAATAGGCACTGAATCTTCTTCTTTGATGGCAATGAACACCCATTCATTTCCTGAGGTACTTCCCTTATCAGATTCATCATCAGTGACTCCTTCTTCCATAGCTTCTTGGACATAGTAGCATTTCTTCTGAACCCTAGGTCTGCTAGGGTTTGTCTTTGACACCCTCTCTAGACATCTTGAGGAAAAATGACCAATCTTATTGCAAGCAAAACATTTGAAAGGCAACTTTCCTTCATACTTACTAGATCCTCTTGGTAGTCTTTTGGCAAAAAGAGCTTCAAGATCCTTCCTTACCTTCTCAAATCTGGTTAGTCTTCTTGAAGAGCTTTCACTTGGATCAAATCTTTGCTTTCCAAAAACACTGGCTTTAAATGCAGATTCAGATTTAGGAAGAGAATCACCAAACTCACTCATTTCAAATGCTAAAAGCTTGCCAACTAACTGATCCCTTGTAACAGTTGTCACAGTCCTGATTTCCTCAATAGCACTAACTCTATGTTTGTATGAAGTAGGTAAGGATTTGAGCACTTTGCCAACAATCTCTGATTCTTCTAGTTTTCCACCAGCACACCTGATACTACACACAAGTCCATTCACCTTTTGCATGTAGGAAGTGATTTTTTCATCTTCACTCATCCTCAAATTTTCATATCTACCCTTCAGGATCTGCAACTTAGCACATTTGACATATTCATCACCTTCATAAAGAGTTTCCAACTTCTTCCAAATTTCATGAGCAATTTTTAATTCCAGGACATTTGTCATTTCTGTATCAGTCAGGGCACTCAACAATGCTTCTTTAGCCCAAATGTTGTTTTCAGCATCTTTGAGTTCATCTGGAGTTGAAGGACCTTTCTCCAGGGGATCATACTCATCCTTTGTTATCAACCAATAAGCATCACCCATGCATTGTAAATGACACTCCATGCGACTCTTCCAAAGAGAGTAATTTGTTCCATCAAAGCTCAGACTATTCTTCTTGTAAGTCGACATCCTAGATCTCCTCAAGTGGTCAAGCTTCTTTTAGAGGAATCGACTCTAATACCAATTGTTGAAATTAGGGCAGACAATTGAGAGGGGGGGTGAATTAGTTGTCACAAAACTTTTATCTCTTGCTACATTTAATCTTCTTTATCACTTATTAACAGATTAATGATATAACCATGAAAGCATGAATCAACAACACATGAGCAGAAACATAATCAACACACATAACACCAAGATTTTTATGTGGAAACCCGGTTAAGGGAAAAACCATGGTGGGGGTTAACTTACAAGATTTATTCTTTGTTAAAAGAATAGATAATGGGAAGGCACTTGCCTTCAGGTACACTTCCCAGAGCTCACTGCTCAAAAGAGGCTCACTGCCTACATGATAATTGTATGATTAACACAAAAATATTGAACTGAGAAACAACATCTCCTTCATGCAAAGTTTAGTTCCATTGAAGTGCACAATACTTCTTCTCTACCCCCCAAACACTTCTTCATTATCTCCTCATCCTTTTCTTCTCTTCCTCTTCTGCTGTTCCTCTTCTCTACTCTGTCTTTCTTCCTTTCTTAGGATATTATCATTTTCGTACAAGGATGATTTTCCACAACTCAACGACACATATTTATATGCTTCATCAACCTTGGAATAAACATCAAGGTCAACACTACAAACATCTAACTTAATGTGAATCACTATACTGTCAGCCAAACATAGCTGGGACGCAAATCTTCCTCGAACAATACGTCACACTTCATAAAACCTCTCTTAGATCATTTGCAACATGCACAAAGCATCCAGTCGACCAAGACTGGAAAGAATAACAATAGTACCCAAGGACAAATCTTCAACCATGAGCTCAATCCTTAATGCAGAGCACCAACAAAGTAGGCACACAATCCAGAGACCATCACAAGCATAATGAAATCAACAGGAACAACC
Source organism: Cunninghamia lanceolata (assembly GCA_027924645.1). Classification (NCBI taxonomy): domain Eukaryota; kingdom Viridiplantae; phylum Streptophyta; class Pinopsida; order Cupressales; family Cupressaceae; genus Cunninghamia; species Cunninghamia lanceolata. Next base: position 16,081,950 of record BSBN01001101.1, read on the forward strand.
GCACCACCTCACTTCACCAGAAACACTTGCATCTTCATCCAGGAACTCAAGAACACCAACTGTCATGACTATCACATTAGAAAGATTGCTTGTGGACCTCCAAACCATCAACCTCTTGAGTTGAGGATACACACCAACATCCCAAACACACCTCTAGATCCGCAGATCATAATATTTCGATGCAGATCAATCTAGACCAATTTTCTGTCACTCTGTCATCTCTAAACAATTGCAAAACCCAATTCTACTAAGATGGCCATAACTTCACAAATTATTCATGTGGATCCCTCAAATCTTAATTGGGGCAACTTTAGACAATCCTTTACAACACCCTTTGGTCCACAGACTCTAATCTTCATCTCACTAGGAATGCAGAGAAATCTGCTTCACTAACTGCACTATCTTCACTGTCTCTTACAGAGAGATATGTAGCTCACCCTACAGGAAGGTTACAGCTTATACTTAACAATTTCCACCTTAAATATTGCTCTCTCAGGAACATGGCATATATACTAGATGGTGCCCTTTGATGTAGTAGGGTTTCCCCTGTTTCGCAAGCCAGGGCCAGATTTTTCTCAACTATCAACTTCTCCTGCCTTATGGTTTCTAGCTCTCTCCAAAGCTGTCTAATTTCTCTCTGCAGCTGTTTGTTCTCCTATGCTAGTTGTGAATTTTGTGCATATATTTTGAATGGAATAGGTGTAGGGTTTTGTTGGGTCATCTTTTGCCTAAGATGATTGATCTGCGTATCCCTCTAGGCCACCATATTTTTATGATTGTCAATTTCTTTCTTAAAAGCAGAAATTTCTTGTTCTTTTTCTTGTTTCTCTTCATCTACTTTTTCCATCTTTTTCTCAAATTCCTCATCTTTAGATTTTAATTGCAAGGCCTATTGGAATTAGTTTGGACAACTGAGAGGGGAGGTGAATTAGTTGTCACACAATTTAAAAATTTCTTCCTTTAATCAAATTAATGATATAAACATTACAACATCAATCAATAACACATGAGCAGAAACATAAATAACATACTTGACACCAAGATTTTTGACGTGGAAACCTGGTTAAGGGAAAAACCAAGGTGGGGGTTAAACCACAAAGATTATACTCTGTTAAAAGTATTACAATGGAGAATGCACATGCATTCAGGCTCACTGCCCAGATCTCACTGCTCAAAGAAAGGCTCACTGCCTATAGGAAGAAGATTACAATGTGTTTGAACTGATAGTTAGCATCTACCAATGCAAAGATTCAGTTTCGGTTAAGCACATAAAACCGACTTGATACACTTCATCTTTGTTTTGCCATAATCTGGATGTCAAATCTCTTCTCTTTTGCACCCCTTTTCTACTCTTTTCACATTTACTTCATACACATACACACACACCCTTCAACACTCGAATCCATTGGCTATATATATCCCCTTCAAGTAATTTAATCACTTTTCTGTCAGCCTTATGAAGAACTTAACTAGCAATACAAGTACTCTATTCTGTCAGCTAAATCCATGCGCCAATAACCAGAAGTAACACTTGAAGGTCACCATTCATGTCGGCCACTAACATTATATCCCATACACAACTCACCAAAACACTTCTATCAGATCCGCATAAGGATCTAACACAAGTCAGCCTATTCTTTACTAAACTGTTCTGTTATATTATGACTCGGTACTCAGATGCTCATAACTTTTACTCCCTTAGTCACTGGAGGTTAAAATTATGGATCTAGATACCCCTGACATTCCTTATGACTCCTTCAAATCTGCAACATACTTTGATTTTCCACTGGAGAGATCCAAACCAAGATATTGGACCTTGTCACATGCTCTGCTTCTGGATACCCAGACTTAGATAAATTCTGATTCTGACTTCCGGTATGAACGAATTATGTTATGTGGATGAGTGAAATAGTCTAAGTTGCCATCAATGACAACACCTGCCATGCAAAACAGTGTCTCTTGCCAAAAATCTCCCCCTTTGGCATTGATGGCAATACTTAGTGAAAAATGACTAAGTGTTACTCATTTTCTCCCCCTTACTCTATACTCTTGTGCTTCTCCACTGATTCTGGAGCTCCCCCTTTGTTGGATTCCTCATTTTTCAATGTTCTTCACTCCCCCTTTGACATCAATGGTAAAGGATGGGATCCACAAACCAAAATTCACCCAAAAATTCTATATACAGTGCTGCATATGTACAACTAATCCTTAAGTTATATTTACATTAACTTGAGAATATATGCAAAACTAATTTTTAATTACTCAAGTTTAGAGGCCCAACTTCTTTTCATGCCATCCAAAATTGAGATATGTCCACTCAGTAGAAATGCATATGCATTTGCCTTTGTCATATCTGAAGGATCACTTGTCTGAACTGTAGTTTGAGCTTTTGATAATGCATTAAACATTGTTTCTAACTTGGGGGCAATTAATCCTCAGAGCTCACACATTCTCTTCATAATATTGCCTTTTAAATTTTGAGATAGATTTGACAATTTTTGTTCTTGCTTCTTTATTTTCTTCTCAATATCCTCATTGACTTTGGGCCAGGATAGAAAAAATTTGTATGTATCACCTCCATCACTTAGAGCATTTTGAATACTATTTATACTGATACCAAGTATCATCCTATCATTCCTTATTAGGCTCTTTATTTCACTAAATTTCTTATCCAAAAATTCATTTATTACTTTAGTCTCTATAGACTTCTCGAAAGACTCAAAATGTGTACTTACAGAACTTACAAGATTCTTTAGATTTACAGAAGGAGAGTTAGGAGGATCCTTCTGGAAGGTTGGTATTAACTTCTCCAATAATCCAGTTGCAAGGCCTAGTAGCTCACTGTCCTCAATGTGAGATTTCAACAACTTTTCTCTTGCCTTGGCTTGTGTGAAAGATGCTATCTTCATTACTTGAATCGGAGAGAGAGCATCTAGATTGAACGGTACTTGAAACAACTCTGGTTCATCAAACTCAAGCATTTATTCACTTAGGAAACCTTTTACTGCATTTGCAGTGTCTCTTGTTACAATTCCTGTACCACCTTCCTTCTCTTGAGATTTCTCAGCATCAAAATTTATTTGTGTGGGTGCATTAACATTTGCATCATCTTCTTCTACGTTGTATTCTTTACCTTCTTCTATACCATCTATAGGGGGGAATCTTTTCTTTGTCTTCACCACTTTCTACTTATTCTGGAGGGCTTTGAATATTATCTTCTTTTCTGGATTGACCAGGTGGAGTTAAAGTATCCCCTGCATCATTAGTTATGTTTGCCATCTCTATGTCTTCTTTGTTTATTTTCTCCTCTTCCAGAACAAAGGAGTCATCAACTTTAGTTTTTTGCTCACTAATGTTTACTTTTTCAACATCTAGAATCGATGAATCAATCCCATCATTTGTCTCCTCATAGGTTTTCTCTGGAGGATCTAGAGTATCACCTTGGTCATCATTTCCTTTTTCAATCTCTTCTTCTAGAGCTTCTTGTTCTAGAACTGAAGGATTGTCTTCCTCAACTTGTTCTTCTGAAACAATATAGTATTTATCTTTATCTAGGGCCTTCCTTAAAATTTCCTCTATTTCCTTTGCAACTTCCTTAGTTTCACCAAGCATTAGCTTGTTCATCCGGATCTTGCTTCTAAATTTCTCCTTAACTCCCTTGAGGATTTTATCTACTTCCCTTCTGGTCATTACTGGACACAAGTTGGAGAGGACATATTCCCTAAGTTCTAGATCTTTAGCCTTGGCTGCTTCCTTCCTCGTTTCCAGTATTTTCCTTAAACTTTTAGGAAGTTCTTGTAAAATTTCTAGTAGAGCTCTATTGAATTTATTCAAGTACATGATGGCAGCATCTTCCAAGATTTTCTTATTTGCTTGATCAAATTTATCATAATAAACTTTGATAGGCCTTAGATTTCCATGAACAGTAATTGTATTTACAATTTCATCAATAGTCATAGCAACCTTACCAATTTCTTTCTTTTTACTTGCTTTTTTGCTTCCGAAAGGCTGGTCCTTAGAAGCCTTTGAAGTCTTGGCTTTCTTGGATCTAATCTCTTTAACTTCTTCATCTGTCTCTGTCTCTTCATCATCTTTTGTGCCCACATACATTCTTGTTGCCTTTGTTTTCTTTCTCTTACTTCTTTCACTGGATGGTCTGTCTTCTAGTTTTGTAGGTTTAGGGGGAATAGAAGCAACAATAAAGCTTCTAGTAGTCCTTGAAGTGGAGGATGGTTCCACTGGAGCATCTTCTTGTTTCTTGTCCTATTTTTCTTTTTCAGCCTTTTCAATTCTTTCTTTGTTTTGCTTCACTGCCTCCTTGGTTAGGCCAATTCTCTCAACATACCTTTCAACTTGCCTCTGCACTTTCCTTTTGGTCTCTGGTTGTTTGAGCTCCACATGCAATTTTAGACTTAGCTCCTTATATGTTCCAAACCTTTCCATAAATGTGTCTTTTGATTTGTTTAGGAGATGTTAAGCATACATTTTCAAAACTTTTTCATCAACCTCATAGCCCATTGGCATAATCCATATGGTTCTAGGTTCCACAGCCTCCATCAGGCACTGATCAGTGTCAACCATAAAGCATTTTTCATTCTCATATTTCTCCACAACTGACATAGGGATTCTCTCTCTTGCATGCATCATACTTTGAAAGGTTTTGAAGTAACCCCAAATGACTTTCTTCTGAGCTTGGGAATCAACAAGGCTGATTAGATAATTTTTTATTTGCCATGCAACTGGCTTGTCATTTGTCCAGTGCACACCTTGAACTCTAGGCACTTCATTCATAAAATAGAAGAACAAACATATAATCAAAGAACCATACTTGAATGTATTCTTTTTATCTTTCTTTATTTTTCTCAGATTTTTAATCAACTAATTTTGTAGCAGTTCACATAGGTCATAATTAGCATTCTCCTTCAACATTTGATAGGCTGCATATATTGTAGTTCTAGAGACAGAATTTTCCCTACTAGAGTGGTAGACCTTGTAGCCAATCACCATGGATGCAAACTTGACATCTGGTTCTATAATGTCATTAATGGTCATTGCTCTCTTATCAAACTTCACACTAGTTGCATTGGTAACAGTTTGGTTTTTCATGGATTTCAGCATGGGTAATCCACCAATTGAATTTAACCTGGTTACAATCTTAATAACATCCTTTGTAATCTTGAATGGTTTCAATAGCCATATGAACTCATCATGTATTCAGATCAAGATATATCGAACCCACTCATTCTCATCAAATGTCAGAAATTTAATGACTTACAGAAAGTGTTTGCTTTCTAGGGCTTTGTATTTTGGTTTCAATTTATAGTTATCATCCCTTAGGTAGTTGTTAAACAAATCCAAGAGTTTCAGGTTTCCAAATTCATCAATGCTATAGTGGATGTATGCCCTAATATCCTCAACATGCAGTACGCCCTATGGGACATCAAAAAATGCACCTAATGGCTCAACTTCAACTGACTTGTATGGATGCTTCTTGAATATTGGTTGAGGCCTTTTAGTTACATCAATAGATTTTAGATTCAAAGCTTTACAGAGAAGTACCTTTTTCTTCCATGGGGTTAGGGTTGATCAATTGCCAGTTGAATTTTCTCTTCGTGCTTGAATTTCTAGATTTGCAGCTCAGATGCTCTTCTTCTTGTTTCCTTCGAATGCAAAGTGATTCAAATGCATGACCAAGTGACCTTTTATCCTCTGCAAAACCTAATTTGGCATTGTAATAAATGCATTGCCCTCTGGTTACTCTATTTCTTGAACAGTTCTTCATGAATCACTCCACAAAATTCCATATCAATATCTTTTCTTCTGGAAATCCTTCCAAGGTTTCTGAAACAATTCAAAATATCTTCTCTCATTGTGCCATATCCAAGAACTCACTTACTGGCTGGAGGAATTTGATTTTCAATGCAGCACCCCCTGAGCTAGAGCTCCTAATTTAATTCCCAGAGGAATTATCAGCATTAGATTCTGGTGCAGACCCATTACTATGGTTCACAATTATTTTCTTGACCCATGTCTTGCTCATTTCATTCTAGATCTCATTCACATCAATTTTTCCTTTGCCTTTGTCATGTCTCTGCTCATCCAGTTTTCTATTTATCGGACCCCTTCTTTCATTAATCCTACTTCTGCAAAATCTTGCAATATGACTAGATTTATTGAAATTAAAGCACACAACATTTCTTTGCTTATATACTTGATTTGACTGATTAGCCATGTGTCCAAATCCATTGCAAGCAAAACAGTAGCCATTGAAAGAGTTGCCATTAGAGTTATTCATTATCATACTTCCACATTCATTAGATATATGACCATACCTCTTACACTTGAAGCACTGGCCAGAGAAGGATGGACCATTTTGATTTACTCTGCTTCTGCACTGAGTAGCTTTATGGCAAAATTTATTGCAGTTGAAACAATTTCCATTGAAGGATGGATATCTTTGAGCATTTGGCTATCTTACCAGAGGTCTTCTAGGTCTGTTTCTTCCATTTCTTAATTGAGAATTTCTTTGTCCAGATCCAGAGCTTTCACCTTTCTCATATCCAAGACCATGCTTGTCATCAACCTTTTTCTGTCCTTTGAGCAATGCTTCAAGTTTAGCTGAGCTTATTTTAAACTTCTCCTTGTATTCATTTGCAACTTCTAGGTCATGTCTAAGAATGACAATTTGCCTTTCAAGTTCTCTCTCATTGTCTCTTCTTTCTTGTAGATCAAACTCTAGATGGCCAGCTCTTCTATCCAATCTACAGAATTTCTTCAGTTCTTTCTTTTAGTTTTTGATTCAGGTCTTCTTCACTTTTCTTCCTATCTTCAATTTCTTTGGTTTGCCTCATCACCCCAGATTCCATCTCAATTTTTAGAAAAACAACTTCTTTTGATAGCTTCTAACATTCCTTTGTCTTTTCTTCCAAGGCTTCATTCATGTCATTTTCTTCAGTTAAACTGGATAACTACAGAAGTAGCTCCTTTCTCTTTTCCATAGATTTCTTTAATTTATCTTTCAACATTTCAATGGTATCATCAGCATCTTTAAGCTCATCTTTAAAATTAGATACTTCTGCTTTGGACTGACCAAGATCTTCTAGGGCCAACCGAAGTTGATCTTTGAGTGAACCCATTGAAAACTCCTTCCAAGATCTTTCCTCAAGCTATTAGGCTTCTTTCAAGGAACTTGGCTCTGATACCAATTGTTGGAATTAGTTTGGACAACTGAGAGGGGGGAGTGAATCATTTGTCACATAATTTAAACTTTTCTGCCTTTAATCAAATTAATGATATTAACATTACAACATCAATCAATAACACATGAGCAGAAAAATAACACACTTGACACCAAAATTTTTTATGTAGAAACCCGGTTAAGGGAAAAACTATGGTGGGGGCTAACCCACAAAGATTGTACTCTGTTAAAAGTATTACAATAGAGAATGCACATGCATTTAGGCTCACTGCCTAGAGCTCACTATTCAAGGAAAGGCTCACTGCCTACAGTAGGCTCACTGTCTACATGAAGAAGATTACAATGTGTTTGAACTGATAGTTAGCATCTACCAATGCAAAGATTTAGTTCCAGTTAAGCATAGAAAACTGACTTGATACACTTCATCTTTGTTCTACCCTGTTCACTATTCTTCCATAATCCAGATATCAAATCTCTACTCTTTCGCACCCCTTTTCTACTATTTTTGCATTTACTACATACACGTACACACACACCCTTCAACACTCAAATCCATCGGCCATATATATCTGCTTCAAGTAATTCAATCACTTTTCTATCAGCCTTATGAAGAACTTAACTAACAATACAAGTACTCTGTTCTGTTGGTTGAATCCATGCGCCAATAATGATGCGTACCAGAAATAACACTTGAAGGTCACCATTCATGTCAGCCACTAGCATTATATCCCATACGCAATTCACCAAAACACTTCTATCAGATCTGCATAAGGATCTAACACAAGTCAGCCTGTTCTTTACTGAACTGTTCTCTCATATTATGACCCAGTACTTAGATGCTCATAACTTTTACTTCCTTAGTCACCGGAGGTTAAAATTATAGATGTAGATTCCCTTGACATTCCTTATGACTCCTTCAAATCCATAGCATACTCTGATTTTCCACCAGAGAGATCTGGACCAAGATACCAGACCCTGTCACATGCTTTGTTTCTAGCTACCCAGACTTAGATAAATTCTGATTCTGACTTCCAGTCTGAACAAATTATGTTATGCGGATGAGTGGAATAGTCTCAGTTGCCATCAATGACAACACCTATCATGCGAAGCAGTGTCTCTTGCCAACAAGGCCATGGCTTCCAACTGTGCTTTACACTATTTTTACTCAAATTTAATCTTGGAAAGATTGAGGGCATACCTTGTTTCTAATGTAGCAGTGTCTTAAGAACCCTCTTCAAGGATTTCCTTGCCTTCTCTATGGCTGTGCTGCAAAGTAGCTTGTTTAGTTTCTTCAGGGATATTTGTAGCCTGCCTTGTTTCCTTAGGCATTCCACTACCACCAGCCTCTTCAACTCTTTCTTCCTCTTGAGCCTCTTCTTCTACTAGCTATGCAGTAGGGGATGCATGCTCTCCTATGATAGCCGTAGGGTTTTGTTCTTCCTCTTCATCTGAAGAGATGATTAATCAGGGGTGGCAGATTCTAGTATTAGTAGTTGTACTAGCTTGAGCACCTTGCTCTGTCCTTCTTCGGAGCTGTCTAGACCAAACCTCTGTAGGTTGTGAGGAAACTACGATAGGGTCACCTGAAATAGATACAACAGAGGCTTGGCAGTTTGCCTTCTTCTTTCTGGGTTGCAAGGCCAAGAAATCTTCCCACTTCATTTGACCATCTTCCTGTGATAGGAAGTGGTGCTTCATAATCAAGTGCATTACACCAGGGTGAGTGACTTGCCCTTCCTTGTCCCTTCTTTTAGTCATCATGGTGACCAAATTGGCATGCAGAAAAGTAGGGATGTTTATCAGATACTGAGGGTTATTGGCCCCATGCCTCAGATGGGTGATCAATCTCATACCATGGCCTAAGACTGTACCATACTACCCTTCACATGTAAAGAATTTCATGACCCATAGGACTACAATCTTCCATGGGTCTGAAAGACTGGTCCTTTCAATACCTTTTGTGGCTCCCTTATTCACAATATACTGGGGCAGGGGCTCTGGAGCAACATAGAAGTTCTAAATTAACTCCTCATAGGAGGGTTTACTTGCAAACATATCAACCCCAACAACAGGAATACCAAAAAGTTGACTGATGATAGTTGGGTTAATTTGAAATCTTACCCCTTTGACGGTGGTGAAGGTTTGATGGAAATTTGTGACAAATTCTTCAATCAACTCTGCCTCGAACCCTTCAAATTTATGTAGGAATTCAAGCCACCCTGCTTGCTGAAATATCTGCGCACTTGCATAATCGAACATGGGATTCTCTAGTTTTGCTTTCTTTTTGTGATCCATTTGATTGTCCAACTGTGAACAATTCTGCGGTGGCTTCTTACAATGGAGTTTAACATGTTTTTCTCTTGATCTTTTAACTCTAATTCAAAATGGGAAAGAGTTATGAATGTTGTGTTGTCATTTACAGATATGTGTGCAGGATTAATGGCATGAGATTTTGACAAGTTGATAGTTATGCTATATGTCCTTTCATCCATCATGGCATGTACTTCAACGTTATGCACCAGGTTGGCTACGTGTGAAGTGCAAGTTTGTAGTTGCTGCTTTAATTGTCTTTCCATTCGACTCCGGAGCTGACGCCAACATTCTCGCTTGTCATGGTACTTGCCATAATTAATCATAAGTACTGGCTATGATGGCTTCACAGTCTAGCACTTATTCCCTTTTATGGCATTTATTTCAAATGTTGTTTGCAATGATTGCCCAGTACTTTACGACTGCCACCTGTCAACTGCAATGATTATCGTAATTGCCACGGAGTGTGAAACTACATGTGGATACTTTGGGAGACACGTGGCATATACAAAACATATTAAAATAATTATATAAGTGTTAAGGAAAGAATATACCTTGAAAAGTTCCCAGGCCTTTAATTATTTCACCTCAACTTCATTTACCGAATCAATTTTTGCGATGCATTAAAAATAACACTCAATGGTGCTTGTATGGGTAATATACACCGATATTTTCTAGAGGAATCTGTAGTCATCTGGAGCTATAGGGAGCTCTCTGGAACTGACAAGAGCCTCACTTATTTAATTTATTATGCCAACCTGCAAATTTGCAAAAAAGGAATTTTATTGAAAGGGAAGGGAATTTCAAAGAAAAGACTGCCATTGCTGGTTTTCAGTCTTTCCTCTAGGCAAAGCCACCATTGCTGGTTTTCAACATTTAGCTAATTTTTTTTTTTGCATTTTCTAATAGGAGAGGCCACCATTTCTGGTTTTCAACCTCAATTTCTTTATTCATTCAAGAATCATCATTTAGAACACGATTCCCATGGAAGAAAGATCTTCCACAGAAAAATGTTCTATCTAAGACTAAATTTTTGTAGAGAATTCTTCTTTAGAGGCTGGTTTATAATACAACTTCAATCTATGTCTGTTGACTAGAAAAACTCTACTATCTCCATCAATGGGAACTAACTGAATAGCTCCATTGCTGAAGGCTTCTTGAATTTCATAGGGCCCCAACCATCTAGTGTGTAGTTTCCCTTTTAGATCTTGCTATTTAGAATCATACAATAGGGTGCCCCAATCTCCTTGCTTGAAGTGCTTGTTGACGATGTGCTTGTCATGCCACTCTTTCCTCTATTGTTGAATTAACTCTGTATGTTGTAGTGCCTCCATCCTCATCTCATCCTATCTGTTTAATTGCAATATCCTTTATAGCTGTGCTTTGGTCAAATCAATACCAGCTTCAAGTGTTGTTTTTAATGTCTCTACCTCATATTCAATAGGCAGCATTGGGTGCCTCCCATAAACTAACTCATATGGCGTGAAGTTAGTTGTTGTCCTATAGGTAGCATTATAAGCCCAAACAACTTATGTCATTCTATCAGCCCAATTTGTCCTTTGCTTGAGATTGTTTTGGTGATAATATTTTCCAATTCTCTGTTTGTTACTTCAACCTGACCATTGCTCTGTGGATGATATGGTGAAGATTTTTTGTGACTAATCTGATATCTTTCCACGAATACTTTGATCATGGTAGACATAAATTGTGGTCCTTGATCAAAAACAAGAGTTCTGGGTGCTTCGTACCACTGCAAGATATGTTTGTACAGAAAATTTGCAACTTTCTCTTCCTTCGCTACTGGTAATGCTTTTGCTTCAACCTATTTGGTGGCATAGTCTGTGTAGACCAAAATGTAGTGATTTCCTCTGGATGGTGTATCAATTAGTTCGACAAAATCTATTCCCCACTTTTCAAATGGCCTTAAGGCCACTTGAGGATGGAGTGGCATCTCTATGGTGGAAGTTGGATGTCCCATTCTTTGACATTGATCACATTGCTTTACATATTGGTGAATATCTTTGGTCATTGTTGGCCAAAAATATCCAGCTCTTAGGATCTTGTGCCCCGTCCTAATGGTTGAAAAGTGTCCACCAAAAGGTTCATCGTGACATGCATGGATTATGTCATACACCTCCGTTTCCTACACACACTGACGTAATACATGATCAGGACAATTTTTAAACAAAAAACCATTTACCCACTTGTATCTAGAGTTTTCTCGAACCAACCATCTAATTTCTTTTGAATTGAAGTGTTGTGGGCATTTCCTTGAAACCAAATAATTAGCTAGATCAGTAAACCACAGAGATTGTATAGAGATAGCAAACAAATGATCATCCAGAAAGGCATCATCCACTAGTTCATTATTTCCCTATACATTCAATCTAGACAAGAAGTCAGCAACAACATCATCTTTGCCAGACTTATTCACAATGGTTATGTCAAATTCTTGCAATAATAATAGCCATCTGATAATTCTACCTCCTACTACAGCTCTATTCATCATATATCTTATGGCTGCATGATCAGTATGTAGGAAGATTTTGTAGCCTATGATGTAGTGGCAAAATTTGTTGATAGCATAAACTACTACCATAAATTCTTTTTCAGTTGTGGTGTAATTTTTCTCTGCAGGGTTCAAGTTTTTGCTAATGTAATATATTGCGTGCATACCTCCAGACTCACTTAATTGTCCTAATACTGCTCCAATGGCCTAATTGGAAGCATCTATGTGGATGTGAAATGGCTCTCCCTAGTTTGGTCTTTTTATTACCAAAGCTGTCATGAGGGCACTTTTGATGGCCTCAAATGACTGTTGGCATTCTGGTGTCCATTTAAATTCAGAATCTTTTTTTAGCAAAGTGAACATAGGGTCAGCTTTTCAGATAAAATTTTCAATGAACCTTTTGTAATACCTAGCATGTCCCAGAAAGCTTCTTACCTCTGTTTGAGTTTGAGGAGGGGGAATTTGTATAATAATTTTGACCTTTTTGGGATCTACTTTCATTCCCTCCTGTGAGATGTGGTGACCAAGTACAATTCCCTTAGTCATCATAAGGAAGCATTTTTCATGGTTTAGAGACAGCTGATGTTCTTTGCATCTTTCAAGCACCTTATTTAAACTATTCAAGGCTTCATCAAAGGTTTTTCCATGCACTGTGAATTCATCCACATAAACCTCCACACATGTATTTGCTAAATCAGCAAAGATTGCCAAAACAACACGTTGAAATATGGCTGGCGCATCACACAATCCAAATGGCAAAATGTTGTAGGCAAATGTCCCCCATGGGTAGGTGAAAGCTATTTTATCTTGGTCCTTAGGAGCTACTTGGATCTAATTGTAGCCACTAAATCCATCCAAAAAGGAGAAGTAGAGACTACCAGCTAGATTATCCAGCACTTGGTCGATGAAAGGAAGTGGGAAATAGTCTTTTTTTGTAGCTTTGTTCAATCCTCTATAATCAATGCAGACTCACCATTTTCCATTTTTCTTAGGCACTATTACTAATGGTGATACCCATTGACTGTCAGGAATAGGATAAATGAATCCTACTTGCAATAGTTTCACTATTTCCTCCTTCACTATGTCTTTCAAGGCTGGGTTGATCCTCCATTGTGGTTGCCTAACAGGTCGGACATCCTTAGTATAAATATGGTGTGTACAAACACTGGGATGAATTCCTTTCATGTCTTTGTATTCCCATGCAAAGGCCTGGGTGTGGTTTTGTAACAATTTTTCCAAACGGACTTCTTCCACATCTGTTAACCAACTGCTGATAGAAAGTTGTTTGTTGGTTTGGACTAGGATTTGCTTTATGCCAACATGAATAGAAAGTTCTCTATAAGGGCTTAACAGTGTGTTTAATGGACAAAGGTGAGGTACAACTTGGTGGAGAGTTTTTGCTTGTTGATAACTTACATGCGAGGAAATCTTTTCAGAATATGGGTAGTTAAAAGCTTTGAAGGATCCCTTTGGATCTCTCTGGAGTCATCCAGAGACCTCTTGCTGGGTAGCATTGTATAAGGAGAGTTCACCATTTGATTCCAACTCTTTATAATCCTCATTACATTCTTCAAGGTGTTCTACAATTGTTACCTTTGCAGGCATCTTCTTTGTCAGAATCCATCAAGTGATCTATCCATGGTTTGTTTTCATATTGCAGGAATGGTTTGGTAGGAGGATAGATAGAAAGTTTCTGAAGTCTTTGTCCATTAGAAATGGTCATATTTCTAGATCTACAATCAATAAGGGCTGTTGTTGTAGCCAGCCAAGGTTCTCCCAGGATTATTGGGTATACTAAACGTTTCTTTCTTGTCTGTAGGATAAGGAAATTAACCGAATAGTCCCAAGTGTCAATAGTGACTATGACATCCTCCAAAATTCCTTCTCGTTTGGTAATAGAGAGGTCTGTAAGTTGTAATACATTTGATGTTGGCTGAATGTGTGTTAGTGCCAAATCTTCTATAGTCTCTGATGTCATTAAATTAATGGCAGCCCCCAAATCTATTAAAACATTTGAAACTAATACCCCTTTTATGTCTACTATAATGACAGGGCTCCCAAGATCCCCATATTTTTGAGGAATTAACTTGCGTGATAGGACATCAACAAGCTTTCCTTCCACTTGGATAGTGTTGGGTAATTTTCTTTTTCTGCCTGGAAGTTTTAGACACAAACTCTTAATGGTCTAGTTTATCTCAGGAATATCTTTTATCACTTGTAACAAAGGAACTTCAATATGGATTTTTCTAAGTTCCCTAATTAATTGGGAGTCATCATGTGAGGGTTGGTTTTCCTTAGATTGTGGAGGAACCTATTTCAATCATTCTAGGAATGGAACAGAGGTTTCCTTCAGAATTTCTTCTATCTCTTTTTCTTTAGCCTTCTTATTAGATTGTTATGTATCATCTTTAGGACTCACTTCTTCTTCTTCAATGACTTCCTCAATAGGAATAGTTATAGGAACATTTCTAGATCAGAGTTGGATATCATTAATCTCCACAACATTCAGGTTTGCTATATTTGGATCAGTATTGTACACCTGTTGTTGTGGCCTATTGTTTTTGGGGTTTGGAACTGGTTGTCCAGGCATTGATGGCTAGTTTACTTGCTCATTAGGATTTACATTCACAGGTTGTGAAATTCTAGGGAGTAAGACCTGAGTTTGGTTTCCAAATCTCCTCATTCCTTGGTTGTATTGAGGAGCCCATTGTTGTTGATACTATTGCTAGTTTGACCATTGTGGATTGGACCAAGATTGATTTGTCCAATCTTATTGAGGCCATGGACCCCATTGCATTGGCATTTGCATTCCCCAGGGCCAATTATAGGAGTTTCCTCTTGGAGCATATTGGTTTTGAAATTGATTAAAGCCATAAGTAGGTTGTTTCTGACCAATAAAATTTAGCTCTTCCTCATCTGTTGGAACCTTTTTCAATCTATTTTTAATCTTAGGAAGCAGGCCACACTCATTGGTAGGATGGTTTTTCTCACAGATTTTACACAACTCAATTCTATTCAAGGGGCATTCCCTAAGTGGATGTTTCTTCCTACAACGAGGGTAGTAAATAGCTAAGGCTTTAGTACTCTTTTTACTAGCTTGCATGCCATCCAAAGTGGTATTCAAATGAAGTAGGATGTTAGTTTTTATATTTGCTAGTTCCTCCATTACTTTTGTAACGTCATTGTTACTACCCCTTTTTAAAATCCTTTTTCCTTCTCTTGTACGAGAATAGTTTCTGCAAACTTCTACAATTTCCTTGAAAGTTTTTTATTAATATCTCCCTTACCCATCAGATTTAATGCTTCCCTACTCTCATCGCCAATCCCTCTTAGAAAGATGGTCTTACTTAATTCCTCATCTAGGTTGTTTCCACACTTCCTATGGACAAATAAAAATCTATCCACATAGTCTTCTAAGTTCTCATCCTCCATTTATTTCATGTGGAAAAGTTCATCTTTTCGATCCCTGACTCTACAATAATCCTGATATTTATCAAGAAAAACTATTTCCATTTCATCTCAGGTAGTGATAGAGTCTGCTGCCAAGCCCATGAACCATCTTAAAGATGACTCCTTAAGAGTAGAAGGGAACAATTTCAACTTCTGGTTATCTATAGCATAGTCATAAGTTTGACAGAGGACCTTGAACTCAAATAGAAATTGGTCTAGATCTTCTAATGTTTTTCCCCTAAAAGAAGGTAAAAATGTAGGAGATATGTTTTTCATAGGAGGCTCATTTCTCTCAGGAATGATGGAGATCAGATAAGAGAATGCTATGTTATTAGCTAGATCTTCATGATTACCACCATTATCACCCATTGTTGAGGATGTGGCAAATAAATTGGGAGACTCTGATAGTATAGGTGATTCTTGATTGATCAGGTGATCTAGAGGTTCTTCCAAAATAGCCTCCAGAGGTATATCTGCTATAGGATGTCTAATGAATTGACCTAAGGCATCCCTAGGTCTTCTCATAAACTAATGGATCAAAAAGTCTTATCAACACCTTAAACCTACAATGATTTGTAGATTATCCCCGGCAACAGTGCCAAAAATGTTGAGGTCAAAGTAGGTTTTGTTAATGCATCACCATTTACTTTTATCAATCTGGAGGTGTTTGGAGCTATTTGCGATAAGACTTCTTAGAATGGGAGGGGTTTGGTCGAGTGTTTTGGTGAATGGGAATTGGTTTGTCGGTCTCGCCAGAATTGGAAGTGCATGCAGAAATAAAGGTCTATCTAATTGCTGATAAATGAACAAACTTTGCTAGGAAGGAAACTATCTTGAATTGCTAGAAAGGAAACACACTTTTCTGGAAAAGAAACTATCTTAAATTGCTGGAAACAAACACACTTTGCTGAAAAAGAAATTAATCTATCATGCTGAAAAAGTAAATGAAGATCAATTGAATCTATTGTTACTCTACAACAATGAAACACTCTGAATCTAACAATGCTGATAAGGAACAAAACTATCTCTTTTTGGTATTTTTAGGATTTTTAAGAACTAACCTGCAGGGAATAATTAACAACAATCACATAGAACATAAAGGAAAACTTAACAGAGATTAAAACAAACTTGCATAAATACCAAATAATCGAGAGATCTTCCCTTAGATGGGTAAGCGAGCCCTACTTCCCCAACCAGAGATGATCCTCTTGTTCAACTAACTTCTTTCAGCATAAATTTCCTTTCATATTAAATCAAAGTCCAGAAAATGGACGGAATTACAAGCATGAGGAGTTTTCCTCCTGTTACAATGATTTGGTGATAACTACTATGAAACCTAAAAACTTCGAACTAACTAGAAAGAAAATAAATTTCTCCTACTTATACAGTTGAGCATTATTAGAAGAAGAAAACTAACAGTAAGTCTAACTAGAGAAAACTGGGACTAAAGCCAATTTCATGGTTTATTACATTTAGAATTCCCAAACAGAACTGTAGATTAGAGATCTGCGTTAATTCTGACTGCATGGTGAACTAGATGATTCTCCAGAAATGGTGCGATGCAAGATGGGAGTCACTTTAGTTGAGACTGATGTCGGTTAACTAATTTTTTAGTTAGTCACCAAGATTGTGGCATCGTGGCAATGTTACCCTTCTTAGCTGTGTGATTGAAGCACAAGTTATGTTTGCACTCAAGGATGGACTTGTGGCGATCATCGACTCAAGGGGAGGATGATCCGAGGGAGGTTTTCAGCATCTAGAGCTCTCTGGAGTTCAGGTTCTTCTCAGGACAGAGTGCTCCGAGGGGATCTGAAGACCACTGGATGTTCATACTACTGCAAGCCTTATAAAAACATTCACAATTTCACACCATAATTCATAACATATGCACATTTAAAATGTAATCCAGTAAAATAAAGCAAGAGATTTCATCAAAGAAATGAAAACTAATCATGTGCATAATCTAACCAAAAGACAAACATAATTATAATAATATGTATTTATATATGCTAAAGTGTCTGTGAAAGTTCTTAAGAGTAGAAATAACATGAAATAGATGAGTCAATTATATGGCTCATCAAACCTATGTCTACTAATCCTACTAGCTGTGTGAAGGAAGAGAAACCAGTTGAAGAAAGTGCTTTGTCTATCCAGGTTGAGAAGGATAAGGATGAATGGATCATTGACAGTGGATGTTCACATCCCATAATCGGTGACAAAAGTAAGTTTGGAAAAGTTTGATGATGGATTGGTTAGGTTTGGAGATAATGCAACTGGTAAGATCTATGGAAGAGGATCTATTTATTTTGATGGCAAGCATAATATAGATGATGTTCTCTATGTGAAAGGTCTAAAGCATAATCTTTTAATTGTTGGTCAGATGTGTGAAAAGGGGTATGATTTGAGATTCAGGGACAATGCATGCAAGATCATGGAAAGCTCTAGAACAGTGATTACAACTGGAAAGAAAAATAGAGGTAATATTTATCACTTGAGGGGAGCTGATAATTGTTGTTTATTGGCTCAGACAGATGAGAGTTGGCTGTGGCATTGAAGGATGTGTCATATCAATTTTGATAACTTGGTGAAGATAAGCTTAGTATAAGCTATGAGATATTTGCCTAAACTAGTGAAGCCTGCCAATACTATTTGCAAGGAATGTCAACTGGGAAAACAGACAAAGACAAGTTTCAAGAGCAAAGAACAATTTTGTGTTGGATTGCTTGAGCCTATGTGGTCCTATAAGAACAAGAAGTCTGTAAGGAGACAGGTACTTTATGTTGCTTAGTAATGATTATTCTAGAATGACATGGGTCACTTTTCTAAAAGAGAAATCAGAAGCACTAGATAAGTTCAAAGCTTTCAAGGCAATGGTTGAGAATGAGTTAGAATTGAGGATCAAATGCTTAAGGTCTAATAGAGGAGATGAGTTTACATCAAATGAATTTAACATTTTCTTTGAAGAGCATGTGATAAAGAGACAATTGTCTACTCCTAGGACTCCTGAGCAAAATGGAGTTGTTGAAAGTGTTAGATTCAAGACAAAAAACTGAGAGGGGGGGTGAATTAGTTGTCCTAGAACTTTCTTGCTATTAATCACTTAAATCCTCTTTGTAATTCAGCAGCATAATAATAAATCAATCATGAAAACATAATGCAACAAATCAAGAGCAGAAACACATTGACACATATGACACCAAGATTTTAACATGGAAACCCCGGTTAAGGGAAAAACCACGAGGTGACTAACCCAAGATTGTATTCTCTGTTAAAAAAATAAGAAGAACAAATGGCACATGCCAATTAGGGCTCACTGCCTGAGCACACTGCTCACAAGAGGCCCACTTCCTACAAGAGACACACTGTCTACAGAATGATAAATATTACATACTTGAATTGAAGAATAGCATCTCCACCATGCTTGAGTCAGTTCCATTTAAGCCCAATACTTCTTCTCTACCTTTCACTCTACTCTCTACCTTTCACTCTACTCTCTACCACACACTCATCTCCATAAGATGCATTTGAAATGACTTCACAACCTCTTATTTATACAAGACATTTGACTATAGGATAATCATCCAAGTCGGCATACATTACAGAGCAAATACATAAATACAACATGACTAATTACAAAAAGACTTCATGAGGATCAACATGCTATTAGCCACATAGATCTGAGACTTCAATCTTCCTTTAGGAACACACCATTCTTCACAGAGCATCTTCAAGATCATCCACAGGATGTGTAACTTATCCGGTCGGCCAAACTTAGGAAGAACATCATCATTTGGAAGTAATTCTTTAATTACAAGCTCAATCTTCAATGCAGATCACCAACACAAACTGGACACAATCCAAAGACCTCCACAAGCTTTCCTAAATCACTAAGAACATCCACACTACTTCTGCTTACTGAAATCTTTCTCCCCTTCATCTGAAACCTCAAGAACACAGTCTGTCATCACTGTCATATTGGAATAGATGCTTGCAAATCTCTAGACCACGAACCAATTTAGTTGTCAATTCACATTGACTCCCTAAACACTCCACCAAATCTGCAGGACAAGATATTACATTTCTGGATCTCACCGGACCTATCTGTGTCACTATGTCACCTCTGAACATATGCTAGAACCAGTTTTACTCAAGTGGCCATAACTCCTTCAGATCTTCATGCGGACCTCTCAAATCTTTAATGGATCATCTTAAGACACATATCTACAAACCCTTTGATGCACATCCTCTGATCTTCATCTTAGCTGGGATCTTTACCTTACTATCTTCATTGTTCTTCTCTGTTCCTGATAGGACTAATTTTCTCAATATCCTCAGCCTACAACTCATCCAATCCTTATCATCAATGCAATAGGAGTATGTTGACATCAATGACAACACCGGTTAGGCCCATGCTTGCAACAATCTCCCCCTTTGTCATTGATGGCAACATATGATGTGAAAAACTGTTTTAACCATCAAGACAAGAACTTCTCCTCACTGACATAACTCCCCCTATCAACAACAAACATTCACATGTCTTCTCTTCCTTTACAGCTCCCCCTTTGATCAACAACCACTTATGTTTTTCACATGTCTTCTCTCCCCCTTTGACATCAATGCCAAGGGGCACATACTTGTATCACTTTAGAATCATACCAGCTACTTCCCCTGAGTAGCAGCTTCCCAACATCAATCTGGACTACAAGATATGACTGTGAGATCTACCGGACTAATGCACATCAGTGCACCTTAATTTAGAACTGGAGGGGTAATAACCCCTAACTTCTCCCTGAGATACTCAAAAGCATCCTTAGGTAGAGGTTTAGTAAAAATATTTGCAATCTGATCCTTGGAAGGCACAAACTCCAATCTGACTTCATTCTTGTTCACTTGCTCTCTCAAAAAGTGAAACTTGATGAATATATGTTGTCTTTGAATGCAACACTGGCTTTTTTGATATATTTATTGCACTTGAATTATCATAGAAGATTATGATAGGTTCCTCATACTCCACTCTGATATCTCTTAGCATTTGCTTCATCCACAATACTTGAGTGCAACTACCTGCTGTTGCAATATATTCTACTTCTGTAGTGGATAGAGATATTGCCTCTTGTTTCTTACTCGGCCAAGAAACCAATCTCTTCCCCAAAAAGAATGCTCCACCACTGGTACTCTTTCGGTCATCCACATCTCCTGCCCAATCCACATCTATATATGCATGAAGAGGGAAATCACGATCTTTGGGATACCACAAACCATACTCAACTATCCCTTTTAGATATCTAAAAATCCTCTTGATTGCCATGACATGAGATTCTATATGATCATCTTGGAATCTAGCAACAAGACCAACAACATTCATAATGTTAGGTCTAGTTTGAGTGAGATACAATAATCCTCCAATCATTGACCTGTACTTTTTTTGATCAGCCTTAGGAGAGTCATCATCTTTTCTTAATTTACATCCAGTTGCCATGGGAGTACTCATTGGTTTTGAGTCTTCCATTCCAAATTTTTTCAACAGTTCTTTCACATATTTGGTCTGTGAAATGAAGATTCCTTTCTTTGTTTGAATGATTTGTAGACCCAAGAAGAAATTTATTTCCCCAAACATGGACATCTCAATTTCACTTTTCATTTGATTTGAAAAAGTTTTGCACATACTATCTCTTCCTCCAAAAATGATATCATCAACAAACACTTCAACAATTAAGATATTTTCATGATCAATTTTGAAGTATAAGTTACTGTCAGTAGTACCTTTGTTGAAACCAATCTTCAAAAGATGATTATCCATTCTTTCATACCAAGCTCTTGGGGCTTGTTTGAGTCCATACAATGATTTCTTCAACTTGCAGACCATATCAACATGATCAGACAATTAAAATCCATCTGGTTGCTCAATGTAAACTTCTTCCAAGTCACCATTCAGGAAGGCAGACTTGACATCCATCTGATATACTTTGAAGTCCTTGAAGGAAGCAAAGGCAATAAATAGTTTGACTACTTCAATTCTTGCCACTGGAGAAAAAGTTTCTTCAAAGTCAACTCCTTCTACTTGAGAGTAACCCTTGCAGACCAATATGGCTTTGTTTCTGACTACTTCAGCATCTTCATTCAGTTTATTCCATTCTTGTTTCTAGGTCTGGGAACAAGATCTCAAGTGTGATTTTTCTCAATTTGCATCAGCTCTTCCTCCATTGCTTTAGTCCAGCTTTCATCATTGCATGCTTCATTCATTGACTTTGGTTCAATCTTTGAAATCAGACAATACTCTTCTGAGTCCTGAGCAATCTTTCTTCTTGATTGAACACCTTTGCTTTTATCACCTATGATCGGATCTTTAGAGTGATTTAGTCTTACATACCTAGGAATTTTGGGAATTTCTTGCACTTTTGTTTCTTGAACAAGCTCATTCAAACTTATCTCTTCTTCCTGATTCACCAGATCAGTCTGGATCTAAATTTTAGAAGGGAGCTTGGATTCCTTGGACCAAAACATCTTTCTAATCATCTTCATCATATTCATAAAACCTTGAGGTTTTTTCAATACCTTCATCAACCTTCACATTTGTACTTTCTATAATCTTTCTCAATCTCTTGTTATAACACTGGTATGCTTTGCTTTGAGTAGAATAACCCAAGAATATTCCTTCATCACTTCTAGCATCAAATTTGCCTAGATCTTCATCTCTTTTAATGTAACATTTGCTACCAAAGACTCTGAAATACTTCACAGTGGGAGTGATGCCAAACCAAAGTTCATAGGGGGTCTTACCAGTATTGCTTCTGATTTGTACTCGATTAAGAGTATAGACATCAGTGCTTACAACTTCTCTCCAATAGATCTGAGGTACATTTGCTTCCATCGTCATGGTTCTAGATGCTTCTTGGATGGTCTGATTCTTTCTCTCCACTACTCCATTCTGCTACAGAGTCCTTGGAGTAGACAACTATCTTTTTATCCCATATTTCTCATAGAATTCTATGAACTCTCCGAATGTGAATTCTCCACCTCTATCAGACCTAAGACATTTTATGTTTAATCCGGTTTCATTCTCTACCATAGGCTTGAAGATTTTGAATTTCTCAAGAGCCTCAGATTTCTCTTTCAAAAAAGTCACCCACATCATCCTGGAGTAGTCATCAATTAATAACATGAAGTATCTATCACCTTGCAAGCTTCTGATTCTTGCCGGACCACATAGATCAGTATGTACTAAGTCCAACAATCTAGTAGAAGACTGTTTCCTTACTTTTTAATGAGACTCTGCTCTGCTTTCCCAACTAACATTCTTTGCACAAACTATTAGTAGGTTTCACCAATCTTGGAAGATCTCTTACAACCTAAGTGTTGCTTATCTTGATGATATTATCAAAATTCACATGACACATTCTCCTATGCCACAACCAACTCTAATCAATTTGAACAAATAAACAACTTTGCTAGTACCAACCAAGTGGAAGATATTACCTTTTGTTTGAGTACCGGATGCAATCTCTGTTCCGAAACTTTCAATTATCTTACATTTTCCATTTTTGAATTTGAGATCATAGCCTTTGTCCACCAATTTCCCAACACTGAGAAGATTGTGCTTTAGACCTTCAACATATAGTACATTACCGATTTTGTTCTTTGCATCAAAAGAAATAGTTCCTCTACCTTTGATTCTGCCAGCAGAATTATCACCAAATTTTACCACTCCTCCTTCATATCTTTCCAAATCTATGAACTTATTTTTGTCACCTGTCATATGGTGGGAGCATCCACTGTCAATGACCCAATCATCCTTTTCTTCAACTTGGCCAGCCAGAGCTCTTTCTACCATTTTATGATTGACAGATTCAGAGGGCATTTGATCTTCTTCCTTGATGACAATAAACATGCAATCACTTCTGGATTTGTTTCCTGTCTCTGATTCATCATCTGTTACTCCTTCATCATCATCATCTTCATGAACATAGTAACATTTCTTTTGGAATCTTGATCTATTATGATTTGGTCTTGAAAATCTTTCCGGACACCTTGAGGCAAAATGACCAATCTTATTGCAGTTAAAACATTTGAAGGGCAATTTTCCTTCATACTTACCAGATCCTCTTGGCAGTCTTTTTGCAATAAGGGCTTCAAGTTGAGCAGCTTTTACTTCATCTTCTTCCAGATCTTTTCTTGCTTTTTCATACCATGATAGTTTCTTTGAAGAGTTCTCTCCTGGATCAAAATTTTGTTTTACTTTTACAGAGGCACTAGCTTTGAAAGCATATTCAATCTTGGGGGGTGCATCTCTAAATTCAGCCAATTCAAATGTAGCTAATTTACCAACCAATTGATCTCTTGTGATATTTGAAAAAGACCTGAATTCTTCAATAGCAACAACCTTGTACTTGTAAGAATCAGGAAGGGATCTGAGAACTTTGGAAACAATCTCATCTTCATCCAAGATTCCACTAGCACATTTAATGCCACAAACAAGCTCATTTACTCTTGGCATAAATGTAGTGATATTTTCATCTTCTCTCATCTTCAAGTTTTTGAATTTTCCTTTCAGACTCTGTAGCTTGGCACATTTAACATACTTGTCTCCTTCATGTAGAAGTTCTAGTTTTCACCAAATCTCATATGCAATTTTTAGATCAATAACATTTGTCAGCTCTGAATCAGATAAGACACTTAGAAGAGCTTCTTTAGTCCGTAGATTGTTTTCAGCATCTTTGATTTCATCTATGGTACTTGGACCATTCTGTGGAGGAACATACTTCTTTGAAGCCATGATCCAATACTGTAGTCCCATACATTGCAAGTGACATTCCATGCAACTTTTCCAAAGAGTAAAATTGGTTCCATCAAACCTCAGACTATCCTTCTTGTAGGATGACATCCTGGATCTCCTCAAACAGTTAAGCTCTTTTAGAGAAACTTAGCTCTGATACCAATTGTTAGATTCAAGACAGACAATTAAGAGGGGGGTGAATCAGTTGTCCCAGAACTTTCTTGCTATTAATCACTTAAATCCTCTTTGTAATTTAGCAGCATAAAAATAAATCAATCATGAAAACATAATGCAACAAATCAAGAGTAAAAACACATTAACACATATGACACCAAGATTTTAACGTGAAAAACTTGGTTAAGGGAAAAACCACATGGTGACTAACCCAAGATTGTATTCTCTATTAAAAGAATAAGAAGAGCAAAATGGCACATGCCAATTAGGGCTCACTGCCTGAGCACATTGCTCACAAGAGGCCCACTGCCTACAAGAGACACATTGTCTATAGAATGATAAATATTACATACTTGAACTAAAGAATAGCATCTTCACCATGCTTGAGTCATTTCCATTTAAGCCCAATACTTCTGCTCTACCTTTCACTCTGCTCCTCTCTACCACACACTCATCTCCACAAGATGCATTTGAAATGATTTCACAACCTCTTATTTATACAAGACATTTGACTTTAGGATAATCATCCAAGTCGGCATAAATTATAGAGAAAATACATAAATACAACATGACTAATTATAAAAAGACTTCACGTGGATCAACACGTTGTCGGCCACATAGATCTGAGACTTCAATCTTCCTTTAGGAACACGCCATTCTTCACAGAGCATCTTCAGGATCATCCACAGGATGTGTAACTCATCCGACTTAGGAAGAGCATCATCATCCAGAAATAATTCTTTAATTACGAGCTCAATCTTCAATGCGGATCACCAACACAAATTGGACACAATCCAAAGACCTCCACAAGCTTTCCTGAATCACCAAGAACATCCACAGTACTTCTGCTTACTGAAATCTTTCTCTCCTTCATCTAGAACCTCAAGAACATAGTCTATCATCACTATCATATTGAAATAGATGCTTGTGGACCTCCAGACCATGAACCAATTGAGTGGTCAATTCACATTGACTCCCTAAACACTCCACCAAATCCACAGAACAAGATATTGCATTTCTGGATCTCATCAGACCTATCTGTGTCATTCTGTCACCTCTGAACATCTGCCACAACTAGTTTTACTCAAGTGGCCATAACTCCTTTAGATCTTCATGTGGACCTCTCAAATCTTTACTGGATCATCTTAAGACACATATCTACAAACCCTTTGATGCGCATCCTCTGATCTTCATCTTAGCTGGGATCTTTACCTTACTGTCTTCATTGTTCTTCTCTATTCCTGATAGGACTAATTTTCTCAATATCCTCAGCATACAACTCATCCAATCCTTATCATCAATGCAATAGGAGTATATTGACATCAAAGACAACACTAGTTAGGCCTAGACTTGCAACAGAAAGAAAGAATAGGACAATTCAAGAGGTTGCTAGGTCAATGATGAGGGAGGCTAACCTACCAGAAGTGTATTGGAGAGAAGCTATACACACTACTATCTACATTCAAAATAGAGTCCAAGTCAAAGGTAATGGCACTAAAAATCCTTATGAATTATGGTATGGAAGAGTTCCCACAGTAAAATATTTCAAAGTTTTTGGAAGAAAATGTTATATCAGAAGAGATGAATAATTGGGCAAGTTTGATGCTAGATGTGATGAAGGCATTTTCCTTGGATACTCTACTAAGAGTAAGTCCTACTAGTGCTACAATAAGAGATTGAAAAGGTTATTGAAAGTGCTAATGTGAAGGTTAATGAAGAGAAAGAAATAACATCAGATTTGAGAGGTTATGAATTAGATGAACCTGCTGTCATAATCATTGAAGAAAAGGTGGAACAGGAACAAAAGGACAGTTAAGCTGAAGAAGAAAATGGTGAAGAAGAAAAGGCTCTAGAAAGTGTTGCTAAGACTCCTAGGTATTGACAAGGAAAAGAGCTATAGAAGATCAGGTGAACTACTGTTTTCTTTCACAAATTGAACCTAAAAATGTAAGTGAAGCCTACAAAGATGAAAGTTGGGTAAAAGCCATGAAAGAAGAACTAATGTAGATAGAAAAGAATCAAACTTGGGAACTGGTCCCTAGACCTGCTGATAAGAATGTGATTGGAACCAAATGGGTCTTCAGAAATAAGATGAATAAATTGGTGAAGTAGTAAGAAATAAAGAAAGACTCATATGCAAAGGATATTCTTAGGTTGAAGGCATAGATTTTGAAGAGACTTTTTCTCCTGTGGCAAGGATTGAAGCTATAAGAATGTTTTTGGCTTTTGTTGCTCACAAAGATTTCAAGGTGTACCAGATGGATGTGAAGTCTGCCTTCTTGAATGCAGAGCTAGAAGAAGAAGTCTACATTGAACAACCGGAAGGATTCCAACTATCAAACAAAGGTGACATAGTGTGCATATTGAAGAAAGCCCTATATAGACTCAAGCAAGCTCCTAGAGCCTAGTATGCAAGGTTGGACAAGTATTTGATGCAATTAGGGTTCAACAAAGGTACTGCAGACATTAATCTCCATTTCAAAATCAATGATGATCAAATTCTGATTGTTGTAGTCTTTGTTATCTTTGGAGGCAATGAAGGTATGTGTAAGAAATTTGCAGAGGAAATGCAAAAGGAATTTGAGATGTCTATGTTTGGTGAAATGAATTTCTTTTTAGGATTGTAAATTACTCAATCAGAAAAAGGAATTTTCATTTCTCAATCCAAGTATGTGAAAGAATTGTTGATGAAGTTTGGAATGGAGGATTCTAAAATAGTGTGTACTCCCATGGTAACTGGTTGCAAGCTGAGAAAGAATGATGAATCACCTACGACTGATTAGAAAAGTATAGGTCTATGATTGGAGGACTACTCTATCTAACCCATACCAGACTAGACATAATGCATCCAATCTGTCTTGTGGCAAGATTTCAAGAAGATCCCAAAGAGTTGTTAGATTCAGGATAGACAACTGAGAGGGGGGTGAATCAGTTGTCCAAAACTTTCTTTCAATTTAAACACTTAAATCCACTTTGTATTTCAATAGCATAATAATAATCCAATCATGAAAACACAATGCATTTAAACCAAGAGAAACAACACATCAACACATAAGACACTAAGATTTTGACGTGGAAAACCCAGTTAAGGGAAAAACCACGAGGTGATTAACCAAGATTGTATTCTTTCTTAGAAGAATAGAAAGAACAAAATGGCACATGCCAATTAGGGCTCACTGCCCGAGCACACTGCTCACAAGAGGCCCACTGCCTACAAGAGACACATTATCTACAAAATAGTAAGTATTACATACATGAATTAGAGAATAGCATCTTCACCATGCTTGAATCAGTTCCATTTAAGCCCAATACTTCTGCTCTGCCTTTCGCTCTCCTTTTCACTACCACACTCTCATCTCCACTAGATACACTTTGAAATGACTTCACAATTC
This sequence comes from Cunninghamia lanceolata, assembly GCA_027924645.1. Taxonomy (NCBI): domain Eukaryota; kingdom Viridiplantae; phylum Streptophyta; class Pinopsida; order Cupressales; family Cupressaceae; genus Cunninghamia; species Cunninghamia lanceolata. The sequence goes on from BSBN01001101.1 coordinate 16,109,756, forward strand.
CTTATTTATACAAGACATCGACTTAGGAATAATCATCTAAGTCAGCAAACATCTACAAAAACATCCACTGGATGAGTAACTCATCTGGTTGGCCAGTCTAAGGAAGAACACCTTCATCCAGAAGCAATTCTTCAAATGCGAGCTTAAACTCCAATGTGGACCACCAACATGAAATGGACACGATCCAAAGACCTCCACAAGCTTTCCTGAATCACCAAGAACATCCACACTTCATCTGCTTACTAAAATCCTTCTCTCCTCCATCTAGAACCTCAAGAACATAGTCTGTCATCACTGTCACAAAGGAATAGATGCTTACAGACCTCCAAACCATGAACCAATCAATTTGGCACATCACAAAGACTTCTTAAACACTCCATCAAATCCACAGAATAGGATAATGCATTTCTAGATCTCACCGGACCTATCTGTATCACTCTGTCACCTCTGAACACCTGTCATAATTGGTTTTACTTAAGCGACCACAACTTCTTCAGATCTTCATGCGGACCTCTGAAATCTTTACTGGATCATCTTAAGACACGTATCTACAAACCCTTTAAATTGTATCCTCTGATCCTCATCTTAACTTGGACTTTTACCTTACTGTCTTCAGTGTTCCTGATATGACCAATTTTCTAAATGTCCTCAGCAATTAGTTCATCCAAACCTTATCATTAATGCAACAGGAGTATGTTGACATCAATGACAACACCGGTTAGGCCCATACTTGTAACAATCTCCCCTTTTGTCATTGATGGCAACATATGATGTGAAAAACTATTTTGACCATCAAGACAAGAACTTCTTATTATCACAACTCCCCCTATCAGCAACAACCATTCACATGTCTTCGCTTTCTTTCCTGCTCCCCCTTTGATCAACAACCACTTTTTTTTCACATGTCTTCTCTCCCCCTTTGACATCAATGGCAAAGGGCACATACTTGTTGCAAGTATGAGGTTAACCAATGTTGTCATTGATGTCAACATACTCATATTGCATTGATAAAAAGGATTGGATGAGCTGTGTGCTGAGGTTATTAAGGAAATTAGTCTCCATCAGGAACAGTGAAGAATAGTGATGAGAAGAAGGCAAAAGTACTCAATAGGTTGAGGATTAGAGGATACGGTTTAAAGGGTTTGTAGATATGAGTCTTGAGATGTTCCAGTTACGATTTTAGAGGTCTGCATAAAGATCTAAAGAAGTTATGGCTACTTGTGTAGAACTGGTTCCAGTAGGCGTTCAGTGGTGACAGAGTGTCACAGATTGGTCCGGTGAGTTCCAGAATTACATTCTCTCATTCTGCGGATTGGAGGGAGTGTTGAAGAAGTTAGTGTGAAGTGACAACTTGATTTGTGCATTGTTTGGAAGTCTGAAAGAACCTTTTGCATTATGACAGTGGCGACAAATTGTGTTCTTGAAGTTCTGGATGAAGAAGAGAAGAATTCCAGTAAGTTGATAAAGTGCGGATGTTCTTGATGACTCAGGAAAGGTTTCGGTGATCCTTGGATCATGTACAATTCTTATTGGTGGTCCGCATTGAAGTTAGAATTTTGATTTGATGTAAAGACCATCGGTTGTTGGTGTTCTTCCTGAGACAGGCCGACCGGATGTATTACACGTCTTGTAAATGATCTTGTAGGTGTTTGCCAACTTAGATGATTGTTCCTAAGTCGATGCCTTGTATGAATAAGGGTTTGTGAATTCATTTTGAAGTGTGTCTTGTGGTGATGAGAGTGAGATAGTGAAGAGAAGTGCGAAAGGCAGAGCAAGAGTTTTTGGGCTTAAATGGAACTGATCCAGGCATGGTAAAGATGTCAATCTCCAGTTCAAGTTTGTAATACTTGTTATCTTGTAGACAGTGTGTCTCTTGTAGGCAGTGTGCCTCCTTGTGAGCAGTGTGCTCAGGTAGTGAGCCCTAATTGGCATGTGCCATCTATTTTTCTTATTCTTCTAACAGAGAATAATCCTTGGGTTAATCACCCCGTGGTTTTTCCCTTAACTGGGTTTTCCACGTCAAAATCTTGGTGTCTCATGTGTTGATGTGTATCTGCTCTGGTGTTTATGCCTTATGCTTTCATGAATGATTAATTGCTATGCTTTTGATTAACAAAGTGGATTTAAGTGTTTGAATTGAAAGCAAATTAAGGATAATTGATTCACCCCCCCTCTCAGTTATCAACAATACTTGCAATTCCATCATTTCAGAACCATACCAGCTACTCCCCCTTAGTAGCAACTCCCCATCATCAATCCAGACCACAAGATATGACTGTGATATCCACCGAACTGATGCGCATCAGTGCACCTTAGTTCATCACCGAAGGGGCAATAACCCCTAACTTCTCCTTGAGATACTCAAAAGAGTCCTTAGGTAGAGGTTTAGTAAAGATGTCTGCAATCTGATCCTTGGATGGCACAAACTCCAATCTGACTTCATTCTTGTTCACTTGCTCTCTCAAAAAGTGAAACTTGATGGATATATATTTAGTCTTTGAATGCAACACCAGATTCTTAGATATATTTATTGCACTTGAATTAGCACAGAAGATTGTGATAGGCTCCTCATACTCCACTCTTATGTCTCTTAGCATTTGCTTCATCCACAGAACTTGAGTACAACTACCTATTGCTGTAATATATTCTACTTCTGTAGTGGACAAAGATATTGCCTCTTGTTTCTTGCTCAGCCAAGAAACCAATCTCTTCCCTAAAAAGAATGCTCCACCACTGGTACTCTTCTGGTCATCCACATCTCCTGCCCATTCTGCATCTGTATATGCATGAAGAGAGAAATCATGATCTCTGGGATACCACAATCCATACTCAACTTTCCCTTTTAAATATCTAAAAATCCTCTTGATTGCCATGACATGAGATTCTCTAGGATCAGCCTGGAATCTAGTAACAAGACCAACAACCTGCATAATGTCTGGTCTAGTTTGAGTAAGATACAACAGTCCTCCAATCATTAACCTATACTTTTTCTGATTAGCCTTAGGTGAGTCATCATCTTTGCTTAATTTGCATCCGGTTGCCATGGGAGTATTCATTGGCTTTGAGTCTTCCATCCCAAACTTCTTCAACAATTCTTTCACATATTTGGACTGAGAAATGAAGATTCCTTTATTTGTTTGAGTGATTTGTAGACCCAAAAGGAAATTCATTTCCCCAAGCATGGACATCTCAAATTCACTTTTCATTTGATTTGCAAAAGGTTTTGCACATACTATCTCTTCCTCCAAAAATGATATCATCAACAAACACTTCAACAACTAAGATATTTTCGTGATCAATTTTGAAATACAAATTACTGTCAGCAGTACCTTTGTTGAAATCAATCTTCAAAAGATGTTTATCCAATCTTTCATACCAAGCTCTTGGGGTTTGCTTTAGTCCATATAGTGCTTTCTTCAATTTGCAGACCATATCACCATGATCAGACAATTGAAATCCATTCGGTTGCTCAATGTAAACTTCTTCTTCCAAGTCACCATTTAGGAAGGCAGACTTGACATCCATCTGATATACTTTGAAATCCTTAAAGGCAGCAAAAACAAGAAATAGTCTGACTACTTCAATTCTTGCCACCGGAGCAAACGTTTCTTCAAAATCAACTCCTATTTGAGAATAACCCTTGCAGACCAATTTGACTTTATTCCTAATTACTTCACCAACTTCATTCAGTTTGTTCTAGAAGACCCATTTGGTTCCAATCACATTCTTGTTTCTAGGTCTGGAAACAAGATCCCAAGTGTGATTTTTCTCAATTTGCATTAGTTCTTCCTCCATTGCTTTAGTACAGTTTTCATCATTACAAGCTTCATTCACTGTCTTATGTTCAATCTTTGAAATCAGACAATACTCTTCTAAATCTTGAGCAATCCTTCTTCTTGTTTGTACACCTTTGCTTTTATCACCTATGATCTGATCTTTAGAGTGGTTCAGTCTTACATACCTGGGAACTTTGGGAGTTTCTTGCACTTCTAATTCTTGATCAGGCTCATTAAAACTCATCTCTTCTTCCTGATTTACCGGATCAGTTTGAATCTGAATTTCAGAAGGGGCTTGGGCTCCTTGAATCAGAACACCATTTTGATCATCTTCATCATATTCATAAAACCTTGAGGGGTTTTCAATTCCTTCATCAACCTTCACATTTGTACTTTCTATAATCTTTCTCAGTCTCTTTTTATAACATCGGTATGCTTTTCTTTGAGTAGAGTAACCCAAGAATATTCCCTCATCACTTCTAGCATCAAATTTGCCTAGATCTTCATCTCTTTTGATGTAACAATTGCTACCAAAGACTCCGAAATACCTCACAGTAGGAGTGATGCCAAACCAAAGTTCATAAGGAGTCTTACCAGTATTGCTTCTAATTTGAACTCGATTTAGAGTATAGACTGCAGTGCTGACAACTTCTCTCCAATAGATCTGAGGAACATTTTGCTTCCATCATCATGGTCCTAGATGCTTCTTGGATGGTCCAGTTCTTTCTCTCAACTACTCCATTCTGCTGTGGAGTCCTAGGAGCAGACAACTGTCTCTTTATTCCATGTTTCTCACAGAAATCTATGAACTCACCGGATGTGAATTCTCCACCTCTATCAGACCTCAGACATTTTAGTTTTAATTCAGTTTCATTCTCTACCATAACCTTGAATATTTTGAATTTCTCAAGAGCTTCTGATTTCGCTTTCAGAAAGGTTACCCACATCATCCAAGAATAGTCATCAATTAGTAACATGAAGTATCTATCACCTTGCACACTTCTGATTCTTGCCAAACCACATAAATCAGTATGAACTAAGTCTAATAATCTGGTAGAAGATTGTTCCTTTCTTTTGAATGAGACTCTGCTTTGTTTACCCATCTGACATTCCTTGCACAAACTATTTGTAGGTTTCACCAACTTTGGAAGATCTCTTACTGCCTGAGTATTGCTTATCTTGATACTATTATCAAAATTCACATGACACATCCTCCTATGCCATAACCAACTCTGATCAATTTGCACAAATAGACAACTTTTACCAGTACTAACTAAATGGAAGATGTTACCTTTTGTTTGGGTACCGGATGCAATCTCTATTTCGAAACTCTCAAAGATCTTGCATTTTCCATTCTTGAATTTGAGATCATAGCCTTTGTCCACCAACTGTCCAATACTGAGAAGATTGTGCTTCAATCCTTCAACATACAGTATATTACCAGTTTTGTTCCTTCCATCAAAAGAAATAGTTCCTCTACCTCTGATTCTACCAGCAAATTTATCACCAAACTTCACCACTCCTCCTTCATACCTTTCCAAATCTATGAACTTATTTTTATCACCTGTCATATGGTGAGAGCATCCACTGTCAATGACCCAATCATCCTTTTCTTGAATTTGGGCAGCCAGAGCTCTTTCCACAGTCTTATGATTAACAGATACAGAGGACATTGGATCTTCTTCCTTGATGGAAATGAACACCCAGTCATTTTTGGATTTGTTTCTTGTCTCTGATTCATCATCTATTACTCCTTCATTATCATCATCTTCATGAACGTAGTAACAATTCTTTTGGAACCTTGGCTTGTTAGGATTTGGCCTTGAAAATCTATCCTGACACCTTGAGGCAAAATAACCAATCTTATTGCAGTTAAAAAACTTAAGAGGCAATTTCCCTTCATACTTACCGGATCCTCTTGGCAGTCTTTTTGCAATAAGAGCTTCAAGTTGAGCAGTTTCTGCTTCTTCTTCTTCTAGGTCTTTTCTTTCTTGTTCATACCATGATAGTTTCCTTGAAGAGTTCTCTCCTGAATCAAACCTTTGTTTACCTTTTACATAGGCACTGGCTTTGAATGCTGATTCAGTCTTTGGGGGGGCATCTCCAAACTCGATCATTTCAAATGTATGTAGTTTACCAACCAATTGATCTCTTGTGACAGTTGTATGGGCTTTGAATTCTTTAATGGCAGCAACTTTGATTTTATAAGAAGCAGGAAGGGATCTGAGAACTTTGCCAATAATCTCATCTTCATCCAAGATTCCACCAGCACATCTAATGCCATAGACAATCTCATTTACTCTTGGCATAAAAGTGGTGATATTTTGATCTTCTCTCATCTTCAGATTTTCAAATTTCCCTTTCAAACTCTATAACCTTGCACACTTAACATACTTGTCTCCTTCATGTAGAAGTTCCAGTTTTTCCCAAATCTCAAAAGCAGTTGGTAGATCAACAACATTTGAAAGCTCTGAATTAGATAATGTGCTTATAAGAGCCTCTATAGTTCGTAGATTGTTTTCAGCATCTGTGATTTCATTTTGGGTTTTCAGGCCACCCTGTGGAGGAGTATACTTTGTTGAAGCCATGTTCCAGTACTGCATTCCCATACATTGCAAGTGACATTTCATGCAACTTTTCCAAAGATTAAAATTGGTTCCATCAAACTTCAGACTATCCTTCTTGTAGGATGACATCTTGGATCTCCTCAAGCGGTTAAGCTCCTTTTAGAGGAACTTGGCTCTGATACCAATTGTTGGATTCAGGATAGACAACTAAGAGGGGGGGTGAATTAGTTGTCCAAAACTTTCTTTCAATTTAAACACTTAAATCCACTTTGTAATTCAGTAGCATAATAACAATTCAATCATGAAAACACAATGCATTTAAACCAAGAGCAACAACACATCAACACATAAGACACCAAGATTTTGACATGGAAAACCCAGTTAAGGGAAAAACCACGGGGTGATTAACCCAAGATTGTATTCTCTATTAGAAGAATAGAAAGAACAAAATGGCACATGCCAATTAGGGCTCACTGTCTGAGCACGCTACTCACAAGAGGCCCATTGCCTACAAGAGACACACTGTCTACAAAATAGTAAGTATTACATACATGAACTAGAGAATAGCATCTTCACCATGCTTGAATTAGTTCCATTTAAGCCCAATACTTTTGCTCTATCTTTCGCTCTCCTTTTCACTACCACACTCTCATCTCCACTAGATACACTTTGAAATGACTTCACAATTCCTTATTTATACAAGACATTGACTTAGGAATAATCATCTAAGTTGGCAAACATCTATAAAAACATTCGCAGGATGAGTAACTCATCCGGTCGGCTAGTCTAAGGAAGAACACCTTCATCCGGAAGCAATTCTTCAAATGCGAGCTTAAACTCCAATGCGAACCACCAACATGAACTAGACACGATCCAAAGACCTCCACAAGCTTTCTTGAATCACCAAGAACATCGACACTTCATCTGCTTACTAAAATCCTTCTCTCCTCCATCTGGAACCTCAAGAACATAGTCTGTCATCACTGTCACAAAGGAATAGATGCTTGCGGACCTCCAAACCATGAACCAATCAATTTGGCACATCACAAAGACTCCTTAAACATTCCATAAAATCTGCAGAACAGGATAATGCATTTCTGGATCTCACCGGACCTATCTGTATCACTATGTCACCTTTGAACACCTGCCTGAACCAGTTTTACTTGAGTGACTACAACTTCTTCAGATCTTCATGCAGACCTCTAAAATCTTTACTAGATCATCATAAGACACATATCTACAAACCCTTTAAACTACATCCTCTGATCCTCATCTTAACTTGGACTTTTACCTTACTGTCTTCACTGTTCTTCACTGTTCCTGATATGACCAATTTTCTCAATATCCTCAGCAATCAGTTCATCCAAACCTTATCATTAATGCAACAGGAGTATGTTGACATCAATGACAACACCGGTTAGGCCCATACTTGCAACAAGAGTCACATGTAATGGCAGTCAAAAGGATCATGAGATATTTAAAAGGCACTTCAGATTATGGGTTATGGTATCCCAAAGATACTGATTTCACTCTCAGTGCTTATACAGATGCAGATTGGGTTGAAGATGCTGATGATAGAAAAAGTACAAGTGGAGGTGCTTTCCTCTTGGGTAACAGATTGGTTTCATGATTGAGCAAGAAGCAATAATCAATTTCATTATCTATTGTAGAAGTAGAATATATTGCTGTAGCATATTGTTGCACTCAAGTACTTTGGATGAAGTAGACATTGAAGGAAATAAGAGTTGTATATGAATAACCAATTTCAATCTTTTGTGACAATACAAGTGCCATAAACATTTCAAAGAATCCAGTGATGCACTCAAGAACAAAGCATATATCAACAAGGTATCACTTTTTGAGAGAAAAAGGTAACAAAAAATGAAGTAAAGATGGAGTATGTGTCTACAAAGGATCAGATTGTAGATATTTTCACTAAGTCTCTGCCTAAGGATACTTTTGAGTATCTTAGTGAGAAGTTAGGGGTTATTACCCCTCCTCTAACCTAAGATGCACAAGGAATGCAACAGTCTAGTGGTGACTAAAGTTTCATCTTTTGATTTGGATTGATGTTTTGAAGGCTACTCCTTAGGGGGAGTAGGTAGAAGTTTCTGATCAAGAGCAATAAGTGCTGCAGTGTTGTTGACAGGGGGAGTTGTACAGTAAAAAGAAAGAAAAGGTCTGGAACCCTTTTCCATTGATGTCAAAGGGGGAGAGAAGTTCATGTGAAAAACCTAAAAAGAAGATTGCAGATAGAGAAAGCATCAAGTGAGGGGGAGCAAAGAAGCAAAGCAAGATTATATGTCTTGATGGTTTTTCATATCATGTGTTGCCATCAATGACAAAGGGGGAGATTGTTACAAGTATGAGCAGTAAGTGTTATCATTGATGTCAACACATAAGGAAGTTATTTGAATAAGTCTAAACAAGTATCTAAGGAATTGGTACAAGTGCAGAATTGCTTTATCTCTCAAGAATAGTGGAGTGTTTTTCTCCACATATTCTATAGATTAAATATCTTTGTCTACGGATTGAAAGTAATGTTAAGGGATGTATGTAGATGCTATGTTTCAAGTTTGAGCCTTCGGTATGAAGATTTGAGTGAGTTGTGTTCACTAGAGTAAAAACTATTTTTCTGTGTATTTAATGGTGACAGGGAGAATGTATACTGCTTCACATTTCTCTGCATTTAAGTTTCACAGTCTGTGGTTCTAGAAATAAGTTTATGATGTTGTTATGTGTCTTTAGTTCAAATGGTTCATGATTTGGTGCTTCACAAGTGATCTTTCATTTATGACAGTGGCCGACAGTAATGTTCAAGTGCTCCGATTTGAAGAATCTTATGGATAAAGTGTTTAGAGGTTGTGCGGATGTCCATGGTGATTGAAACATGTTTGTGGGAGTCTCTAGATCATGTTCCTACCTTTTGATTGATCTGCAAAGTATAATCCAGATCATGAATGAAGTGTGTTCCTAAAAATTTTAATGTTAACTCTAGTCCTAGCTAACTTGGTTGTTTTCACTACTTACAGATATGATTTGAAGATTGTGGAAGCATATTGTTACGTGGAAGATTGCATTTGAGTCCCAACTAAGGCTTGGCGTGATTCACACTCATTTCTCTTCTACCCCAATTCATTTAGGTCCAGACCTATCTTAATGTATTTATGTATGTTTGCCGACCTTGGAGATTGTTCCAATGGTTGATGATTGTAATGCCGACCTTGATGAAATTTCCAAGGTTGATGAATTGTATAAAAACATGAAACAAAATCATGAATTGTAGTAAGGATGTGAAAATGAAAAGATAATTAAGAAGTGTAAAAGCAGAGCAAAGTAGAGGATACTTATTATGCTTCAATGGAACTGAACCTTGGCATAGTGTAGATGCTATTATCTCAGTTCACTAACTTTAGTAGTGAGCCACCCACCGGCAATGAGCCACTCCATTGGTAGTGAGCCTCTAATTTTTGGTATTGTATAACATATTATTTTGTGAGCTAACACTCATCATGGTTTTTCCCCTATGGGGTTTTCCACGTAAAAATTTGGTGTCTCCTGTGTCTCCTATGTTTATGTTTTTGTTTCATGCTTTCATGGTTAAAATACAAACACAATGTTAATTGATTGATGTATTAATGGTTTTGAAATATTGGTTACAACTAATTCACTCCCCCTTTCAGTTGTATTGCACTTTTCAACAGGTTGGACAATGGTACACCAAAACAAAGTGGTCTTCAAACTGTAATGCTACTAAGAGCAAACACATTAATAAGCAAAGATTTTTAAACTGTCCTTTGCTAATAAAATAAGACTACCTCTGTCCCATAATAGGACACCACTTTTATGTGGTTTGCAAGGGCTTTGAAACTTTGGCAACTTTATTTTTTAACACTCCAAATATATAGCATTCATACTAAACAACAGTAAAGATAGGTTTAATAGACTCTTATTAGAGCAACATTGAGTTTATTATATCAAACAAATGAAATTATAGTCAATATCCTTTGTACCCTCATGGAGGTTCCAAACTACAGGGTCACAGGGAAGAGTAGACCTCCCACTATAGAATATTCCTTCCTCAATGCCTAAAGAAGGATTCAAACCTCACCGAGGGACTATTTTATCCTAATATCAAGCCTTCAATTATACTCCAACTGCTCCCTGTCACTGCATGATTGCAATTTTTGCCTGAATCCTCTTTTGCTTCTTTCATTCTTTCCAACTGTCTTCCCTTCCATCTGTTGTCCCAATGTGAAACTCTCACAAAACTGTATCTCACCGAGGAGAGAGAAAAATCTCTATCTTCACTATAGAAAAATAAGATATGGACACAAGATCCTACAACCTACTTTTTCCAAAGTTGTCTCTCCACCACTTCTTTGTGCTTTCCTGATGGGGAGAACATCATCTCCAACTGCCCCCAAAACAAGGAGACCCATGGACAACTAATTCCATAATGAAAAACTAACTGAGTTTCTTTCCTTCCTCTGATGTGTAGTTGGTGGGAGTATGTTAAATTCTCCATTTAGACTAAGCTAACATGTGACAAGCCACATTCTAGCTCCTTGAAGTCACAAGAAACAAAACAGTGAAGAACCAAAACTTCAAAAGACAAATGCTCCTGCATCAGTTGGTAAATCATTCTCTTTCAAAATCCCAAAAATATGTTTTCCATGTTTTCCAAGTTTCTTTCTAATGTTTAGTTTTTAATGATAGAGAAATGGCCTTGGTGGGATCCTTTGAATTCTTAGGGAATAGAGAATTTCATTTACTTCAAAAAATTTTTGGCTCTTCTTTATCTTCTATAGGAAGCGAAGTCCATTGAGGCATCACACTATCGACAGACATCAAGCAACGACCTCTACCCATTTCCTGCATTAGATGAAAGGATAATCTGTGAAAGAGCTTCTAGCTAGGCATGAAGAAAACCTACAAGTGACTATCAAGGGGTAGAGATTCATACAAAAGACAGTGATCATGTAAACGTTAAAAGATAATCGTAGAGTTAACGAGAAGAACTATGCAAAGGTTACAATCTTGTCAATGTCTCAAGAGGCATTTAAAGGGGTAAGAAGACAACCTTATAGTATTCATTTGATAGTGCCAAATCTCAAGATAGTCAAGAGTCTTCATGTTAGATGCATGAACACCTAGGACAGTACAAGTGAGCAGCAACAAGGTTGAGGGTTATCATCAGCTATTTTCCAAGACATGGATATTTTGTAACAATAGTATCATAATAGGATGTTGATTTCTATATTAGAGGTGATGATATGATATGACAATTGTTCATGATAGTGATGTGATAAGTGATAGGACCAATGATGGACAGTAGGTTGACAAGTGATTGGACAATGCATTTCAAGAAGCTACAAGTTTGATTAGGACAATGCATAGCCTAGTCATAAGGCAATGTTGAATAACAGTCCATGACAATTGAGGTATTCTACCAAAGATGACAGTCATCATAATATAATTCTGAAGATAGACAAGCTGACAACCACTCAAATGTGACACCAAATTCAAGTTCAAATTCAATTTGGCATGGCCAAGGGACTATTGGGATACTTGATATAGTTAGGGCTTCTTGGCCAAGCTTGACTATTGCTATAGGATCAAGCCAAGGCCCATCAGTAAATGTATTAGTTTTTGGAGCTGATGGATGGAGCTCTGCACTTGCAGATGCTCCTATTGCAAATGGAGGTAGCAATGGGCCATTTACGTCTTCTCAGCAAACCAATATAGGATCTTTTGTTTTCTAGCGTTGAGGCTTTGATTTTCAAGGGTTTGTTAAATCTATTGTAAAACACTACAATTGTTGGAGAAAAACAATTCATAGGGTTTTCCATAATAGAGCAATTGTTGGACACAGGCAAATAAATCTTAGGGTTTTGCACAACAACACTGCAATTGTCACTGAAAGCAAGTTTTTTTCTTTCATGGTTTTGCAACACTCTAATTGTTGAAGAAATAGAAAAATAATCAATACTCAAGGGTTTGTAGCCCAAAATTGAGACTGATCAGTGGCGAGGTTTGGTTTATGTAATCTATGGCGACAGAGTCTTGATTGACATCACTTTTAGTTATTTGACGACATCCCAGAATTATGTGTTAACTTCTTACAATAGGGTTTTAATTCTTGTGCACCTATGTTGACAACATTAAGTTATTTGCTACTTTGAGGTTTTTCTCTTAGTGAGATTTCTATCTAGAGAGTGTAATCTGTTGTAAGGAGGTTTAAATGCACTATTTTATATGATAGAAGTAGACATGTAGACTGCAAATTATTGATTTTCATGCCAATGCCTTATTTCAGATATCTACTAGAATAGTAAAGTGAGTATATATACCTGTGAATAATCTAGACTATTATAGGTTTTTTTATTCCTACTTTGTACAGTTGTTGGTGCTTTTATTTAGAACATTTTTTTGCCTAGTTTATGGCTTCTAGTTGCAGTTTTTTTGTGGGATTTCTTAAACCCAGTGAAGTTTTGAAAATAAAGCTTATTAAATCAACCGCAATGGCTGAATTTCTTTGAAGATTGTCTCAAAAGGTTTGAGGAAGAGTACACTTATCATAAAATGCTAGAAGTTGATACCAAGAACAGGTTCAGGTTCAGGTGTGTTGTCTGTCAGTGGAGTGTGTAAAATTAAATAACCTATTATACTAGAATTATGGTGACCAGGAAGGGTCTGAAGTGAAATTCAATAAAAAGGAAGGGTTTGTGGTGAAGGGTACAAGGCATGCTATGAATACAGTTAACAGGGAGGAATGGGGAGACAGGTGTGGGGAATGTTAGTTTTATAATTAGGGGGAAGCATCATAAGATTGCATCATTTCTAGTTTAGCATATGTTGGAATTCATTCAAGAAATTGTTCATAGTCTATAGCAATTATGGATAAAAGTGAGCCTACTTTGGTTCCACAATGGCTGGAAGGTACTAGTGGATGTGGAAGTGGGTCAACATCTCATAGTTCCTCTTCTATATTCTTAGATGATTGTGACGTCCAAATTTCAACCACTAGATATAGAACTTTTCTTCATTCAAACTCTTTTGGATCACGTCATGGTGACTATGACTCTCCACTAATTGGCAGAGAGAGCTCCTTTTTCATCTTCTCGAAGAGGTCTCAGCTTTAATGGAGGAATAAGTGATCAGGTAAACTTGAATAGGGATTATTCTAGTTTTAACCAGAATTCATCATTCTGTGGTGATCATGATAGGGATCTACAACATATTGATAAAGAAAGAGAGTGGGAGTGTGAACTTGAATTTCAAGTCAAAGAGAAATCATTTGGAGGACATTACAGGGAAAAAGGTCAGGATCAATATGATAGTCATGTATGGCCTAATTCATCTTTTTCAAGCAAATACGAAACAAAAGCAACCTTGAAATGATCCCAGTTACTGATCTTGAACAAAAGGATGGAGAATGGGTCAGAGAAAATTGTAAATGAACTGGGAAGTTTAACTGTGCCCCTTGTTGTGGGAAATATAATTATGATCATTACACATCAGAGGCATAATCATTAGAGATAAGGACAATTTATTGCTATAGGTAACAATTCACAGTGGCAGCTTATGAACTAGAGCAAGTTGGGTGCATGAGACAAGATCTCTACAGAGATGACAGTGTGATCTTGAACTAGGACAATGAACTTCATGGAACAATCATGGATTTGTGAAGAAGACATCTATGAATGCCTTTGTGCTTCTATGCTCAGTGATACTCAGAAAATCAGTTTCTTGCTCATTCTTTGAGCTATGTATTGTAACCATGAAGGTTTTTTTAGCAAAGAGAAAGCATTGTAACTTATTTTCAGATCTATATGTTGTTTGTAAGCATTTTTGATCAATAAAACAAGTTGTTTTTACCTTCTCAAAGTTGTTTCATTGTGCAAGCTTCAAAATGGTTGATGTGATTTTGTGGTGATGCTTCCCTTTGATTAAAATGACTAAATATACTACTAATTGGTGTTAATTAATAATTAAATTGACTAAATATACTACCAATTGACAGAAATGAGTGAATAAATATGACTAAATATATGACCAATTGACAGAAAAATAATGATTCAAATGACTAAATATACTACCAATGGACGAAAATTAGTTAATACAAATGACTAAATATACTACCAATGGATGGAAACCAGTGAATAAAAATGACTGAATCAATGATTAAATTAACGACTAAATATACTACCAAATTGATCAATCAAAACAACTAATAAATGACTAAAAATGGTTTAGTCATCAATTCGGTCACATTATAAATGATTGACAATAAACTACTAATGGTCACGTAACCATGTTTAGTCATTTATATGTAGTTTTTAGTAGTTTTTTTAATCATATATTGTTGTTTCTATACTAGTGCCAAGAAGATTATGTTGATGAAAGGGAAGTGCAGAGAAGAGACTAGATGAGATTGACCCTAGATCAAATACATGCCTTCAATTTTCCATTGCAAATTCCTCATGAAGTAGATGATAATTCGGATATTATTGACAAATAATTTCTTGCAGTTGCTTCTAAGCCTTTGCCACACATTCAGTGGTCTAAAAAAGAAGTCACTAACATTAAGGTCTAATCTTTTGTCTTAAATAAGACTGAGAAGTGGCTTCAAGGGAAAATCCATGAATGCACCATGTCTTCTTCCTCACAGAGAGAACCTGCAACAAAGGAGCAGGGGTCTTCCCATAAGACTGAACATCAAAGATCTTCGGCCAGTGTGGAGATAACCAAGTCAAGGGTTAGTTCACAGTAGGGCAGTGATGGGGAAGACCTTGAGGAGAATAGAAAACTAAAAAGTATATGTGAAGAAGATGGTGAGCTGATATCCAGAGGGTCAGGAGCATAAAAGAAGCTTGATGCTCTGCAGCAACTCTAGGTAGATCATATGACCCCTCCTATGTCTCCTATGCCAGGTAATGACTCCTCAATTTTTCAACAGCTTGGTGAAGATGATACCTTTCACACTTTGCTTGACATTCCAGTTTCTTCTATTTTAAATGAGATTCCTGTACATAATACTCAAAGCTAACCAGACAATACCATTTTAGATGCAATCAATAATAGTACAGTGTTACCATCTCCTTCTTAGCTCAAGAAGGTAGTAGAAAAGAAAAGAAGATATACTCCCACGACTGATATGAATGTAGATACTATAGCCAAACTGCTACAACTGGCCCTTAGCCTAAGAAGGCTAAAAGAATGTCGAGGGTGGTCATGGATTCTTCTTCTGGACACCAAATTCTTGAAATCATTGACCCCATTGGGGATAAGAATGAGCATAATACTATAGAAGCAGATTTCAACATGAGTAAAGTTGATATGGGTCCTCCTACTATAGAGGGAGATATTTACCATGCTAAATTTTCTATGGGGATGTTAGCTAAAAGAGTTAAAGTAGAGAAGCAAGAAAATGTAATGCTACAAACCCAGGTGAATTCTTTAACTTCATTTATTCAATCAATTGTAAATGCTACTTCTCAGCCCTCTTATATGATTCTAGGTGCTCCTATTGATGGGGTAGACCTAGGGATATTACAACAAATCAAAAGATATCAAACTTTAGCCAAAGCCACTAAGCAATGGATTGAGAAAGTTACTATTGATAGTCCGCTGTATATCAAAGAGAAAATGAAATTTTATGCTCTCATTTCTAGCAAAAGAAAAGAGTTGATTGCAGAATTATAGACCTTTAAAAATGATGAGAGTGCTTTACTCATGGTGTCTAAAGAAGTCCAGGAAATGATAAAAAATGATACTAATAGTTTGGTGGTTGAGAAAGTTTTGAATGATCCCAAAGAAAATGATTTTGTCTCTTGGTTGGATGCAGTTGAATGGAAATTGTCTATGTTAAGACAATTCATTAGTGAGATAAGAAGGATTCTGAATGAATACCATAGTGACCTAATAGATATTAAGAAAAATTGTACAATTCTGGAGACAAAGATTCTTGATGAGAGTGGAGAGAATTTGCTAGATGTCAAGGAAGTTAAACAATGCTTAATGAAGAAATAATTGGTGTTGATACTGTAAATGGCACTTCATTGGGAAAACTTGGTCACACAACAATATATCTCAAAGCTTTTAGAAATGAAATCGATGATGTCAACAAGAGACTGGTCGATGCACAAAGAACTTTGGGTAGTTGGAAGATTCGAATACACATCATACTTAGCCCAAGTGGAAAGATCTTAACTCCCATCATTTCCAGGTTCAGGAGTTCCAAAGCGAAGATGAAGAAGAAGGTGGATTCGACAAATGTTGGAGAACAAGACAAAGGAGACAAAGCGAATCGGGAGGATGATTGTGATGTTGCCACATGATGACTTTTTCTTGTTTTATGTTATTGATTCAAAGCTATGAAAACTTGATGTTTTAAAAAAAAATATTATTATTTATGTTTTAATTGGCTATCTTCAAGAAGTTGGTATATTGTTTAAGATAGTTACTTTTAAGACAAGGCTATATATATGAAGCCTATTGATGCTAGAGAGATCTTTTGGCAAACTTTGTGTTGTTGAAAGATACATTTTTGTTCTAATCCATTTTCAGTTATTTCAATATATAAATGAAATTTGGGAAGTTGCAAACAAATATTAGAGACTTTGTGTTACAGTGGATGGATGTTGCATTCTTCTTATGTTGAATGTTATCAGCTTTTTGAATTATAGTTTTATATTGGAAGAATTGGAAATCTCTATCTAGGCTCATTGATGTGGATTATTTCTCTTTTGATAAATGATTACAGTGGTGATTATATTATGCAAAATATTAGATTGTGAATGTTGTTGCATGGGGTCTTTGTGCTCCTCTATTCTTTGATTATTCTTTAAGTTGAATGCTTTTATTGCTTTATGGTTAAAAGCAATGCCTTTCTACTTTTTAGTCAAAAGCATACCTAGTTTTTCATTCATTTTAAATCTTTCAAAGGTAGCCGCTCCTTGTAAAAAATACAGAGAGTCATTGCAAATATAATTGCAATTGAACTCAACTGTTAGTTCATTTGTCATTACGTGGGAGTGAGAAAATAGAGTTTAGTGACAAATCTGTAAACTAACATATATTAAATTAATAAAACATAAAATACAATATTTCACAAAAAGTTTGGTGGAATAGTAGCACACCCCAAATAGTTTATGCAAAATCAACATGACAAACAAAAGTCATCAAACTACTATGAAGCTAGAGAAAAACCAATGGGAGAAGGGAGATTCTCGTTATATGGATCACCCCAACCAGTTGAAAGGTCCTCACCATCAACAATAGGCTCCCACCTGGTAATGACACTATCATTTGTTTTTTTCCTTTTAGTAGGAGTGGCACAAACATTAGAGATCGCAAGAGCAAACCAAAGAAACTTGTCACTATTAGGTTTACCAACCAAGCCTCAATGAGAAGGGTGGGAGGTAGAGGACTATTCATGTGGCTAAGGAGAAACACTACTATTTTTAACAAACGCTTAAATTGAGAAATTTTGATATGAATATAATGGAGTCTATGAATGCAAATACAAGTAAAAGTAATTAAGTTGGTTGTAGAGATGGAGTGCCTTTATAGCATGATTGGACACTAAAACAACATCCCATCCACATTTAACAAAGTGGACCTAATTACCTATGGCAAGATGTTCCATGTTGGGTTTGAGACCATGACAAGTATAGCTGCTCACATTCCAAGTAAAGACTCGCATACAAGTTGGGGTTCTTAGAAGGCTATCTCTTCCTTGAAGACATAGAATATGGGATCATCACCCTCGAGACAATAAAATCCCTACGACAGTCCTCCTATTCTACCAACTCACGTAACTCACTCAAAATGAAAACCAACAAAACTTCCTTATGTTGAAAAATAGTAGAGAAAAATGCTAAAAGATATTAAGCCATACTAGAACAACAAATAACATTGAACAATAATTATAAATATTAAGTTATTCAGGATGGTTACCCACATATCATAATATGGATTTTATAAAGCCTTTTTAAAACATAACTACTCAAACCACCTGATAATTACCATGATGCTAACTAAACATTTTAATTGCTAACATCACTAAGTCACTAAGGTGACTTTATTACAAAATGTAAACCTTATTTTCCAACACCCCCTCTTAAGGTTTATAGTGCAAAAAATAGAAAATGAAAAACATGTTGACTAGTCATAACCTCATATGAACTTCAAAAGTTTCTCTTTGAAAATAATTTTTGGACTAGGTGGAACTCCATCAAGCTACCTCGTAACCCTTGTAAATGTGTAGCTCCCGAGCTAAATTCTTGAGTTCTTGGATTCCACCTCCCCAAACTCCCAAAACACAGATCTCCCTAATTATTGGACAACGATCCATGTCAATCTACATCCATAGTGCTCCATCAAGTTGTCCCATGACCCTTATAAGGGTATAATTCCAAGATCAAAAAACTCCCAAACTATTTTGGCAACCATCCACACTGAGTTTCATCTACACTAAATCCTTGCTTGACTTCAAGGTGTGGACTTTCATTCTCAACTATTCATAGTTATAAAACTACCAAGGCCCCTTGCTCCAAGAAGGGACTCAAATGTGGTGGTGTTACTAAAAAAAAGTACCATCTCTAAGCAATAAGATAGCTTGAGATGGAGAAATTCATTTGACCTTCAATGTCTTCTAGCCTCCTTTGTGTCCTTGTTATGCTATATCCACAAGATACAACATCAAAATCTCTAAAAGTCTTGTTAAGTGTCACATTGATGACCCTAAAAGCAAAAGGTAACAAGATAAATGTTTTCATTTTGAAGGTGTTGGGTTCAACCAAAAATACACCTTAAACAATTAAACTAATCTAACATGTTTGGAGCACTATTTTATGTTATTTTAGGCTACCTCTTTCCTCTCCAAGCTGGACACCTCACAAAAATATGTGTAAACTCACAAATCAAGTTATATTTCACATGTATTCATTTTTTAGTGCAGGGGGAGGCAATGGATTGCCTGGAAACACCTTTAGACACAACTACCTCAAAAAACAAAGAATTCAACCATCAAATAATTCATAGATTCACACTTGGCGACCTATAATATCACATTCACTGCCATATTTTGAAGGGAGACAACAATAGTGGAAATGTGGTGTGTAGTTTATCTTCTTCCCATACTAGATAGGATGGAATTCCTACACAAATATTAAAAGAAATAATACTACATCAAACACTTCTAAATTCTCATGCTTGGTGCAAAACAATTTGACTGTATGTAGCAAACAAACTTCATCATTGCAACTAGCAAAACATCCAAAAGGCATTAAGGTTGCAATTGAAACTCAAAACTTCAACTCCAATCAACACACCAACAAGAATTCTTCTATGAAATGGCTCCTTGTCTGTAGCAATATCTAGAAACTTAGATAATGCATCTAGCATGAATGCTTTACATGCATCTTCTAGTCATTGCCTCTCTGCTTTTCTTAGAACAAAAAACTTCAAGAAAAAAAAATTAAAATGCCTCATACATGAGGATAATAACAAACATCTTCATTTAATTATCCATGCCTAAACATTCTTTGGGTTCTAATACTATGTTGAAAAATAGGAGAGCAAAATGCTAAAAGTGTAAGATCAACAAAAATAAAATAAAATAAAACAATAAAATATTTTAAAAAATAATTAATAAAACAACATAATCAAATATTCAAATAATAAAATATTATACAATGTTTATCCAAAAACAAATAAGTCAAAGAATTAACTACAATTTTTTTTTAAATACATAAAACGATTTAACAATCATTTACAACACAAACAAAGTCTTTAAATTACAACACTTTTAGCGATGACTACAAAACTCAATCTGTTTTACATTTTATAGGTACAGGTTCACTCTTCCTAAAGACAAACTCAAAATTTGCAAAGGATAAGAGAGAGCATCATTGAGGTGATATACAACCCGCCACGAAGCATTAAGTTTCCCTGTGCTACTCCACTAAGAAGTCTAACCCATCACGAAAGATCTAGCAATATGTAGCCAACATACATGAAGGAATCTGATGCAACATACACTACAACAAAACAAGCAATTAGCACCTAAAATAGTACCAAAATTTAGTGCCTTTGAGTTCATGAATTGGACACTTCTGCCAGTGCAAAACTTAGCGTCAAACTGCATGTTCACTTCGGTGTCAGATTTTACGCCAGAAAAGTAGCGTAGGCAATAGTGCCTCCTTTAGCACCTGGAATAGCACTGGTAATAGTGCCTAAATTAGCACCTAATTTGACTTCTAATTTTGCTTCCATGTCTGCTCCCATTTTTTCTTCTAGTTTTGCTCCCAGTCGTGCTTCCTATTTTTCTTCTAGTATGGTGTCGAAAATAGCTTCTTTTTTGGCTTCCTATTGACGCCAAGTTTTGCTTCCATTATGACGTCTTTTGTTGCTTCCAATTTTTCTTCCATTATGACATCCTTTGTTGCTTCCAGTTTGGATTCCAATTTTGCTTCTGGTTTTGCTTCTTGTGTTGTTTCCAGTTTTGCTTCTAGTTTTGCTTCCAGGTTTCCTTCTAGTTTTACTTCCAATTTTGCTTCCATTTTTGCTTCCAATTTTGCTTCCAATTTTGCTTCCATATTTGCTTCCAATTTTGCTTCCAATATAACGTTGCTTGTTTCATCTAGCTTTGCTTCCATTTTTGCATCTTTGTTCCAAAAAAGGTGAGTGGATCAATCTTGCTTTCTAACCACCCCATCTTTCACCTTATAGCCTAGCTTAACCTGATACTCCCCAATTTTTGAGTAGCTCCATCTTATTCTATCCTCTTTGCGAGACAAGCTCATAGACCTCTTTGACATAATACTCTCTAACTCAATGATTTGCACTCCATCCACCTGAAGACCCCTGAAGCATTTGAAATATTTTATAGGATAACATTTATAAAGAATTTTTAGGGAAATGGACATCCATACAAATTAACAACATCATTATACTTATTAAATCTCCATCAAAATAAAATCTACAACAATATCCAGTATATATATAATAACAAGATAATTATTATAACATGATCATCATCTATAATTAAAACAAGTGAGTCAAATATCTATAATTTAATTGAATTTGACAACATCCATCCTAAG
The DNA here is from genome assembly GCA_027924645.1 of Cunninghamia lanceolata. Lineage (NCBI taxonomy): Eukaryota > Viridiplantae > Streptophyta > Pinopsida > Cupressales > Cupressaceae > Cunninghamia > Cunninghamia lanceolata. The sequence goes on from BSBN01001101.1 coordinate 16,131,212, forward strand.
CATTAAATTAAAATCATCATACGTAATAAATATCCATCCAAAAATCATTGACCACTTTTAATATATATAAATTGACAAGTCACTACTGATAAGATCATCATCATATATAACTAAAACAAGTGAAAGTCAAATATGCCAGTAGATCAATAACATGTCAAAATGATACAACTCAATAATATGGTACTGCAAGCCATGAAATGATACATATGATAGTAACCATAACAATATATTAGCAATGATCCATGATGCAGTCTATATGATCATGAATGTCACTAGCTACTACCAGCAACTGCCTCATCATCATCATCACCATCGTGATCATCATCATCATGATCATCATCGTCATCATCATCATTGTCATCAGCCTCGGTGTCTTCTGTATTTGCGTCATCATCATCCTCTGCCATGCGATCTGTACCAGAACCAACATATTCCGGATCTATATCATGAGGATCATCTTGATCTTCTGGAAGACCCGTGTTCTGCAAAAAAAACATTTAAAATGAAATGTTATTATTTATTTCATGCAATAATTTATTTTTCTATTATATAACTAATATTACAACATATGAAATGAAACCATAATCATATTACATCATATCAAAGTGCACATACCATAATAAAATTTCAAAAAAATTACAGCTAATATGTCATTCCAATGATGTAAAACATGCAACAATTCTAATAAACGTTAGTAAAGATCATAAAAACAATTGTTATACAATTTAACTATCAACTGTAAATTCTATTACATAACCTTAAGTGCCACAAATTGCTTGGTCCATGTATGTTCTTTTTCACTATTAATCTAATAACCTGCATTAGACAGAAACATTAAAGAGTTTGTAAGTAGCAGTTGATTAAATTCTCTTACATGTCATTAAGGAATGCACAATTTTTTTCAATAATTATTTATCTTAAGGTTCATGAGTAACCTTAATATAAAGGTCTATTTTGTTTGAAAAAAAATGAAGTTAGCAATATGGCTTTATCCAGCCGATTTTAGAAAGAAAAAATGTTAGCCCTATTCCCGCTCACAGGTCTTCAATGTGAGTGGGAATAGGGCAAATTTGGGGATTTAGAAAAAAATATAAAGTTTAGGGTGTCTTCAAGATAGCTAGCACAGGCAAGGAGGTCAACCATGCACACATAATGATCAACTGTAGGTGCAATGCAATAATGGTTACAAATGTGATTGAAGTATGTACAACTCTCATCCACTAAACCTGCATGGATGCATTCACCTAGAATACAAGCAATGCTTACAATGTTAGGATATGTTCCAGAGTGCTTAATTAATTCAAATATTTTGAGAGTGTCCTTGCAAAATCCATTTTGTGCATATCCTGCAATCATTGCATTCCATGAGATGACATCTCATTGAGGAATTATGTCAAATAGTTTACGTTTTTTGTCTATGATTGCATATTTTGCATACATGTCTATGAGAGCATTTAAAACTATAATATCTCACAAGAATCCCCCTACCATTATGCTTTGAAGGATGTCCATACCCTATTTCGAAGCTCCCATTTGGGCACAGGCAAGGAGGATGCTAGCAAAGGTTACAAAATTTGGATTTACAACTAACAATTGCATTTGCTTGAAAGTTTCTAAATCCTATTCAACAAATCCATTTTGTGCAATCCTGCAATCATTACATTCCATGAGATGACATCTCTTTGAGGCATTCTGTCAAACAGTTTGTGTGCCTTGTCTGTGCTTCCACATTTTTCATATATGTCTAACAGAGCATTTCCAACTATAATATCTAACAAAAATCTACCTTCTATTATGCCTTGATGGATGTCCATACCCTATTCCAAAGCTTACCATTTTGATACAGGCAGAGAGAATGTTGGCAAAGGTTGTGGAATTTGGCTTTACACCTGCCAATTTCATTTGCATGAAAGTTTCTAAAGCCTTTTCAACAAATCCATTTTGTGCATATCATGCAATCATTGCAGTCTATTAGACCACATTTCTTTCAGGGATTTTGTCAAATAGTTCACATGCCTTATCTATGCTTCCACATACATCTCTCTTTGTATATATATATTCAATTGCATTTGCTTGAAAGTTTTTAATGCCTTATCAACAACTCCATTTTGTGCATATTGTGTAATCGTTGCATTCCATGAGACCACATTTCTTTGAGGGATGTAATCTATTTTATGCACACAACTCAACATAAATTAACCTAGATTGGTGGTATTTAATAATCCCTTGAGAGGATTACCGTTATGTTGCTAGGAGACATGTTATCATAGGTTAACCATGGAAAAATTGTGTAAAGGATTTAAAACAACAGACTTCAACTATGCAAATGCATCTAAGATGAATGTGCAGATCTAGATTCCTTTTAATTAATTGCATAGGAAACTACAAGGAATGCCAATTCTTATCCACACATTATAAGCTACAAATAAATTGATTACAATTTGAAATCATTCATGAGAGAATTTGTGCATAAATTCTATTCTTCTTTATTGAATTTTGTGCATAAGTCTTTGTGAAGGCTTTCATGATCGGAAGTGGCACTTGCAACTAAACATCTGACTAAAATCCACTTCTAGTTATTCTTTGATGGATGTCCATATCCTCATCCAAAGCTTCAATTTGTGCACAGGCAAGGATGATGCTGGCAAAGGTTGAGGAGTTGGGGTTTACACCCACCAGTTGGGAATCTGACACAGTGCACATTATTATAGTGTAAGCCTATTTTTCAGATTGCTTCATTTAACATCATCAATAATCTCCACAAGAACATTGTCCTTGTTTAAAATGATGGAAAGGGTTCACATCTCACAACAATTTCTCTTGTGACAATCTTGGAGATAAAATTTTGTTGTAGTGTGGCAATCAACACATACTCGAAGGTTCTTAACAACTCTAATAGTTGTTCCATGGGGCATGTTTAACAAACCAAATGCAATTGCCAACTTTTCACCATGGTGGTAGAGAAATAATTATTTTTCCCATCCTTCCACAACATTAAGTAAATTCTTGAATTTGGAAAATACCTTGCCGCCTTCATCTACCAAGCCAATTTCTCTAACTTTGTATAGGTCTCCTTTGTCTATGGATGTGATCTGTCTCCTACACAAAAAGCATGTACCATTTTATGCCCTTTAATCCAACTGCATCTGGGGAATTTTTTTAATTCCTCTATCTTTCATCAATCTCCTTACCTCACCACACTTGTCCACTTCTAGATAGATGTTTGAGAGAAGAACATAAGTTGTGCAACTTTTTTAGAATCCAAATCAAAAAGTAGTGTTGCTGTAAATACTCCTAAGCCTATATTCATATGTGATATATAGGCACTAAGAAAACACATCCATACAACCATCACAGATTTAACAGGTATCTCAATGATAAAGTTTAGGGTGTCTTCAAGATAGCCAGCACGGGCAAGGAGGTCAACCACTAAACCTGCATGGCTACATGCACCTAGAATACAAGCAAAGCTTACAATGTTAGGATATGTTCTAGAGTGCTTAATTAATTCAAAGATTTTGAGAGTGTCCTTGCAAAATCTATTTTTTGCATATCTTACAATCATTGCATTCCATGAGATGACATCTCTTTGAGGAATTCTGTCAAACAATTCATGTTTTTTGTCTATGATTCCATATTTTTCATACGTGTCTATGAGAGCATTTCAAACTATAATATCTCACAAGAATCCACCTACCATGATGCCAGTGATTAAAATAGGAAAGACTTTAGATTTATTTTCTTTCATTTTTCCAGCTTTACACCAACCAATTGCATTTGCTTTAAAATTTCTAAAACCTTTTCAACAAATCCATTTTGTGCATATACTACAATTATTGCAGTCCATGATACTGCATTTCTTTGAGGCATTCTGTCAAACAATTCATGTGCCTTATCTATGCTTCCACATTTTGCATACATGTCTAACAGGACAGTTGCAACTACAACATCTGACAAAATTCCTCTATCCTTTATGTTTTGATGGATCTCCATACCCTATTCCAAATCTCCCATGTTGACACAGGCAGGGAGGATGCTGGCAAAGGTTGTGGAATTTGGCTTTACACCAACCAATTACATTTGCTTTAAAATTTCTAAAGCCTTTTCAACAAATCCATTTTGTGCATATCCTACAATCATTGCAGTCCATGAGACCACATTTCTTTGAGGCATTCTATCAAACAGTTCACGTGCCTTGTCCATGCTTCCACATTTTGCATACATGTTTAACAGGGTAGTTGCAACTACAACATCTAACTAAATTCCTCTATCCTTTATGTATTGACAGATGTCCATACCCTATTCCAAAGCTCCCATTTTGACATAGGCAGGGAGGATGCTGGCAAAGGTTGTGCAATTTGGCTTTACACTAGCCAATTGCATTTGCTTTAAAATTTCTAAAGCCTTTTCAACAAATCCATTTCTTGCATATCTTGTAGTCATTGCAGTCCATGAGACCACATTTCTTTGAGGCATTCTATCAAACAGTTCATGTGCCTTGTCTATGCTTCCACATTTTGCATACATGTCTACCAAGACAATTGCAACTACAACATCTGACAAAATTCCTCTATTCTTTATGTTTTGATGGATGTCCATACCCTATTCCAAAGCTCCCATTTTGACACAAGCAGGGAGGATGTTAGAAAATGTTGTGGAATTTGGCTTTACACCAACCAATTGCATTTGCTTTAAAATTTCTAGTCTTTTCAACAAATCCATCTTGTGCATATCTTGCACTCATTGCAGTCCACAAGACCACATTTCTTTGAGGCATTTTGTCAAACAGTTCACATGCCTTGTCTATGCTTCCACATTTTGCATACATGTCTAACAGGGCAGTTGCAACTACAACATCTGACAAAATTCCTCTGTTCTTTATATTTTGATGGATGTCCATACCCTATTCCAAAGCTCCCATTTTGACACAAGAAGGGAGGATGTTGGCAAAGTTTGTGGAATTTGGCTTTACACCAACCAATTGCATTTGCTTTAAAATTTCTAAAGCGTTTTCAACAAATCCACTTTGTGCATATCCTACAGTCATTGCAGTTCATGAGACCACATTTCTTTGAGGCATTCTATCAAATAGTTCACGTGCCTTGTTTATGCTTCCACATTTTGCATACATGTCTAATAGGGTAGTTGCAACTACAACATCTGATAAAATTCCTCTATTCTTTATGTTTTGATGGATGTCCATACCCTATTCCAAAGCTCTCATTTTGACACAGGCAGGGAGGATGCTGGCAAATGTTATGGAATTTGGATTTACACCAGCCAATTGCATTTGAATTAAAATTTCTAAAGCCTTTTCAACAAATCCATTTTGTGCATATCCTGCAGTCATTGCAGTTCATGAGACCACATTTCTTTGAGGCATTCTGTCAAACAGTTCACGTGCCTTGTCTATGCTTCCACATTTTGCATACATGTCTAACATGGCAATTGCAACTACAACATCTGACAAAATTCCTCTATTCTTTATGTTTTAATGGATGTCCATACCCTATTCCAAAGCTCCCATTTTGACATAGGCAGGGAGGATGCTGGCAAAGGTTGTGGAATTTGGCTTTACACCAGCTAATTGCATTTGCTTTAAAATTTCTAAAGCCTTTTCAACAAATCCATTTTGTACATATCATGCAATCATTGCAGTCTATTAGACCACATTTCTTTTAGGGCATAAGAAGGAAATTGAGCACTTGAAACATCAAGCAGAATACTACAAGGCTGCAAGGTATGACATTGGTGATTTCATGGAATATGCATTAGAAATCCATGATGAATTGACCTTGGTGCAAAAGGAGTTCTACAAGGATGTGTTAGATCTATAGGATGCCTACCAAGATGCATCAAAACATTCTTACATGTTAAAATAATGGCAGCATTGTGAGGAAGGATGGCAAAGATGCATGTGGATCACTTAGTAGAATGACAACATGAATTCAAGGAAGCACTCCTTGAGATACCAAGGTGGTGCAGGGCACCTGGGTCTTAATGTAAAAATTGTAGAGTGCTAGTATTTTGGTGTGGTGAAGTCATTTTGTTTGTAATAAGGTCTTTAAGACCATGTTTTATGTCTTTGTGTGTCAGTTGGGTCATTTTGGAGTCAATTTGGTGAAATTTGTAAAAGTTGCAAAAAGTTGTCAAAGCAACTTTTGCATTTTTTCATTTTTGGGGAAGTTGAACGGTCAGGCTTTGGTTTTTGGTGGGACATGTTGGAACAAGAGTTAGAAGTTGTAAAAAATTGAATTTTGAATAACAAGGTGCCATTTTTCTACGTTTTGGAAGCCTAATTTGCTACTAAATTGTATTGTACGACTCTGTATGGCCTGGAAGTAGTCAAACATCAATTGGAATTAATGGTTCCTTGAATCCTTGTTCTTTGCAATTGATTTCATTAAGTTTGAAGTGAGTTAGGGTAGATTTACTGAAAGTGGTTGGAAACCCTTACAAGGGTGTGTTTTGACTGAAAATAATGCATTTGTCTCCATTTCACCAGTGAAAAGGCCTCCAACTTGGTGGAATGGATGTAGATAGGGTGTATTTCATGTTCACAATGTTGCAGGAGCAGGGGATGGTGTTATGTACAAATTTGATGATGCCCTAGTCCATTTAACCTCATGTATTTGGCATAGAAGTGCATAAGAGTTAGGGTTTGAAGTAGAACTCTTAAACAGTGGTTGGAATTGCTTGGAATGGTGTTGATAGACGTCATAAGACATGTCTAAGCCATTGGCATGAAGTTTGTAAACTGAGGGTTTGAAGACCTTGTGGTGACCTAGTTGAACAAGCCTAATTAGATCTTTTTGTCAAACGAGATAGTCAATTTTAGAGCCTTGTGTTACAAAACAACCATACCTAAGTTTTGGAATCGACACAATTATTGGATCATAACATTCTAGTGTGTGACACATTTTAGGTTGTAGGTGTAGATACAGGTGGTAATATTGATGCAAAATCATATATATTAAGAGGGATCGGTATCTAAATTTTTTTATTGGCAAAAAATCTGCCAACTATGAATGCATATGCTCTTCTAGTAATGGGGTGAAGTCAAATCTCAAAGGGTTTTCATTTTGTATTATGTACAACATTTTTAGCACTGCCAAATGTTCAGGCCCTACTATTAAGTCATTATCATGTGCTAGAAACCATGCTACCATACTACAAACATGCATGTCAACCTCCCTATTGAATCGTGCTAACTCCATTTGATTTTGTTCAAGTTGTCTACTAGGCCTATTAACATCTAGGTTTTGCATGAATACGACATGGTCCCTAATTTGATCCCAATATTGGCATAATCAATTTCAAGGGAAATTCCTAGCATTTTCCTTATATTCCATGTAGATATCATAGACAAAATCATTAGTCCCCCATTTTCCTCTTATTGTTCTTGTTGAGGGTTCATGCTACATAGCACATCTGACAACAATCTCATAACATAGGTGAATAATAAGAACTAAGCGCCTAGGAAGAGAGGAAGTCCAAATTATATCAACACATTTATTTGTGACTTGTGCACCTTAAATCATCAATTTTCTTGTCTCTTTAGTGAAATGTTGCTTCCTTTCATGGACTAGGGTTGGTTTTGGAGAGCATGGAATCGCAAACTAAGTTTACATCTTCTTGTTCCATATCACTTATAGTATGTGAAAAGACACTAGGAGAAGAAGATTTTGTTACTAGGTAATCAGGATGCATCATCGTGAATGAAAAGTATGGTTGATTCAATGTCTACACGTCCAAACTTCTACTAGTTGATGGTATCTCTATTAGATCATTACCCATTATAACTTTTCTTGACATTCCCTAAGTTCTTGCTGCCATTCCACCACATTTATCTCTTGATGCTTTAGTTCTACTTTTTCCACTAGTGGTTTGCTTGGGTTTAAAAACTCATTTCCTTGCTCTTACCTTTTGAATGTCTTCAATGCTTCTTCTTCGAATGCTTTCCATTTAATAATCTCATTTGGACACTAATTTCTTTGGTAAATTATTTATACTTGCAAGTGCACTAGAACATAAGTGAAAAGATGTTTTTTTGTTGTTTAAATTTGGTGGTGGTGGACAAGCAGTAGTAGACTGATGCCTTTATTAGTTGGATAAATGAGTGAAGCATCAAGCCTCACATACAAACACATGTGCAGGATAGAATATAGGAACTAGAAATGCATTCATCAATCATAATCTAGGGTCAATGATTGAACAAAAATATTCATTTATATATCCAAAAGCGTACTATAGTAATCCATGAATAAACAAAGTGAGCCCATATATTGCATTAGAAATATTAGAATCAAATGCACTTTGATAATGTTTTGCAATTGTTGCATGCATCAACTAACTAATACAACACCAAGCAAGAAAATATTATCTTAGGAACAAGTATGGCATACCAATGCCCTAAATTCACCTAGACACACATGAAGACACTTGTGTTATGAAGAGACTCTACAATATGGCATCTTCCCTTGACCTATAGCATATTAGGATCACTTGTTGACACTACAAGAATCCATGAACTATAGGTGGCAGATCAAAAAATAAAAGGAGTGGGGAATGACCATAGTAAAACAAAAAAATGCATACAAAAGTATACACACGAATAAAACATAGATACACAATGACAAAACAAAGAAGGGAAACTCGCATGCAACATAGACATATAGCAGAGAGAAACTACATAAATTGTGCCATTATAGAAAATCAATGCAAGACAAGGCTTGCATACCAACTCATGGCCCGTGACCACAAGGAAAATTGATCCATAAACTTCCCTCTGTCAAAGACATTTTTTTCAAATGAATTGCACATGAATAGACTAGTAATGTGATCTAATAGTAGCTATAAAACAGGGTAGATCATATGATCCTACAATAACACATGAGGATAACTATAACTATACAACCATGGGCAATGTGAACAATAGGCCTACGCCACCTTACTATTAGATTTGTCTTGAGCACATATGGCATAACCATGTACATATCAATTAGCTAAATCAACAAACAAAACAAGGCTCATAGAAAAACAAAAATCTTGGAATCTCGTGTCCACAATGTCATATTGAGCACCTACATCTCTATATGAGTTGAGACCAAAAAATGAAGGCCTAAAACTCATATGGAAAAGAAGGAAAACCCTAATCCAAATACTAGTTCAAAACATTTGCACAAAAATATAGAACGCGGGGCAAATCAAAAGAAGAACAAAGTTCTTCTACTTGCCCCTTAATTGAACAATCTTCAGCACCCTCTATTGAGTGATAGCCAATGCTACAAATAAGAACACTAAAATTATTTCTCTTCCTCACTTTATTGTAAAGCTTAACTCAATTCTTAATTAGAGAAAACATTCTCAAGTGCAAGGCATTCCTCACATGAATCAAAATTGGATCTCTTATAATGACTAACATTCTCAAACTACAACATGCTCATACCAAGCTCAAGAAAATCTTGAGGGCTAAGCTTATCATTCTCATGAATGCAAACATCATCACAAATGTTGGAAACACATCCTTGGTTCAAATTGACATCTAGCTCATTAACAAAGAGATTAGAAACTTTAGGTATACCAAGAAGAAAGTCAAGATCATGTATCTCAAGTTTGACTCTTACATCCATGCTTTCCTTAGAGAGACATGTTGAAGTAGTAATAAGACATGTTATGTCTTGCTGATACCCATATGTTCTTTCCACTACATCACGTGTTACTTGATCAGAATTGAACATCCTATTGTATGAAGTCATGCCATGCCTTCCATACATTGGTAGTTCCTTCGTATTGCATCAAGTGTTACTTGATCAATTATGGAAGTTCAACTGCTATAGGTCATGTCTTGACCCTTCATGCAAACTTGGATTCTTTTCTTTGTTTCAAGTGTTTCTCCAACAAACTTAAATCCCCAATACTTCAAGTCATTCCTTGCTTCCAACTACCTATCCAATTATGATTCATCAATATGCCCCTATTGCAAAAATAGTGTATCTTTCACAAAAGTTAGATTTATGTACATTTGATTTAAGATGTATCAACCTATGGTTTGAGTTTTTAAAACCATTTAGATGAAAGTATTTTAAGGAATATTTTCAACTTTGTAGTTCTCATGACAAGGTTAACTGCCTAGACTAACAATACCAATATTTGGTGACCATTAAAGGCAATTCAAGATCTTATTGTTATAAGAGCTTGTATCCCAAAGTATTTAAACTCAGGTTTATCAAATCAATGTCTAACTTTATGTCTTAGAGTAAAGACAAGGTCTTATTCACCCTTTATGTAATATCATAAAGTTCACTCTTGTTAGTTTGATTGCTACAATGATTTACACATCTTTTAGTAAGTGTTCATAATCAAATTAACTATCAAGACTATTCAAGCCATATACAACAGATTCATACTTGATCAAAACACTACAAAGAATATATACACTACTATACCGCCACATCCATTATAACAATACAAGGCTACATCTAAGGACTTTAGTAAATACTAATAGTTACCATTAAATTATATCATATCACTGATAGATTTATACTTTACAGATCATTATATCAGTCAGCTGCCTATTGTTCATTATATGAGCCATGGGTTATATGCATGGCTTACTATAGGAGTACAATTTTAGTAGAATCCAATGGTGCAGGAGCACCAAGGGGTTTGGAGCCCATGTATATATACTTTCACATTTTTGGTGTGATGTTTTGATTTTCTTTTGGTTCAAGTGTATCGAGTTGACCAAATTGAAGTGAAACTGCAGACTATTGCATCGGAGTGAGAGAGCTCATCGGTGAAGCCTTTTGAAGTTATACCGATAGCTGGTGTCCCACTGATAAAATAGTATATCAGAGGAGGACAAAGGGGGTCTCGCCGATGAAGACAATGTTTATCAGTGTGAAATGCATATCGGGAGATGGAGAGAATGTTAGGCCGATGTAAGAAGTATTACCGACGGCTCGTTAATGATAGGCACATCGGTGTGAGATATGACATCGATGGAGAGGTGAAAGGTTTCACCGATTGAGTTAATCACACTGATGAAGGAGATTCGAAGGCTCATCAGGGTGACTAAGGATATCAGCGGGAGAAGTTGAAAGTTCGCCGATATGGAAGGTCACACCGACAAGTGCGAAGGGAAGAGTCTCCATCGGGGAGAAGATAGATATCAGTGAGTGAAGCAAAAGCTATGCCGATGTTCAAGGTCTGGCTGATGATAATTGTATTGGCATATCAGAGAGAGATGTAGTATCAATGGATGAGGAGGAGGTGCTATTGATGGTCCAAGTCATGCCGATGGATCAATGTTCGTCGGGGTAAGTTGTGTATATCAGAGAACAAAAGAAAAGTCATGCCGACTGTATAAGTCTAAATGATGGGTTATATCCATCGAAAAGAGTTCACATATCGGTGAAAGAAGTTATGAAGTGACCGATAGTTGATGTCTCGCCGATAAGTGAAGACCAAAACCACAAGCTATTGTATCGGGGTGACAGTCAGCAAAAGCAAACCACAGTAAGTAGACTGTTGGTTATTAGTAAAAGAGCTCCAGCAATGCCAATGTGTTAGGTCGATGGAACGGCTAGGAGCAACACTAATGCAGGAAACCCTAACCGTCTGATAACAAACATGATGAATGGTATAAGAACTGTTCTTGGCTTTGTAAATGGGTTGGAATGTTGGACAAAGATTGAAGAACATACATTGAATGTAATAGAGAAACTTCTGATAATAGAAACACTGACAGTTTGAATCCATTTGTATATTGTCTATAGAGTACTTATATAATCCAATTTTGTAGTAGAGTATACAGTTTAATTATTGTTCTTTTGTTTCTGTTTGTACAAGATGTCTCTGTCTTGATGCCCCTGCATTTTCCTTGTACAGTCATGGAGGGCCATCAAGCAAAGACCTTGTCTCTTTTGTTTCTGTTTGTGTTAGTGATTGGAATGTCAATGAGATGCCATGTGAACTTTTCCTAGGCGAGCTGTGCTATAGCCTGGCTAGGTATGCAAGTTACAGTCTAAGAAGATAGGGGTGAAAAATAGAGTAGAAAGAGTTGAGCACCAAGCAATCAGAACCCTGAACCCAGAGAGGAGGGCTGATAACGGGCTCAAGAAGGCTAGAAGCCTTAGAGATTGGGAATCTTGGAAGCAGTGAGGATAAGGAAGAGTACCTCACACCAAGAAAGCAGAGTCTGTATGGGAAACAACAGACAAATAGGTCTTTCACCTCTGTAATAAATTTCTTAGGTTATTTTAGACATTTTGGGTAGAAAATGTCTTTAAGCACTTGAATTGGTAGGGAGACTTGGGTATGATATATGTCTTGAAGTGTTGGTTCAAGATAGGTTTTCAAAACACATAGGCCACCCCATCAAATTGTTATCAGAGCAAGTTAAAGATTTGGGCTATGCCTAGATTGGAATAGCAGAAGTTGTATGTCATCACCGAGTTCAAGTGAGTCTGTAGGTTCATCCAAGAAGATGGTGACTAATGTAGAATTGGCAAAGAAGGTTGATGATCAAGAAGAGGAGAATAGGCTCCTACAGGAAAGACTAGCTGAAATGGAAAGTAAGCTAGGTGCAATGATGGAAAAGACTAAAAAAGTCAGTTAGAAAATGAAAGATTCTGAAGATAAGGAAAAAGGTGTGTCTATAGAAGATGAAGAGCCCACACCTGATCCTAAGATGGAAGAAGAACCTTTCTTGAAGGCTTTGAAAGCCATGAGTGGCAAGACATTGAAAGGAGTTCCTCTTTTTAGTGGAAAGATGGAACCTGATTTGGTTATGGAATGGATAGAAGGTATAGAAAATCACTTTGAATGTGATGGAGTGACTGAAGCACAAAAGGTGAAGGTGGCTAAATCAAGACTCAGAGGAGCTGCCTTGACCTGGTGGAAATTTGTTCAACCCTAAACCTATAGCTTCTTGGAAAGGTATGTTGGCTAAAATCAAAGAAGTCTACATGCCTGGGGTTTATGAAGTTCAATTGTACAAGAAACAACAAAATTTGAGACAAAGAGAATTAGATGTCAATGCATACACTGAGGAGTTTCAAAAACTATGCCTGAGGTCTAAGGTGATGGAAGATGAAAATGTAAAAGTGGCTAGATATCTCAATGGTTTGAGGTGGAGTATTCAAGAGGAAATCAGCTTATTCTATCCTACAACAGTGCATCAAAGCTATCAGCTAGCACTTAAGGTAGAGGAGAAGAGCAAGCAGAAACAAGAGTCAAACAGCAGATCAAGAGGAAGAGGTAGAGACAACAGAGGAAGAGGAAATTATGGTGGTAGGAATACTGATCAAAGACCCCAAGGAGAATCCAAACTCACAGAGCAGAGTGGGGAGACTAGTAGTAGAGGAAACTACAGAGGAAGGGGATCTAACAGAGGAAGATCAGGAGGATCAGGTAGAGGATCCTACTTTACCACTATGAAATGCTACAATTGTGGACAATTAGGCCATCCAGCATACAGGTGTCCTGATAAGGGCACATCTTCTTCTTAAGGAGTTGATAAAAGAAATTATTATGTACAAGATGATGCTTCAAGCAGCAAATCAGCTGAAGTTAGTCTAGCCTCAGAAGTGGGAGAGAACATCATGGTAAGGAGAACCTTGATCAAAGAACCAGTGAAAGTTGAACCAAGCCAGAGGAGAGCATTATTCAGAATCAGATGCAAGATTATGAATAAGGTATGTCAAGTAATTATAGACTCAGGGTCTACTGATAACATAGTATCAGATGAAGTAGTTAGGAAATTAAATTTGCAAATAATACCTCATTCAAATCCATATAGAGTTACATGGTTAAATAAAGGTCAACATGTGATAGTCAATGAGCAAACTTGGGTAGAGTTTGGTATAGGTGGATACAAAGACAAGGTACTCTGTGATATCCTACCTATGGATGCATGTCATCTATTATTGGGCAGACCATGGCAGTTTGACTAGAAGGCCATACATGATGGTGAGAAGAATGCATATTCTTTTCAAAAAGATGGTGTCACCTATAAAATTCAATCATTGGAAGATGAAGAAGCAAATAAGACAAAAAGTCCTAGTGTCTTAATTGTGAGTGGTAAAGAGTTTTTGAACACTCTTAAGGAGGATGGTATTGGCTATGCTATCATAGTAAAGCCTAAGGAAGAGCATAAAGACAAAAAGGTAGTGATCCCAAAAGAGGTACAAACTATACTGGAACAGTATAAGGACATAATTTGTGATGGAACACCAGCAACACTACCTCCACAAAGAACTATAAGCCATTAGATAGATCTGATTCCAGGAGCATCTTTGCCTAACAAAGCTCCTTACAAGATGACTCCAGAACAACATAAGGAAATAGCTAGACAAGTGCAAGAGTTGCTTGACCAAGGATTGGTTAGAAAAAGCATAAGTCCTTGTGCAGTGCCTACAGTGTTGGCACCAAAGAAAGGAGGAACATGGAGATTGTGCACAGACTCCAGAGCTATCAATAAGATCACCATAAGATATTGGTTTCCAATTCCCAGAATTGAAGATCTTATGGACTGTTTAGGAGGAGCTAAGTATTTCACCAAGATAGATCTGAAAAGTGGTTACCACCAGATCAGAATCAAGGAAGGTGATGAGTGGAAAACAACCTTCAAGACTACAGAAGGACTGTATGAATGGCTTGTTATGCCATTTGGTTTATCAAATGCTCCCAACACATTCATGAAGCTCATGAATGAAGTCCTCAAGGATTATACAGGTAAATTTGTAGTTGTTTATTTAGATGACATCTTGATTTTTAGTCAAACTAAAGAGGAGCATCTTGAACATGTAAATACTGTTTTGAAAAAGTTACATGATGAACAACTAACCATAAATTTGGAGAAGTGTGAATTCATGAAGCAGGAATTGGTATACCTTGGTTTTGTGTTGTCCAAAGGAGAACTGAAAATGGACAAGTCAAAGGTAGAAGCCATATTGAATTGGCCTACTCCTAGAGCAGCAACTGAGGTGAGAAGTTTTCATGGCTTAGCTCAGTTTTATAGAAAGTTCATAAGGAATTTTAGTGCTATTTGTGCACCCATGCTTGATACAATAAAAGGTGGAATGAAAAAAAGTTTCAATGGACACAAGCAGCTGATAAGAGTTTTGACTTGTTGAAGAAAGAAGTAGCCACATAGCCAGTGTTAGTGCTGCCTAGTTTTGATAAGTTATTCACTTTGGAATGTGATGCTAGCAATATTGCAGTAGGTGCAGTACTCAACCAAGAGAATAGACCAGTAGCCTTTTTCAGTGAGAGGCTAAATGAAGCAAAGAGAAGATACTCTTCATATGACTTGGAGCTCTATGCTCTAGTCCAAGCACTTAGAAAATGGAGACATTATCTCCTACCTAAGGAATTTGTTGTGTATACAGACAATCAAGCTTTGAGTTTTCTAAACTCACAAGATAAGTTGAGCCATAGGCATATCAAGTGGATGGAGTACTTACAGTCCTACACATTCACAATTAAGCATAAGAAGGGACAACTCAACAAAGTAGCAGATGCTTTGAGCAGGAGGTTGCTCACAGTGCAAGAAGTGCAATTAAGAAGCATAGGGATGGAAGAGTTCAGAGCTCTTTACAAAGAGGATGAAGATTTTGCTGAAGCATACAAGGTCTGTCAAGACTTTGAAAATCACTGTCATAGTGAGTTTGCAAATTACACATTGCAACAGGGATTGCTATTCAAAGGTGGACAGTTGTGTGTACCAAAAGGATCCATGAGGGAAAATCTCATACAGGAGAAGCATAATGGTAGTTTGAGTGGACATTTTGGTCTGAACAAAACAATGGAGTTAGTCCAAAGGTTCTACTATTGGCCAAAGATGCACAAAGACATCAAAAAGTATGTGGAGCAGTGTATCATCTGTCAAAAGGCTAAGGGAACTTCTTCAAATGCTGGACTGTATCAACCATTACCCATTCCTTCCAAACCATGGGATTGTGTAAGTATGGATTTTGTAGTTGGTCTACCAAAGACTAAGACTGGTTTTGATAGCATTTTTGTAGTTGTTGATAGATTCAGCAAGATGAGTCATTTCATTCCCTGTAAGGTGACTCATGATGCTAGTCATATAGCTCATTTGTTTTTTAAAGAGGTCATAAGGATTCATGGACTACCAGCAAGCATCGTGTCTGATAGAGATGCTAAGTTCATGGGACATTTCTAGAAAACTTTATGGTAGAGGTTAGGAACAAATATGTCTTTTGGATCAGCATATCATCCATAGACAGATGGCCAAACAGAAGTGGTGAATAGAATGTTGGGCAACTTGTTGAGGTGTCTGACAAAAGAATATGGACAGAGTTGGGATCAAGTCATTCATCAGGCAGAATTTGCCTATAATGATAGTGTGAATAGGACTACTGGCAAAAGTCCATTTGAGATAGTGTATGGAATGCATCTTAGAGGTGTATATGAACTCTGACATCTTGGAGACATGGAGTATAGAAGTGGTCATGCAGAAGATTTTGCACAGTCTATGAAGGAGATTCATGACCAAGTGAAGCAGCAATTGATGGAAAATATCCTAAAGATCAAAAATAGGGTAGATGCACACAGGAGGGATGTTCAGTTTGAAGTTGGTGATTTAGTCATGGTTCATTTGAACAAAGCCAGATTGCAGAAAGGGATGCCAACCAAATTGTAGATGAGACAGATTGGTCCTTGCAGAATTCTGAACAAGTATGGCAACAATGCTTATAGGATTGATTTACCAGTAGACTTGGCAATTTCACTAGTGTTCAATGTTTAGGACCTGGTATCTTATAAAGGTCCTCATCCAGTAGTAGGGGGATCTAGTTCAGAAGCTACACAGACAGTGAGTGATGTGACCTTGCCTCCAAAAACCAAACCACAGGCTGAGAGAATTCTAGATTCTCGAGTACAGAAACAGACCAAACATGGCGTGTACATGGAGCATCTGGTCAAGTGGCAACAATTGCCTAAAGCAGAGGCTACCTGGGTTGCAGAGTGAGAGTTCAAGAAGCGAGGCATTGATTTTGCCTTGTTGTCACCGGAGGTGACTTGAGTTTCTCCGCACAGGGGGAGTATGGTGCAGGAGCACCAAGGGGTTTGGAGCCCATGTATATATACTTTCACATTTTTGGTGTGATGTTTTGATTTTCTTTTGGTTCAAGTGTATCAAGTTGACCGAATTAAAGTGAAACCACAGACTATTGCATTGGAGTGAGAGAGCTCATTGGTGAAGCCTTTTGAAGTTATACCGATAGCCGGTGTCCCACCGATAAAATAGTATATCAAAGGAGGACAAAGGGGTCTCACCGACGAAGATAATGTTTATTGGCGTGAAATGCATATCAAGAGATGGAGAGAATGTCAGGCCAATGTAAGAAGTCTTACCGACGGCTCGTTAATGACAGGCACATCGGTGTGAGATATGACATCGGTAGAGAGGTGAAAGGTTTCACCGATTGAGTTAATCACACCGATGAAGGAGATCCGAAGGCTCATCGAGGATACTAAGAGAAGTTGAAAGTTCACCGATATGGAAGGTCACACCAACAAGTGCGAAGGGAAGAGTCTCCATCGGGGAGAAGATAGATATCGGTGAGCAAAGTGAAAGCTATGCCAATGTTCAAGGTTTGGCTGATGATAGTTGTATCGGTGTATCAGAGAGAGATGTAGTATTGACGGATGAGGAGGAGGTGCTACCGACGGTCCATGTCATGCCGATGGATCAATGTTCATCGGGGTAAGTTGTGTATATCGGAAAACAAAGGAAAAGTCATGCTGACTATATAAGTCTGAACGATGGGTTATATCCATCGGGAAGAGTTCACATATCGGTGAAAGAAGTTATGAAGTGGCTGATAGTTGATGTCTCGCCAATAGGCGAAGACCAAAACCACAAGCTGTTGTATCGAGGTGACAGTCAGCAAAAGCAAACCACAGTAAGTAGACTGTCGGTTATTAGTAAAAGAGCTCCAGCGATGCCAATGTGTTAGGCTGATGGAACGGCCAGGAGCAACACTAATGCAGGAAACCCTAACCGTCTGATAACAGACATGACGAATGGTATAAGAACTATTCTTAGCTTTGTAAATGGGTTAGAATGTTGGACAAAGATTGAAGAACATACATTGAATGTAATAGAGAAAATTCTGATAATAGAAACACTGACAGTTTGAATCCATTTGTATATTGTCTGTAGAGTACTTGTATAATCCAATTTTGCAGTAGAGTAGACAGTTTAATTTCTGTTCTTTTGTTTCTGTTTGTACAAGATGTCTTTGTCTTGATGCCCCTGCATTTTCCTTGTACAGTCATGGAGGGCCATCAAGCAAAGACCTTGTCTCTTTTGTTTCTGTTTGTGTTAGTGATTGGAATGTCAATGAGAGGCCATGTGAACTTTTCCTAGGCGAGCTGTGCTATAGCCTGACTAGGTATGCAAGTTACAGTCTAAGAAGACAGGGGTGAAAAACAAAGTAGAAAGAGTTGAGCACCAAGCAATCAGAACCCTAGACCCAGAGAGGAGGGCTGATAACGGGCTCAAGAAGGCTAGAAGCCTTAGAGATTGGGAATCTTGGAAGTAGTGAGGATAAGGAAGAGTACCTCACACCAAGAAAGTAGAGTCTGTATGGGAAACAATAGACAAATAGGTCTTTCACCTCTGTAATAGATTTCTTCGGTTGTTTTAGACATTTTGGGTAGAAAATGTCTTTAAGCACTTGAATTGGTAGGGAGACTTGGGTATGATATAGGTCTTGAAGTGTTGGTTCAAGATAGGTTTTCGAAACCCATAGGCCTCCCCATCATCCAACAACTCTACCACTTGAGATACTGAGCATAAATTCTATCTATTATTCAATGATAATAAGGTGTCATTGCATATTCAAAAACTAATCATGAACATTGCCACTCTTTATATCACTGTAGATTTGCATACATCAACCTCCAATACAATAACACCATACAATGCACACTTAACTTTACGGTACCTTAGCCCAGACATGATGCTACAGAAATCTGAAGCTACCTCCTACTAAAGATGTCATGCCATAGACCAGATACCACTGTACAGTATATATCACATCTACAATAGCAGTTTCCTTCCATATGTAGGGTTACAGTCTATGATTAACATGCATAGACCTTTCTAGTGTTTACAAGATAATTCCTTGGTCAATACCATACTAGTATCCACATGATGTTTCCATAGTTAACATAAGAAATTAATGCTACTTTGCAAACAATAAGCAAGCCTTTAGAGAGCTTAAAGTTTCCATTTACATCCATGCACAATAACTTAATCAACCCCTAGGATTTTATGCACAATGAAATAGAAGGTCCTATATTCCATTTATGAGTCCTCTATCCAAATGACGCAGTGATCACAAGTACATAATATCTACTATTCCGTGGGTAGTGCTCAGTCATTCAAACATAGGTAAGTCCATACTAAGATAAATTTGTTCACAAATAGTCTCCAATTTAATAAATACTAGTTTGAAATCACATTTCTAAGTTAGTGCAAGTCATTATAATGAACTCAAATGTCATTCTCATCAAATGAATGCCTTCACAATAGACTTTTCTAGTTACAAGTACAATGCAACTATTGCAATGTTACACAACTGTATGCAATTGACAAACCCCATTCTTTCCAAGAGTCAACTGGTAATCAAATATAGTCATGTAGTGTTGTTTCAACATTGTATTCCATTGTGGCTTCAGTAATGCAAACCTCATAACCTTGGAGGGAGTGTTGGGGGGAAAGTTCACAAAAACCAAGGATCCAAAACCATCCCAAAACCCCACCTATGAGTGGCATTATTAATCCCAAGAAGACCTCGCATCCACAATTGAGAGAGCGGACATTTATAGGTGAAATACCAACACCATTAGGGTTTACAACCATGTCAAAAAAGACACCCATGAACCAGGCTAGGTTTCCTCGAGACTCATGGTATGTTGCAATGATAGCATTCTAGCAATTCTAGATAGGGTTTGAAACTCCACCTCAAACTGTGACCAACTTAATGAAGCTTCCTTCATGATAGAAATCCAAAACACAATAACCAACAGTTTGCCACAAAACAAAGTCAAAAACTAACTGTATTCAAGACGGAAATTCCAAAGAAGACAACCAACTAGTTTCAAGAAAACCAAGTCAAAAGCTTACATAAAACTGGACAATGAGAAAAGACAAAACCCATGATGGGTTTACTCCTGTAAGAGACTAATACCAACACAAAGTCTTTGTTCGTAAGTCCCATGATCTTAAGTCTGAACTCTCAAAGTTAACAATGTTTTCCTCATCCAAACCCTTTAGCATAGGCTTTCACAAGACCACATACAGTTACACAAGTTAAATGAAATGTTTCACCCAAATGGTCAGTGTAAGTTTACAAGAATGGATGACAAGGAGTACTACAACAAATCCCTGTGATTAGCTCCCTTTGTTGCTCCATTTTTTGCTTCCACCCACTATTTTAATGTATTTTTCTCCAATTTTTTGAAAAATTCGGCGCTATTTATCGGGATGGCACTATTTTTGGCATTTTTTGCGCCGATCAGAACAAGTAGGCACTAAATTAGGTGAAAATTAGTGCCTAAATTAGCACCTAATTTAGTGCCTAGATTAGCACCTAGTTTAGAACCTAGTTTAGTGCCTAATTTAGCGTCGTACCTCGAGGCCTCTATGGATTGTTTGAGATGTTTCAGTTGGAATGTTAGAGGTTTGGAATCCTTTTAGAGGAAATATGTAGTTAGAGATTTTTGTACCACTCTATGACTTTTAAATGACATGGTTCAATGCTATTCCACCCATGTAAAGGAGTTATATACCATCATGCAAGCCATCAAGAAATGATCTCACTACATCTTGGGAAAGGAGGTCCAATCACCTACTTTGATCACAAGCCACTCCAATTCTTTCAAACTTAGAATAAATTGGAAAATGTGCACCACATGAAATGGATGACATGTCTACAACAATTCCATCTAGTTATCAATTACGAGAAAGGAAAAGACAAAAATGTATTTAACTACCTAAGATAATAGCTAGTTCATGCACTCACCACAATGTTGGATTCATGTGGTCACAAATTCTTTGACCGGGAGCTTCTCTACCCACCAGACTTGGACTTTGCATAGATCTACACCAAGCTCTTACAAGGCAAGTAGGTTGGTGAATTTTACATGTCTAACAAGCTTCTCTACAAGCTCAAGTATCTCTATGTTTTAGACACCACACCACACTAGAGACTCATCTAGGAAGCATACTATGCCAAAATAACTCAACACTTCAACATTACTAAAACACTAGCAACACTTGAACAACACTTCTAGTGGCCTCACATATGTGCAAACATTGAGAACCACATCAAGTCTCTCATTATTTGTAGCATTGCAAAATATTGCAAATAGGAAGCTTGGACTCTACACCACTCTGTTAGTTTTGACACCACCTTGGGAATCATTAACATGGATTTATTAAGAAGACTACCTATGACAAAGCACTGGTGTAACTCCATGTTTCTTGTGGTAGATGATGTCTCCAAGATGACCATCATGATTGCTTGCAAGAAAAGTCTCACCATGCCAAATATTGTGCCACTTTTATTCACCCATGTTTGGGTCCATTTTAGCTTACCCACATCCATTATCTTTTACTATGACCATCATTTTGTTAGTCACTTTTGGTAAATTTTGTGGACGATGTTAGATATGCAACTAAATCAATTTATATATTTCCACATATAGATAGATGGATAAATAGAAGTGGTCAACTGCATTGTTGTGCATCTAATATGCATCTATAATAGTGCACACCTATACACTTGAGATGACAACATCCTTTGCATTTAACATTCCTACAAAAATGATCTACACAACTCTATGAGGCATAGTCCTTTCTAGAAATGTCTTGGGTTCCAATAGGAAGCATCACTTGACATATCCTATTGCACACCATCCACATTAGAGTCATGTACATAGGAATAGGAAATCAACAAGGCATAAAAGTTTATGCAACACATCCAACATGTGTTCCAATGTGGACTAGTGGTGTAGGAGCTTCAGTTTTAGTCATTCTTTGACTATATCATTTTGTGATCTTATTATTTTGGGTTTTTCTTAAGGCTTTGAAATCCATTTTCATGTTTGTAATAAGGACTTAGTCCATTTTAATTGACTAGTCCACTAGAGTGTTTGTTAAGACCTATTTTCTAGGTTTTCTCCTTTAGAAACTTAGTTTTTTTGAAGAAAAGCTATTTTCCAAAGATTCATTGCCTTCATGGGCAGTTGTACGGGCAGTAGGGAAGTAGAAAGGTTTCAAAACCTTCTATAAACAATACTTTGTATAAACATGCCAAGGGGAATGAAGGAGGGCAGTTTTTAGAAGATAAAACTATGTTTTTCTGCTTTTTGCTGTAGACAGCCATTCTGTACAGACTGGTACGAACTGTTCATGAACTAAAATTTTGGAAATGTGTTAGGTTTGCCAAACACCTTTCTTTTGCATCTAATTGGAGCTCTTAACACTCCTGTAGAAGGTAGAATCAATCTAATTTGTAAAAATTGTTTTGAAACCCTCTTAACTAGGGTTTGTGTACAAAAATGGTGAATTTTTCCTCTATCCTTTGAAAGTATCACCCATTTTTAGAAGGATGGACGAGACTAGGTTAGGTTTTATTGTTTTCCATGGTCTGTAGGTTGAAGACTCCCCTTCGAAGTGCCTAGTATGACTCTAACTAGTCAAAAATAGTGACTAGTTGGCTGGAAGTAATGGACAGCGTTGCAAATGCCAATGACAGTCAAAGGGAAGGGCAGATATATGTTGGTTTTGGTGTCTTATGGTGATGACAAGCCTGTATGACTGTTTGGAATATCATGTGCATGCTAATTTGACACATTTCTTCATGCAACCTCCCAAATTAGGCCTTTTCTCTGAATAAAAAATAGTCTGTTGTTTCTAATCGCTGACAGTACAGTACGGTCCTGCATGTCTGGGGATGAGTATATATGCACAATGGTTGTTTGAATATAAACTAAGTCTGGAGGATCATTTGTAAGTTTGGGAAGTTGTTCAAGGTTTAGTTGTTCTTAAAGGCTACAAGAAATAAGTCTTTTGTGGCACTATCAAAAGACAGTCATATAGAGATTTGATGTCCACTATCCTATATAGTACAGTATGGGTCTGCATGTGGGTGAATGGTTGCTTGTTCACATTGGGTATTTAGTGTGCATTAAGTACTGATGGTCATTTGAGGCTTTTGAGAAATTATTGTTGATTGAATCAATCCCTAAGAGTTAAGCCTTCCTCAAACACTATCCTAGAACAGTCTTATTGTATTTGTTGTCCACTGCCCTGGGCAATACAGAAATTAATCTTTTTGGTCAGAGACCTCATGATAGTCATGTTTTCTTGACAAGTATGTGTTAACAGTCATATGTGGACACTGTTGGTAGAGGTGTGGGTAGTAGGTTGTGAGTTCTTAAAAGGTGGATTGTGTAGATAGGTTGGATTGAGCAGTGACTCTCCAAGGTGAGGGATGGGTAGCCTATGAGGAGGACACTAGATAGTGGTCCTAGGCTAGGTCAATCTCAGTAATAGCCTTGTGTAGGCTTGATTTCACAAACACCTTTGTTAACCTCTTAAAGAAAACATTGAGATCTAAGTTCATTGTGTGCGAACTTCAACAACCATTACCTTTATCGCTGCATCATATTGGTATCAGAGCCAATATTCTGATTGGAAGCAAGTGTATGTCAGAAGAGGAAATTGAAACAGAGGCTAGTACAATGCCTCCCAAGACAATGAGTCAAGATGCCATCAAGAATTTGGTGGAAGAGATGGTTGAAGCAAGATTGCAAGAAGCAAGATTGTAAGAAGAAAAATTGCAAGAAGAGAAGAAGTCTAAGGGCAAGACCAAAGAAGAGGGAAGTTCTTCTGACACAAATGAAGAAATAGAGGTAGAAGAGGATCCTCTGGAGCAGGATATGTCTGCAGATCAGAAGGCCTTCTTGAATGCACTTAAGGGTGCTCATGGAGACAGTGGTGATCCCAAGATGGATGTGCCTACTTTTCATGGCAAGTTGGATGGAGATGTTCTCACCAATTGGATAGAAGCTATGTGCAACTTCTTTGATTACAAGGAGTTCAATGACAGCAAAAAGGTCAAGTTTGCCAAGACAAGGCTAAGAGGTTCTGCACTTGTATGGTGGAACTATATGTAGAGTGAGAGGGAGAAGATTGGGAAGAGTCCCATCACTAAATGGAGCAGAATGTTGGCTATGCTTAGAAGCAAGTTCATGCCACCTAACTATGAGATTCAAATCATAAGGAGATTTTAGAATTTGAGACAAAAAGATATGGATGTGGCCGCCTACACAGAAGAATTTCATAGACTCAGTATGAGGGCCAATCATAATGAAGATGAAAAAGGGATGGTGGCTAGGTACCTGAATGGACTGAAATACAATCTACAAGATGAGATAAGTTTAGTGTTACCAAAGATAGTGGATGAATGTTTCTTATTGGCCTCCAGAGTAGAGGAAAAGCTGAGAAGGAAGGGTGAATAAAGTACCAAAGGTAGAGGTGGCAGAAACCAAAGAGGAAGAGGCAATTTTGGCCGTGGACAATTCAACAAAACTGAAAATAATAGTTAGCAAGAAACACAATTAGAAACAGAGCATAGAGGAGGCTTCAGAGGTTGGAGAAGTCATAATAGCAGGGGCAGAAATGGTGGAGGAGGTAGAGGACCAGGAGTCTTCACTAGAAGATGTTATGGCTACAACCAAGTTGGCCATACAATGAACAAATGCCCAGGGAAAGCCAGCAACTCTCATGACAGTGGGAAGAGAAATCAGTTAGTGAAAGATGATGACTGTGAAAGTGTGAATTCACCAATGGGAAGTGCTGCACCTGTTCTAGATGGAGAGAGTATGATGATCAAAAGGTCTATGTTGAAGATGCCATTGAAGCAAGAGCCCCCTCAGAGAAAGAATCTTTTCAGAACCCAAGGCCTAGCCTATGGGAAGCTTTGCAAAATCATTGTAGATTCAGGATCTACTAAGAATGTGGTATCCACTAAGATGGTGGAGAAGTGCAAGTTGAAGAGGCTGCCTCATATCAGTCCTCACAAGATTTCTTGGTTGAACAAGAACCAAAATTTCATGGTGGAAGAAAAAACTTGGGTTGAATTTGCAATTGGTGACTACAAGGACAAAGTGTTATGTGAAATCATCCCTATGGATGCATGTCACCTGCTTCTTGGCCATCCATGGCAGTATGATGTTAAAGCTCAGCATGATGGTGAGAAGAACACTTATGTCATCACCAAGAATGGAAGAGCATTCAAAATGGATCCTTTGTTGGAGCAGCCCAGGGGGAAGGAAAATAACAGCAGTGTCATGTTGGTGAATGGCAAGGAGTTCCTAAACCTCTTGAAGGAGAATGATAACTAGGGGTATGCCTTGGTCATGAAGCCCAAGAGTGGAACAAATCAGCAAGAACAAAAATAGAAGGAGATTCCATTGGAAGTACATCAACTTCTAGATAAGTATCAAGACCTTGTGGTAGAGGAAGTCCCCAACTCCTTACCACCCATGAGGGATATTAGTCATCAAATTGACTTAATACCTGGTGCTACATTGCCTAACAAGGCTGCATACAAGCTGAACCCACAACAAAATGAAGAGGTGGCAAAGCAAATTCAAGATTTCCTGGAGAAAGCACTAATTAGGAAGAGTCTAAGTCCTTGTGTAGTTCCAAGTGTACTTGCTCCTAAGAAGGATGGAAAGTGGAGGCTATGCACAGACTCTAGGGCCATAAAAAAGATCACCATAAGGTACAGATTCCCAATGCCAAGGATTGAAGATCTTTTGGATTATCTGGGAGGATCATGCTATTACTCAAAGATTGATTTGAAATATGGATATCATCAAATTCAGATCAGACAGGGAGATGAATGGAAGACTGCTTTCAAGACCAATGAAGGTCTTTATGAATGGCTTGTTATGCCATTTGGTCTTAGCAATGCGCTAAGTACATTTATGTGCCTGATGAATAAGGTATTAGTTGAATTCATTGGTAAATTTGTTATTGTTTATCTTGATGACATACTAATCTTCAGCAGGACAAGGGAAGAGCATGTGAAGCATGTTGGTCAAGTGTTGGAGAAGCTGCATGAGCACAAGTTGATGATCAACTTAGACAAATGTGAGTTTATGAAAATTGAACTTGTATACCTAGGATTTGTCATTTCTAATGGTTGTTTGAAGATGGATCCCTCTAAGGTTGAGGCTATTCTCAGTTGGCCTACCCCAAAAATAGTGGGAGATGTGAGAAGTTTCCATGGATTGGCAACTTTCTATAGGAAGTTTATCAGAGGTTTCAGTCACATTAGTGCTCCCATCCTCAACACCATCAAGGGTGGAGTCAAATGTAGATTCCAATGGACAAAGGAAGCTGATGATAGTTTTGAGTTGTTGAAAACAAAGGTGGCTGAGTTACCTACTTTAGTCCTCCCTGATTTTGATAAGGTGTTTGTTGTTGAGTGTGATGCAAGTCAACAAGCTATTGGTGCTATTCTTAGCCAAGAAGGACATCCAGTGGCATTTTTTTAAGAAAAGTTGAATGAAGCCAAGCAAAGGTATTCTACCTATGACTTAGAACTCTATGCAATGGTGCAAGCTCTTAAGAAATGGAGACATTATTTGCTGCCCAAAGAATTTATTGTGTTTATTGACAATCATGCTTTAATCTTTCTTAACAGTCAAGAAAAATTGAACCATAGACATGTTAAATGGATGGAACAGTTACAAGTTTATACCTTCATAATTAAGCACAAAAGAGGTGTCTCTAATAAGGTGGCTGATGCATTGAGTAGGAGGTTGCTTCTTGTTCATGAAATTCAGTTAGAAAGCATGGGTATTGACTGTTTAAAGGAGCAGTATAAAGAAGATTCTGATTTCAAAGAGGCTTATGATGTTTGTGTGAACTTGGTTAACACATTCCATGGAGAGTATGTAGATTTTGTTTTGCAGGAAGGCCTCTTGTTTAAAGACAATTTGTTGTGTGTCCCTAAGTGCTCCATGCGAGACAACATCATCAAGGAGAAGCATAATGGTTCTTTAGGAGGGCATTTTGGCTTAGACAAGACACTAGAACAAGTCACAAGGTTCTATTTTTGGCCAAAGGGACATGAGACTGACAAAGATAAAGAGGCATTGGCTTCCATATTGGGGGTAGAGGCAGTGAACAAATTGGATGGTGTGGACTTACCAGATACATAGAAAAATGATCTAGTAAAGCCCTTGAAACATTGCAACTAAATCAACCATGTCAAAGGGAATCAATTGATTCCCCATCCACTCCTAGATCAAGAAAAAGATCTAGGAGGAAATCAATAACAATAACCTCTAAGAATGTGGAACAGGGACCAGAGACTTCCAATGTCCTAGCCACTCCTAGGACACAGACTTCTTCGACCACCACGCCATGTTTTGCATCTTGCATTGGTACCTACGATACCAAGATAGAATACAATGTGGTTTCAGGGGAAGTCCGAATGATAGATGCTAGAAAAATGTTTGTGAATAGGTTGAAGGAATCATGCCTTCAATGTTTCAAAGACCATCTACATTTGCCATTCTCAAAGATACTCATGCACTTGCAAAAAGTAGTTATCCATGACATGGAGACTGAATTTGGCAAAGGTTGGTCTATAAAGAAGATAAATGTACGAATGTGTCAAAACTGCAAGAGATTTCAGTGCAACCAAACAAAGAAGATAAAAAAACTCCTTCTCAAGCTCAGGCTCAAAAAAAGGCCAATTGATGTAAGTGTGAAAGTATGGAAAGAGCTTGTAAAAGCATATGAGAAGTCCAATGCACAGAGGAAGTCCGGTTAGGAGAGCACGTAGGTATTTGAATTTGCTCATAAGATTATATCAAATTTATTAAATGATTTTTAAATTTTATTTGTGCATGGTTAAATTGAATTAGTATATGTTTTAGGACAAGGCCTCCAAGGCTAGGCTTGACAAACTTCGTGCCACGCATTATAGTGGCCAAAAAGGTTTATAGGCCTTATCTGTACATTTGTAAGTATATTTAATATGTTAAATGATATTTTTTTATTTCCTAGGAAAAATAAATGATTGCATATTAATTAGTTTAACTAGTCCATGTGCCATGTTTTGACAGGAGGAGAAATATGGCCGGCATCCAAGGAAATTTGAAAAGGAAATGTTATAAAGCAAAAAGTGGACCGATTTTGTAATATGGATGGAGAACAAGGTATCAATAGTTGACTTTCAATAACTTACTTAGATATTGTTGTGTTAATACGTCAATTTGTATTTCTTGTGTTGAGTTGTTTATTGATGCGTAGGATGAGTTCTAGAGTGCTTCTCTGTTGGCCCTAGATCCCACTCAATTGTCCCATTATTTGTAGTCTTGGACATGTGCACATGTCCTCCTAGTTACCTTATTACAGTGTTGAGATTTGAACTTCAATCACTCTCATTACGAATGCACCTTTTTACCTTTACAGAGTAATCCTTGGACATTTTTCACAATAATTTTAATCCACAAAGCTCAACAACTGTAAGGGAAATCACTTATATACAAATGTGAGTTATGTGAACATGCCACTGAATCATCCACACATTTGTTTATATTGAATTAATGTATAGACATCAGATCCTTTATTGAATCATTAGGTGGTGATAGAACTTATGAAATGATAAGTCCCTTATCAAAGGCAATCATTGATATCTTTATCAAAGGCACATCATTGAATATTCCAACAGTTGCAACAATGTAGGCAAATTCTCTATCTTGTGATCAACATCATAATAAGTATACATTGGAAACTTTGTGCAACTACGCGAGGTATGCCCATGTTCTCCACACTAGTAGCAATAGATTCCTCTATTGCATACTCTACCATGGCCTCCTTGATTTCCTCCATGCTCCATATATTATGGCTCCTAATAGCACGACACCATCTATTGTGGTTGTGACTAGGTTTGCGTGGTTGTGTTTAATTTTGTTTTCCTCTTGCCTTGTGGAGGACTTGTACTACTTTGTAGGTGGTAGTGCCATGAGTGGATGTGTGACAAATCTTGCACTAGTAATTGATAGGAACATCCTTTCACTTTTGTAGTAGTGGACAATTTCATGAGTCTCATAACATATGGTGCAATTAGGTATGTGTTGAGCAAGAGGGAACTATGTGGCATTAATAGCTTGAGCTCCCACCACTAGATAATTTGTAGTTGTATGCCCCTTAGTGTGGCACTTTGTTCATCATAAACCACATTGATTAAGAGTTTCACTTGCAAGTTGTGCTATTTGCATGACCATTTTTCCATTTGTTCTTTTAGGCATGTAGTAGAATCATATGTTGGGGGCTCCCCTAATTCTTATAATCTCAACACAACTTTTAAGGAAACTTTTTAATTAGGGAGAGTGAGCTAAACTAGTTCATGTTGGATATGTACAATTAGCCTACCAATAAATCATTCCTTCTAAATTTCAACATTTTATAGTTGGGTCAATCTTTAACACCAATTCCTTAGAGCGTTGATCATACCTACACACAATCTCTCCTGATTGTTGCCTTATTTCCTTTAATGCCACACTATTATGATGCACCATCTTAGGGCAATTGAAATTGGGAAGGAAATCCCTTAGCAGTTTACCAAGATCATTCTTGGTGCCATTAGGATCATAATGAGTATACTAGTCTTGTGCTTGCTTACAAAAGTGGTTGCAATTAACCTAATCTTGTGGTCATTATCCACAACATTTTGTGTGTGCCATGCTATCTCATATGCTTAAGTTTGACAGGTTAATAATGAACATCAAACCCTTGTTTGCCTGCCTCCTTATGACTGATCCCATTTTGGATTCCTTATGAAGTCAGGGTGATTTGGAGGAAGATCAAAGTTGCACTCCAAGTAGATGTGTGGATAAAGAAGGGCTTAGCAGAATATGGAAACCTTTAGATTTTGTGATTTTTGTTTATTCTATTTCAAAACTATTTGTTTTCTTTCTTTTCTAATGAACATTTATTTAGAAGCCCTTTCCTACACCCAAATCTTCAGTTTTAAACTCACTTGCATGGAAGATGCATTAAAGGTATCAATTATATATGTTCCATGATTTAAATCCATTATTTTGTGGTTCTCAGTATGACAAAAAGAAGGATGTTGCTTCTTAGACTTGTTGCACACCTTTCACTAGGTCCATAGGCTGGTGGAATGGTATTAGAGGACACAATGACTCTCATATCAGATTTCTTTGCAAGGAATCAATTTAAAATGGTCTAAGGCCTAGCTTTCATTCCATCCTAGAATTCCATCACAATAATGTCATATTACAGTCTTCAGATATGTGTATAGTTTATGTGCATGGTAGCAACCATTTAGTAATAATTCCTCACACACCACACTGTAACTGAGATGTGTGAATGCCCTAAAACTATACAGGTTCAGTCCAAACACTATCATAAGATCATGCTTGATAAGATCACGTATACATCATAGTTTAGGTGTGGGTAGGACTTCCTTAGGGTAGGTAGGACTTCCTTAGTGTATCCCTAACTATGTATTGTACTAGAATCATTATATTGACCATTCCAAGTTCGAACTAGCAAGGACAATGGAGTTTCAAGACCCTTGCCAGCCAAGGGAAGGTTGATATAAGAATTTTGAGGGATCTAGGGTAGTGACAGTCATATAGGACTGGGTTTGTGTTATGTTTGGAACCCATAAAGTCTTGAGGTCTTCTTAGAGGGGTGATATGTGACTAGGGTATGAAGGCTAGGACTTTGTATGTAATCCCTCCTTTTGGATTTGTTGGAAGCCTTCTTCACTAATACATAAGGAGTGTCAAGAATCCTATGATAGTGCATTAGAGAGGCATTAAAATCACAAAGGAGATAAATGTTATTAGGCCATCACCCATTGGAGAAGGGATTGTCATAAAGAGCATGACAGTGTTACCTTATCATAGTGACAAAGGGGATAGTCTTTGTGGTGGTAATTATAGTCACTAAGTTTACATCCACCTTCCTAGGGTCTATAGAAATGCCTAAAGTTGAATATGCCTATTTTAAAGATCTTGCCATGAGTATTTTCCATGCTTTTACCCCCTAATGATCCAAAGATTGAATAAAAAGGGGTGGAAATTATTGACTAACCTTACTACTGTCACAATCAAATTGCTAACATGCAAGATAGTCATGAGGTTTTTTTTGTTTTATTCAAGATTTATATAATCTTATTTATTGATAAGATGGGGGTCTTCTATTCCCAAATTGTCTATGACAAAATACCAATGGAGACCTCCCCAATCCTCATCTCAAGTTTCAAATGCACAATGAAACGATGGAGGACAATCATAACTGTCATAATAGTACATTAGCATTTTTTGTCTCAAGGTGGCCCTTGAGACTACCAAGGGGATGGATATAGAGATGGGATTATGGTTTTTGTTTAAAAGACTTGTGTCATTGACCTAATATTTATTTCTGGCAAGGATCCTAATAGTCTAAAGATTACAAATTGTTGTCAAGAAGGGACTGTCATAGTTAAGTGTGGTATAGTGATACAATTTCATCTTGATTGAGTATTGTATAAATCTCAAGCTATTTAGAATGCATGGGGGTATTAAGGTGTGGTATCACTATATAGGTAACCATCAAGTGATTTCTTCAACTAAATCTTGGCCTATATAGTACCTAGTGTAGTCACGGCAGGAGGGTTCACAGAATGAACTGTCAGGACTGTGCAGCAAGAGTAAACACAACAGAAATTGTATACGCCTAAAAAATGACACGACTCTGCCCAAATAAATATTCTTAATAATTATTTAAGTCTAATTCCTCTATCAATAAATAAACAAACAAATTTATTTATTTGGTTCATACTCTCCCAACAATTAAATAAAATCAATTTATTTAATAAAAATCTTAAATTCTCCTAATTCCTCCAACAAATTAAATAATACCAAGTATTTAATTAGTTCTTTCAAAATCATTCTAAATTAAATAATACCAATTATTTAATTGTTTCTTCCAATAATATCTTCTCTAAATTTAAATAAATCAATTATTTATTTAAGTTGTCTATTTCTTCTAAATTGAGTTATCTCTAAATATAATTCAATCCTTGTGCACATGCAATTAAATATTCTAAATATTTAATTGAGCTAAAATATCTTCTCATCCTCATGCAATTTCTATTCTCTAATTCTATTCTCTAAACTAATTGATCTATTATTTTAATTGATTTAATATCTTCAATTAACTCATTCTTCTATTTTATTAATTCCTCTCATGCAAAATAGAGAAAGACACATGTCTTCTTCTTATTCGCGCACATTCCTCAACAGTTCTATACCATTGATCTTCTCATTCTTTCTATACGGTTGATCTTCTCTCTCACGAGTCTATAAATTAAACCCTATTCTTTCATTTCAATAATCCAAGCTTTTAGTATTGTTACTCTGTAGGAATTATAGCACGCCTTTGGCACCCACATCATTCCTTTTGTTTGTGATCAACTTGTTACCATATCACTACCATTGTTATGAAGCTCATCTTCATTACAAAGCATTATCATAGCCATTCTCCATTGACAATCTTGGAATAGCAAGGAAGTGCACCTTTTGAGGGTCATATTCATAGACAAGATCATTTCTGATAGGTGATCAATGGAAGCTGAGAATTAAAGGAGGTTTTCTTTGTATTGTTCATTATTTGGTTGATCTCTTTTGTTCGTTATTTCATTGAGTTTTGGGTATTATTGATATTGATATATTGATTATTCATGTTTACTCCAATTTTACCTTAACATTTTTGGCACCCACCATGGGACCTAGCCCCGATTTCAACCCAAAAACTGAGTTTTTGTGTTTTAGAAAGCCGTACATAGGAGGAAACCATGCTTTTGACACATCCTAACATGCATCTACTGTCTATTCTGACGTATACATTCCTTCGGTGCAAACAGACTTTGTTCTGGCGCATCTATCCTCTAATACGACGCATCTGTTAGTTCGGCGCATATATACTATTTTCCTACGCTTTTGACCTTTGTCTTAGCACATATGTACTGCGGCGCTTCTGAGCTCTATTTCCACGCATTTAATTTTTGAAGTTGCGCATCTAATCTAGGCAATGATTTTTAGGATTTCCTTGAAGTTTTCGCTAACGCTAATGTCTTTTTGCAGGAACACTCTTGATTTGTTTGCATGCTAGGTATTGGTTTAGAATCATATAGTTGTACTTGTTAACTCACACTTTGATTTCTAATGGGAAAGTAAATGGATGCTCGTGCAAATATCACGTAGTCTTAACTAGGAAGGCGGTAATCGAATCATTGCTATCTTGCATATCATGGAATCATTGCTATATTGCTATCCTTCAAAGTTAACAACTCATTGCTATCTTGGTAAAACTAAACCATTGCTATCTTGTTGTCACTTCAAAGTTAACAACTCATTGCTATCTAGGTAAAATGGAACACATCATTGCTATCTGGGTAAAATTGAACCATTGCTATATTGTTATCACTTCAAAGTTAACAAATTTATGTGCTTGCCCAAGTAGATAACTCATCTAGTTTTTCTCATTTTAACTAGAGGAAAAGAACCACTGTCTTTTGTGTTTTGGGAATGATACTGTTGTCTCTCAGATTTGCACCCTTGCTGAGTTGTAAAACCTAGCAATCTAGAGAAACATGGGATCTTTCCAGGTCTGTGGGTCACCTGTGATGGAAAGAACCTCCGGAGAAGGCCATCTTTCTGTTGATACTCCACCTAAACTACTTATACTAAAGTCTGTGCAGAGAAAAGGGTAAGAAGGATTTCATAAAAATGAAACCTACTGTCTAAAGTGATGCACCAAAAGATCATCAAAAAATACATAGAAAATGACACACTACAGAACCAGTAATAATAGGAAAACCCTTACACAACCCAGCAAATCATAATCCTTGCATCATCACTTTGTAAGGAGGCTAAATAACAACAGTCCTACAAAGGAGAAAGAGGTTTTCTCACTACCCAAAACTGATTGTTATCCCTTGCACATCTCACAACTTGCAAAAAATATGTAATCCCTGTATAAAGGCACCAACATGAAATACAACTCCAAGGACAAAGAACATCACAAAGATCTGCACTAACACTGAGGACACACAATATCAGAAGAAATGGCAAGGTATAAATTGTTTGTTACTGCCAAACAAGTGTTACAATGCTATATATCTCTAAAAATGGGTTACAAGACTGTTCACTTCAGCAAAAGAACTCATAAAATTACAATATACAGAGCAGTGAATAGCAAGAACTCCTAAAAAATGAACAAGGAGACTATATACTTCCCAAACAACTGTAAATAGATAAACATCAACCACCTCCATTTCCGTGCATCTCATAAATGCCCTCAAAATATCTCCCTAAAATCCTCCAAAAAGGGTTCCTAATGCATAAATGGTCAAGGCATGCCATCAACTATCATAAAGGCACCTAAAAATGTCATAGAATGCCTTTAAATGATCTTTAGGGCTTCTGACATACGTCAGATCTGTGTAATAACTCTCTTGCAGCATCATAAATATATGATATTTTCCAAGTAAATGACATAAATACACCTTTTCTGCATTTAATTAACATTTAACTAAGAGGCTTATAATTACACCACCTTAGTAAATGTTTTACAATTCAAAATCATACAAACCTATGCAAAAAATAATGACATTTATGATAAAAAAAGGACGTCCCTACCTCTTAGGCAAAATAACGCAATACATATACACGGTATATTTGCATCTCAAAGCCATGTCAAAACAAAAAAAAATCTCACAACTCCTAGCCATCTCCGTTTTTGCATACATTTCTACCATCATGAGCGAGGTTTAGTGCAATACATATCCAAGAAATTAACCCTTATGACTCCCATATACATATCTCAAAAAAAGAACAACATACCCACCTTGTGGCTCCAACACCAATCATGCCTTATACCTACACTCCACCTTGTATCTCCCAACACACATGCCTTAGCAAAATATACTATTCGGCCTTGTGTTCTCATAATACATATTTGACTTGGAAAAGATAAAAAGGCAGAAAAAATCATGCCTCATGGCCCCCTCTTGCATTATTGCTAGGTTTTAAGACCTTTAAAAAGTCTTTACCACGGTGCATATAGATGAAAATGATTGTTTGCAAATAAAAGTCAAAACTCACCATCGAATGACAAAATGGGGATTAGGTCTATTCGACCAAAAAGGAGAAAAAACCTAAAACTTTCATTTCATTTGCATTTCATTTCATGTTGTCTTATCGCCGATTGACCGCCGCCATGGAGGGTTTGAAGGAACATATGGACGATTTCCATCCATTCTAGGTCGACTCTGAGGCAAAAGGTAAGATAAGTTGCATCCTTAGAGATTTTTTGACTTCTTTTTGTCAATCTTGGGTCAGATTTTGTGCCTTTCTGGCCGCGTTTTCACTAAATTTTGATGCATCATTTCATATGCTGCCTTTGTCACGGCTAACCATTCTACATTACCTTTGTCGTGTTGAGGCTGTATTGGCTGTAATGGAGCCGCCATGACTGGGGTTTGTGGAGGAAAAACTCCAGATGTCTAACATAGCACTTGGCATGAATAAAAGGTAAGTCCTTCTCCTATCGAACTTTCTCCATTTTCTGAGTTTTTCACTAGCATCTTGCTGCCAAAAACATGATTTGGATATTCTGTGCATATTCTGAGTATCTTAGACTTGAAAATCAGCATTACTTTACTTTCTCCTTTGGTATTTGTATTCCTTTGGCTTCTAAGCACAACACATGATAAAAAACATGAAAAAATGACGTCTCTGTGCATTTCTAAATTTGAGAATCTGTCTTTTCCTAGGTGCTGCTTTGATAAAAACTTGAAAGAACCTCTTTTCTTGAATTTGCTTGCATATTTTTGCCTTGCTAAAGCGATTTGAAGGGCTTCTGTAGCATTTGAACTTGAAAAAATTTGCATTTTCTTTGTCTGATGGCTATGAATTTCGCTACCAGAGGCTGCGACCAAGGGTTTTATGAGCACTTGCTTCAAAAATGAGTTGAAACCTCAGATCTTTCCTATTTTCTGTGGCCGTGATTTCTGAGCATTTCTGTTTAATTGCTGTTGCTATCTCTTTGTGTGTGAGGTTTTAATGCCTCACCAAGTTCTTCCTGATAGAACTTGTCAGCTTCAGAAGTAGGAACCATTTTAATCTGCACTCTTTTTTGGTCCATATATTGTTAGGAGTGTGTGAAGAGGTGTCTTAACTACATCTATCTTGACAAGACCTCTCCAAAATACAGATAGCCCATTAAGTGCATTGTCCCCAGATTCAACTTGAGTGCAATTTATTCACTACTTTCAGATTACTTTTAATATTAAACAAGGATCCATTATCATACTACAGAG
Source organism: Cunninghamia lanceolata (assembly GCA_027924645.1). Lineage (NCBI taxonomy): Eukaryota > Viridiplantae > Streptophyta > Pinopsida > Cupressales > Cupressaceae > Cunninghamia > Cunninghamia lanceolata. Next base: position 16,167,685 of record BSBN01001101.1, read on the forward strand.
AGTTAACTGTTGTAGAAGATGTTTCCTTTTCTACTGTGCACTATCATTCGACTGTATTTATCACTATGTAATGACTTCCTTTTTTCTTAAAACTCCATGACAGTTGCTTAAGGAATATTCATCTTATTGTCTGTGGAACAGTCTCAGCCCGCATATACTGTCCTTCTAAACCTTGATTTTTATGAGATAGTGTCTCATGACTGAACCACAAGACAATTGCTTCTAACATCTCTATGTCATGTGAAGCATAAGATCATGATGTAGGCCTATTCATTGCTTGGACTAGACTGAAATAGTATTGTGTCTCTTTGCAAAAAATCAATCCTATTAGCCTCCCAACACCTCTTGACTACCTTGTTTTCTACTTTTCTATGGTTGTTTCATGATGTCTTTTTGTAGACTGTCTTTATGACTGTATATGACATGCTTTTGTTATTTGTCTAAAATAGTAAAAATGACTATCCAACACAGTCCCATGACTGTTCCCCTTTTTGCAGTTCTATGTACTGGAAAAATGATGATGCACTAAACATCTTGCCTGTATGGAGACCTGCACAACCAGGCTTAGGTAACTGCCATCCACAATTGACCTTAGAATTATTGTAGATACCCTAGCAACTAGATTAAGCATGCTTCCTTCGTTGATATCTGTTATGGTCTGTCACTGTGAACTGCCTTCAAAGTTGCCTTAATTTTAGATAATGTTGTTAGTTAACATATCAAACTTGAAGACTTCCTGTACTCTTTCTTGGTGATGGTTCTCTTCTTGACAATCATGATCATCCTGCTAGGTGACTGTCATCTTTAGCATGTAAGGTTTTACCATTTTCTGCCCAGATTTGCTACTATTTTTTGACATTGTTTATTATTCATCCATCTTGAAGATATAGTGAATATCCCCTTTCTCATGACCCGCATAATTGACTAACAATTTTACTTAGCAGATTTTTTGTGTGATTTCCTCTCTGTAGAAATGTAGATGCCTTTGTCCTGCTGATATAATGCTAACATTTCTTTGCATACTATCCTTTCAAATTGCTAGTAAACTCTATGATCTATATTGACCATGCAAACCTTTGGGTTTGGAAACAACTCTTTTAGCAATGATTGTTCCTTTTGTCAGATGTTGCTGCTCTTTCATACTATATGATTGTTGTCTTTTTGTTGCTGTGCTGAGGCATATAATGTTGTCATTTTGATGACTGTTACTACACCTTTCTTCCTGTATTACTAAAACTCCTCGTAGCATTCAAGCTTGGAAATGTTCTGTATCTCATGATATCTGCCGCGGGATCATTTCAACTTTTCATGATATCTGCCCTCTGTATGTGACTGCCCCATGATTGTTTACTATCATCTATCCTATCCAGGCTCCAAAACCTTATGATGGAAGTGTAGAGGTTGTAGAGTACATATAGATCTCTTTCTTTCTTGACATATGGTTGTCTTCATGCTTTTACAACAGCTATGCTTGCATCATGATTATTGTTTACTTTTGTTGTTCCATCATACTTTGCTGCTCCGTCTCATGCAAACCCCAGAAAGTCTGCTATTTTCTAGAGCAAAAAAATAACATTTGTAGTGTAGTTTATGTGTCTTCATTATTGATCCTATGGAACTAGCTTATCTACTCTCAAGTTTTTTGTGTTTGGCTTCATGGTGTGGTTCAAAGTGATCCTTAAGACTATGTAGATCATGTCATAATGTTGCATGCTGCAGGGTTTACATATTTTTTGTTGACTTATGATCTGCATTATCTTGCTGCTCCTTGACAATGTCATTAGTCCCCTATGCTTTACAGTCCTAAAATTGGTTGTCCTTGTATATGCTATCCTATTATGACTGCAACCTCTTGAAAGTCATGATCTGCCCTCTGAATATGCTCCTTGAGCTGTGCTTTTGCATTTATATATTGTGTCTTTGATGTTCTGTAAGGTCTATGAGCTAGGCTCAACCCTTGTGGGAGCCACATTTCCTCCACTCATAATGTAACCCGATGAATCAAACAGAAACATAATTACACCTGTATCTGCACATGAAGCAAACATGTTAAGAAAATAAGGACCCGCATATACTTGATTTGTCTTCTCAAAATTTTCTATGACACTAACTGGTTTACTGCATCTGAAAACACAAATTGTATATCTATAGGTGTATATCATATGATGTATGATGCCACGTCATTGCTCTAACATCAGTTTTCCAAAATTTTATGTAGATGACTAGGGGGTAGCAAGGAGACAACGGTTGGATGAGAGATACGCAGACCATCTAGGACGACACAAGATGCGGCAACAATCTGAAGGCTTGTCATTCAGGCAATGATGACTCACCTTACCTCATATGCATATTTGCTTTTTAGCTCTTTTATAAATGTATAGTTTGTCTTTTTCATTTTGCAATGAAACAATTAGTCTCACGGCTTGTGTGAGATCTTATACACTTATTTTTTCAATACCAATTGTTGATCTTACAAAAGATTTGTACAATTTCTTAAGTTTGAAAAACATCTGAATGCAACAATACAATTTAATCTCAATTTGTACCAAATATGCACATGGATATAATGCAGCAGCAATAAAATGTACCTTCATCTCCTTTCAAAAACTAGAAAGTTCTGCTTGATTTAGCTAGTAGTGAAAACTAGGTAACATCTTTTGGCAACCTTTGCTATATGTTTGCCTGCTAAACATCAGACCAGTTGCCTGAAACTTAACCATTGGGCATAGAGTCATATATACTTGACAAAACCTTGAAAAACTTCCTTCTAACTGCTGTGATTTATTATAGCCCTGTGAGGACAGGAATGATGTGTGACAGTGAGTAAATGTATTCACTGTTTCTTATGATGGTTGTACCACATACGGCTGTAGTATATTACAGTGGTTTCACACCCTTCACAACTAGACTAAGGAAAAACTGACAACTATGCAGAAACGCACTTAGGGAAAAGAAATCTGCAACTAATCTATTGTGTAGCAGCACTTATTCAACAACCGAAACTTCATGAAATATGTACAAACAGTCTAGATCCTACCTCAGAAGCAATGTTTGAGGTGAATCCCATTGACTGGGATTAGTTCGACGTCACCATCTAGCTTAGATAGCTGGAAAGCATTATGCTGTTTGCATTCTGAAACAATGTATGGCCCACTCCAAAAAGCGTCGAACTTGGAGTGCTTTCTAGGTTTGCTTTTCAACACATCCCACTTTAGCACTATGTCACCCTCCTGGAATGTTCTTGGAGATGCCCTTTTGTCGAACGACCTTTTCATTTGGGCTTGATGATGCTCTATGTTTCTCATAGCATCATTTCTAGTTTCTTCAAGCTTAACCAGTTGAGCTAGCCTTACCGTCATAGGGCCTTCCTCTAGCATGTCCAACTGATTTACTAGATCAAGTGCTGGTAACTCAAGTGTGATAGGAAGCCTTGCTTCCCTGCCATACACTAACATGAAAGGTGAATACCCTGTTGACCGTTTTGTAGTGATTCTATCAGCCCATAGTGCTAATTTTAACTATGTGTGCCAGGATCTCTGGTTGCCCTCCATGGTCTTCTTGATGATCCTGATCAGGTTCTTATTTGTAGATTTCGCTTGGTCGTTGCTTTGCGAATAGTAATTTGAGGATGTATTGAGATAAATGCCATTCCTTACAGCCCAATCAGAAATTCTGGAACCAATGAAAGCAAGGGCATTATCTAAAATGATGGACTCAGGCATTCCAAATATGATAACCAGCTCTTCATAAAAATTCAAAATAGCAGACTCATTAGCTTCCTTAAGTGCGACTGCTTCAGTCCACTTAGTGAAATAATTAGTGGCTGTAAGAACCCACTTATGGCCAGCACTGGATGAAGGGTTTATAACCCCAATAAAGTCTAATCCCCACCTCATAAAGGGTTGTTCTACCTGAACTGGCTGTAAAGGTAAGGCTGCCAACTTTTCTTTTCCGGTGAACAGAGCACATTCCTTGCATTTTCTGACCCATAAGTGTGCATCTTTAAACAAACTGGGCCAATAATAGCCAACTTTCATCACCTTAAGAGTTGTTGCTCTAGGTGAAAAATGGCCTCCAGCTGACCCCTCATGAAATTCATGCAACACTTTTCTGACTTGGTTAGGTCCAATGCATCTCAGCAATACTCCATTAAAATCCTTCCTAAAAAGCAAGTTATTAATGAGCACATAAGGTATGGACTGCAATCTAAAATACCTTCGTTTGGCTCTATCCAAGCCCTGAGGACACTCACCGATCTACAAGAAATGAACCATTTCTTGCACCCAATCAGCAATAGGATCTGAAACAGTTGTTTGTTCTTGATCTTGCATTGATAGAACAACTTCTTGATCACGTTGTTCTTCGCTGATAACACCATCAGCAAGCTATTCGCATAGCCCTTTTCCTTTGACCAACTTGGTAACCTTAATGTCCATGTCATACTCCATGACCTTAGTCACCCAACTAACCCTCTTATCACTGAGATCTCTACTTAGCAGAAATTCTTTCACACTTAGATGAGCAACCATTAAATTAATCTTGTTACTTGAACATGTGTTTAAACTTTTTTAAACTCCTTATTACAACAAGTACATGTTTCTCAACAAAAGTGTACCTCAACTCAAAATCTTTCAACGCCTGACTGAAAAAAGCTAAAGGCTGCTCCATTTCTAGCTCATTTTTCTGTACCAACATGGCTGAAACAGAATCAATATTACCATATGCATACAAGGTAAAATCCTTAGAAAAATCAGGATTTAGCAGTGTAGGCGCAGCAGCCAAAGACTCTTTGATAAGCTCAAAACTCTGTTTTCCCTCTCTAGTCCAGCTGAAAGATATGTTCTTCCTCAACATAGCAGTTAATGGATTTAACAAATCAGCAATATCAGGGATGAACCTCCTGACAAGGTTGATCCTACCAATGAAACTTTGTAGGCCCTTCTTGTGTGCTGGTAAAGGCAAAGCCAAAATTGCACTTATTCTCTCAGGATTAATGGTGATGCCTTGCTTTGACACCACGTAACTAAGCAATCTATCCTCATGGACAGCAAACACACATTTTTTGGGATTAAGTGATATCCCAAACTCCCTACACCTCTCAAAAATTTGCCTTAGGTGATTCAGATGATCTTTGGCTTCTTTAGAGAAAACGGTAATATCGTCAAGGTAGACTAGGACGATCTTATACATCAGCCCCTGAAAGGCCATATCCATAGGCTTTTGAAAGGTTGCTCCAGCATTGGATAAACTAAAAGGCATCTTCTTGTAAGCCATAGTCCCCCACTTTGTGGTGAAGGTTGTTTTGTACTGGTCCTCCTCTTTGACTAAAATCTGATTGTAACTGAAATAGCCGTCCAACAAGGAAAACCTTTCTGATCCTGAAACTACTTGGAGTATCTACTCCATGGAAGGCAAAGGATGACGGTCCTTCAAAGAAGCTCTATTCAAGTCACGGAAGTCTACACACAGCCTTATCTCCCCATTTTTCTTCCTAACCGGCACAAGGTTGAAAACCCATGAAGTGTGTTTGATAGGAAAAATTATGCAACTCTCAATCAACTTATTCAGTTCCATTTTCATGAGAGGCTCTAATTTAGGATTCAAAGGCCTCTGTTTCTACCTAACCGGCTTGGCATAAGGTTCCAACTCAATAGTGTGTTGAGCAAGCTAGGGATCAAACCCCTTTAAATCACCATATTCCCATGAAAAAATATCACTAAATTCTTGGAATAGTTGAATAAATGCACGTCTTTCCTTTGTTGTACATACCTTGCCCAGTTTAAGGAGTTTACCTTTAAAGATCTCAAATTCTTCATAATGATCTTGTTGAACCTATAGGCTAGACCTGGGTTTTACAACTTCATCATCAGTGTTAAAGATGGATTCTAAGGTGACCAAACCTTTTGGCATCTTGTTATTTTTCAACTGAATGATTTGGTCACCGTACTGGTGATGTAGCTTCCCCTGGTTGGCATGAGAGAATTCAGCTTCCTCTCTCAAGAAGTTTACAATCTGCTGATCACTATCAAACACCTGCCAATGTATGTTATTATCTGGCACAGCAGGCCTAACAATAATCTTAATATGCTGATTTTTCTTACTGCTACTAATTTCCTTGGGAATGTCAAATTCTACCCCTACAACAGCCAGCCTATTAGCGTGTTTATTCTGATTTCTGGGTATGGAGATCAAATTGAATGCATCAAAACCTTCCAAAAGGTCCCATACTCTATGCTTGTAAGACTTAAGTAGGTCATTTTTCGTGACATTAAGCTTTCTCACCTGATTTACAACCAGTTCGCTGTCCCCATAAACTTTTAGATAGCCAATACCTCTTTGTCTTGCCCATTCTAGGCCTTGAATTAGAGCTTCATATTCAGCCACGTTGTTAGTGCAGCTGAAATAGAATCTGAAAGCTGAATAGTACTTTTCAGCATTAGGGGAAACAAGCATGCATCCACCTCCGGCACCCATTCTACTCCATGAGCCGTCAAAAAATAGCTCCCAGACCTCATTTTCTTGCTACCCATTCTATTGTTCTGCACTTTTTTCAATGTTAGGCAGAAATAAATCAGCCTTGTGCATCATATACATGCCCAAGCCAACCTTGTCCAGGTGTTCACACGGCTCAACCAATTGAGTTTGATCTGCCCATTCATCAAGAAGGACCTCTGGTATGCCTTCAATCAGCGTATTGCCTTCTTGAACAACAGGCTGTTCCGTTTTTGATTCACTTGCAACCAAGTTGGCATTGACGGGGCGTGTAGTGTAAGGCTCAATATGGTCTTTGGCAATGCGCTCTGACTTGATAGTGACCTTAGTGTCATACCTGGTTCTAAACAATATATGAGACCAATCTGAGGATAGGTAACCTCCTATCTTTGCTGTAAAATCCCTTGACAAGCAAATGGAAAAATAAGGAGGTAACTCAATAACATATATGTCCTACGGGATAGAGAAATTTGGGCAGGCATGCAAAGTTAAACTCAATCCTTTAATGACACCCACTATATTAATAGCAGTTCCATCCAGTTGAACAACTCCCTTCTCTAATGGCTCATATTCAATGCCCAACCTGTCAACAATCTGTTTGGGCATGACGGAGCTGCTAGCACTTGAGTCTATCATGCAGTTATGAACTAGATGACACCCTATGATCAAGGATACATAAAATGGTGGGGGTTTGACCTCTGAAGCTTGTTGTTCTGCATTTTTCTCTAGGTTACTTGTCAAAACAGCCTTGGACTTACCTATATTAGACTCTTGAGACAGTTTTAAATTTGACAAGGCCGATTGAAGTAAGTCTTTTTGGCCGG